>CM019150.1:12310178-12327097 GCA_009733165.1 Naja naja | reverse complement strand
CTAACTGTTAGAATACTACCCCTGGGGTAAACCTATTTTCCAAAGCACCTGAAGGCAGGACATGGGTGGAAACTAATCAAGGAGAGAAGCCACCTAGAACTAAGGAGAAATTTCCTGACAGTGAGAGCAATTAACCAATGGAATGGCTTGCCTCCAGAAGTTGGGAATCATCCAATACTGGAAGTTTTAAAGAAGAGATTGGACAACCAAATGGTATAGGACAGGGGTCTTCAAACTTGGCAAGTTTAAGACTTTTGAACTTCAACTCCCAGAATTCCTCCTCCAGTCATGTCAGCTCAGGAATTCTGGGAGTTGAAGTCCACAAGTCTTAAACTTGGTGGTGCAGGCTGTTAAATGCCTAGCACTCAATTCCAGCTGCCTGCAATTACTGCAGGCTTGAATCCCACCAGGCTCAAGGTTGACTCAGCCTTCCATCCTCTCGGGGTAGGTAAATTGAGGACCCAAGATTGTTGGGGGCAATAAGCTGACTTTGTAAAAATGCCGCTTAATAATAAGCAGGCATATACAATGGAAGGAAGGCTATTGCTGAGCGCATTGGGTTGTGCTGCAAAATTGTAAGCAGCCTGAGTCTTGGAGGGCGGCATATAAATATGAATTAAAAAAAAAACTTGCCAAGTTTGAAGACCCTTGGTATAGGGTTTCCTGCTTCAGCAGGGAGTTGGACTAAAAAACCCCCAAGATCTCTTCCAACTCTGTTATTCTGTTTTGTTGTGTAGCATCCTGGTATCATCACTGAGAAAACAGAGCTTATTATGTCTGGCTAGTCCAAGACAATGATACAGGCACTGCATAGGCTTCCTAACCCCATCCCAAAACTCCCAAAGAGCCTCCCAAAAACTATGCCACTGAAAATGGGTGGCAAAACACTCATTTTGAGCAAGAGGGTGTTTTTTTTCCCTCATTTGTGAAAAATGAAAGGGCAGCGGCAACAGGGACAACACTCACTAAACCATCAATTGTTCTCCAAACTCTAGAAAAATGGCCTAGAATAATTTTTAAAAAGTAAAAGGGTGTTTTTTTTTCTGGAATGGAAATTGTACTTGTTCCTGGTCTTCCAACGTTTCGTGTGTTCACTGCGTTCTGATGAACAAACAGGGAAGGTACTCCAGATAAGCCTTTCATCTCGTCCTTGCAAATGGAGGTTTTATTTCCAAATTCAGCTTCCCTCCCTTATTTATTCAACTGTGGAAGAGGAGTACAAACAAATGATTCTTGTGTCCTGTGCAGTTTTTGGAGTCCATCAGAGTAGCCTTCCATGTGAAATCTAAGGCTCATCCCAATTGAGGAGAAGGAAAGAAGAAGAGAAGAAGAAGAAGGGAAGGAAGGAAGAAGAAGAAGAAGAAGAAGAAAGAAGAGAAGAGAAGAAAGAGAAGAAGAGAAGAAGAAGAAGAGAAGAGAAAAGAAGGAAGAGAAGAAAATAAGAGGAGGAGCAAGGTGGAAAAGTGAGCAGGTGGGGCTGAGGTTGTGGGCAGGTGTGGGCCTTCATGCTGGACCGAGATGCCCCACGCACAGTCACCCATGCACTTGTCACTTCCCGAATCGACTACTGCAACACTCTCTACATGGGACTGCCCTTGCGGACCACTCGGAGGTTACAGCTGGTGCAGAATGCGGCCGTGCGGGTTGTGATGGGAGTAACCCGACACTCCCATATTACACCCCTCCTGCGTGAGCTGCATTGGCTGCCGGTTGCCCTCCGGGTGAGATACAAGGTGTTGTTGTTAACATACAAAGTCCTCCATGGCTTGGGTCTGGGGTACTCGTGGGAGCGTCTCCTGCCAGCATCACACTCCGATCGCCCTGTGCGCTCCCACAGACAGGGACTCCTTGGGATACCGTCGGCTAGACACTGTCGGCTGGCGGTGCCCAGGGGTAGGGCCTTCTCTGTGGGAGCACCCACCCTGTGGAATCAGCTCCCCTTGGGGCTTCTTTTGGCCCCGGACCTCCGCTCCTTCCACCGCGACCTGAAGACTTGGCTGTTTCAGCAGGCCGGCCTGGACTGAAATGAGTTGGGGTGGGTTTTTAAGTGATTTTAATTGAATTTTTTTACGGGTTTTAGATTTATTGGACTTGTGATTTAATTATTTTTAATTAATTTATTGTATTGGGATTTTATATTGTGAGCTGCCCTGAATCCTTAGGGAGAGAGGGCGGCATACAAGTCTAATAAAATAAATAAATAAATGGATGCTTTAATATGCCCTTTGGATCTTAAATCATACAGAGTAACAGAGTTGGAAGAGACCTTGGAGGTCTTCTAGTCGAACTCCCTGCTCAAGCAGAAGACCTTACATGGCTGTCCATTCTCTTCCTGAAAGCCTCCAATGATAAAGCATCCACGATGTCTGGAGGCAAGTCATTCACTGATCGTTTTCACCGATAGGAGATTTCTCAGTTCTAGATTGGATCTCTTTTTGATAAGCTTCTATCCATTACTTCTTGTCCTGCAATCTGGTGCTTTGGAGAATAAGCTGGCCCATTCTCTTCTGTGTGACAACCCCACTAATCACAGAAGTCTGCTATCTTGTAACCCCAGTCCTTCTCTTTGTGAGACTGGACGTACCCTAAGTCCTTCAATTGTTCATCATGGTTTAGCCTCCAGTCACCTCAGTGTTTTTGTTGCTCTTGTCTGCACTCTTTCTAGAGCATTTGACACTATTTTTGTATCGTGGTGACCAAAACTGAATCAGGACACATGAAGTTTACATCCACGCAGAACAGCCCTCTGCCTGGATTGCTTTAATCTGGATTTCTGCATTAAAGAGGGATGTTGATTACGGTGGCCTCTGTGGATCCTTCCATCCCCATGTTCCATCTACGAAACATTTTGTAAGAGGCATAATTATCAATGTTAACCATTAGGTTAAAAAAATCAGCACCAAATGCTTCTCAGGATTAACTTTGGCTGCCTTGTTTGGCTGCTTAATAGGTTATACAAACCCATAGTCTATTTGGTTAGTTTACGGTTCAACGTTTTGGGTGAACCTATCAAAAGAGATGTGTGCTGTGTTCAAGCACATTGTGTATTCGCACAGCTGCTGCTGAAAGGTCCACTCAACAATGCAGTAGAGTGTTGGCCACTAGTCATTTGCAGAAACTCACCTGCTTCATATTATATTTCTTGATTTTACTATTGATTTAGTGCAGTGAAGTTTCAATAGGTGGCAGCACCTGTCTGAGCCTGGAAGCTAAGCAGGATCGGATTGGTCAGGTAATGGATGGGAGACCACCAGAAAGCCAAGGTTAGGTGTTTGGTAGTTTTCAGAACTAGCTTGTCTTTCTGTTGCTCTCACTTTATCTTGATATTAAAAAAAAGTGTAAGAGTAAGAAGCATATTTGTCAATCAAAATTTAACAAGAAAACCTATGGTCCTGGTAGGATGTGTTTATGGCTAGCATTTAACGTGTGGGAAACGATGCATGGAAAGAAGCCCAAAAGTTTGGACAAAGTCAAACATGTGCCTCATACCCAGTTTGGGAGAATCCTAATTCATCTGTTCGATTTGAGGAATGAGATTATTTCTGGAGTCCAACCTGCAAGGAGAAATTCAAAGGAGAATTCCAAATATTACCAGTTTAAAGTAACAGAATAAGAACTCCTGGAGAAACCCCTTAGGAATGTAGGAGGAAAAGGTATAATTCACTTCACCTCTTTCCCCCTTTCCCAGGAAACTCTGAAACATCCTAATTTGGAGCAACATGAGCCACAGTGGGACAATGCAATATTGTTGGCTAACTCTGCCCACTGCCAGGAGTTCAATCCTGGCTGGTTCGGGGTTGACTCAGCTTTCCATCTGTCCAAGGTCAGTAAAATGAACATCCAGATTGTTGGGGGCAATATGTGTGATGACTCTTGGTGTGGCATGAAAGCAACAGGTAACAGGTCTAACTGCCCTTTATTGCTCCAAGTTCACCCCCAAATGTCCCCACATTTACTACAAGTCCTGCAGCAAAGCTCTCACATGCACCTTCAGCAGCCTTTGGCTACGAGTAGTCCAGTAAGCCAGGTTAGCCAAACAGTAACCAGGGCCAGCAGTCCAGTAAGCCAGGTTTAGCCAAACAGTAATCAGAAGCAAGAAGTCCAGTGAGACAGGCAAACCAGGCAAGCCCCACAAGGTAGGGCACAGTAATCTCCAGGCATCGGCAAGGGCATGCAAGGCTCCACAGATTCAACACTTCTTCCCGACAGATGCCCCTCCCATCAGCACCTCCTTACATCTCAGTCCCCAGGTGTGTCTTGTGAAGGGGGGCATGGCACTCTCCTCCCTCGTAGCCGGCTCAGTCTGCGTTGTTCTTGCCTTCTCTCCACTCTCCGTGCTCTCGGATCAGGAGGGGGTGGTCCTTGCTCTTCGCCTGAGCTCTGTCTCTCCTGCTCTTCCCTGTCTGCAAGCCTTTCTAATCCTGAAAAGCCTTGCCCGGACTGACTCTGCCCTTCCCCAGTTTCCTCCAAGGCCAACGTTGCCGCCCTCTCGATCTCTGTCGGCTCTTGTTCCAGCTCATCTTCCCCCGCAGATTCAGACTCCGACGGGGGCATGACGATATGCTGACTCTGTAAACCACTCAGAAGCGGTTTGTAAAGCACTATGAAGAAGTACATAAGTCTAACATGATCAACTTCTTGTTCTACACCTCAGAGCATATCTGGGCTTTTGCTTCCAAGCATCATAAAACCATAGGGATGGAAGGGATCTTGGAGGGACCTTGGAGGTCTTCCAGTCCAACCCCCTGGCCAAGGCAGGAATCTTTATATCATCCTGGACAAATGGTTGTCTAATCTTTTCTTGAAAACCTCCAGCAACGTAGCACCCACAACTCCAGGAGGCAGGTCTTCGGACATCGTGGGTGCTCCATCACTGGAGGTTTTTAAGAAGAGACTAGATGGTTGCTTGTCTGAAATGGTATATGTTCTTCTGCTTGAGCAGGGGGCTGGACTAGAAGACCTCCAAGGTCCCTTCCAGCTTCTATTCTATTCTAATTCTAAGATGTGACAAAATGCTATTCTATTCTATGCTCTTCTATGCTCTTCTATGCTGTGCTATGCTATGCTATGCTATGCTATGTTGTGCTATTCTGTGCTATTCTGTTCTGTTCTATTCTGTTCTATTCTGTTCTGTTCTATTCTATTCTATCCTATTCTGTGCTATTCTGTGTTATTCTGTTCTGTTCTGTTCTGTTCTATTCTATTCTGTTCTGTGCTGTGCTGTTCTGTTCTGTTCTATGCTATGCTATGCTATGCTATGCTATTCTATTCTATTCTATTCTATTCTATTATATTCTGTGCTATTCTGTTCCATTCTATTCTATTCTATTCTGTTCTGTTCTGTGCTGTTCTGTTCTGTTCTATGCTATGCTATGCTGTTCTATTCTATTCTATTCTATTCTATTCTATTCTATTCTATTCTATTCTGTGCTATTCTGTTCCATTCTATTCTGTTCTGTTCTGTTCTGTTCTGTTCTGTTCTGTTCTATTCTATTCTATTCTATTGTGTTTTTCTGTGCTATTCTATTCTATTCTATTCTATCCTATTCTGTGCTATTCTGTGCTATTCTGTTCTGTTCTGTTCTATGCTATGCTATGCTGTTCTATTCTATTCTATTCTATTCTATTCTATTCTATCCTATTCTGTGCTATTCTGTGCTATTCTGTTCTGTTCTGTTCTGTTCTATTCTATTCTGTTCTGTTCTGTTCTGTTCTGTTCTGTTCTATTCTGTTCCGTTCCATTCTGTGCTGTGCTGTGCTGTTCTGTTCTGTTCTTGCTGTTCTAATCTATTCTATTCTATTCTATTCTATTCTATTCTATTCTATTCTATTCTATTCTATTCTATTCTATTCTACTCTATTCTCTACTATTCTCTACTCTACTCTACTCTACTCTATTCTATTCTATTCTATTCTATTCTATTCGTTCCAACAAATGATTTCATTTCTCCCTCTTCTCTAGCATTCTTCCTGGCCAACGTTCCTCCCCTTTTCATTATTCTTAAAAAAAGAAAACCTTGTCCCAATTCCATCACGAAATGCAGCGTCTTGTCCTCCGTCTCACCCCCACGAGCAGGAAGGTCATCGGGGAAGCTGGTGGCTCCCTTCCCTTTGGCCAACCTTCTGCTTTCCTTTTGAGATGTAGATTGTTCTTGGACAGAGAAGCAAGAAGGCAGATTGCTGATTCGGCTGGATTTCTCTGCAGCCTCGAATCTCACTGACAGTGCAGCATTGACGGCAGGCAGAGGAGGTTTCGAGAGAGCATCGAGGGGGATTGCACTTGGCCAACTCCCAACGAAGAGCATCCCTGCCCAACTCCTTCAACCCAACAGTCATCCCTCTGCTCAGAGCTGTCCTCTCTTCCAAGGGACGAAACCTTAGCCTAAAGCCCGCTGAGCAAGTTTCTCCCACTTCAGGCGGTTCGCTTATTATTCTAGTCACTGCAGTATTTCTCCCAGATTACTATATATATATATAAAAGTTCACAAATATGAGGGGTGGAAGGAGAAAAAAGAAAAACCAAAGATCAACCTCGTGCAGAAACTATAAGAGCCAGCAAAGCCTGAATGGAGTAAAGAAATATAATCGTGGTGTTATGATTATACTAAATTTTAGAATAGACTAGAGCTGGAAGGGACCTTGGAGGTCTTCTAGTCCAACCCCTGCTCAAGGAGGAGACCCTATATCATTTCAGACAAGGGATTGTCCAGTCTCTCCTTAAAAACCTCCACTGATGAAGTGCCCACAATGTCTGAAGGTAAACTGTCCCAATGGTTATTGTCCTCACTGTTAGGAAGTTCTTCCTTAGTTCCCGGTTAATTCTCTCCTTAATTAGTTTCCATCCATTGTTTCTTGTCCTGCCTTCAGGTGCTTTGGAGAATAAGTTGTCCCCCTCTTCTTTGTGACAGTCCCTCAAATATTGGAATACTGTTATCATGTCACCCCTGGTTCTTCTTTTCTCTAGCCTAGCTGAACCCCAATTCTGCAACAAACAGGAAGGAACCTAGGAGGTCTTCTAGTCCAAGAAGAGATTGGACAGCCACTTGTCTGAAATGGTATAGGGCCGTGATAACGAACCTATTACATGCATGCCACAAATGGCACGCAGAGCCATTTGTGCTGGCACATGAGCCACAGGCAAACTTACCTCATTGCGCATGCGCGTACCTCACAGCTGATTTTTTTGGCTGATTTGAGGCCTTTTTTGGCCTCCCAGAGGCTTGGAAAAACCTTGTAGAGCCAGGAATTATAGGCCCGTTCATCACTTCCCATATTGGAAGTGACTAAATGGGCCTATATTCGCCTGAAAGCCTTACAGAGGCTTTTTCCAAGCCTCTGGGAGGCCGAAAAAGGCCTCAAACCAGCCAAAAAATCAGCTGTGAGGCACAGTGCAGGTAAGGGGGTGGTGGAGGGGGATTGCTCACACATGCGCAGGGGGCATGGGGAGGAGGGTGCATTGCATTCTGGGTGCTGGCACGCATGCATTTTTGGCACAAGAGCCCAAAAAGGTTAGCTAGCACTGGTATAGGGTTTCCTGCTTGAGCAGAGGGTTGAACTAAAAGACCACTAAAATCCCTCCCCACTCTGTTATTCTGGAATATAGGTAGTCCTTGACTTACAGCAGTTCATTTAGTGACCATTCAAAGTTACAACAGCACTGAAAAATATGACTTATGACCGTTATGATGTGCTCTATGGAGTGGAGAGTTGGTCTCTGGAAGAAAGCCACTTGAAAAGACTAGAAGCATTTGAAATGTGGATTTATGGACAGCTGTTATGTATAAGTTGAATTATCATCTCATCAATCTGGAGCCAGATTGCTTTAGATTTACCAGCCTTAGGATAAAGAGAAGTAGTCCTGTAGGGAAGACAGCAGGTGTTCTGACCCAGCTGCCCTAACATGATAAATCTTCTGTAGTTAAATGAACGATTCCTTTATTAGGAGCACCAGCAAAAAGTTTCTCTCTCACTGCAGGCTAACAAGTCTGTCTGGCAAGAAGATCAATAGTTGTCTGCCACATCTATTCATCTCCGCCCCCTGCCTTTTATCCCCAGAGCTGGGGTGGGGCCTCACTAATAGCAGTGGCTCTTTCATCCCAAGGATCGGCCCATAGATTTCCATTGCTCTCCTCTCCTCTGCCTTCTGAGCATCCGCACATCAGGAACTGGACTCAGCTGTTCCTCCTCTTCCTCATCAGCCACCTCCAGACCTAGGGGCTGTTGACACTCCATCTGAGGGCTGATGGATGGCCCAGGCTCTGCCTCTATCCCCCCCCCTCTCTGACAGCTCTATTCCTTCTTCCCCCTCATAGCTCTCAGGTTGTCCTGATGCTGATCCTGACTCCCATGCCTCCTCCACCTCTGATCTGGCTGTTGGAGGAGTCATTGGCCGACAGGCCACAACAGCAGGGCCAAAGACAAATGCACCAAAGACAAATTCCTTGTGTCTCCAATCACACTTGGCCAATAAAGAATTCACATACTGTGCTAATTTAACAATATCGCCTCCATTTGTATAATATGATGTGCCAAGACCAGACAAGGTGTATTCTGCTTAGAGTATCATGGGAACTCAGGCAGTTTCTAATTCGTAACTATTTTGGGCTGGAGGACATCGAGGAACCATTCCAGTCCAAGTTCATACCAGAATTTCAGATGGAACAGATCTTGATTGTTCTGATGGATGACCTTCACCAACAGACTGCTAGGAGAAGGATGACTTTTATTTCTTCTTGATTTATCAGCAGCTTTTGATACCCTTATCCAGCCGCTCTTCCTGAACCAACTTTGCTTTTGAAAGTTGAGTGTGGCGGGAGGCATTGGGTTACTGTGGCTCTGCTCTACTTACAGGGAAGGTTTTCAAGGATAACTTCGGGAGATTATATCTCACCCTCTTTGCCAATTGTGCTTGATGCCTACTAGTTAACTGAACCACCTTCCAGATGGGGGCAATTATGAAGCCCCAAATAGTTATGAATTAGAAACTGTCTTTTTGGGGGTGACAAAAATACACAGATGGCTAGAAAGAATAATAGGGAAACATGTAGATTTTAAACCTGAACTGTTTTTGTTAAGTTTGCATGAAGAGTCAGACGCGAGGAGTTCCAGCAAAAAGACTTTATTAGTGACTACAGCTCGAATAGACCAATAACATTCAAACCTACATACATAACAGTTTTTATTAGGGATGGTATCAGAAAAAAATGGACAAGAAAAGGATGTATTTAGTATTACATGCCATAACAGCAGCAAGGATTATCTTCACACAACATTGGAGAGATGAAGAAACACCGTAAGACAATTAAGAAGATACTAGACTGTGCAGAAATGGATAGATTTACGCCAAAAATCAAACAGAAAGAAGGCACAGAATGTTATCAAACGTGGAACTTATTTTACCAGTGATTGGAAAAAAGGGGTGGAGGGTAAGAATGGAATTTGTATTGTTAAGCAAATAAAATACCCAGACAACACAATGTTTATTAAGCACTAAGAAATGTAATTAATAACAATTTAATAACAATTTGTTTTTTTTTAAAAAAGAAACTGCCTAAGTTCTCACAATACTCTAACCAGAGTGTGCCTTGCTTGGTCTCGCGTATCATATTATACAAACGGAGCTGATATTGTTAAATTATGGCTTAGCACAGTATGTGAACCAGAGCCTTGCTCTCTTCCCTACAGGACTACTTATCTTTATCCTCTGCAGCAGGAATGTTTTACATATTGCACCAAGATGTTCTGATGCTATTTCACAGTGACAGGGAAGTCAGCCACCTCCAAAGTGGAGCAATAGCATGGAAACTACCCACGGGGTGGAAAACTGGATTTGGATAGTTTCTGCTTCCTGTACCCACAGCAATAGAAGGTTCCATGGAGTGAGGTTGAATAGACCAAGTTTATATTTACAGATTAACAGAGTTGGAAGGGAGCTTGTAGGTCATCTAGTCCAACCCCCCCACCCAAGCAGGAGACCCTACACCATCTCTGACAAATGGCAGTCCAATCTCTTCTTGAAAGCCTCCAGTGATGAAGCTCCCACAACTTCTGAAGGCAACTTCTGTTCCATTGCTCGATTGTACTCACTGTCAGAAAGTTTCTCCTTATTTCCAGGTTGAATCTCTCCTTGTTCAGTTTCCATCCATTATTCCTTGTCTGGCCTTCATGTGCTTTGGAAAATAGCTTGACCCCTTCCTCTCTGTGACAGCCCCTCAAATATTGGAAGACTGCTATTGTGTCTCCCCTGGTCCTTCTCTTCACTAGACTAGCCATGCCCAATTCCTGCAACCATTCTTCATATGTTTCAGCCTCCAGTCCCCTAATCATCCTGGTTGCTCTTCTCTGCACTTTTTCTAGAGCCTCAACATCTTTTTTATAGTGTGGTGATCAAAACTGGATGCAATACTCTAGGTGTGGACTTACTAAGGCTTTATAGAGTGGTATTAATAAAAACACTTGATCTTGATTATATCCCTCTGTTAATCCCTCAGTTTTCACCAGCCTGTGCCAATATGATATGTCCAATAAAACTAATCTTTGAGGAACCTACCTGCCTCGGAGTTCTGTTTGCTATGAGTGTATCACATTATGGACATAAATTATTTCAACTTCTACCCTCAAAACTTTGCTATAGGACACCACACACCAGAACAATTAGACATAAGGACAGTTTTTTCCTGAATGCCATCACTCTGCTAAACAACTAACTCCCACAACACTGTCAAATTACTTAGTAAGACTGTATTACTATTCTTCTTCTCATCCTTCCTATTACCTATCTCTTCCCACTTATGACCATAACTGTGTTGCTTGTATCTTTACAATTAATATTGTTGTATTTGTTTTCCTAGTATGTTTTGATTGCGTATGAGTAACCTATGTATGATTTGATTGCTTATGGTAACCTACAACTATCACTAAGTGTTGTATCTTATGATTCTTGATGAATATATGTTATTTTTTCTTTATGTACACTGGGAGCTTATGCACCAAAGACAAATTCCTTGTGTTGCCAATCACACTTGGCCAATAAAGAATTCTATTCTATTCTATTCTATTCTATTCTATTCTATTCTATTCTATTCTATTCTATTCTATTCTATTCCATTCCATTCCATTCCATTCCATTCCATTCTATTCTATTCTATTCTATTCCTTGGAACCCTGACAAGCATTACACAATGGGAAGAACACCAGGCAATCTCCCAGCTGTCGTTTTCCACAAAACTCCCATTTGCTTCACCACATTTAAGGGAAATCGAGAGAACGTGTCCATAGGTGTGGCCACTTCCAGCCAGAACAAAGCGCTCCTTGTTGTGGTTGTTGTTACTATTTGCTCCTAAATATCGTGGGGTCGTGTGAAAAGTTCAGCCGGTTTCAATCCAGGCTGGCAGCAAGGATCCCCTTCTATAAATCTCCTCTTTGGCAGAAGTGCCAAGTCAGACTGAAAGCGCCGTCTGCCAAAAATCAGGTTTGTTCCATATTTCCATTGCACAAACTCAATTCCTATATTGTGGTGAACAGCTTGTGCAGGTCCCAAGGTTGCCGCTTATGTTCAGAAACGGCCTTTTATGCACCGCTCGAAGTCACGCCAGCTGCCTTCGTGGAGTGTGTGTGTTTGTGTGAGTGAGTGTACGTGTGTGTGTGTATGTGTGAGAGAGAGATTCAGAGGCAGCCTTGCTTCTGTAATTTCCCTCGAAATAACAGCTAATTCTATTTGCTCCAACCAAAGGAAAGTGGGAAACTGAGAAAGAGGAAGAGGTTTATGCAAGGAGACAAATCTAATCATTTCAGACAGCTGGGGCTGGTGGGGAAATGGTTTGTGAGGCAATGCTGCATGAAAAAAGAGAAAAACTGCCAAGGGGAATGAATTCTTCTTGTAGAGGCCTGAGGCTTTTGACATCATCTTCCCAGGATGGGAAAGGAGCTGGCTGGAACATATCCTGTCCCGTGCCAGAAAAATGAATCCAGCAATTTTCCTGAGAGAAGTAATCTTCCATGGATAATGCCGGCCATTAGCTGAGCCATAGGAAAACTTCTTCCATCGTGTCTGAAAGAATCCAGCTGATCTCTGGGTGAAGAAATGAGTTCCAGGGCCTGAGCTTCAGCTGTCAAAAATAATCACATTCCCCCTATTTCTTTATCTCTTTGGTAAGAGAATCTGGCATCTTGAATGATGCCCAGTTCAGAGACTTGCACTCATTCGTAGCATAATATTGGTTAACATATGCCTGTCAAGGAGGAGGCCATGGCGCTAATGGAACCTGTTGATGGAATGGTGGCCCCAGAGCAAGCGATTTCTGCAGTCTATGAAATGCTTACGGAGTCACAAAATCAAGGGTATCCAACCTTGGCAACTTTAAGAGCCGAGGACTTCAACTCCCAGCATTCCTCCAGTCAGCTAAGGGAATTCTGGGAGCTGCAGTTCACACACATCTCAAAGTTGCTAAGGTTAAACACCCCTGCCATAAAAGAAGGTGATTCAATATTAATCGGGCTCATCCCAAAGTTGCTTTTCAAAAGGCCATTGGACTTTCTTGTTATTTTTTCCTTTGAAGATGTTTCGCTTCTCATTCAAGATGCTTCTTCAGTTCTGAATGAAGTTTCTTGGAAGAGAAGCAAAAGGCCTTCAAGGGGAAACGCCCAAGAAAGTCTATTTGCCTTTTGAAAAGCACCTTTGGGACAACCTTGACCTGGATGATTGAGAATCTCCTACAGACATTAATCAGGCTTTCCCCAAAGGTATTTTTTCAAGAGGCAACTGGCTTTTCTGGTTTTTCTTTGAAGATGTTTCGCTTTCTCATCCAAGAAGCTTCTTCAGTTCTGAGATAGTACTAGGGTCAGGGACAGCCACAAAGCCCCAGGACCATAGCTAGATTGAGGCTTCCGAAAAAAAAACTTGCAGAAAGCAAGGCAAACCACTGCAGCATTCTTTGCCAGGAAAACCACCTCGAGGTATCCATGAAATTACCAGGAATCAACCTTAATTTGAGAGATGCTTAGCTTTGCAACTCAACCTCTTCACATTGTGCTAAAGCAGGGTTACCATTTGCCATAACCAGGGGTGGGCTGTCATGCCCCTGGTGGAGACTGACTCCGAGGAAGAGGAGGAACAGCCAACAGGGAGTGGGAGTGTGGCTCCAGAGGTGGTGGAGGAGGCTGGGGAAGGGCAGAGGCCGGCTGAGCAATCAGAAGAGGATCCAGGCCCATCCCCTATCCATCCCAGGGCACGCAGGGAGGAGAGGATCAGGGATTAGTGTGGTCTACTCGGGAGGAGAGGACCATGATCCTTCTCAGGGCTTACAGCTGGGAGCTATGTATATAAGTTTGTAACTGCATATGCAGAATTGCTGGAGTCAAAGTTAGTGTTTCCTTTGAAAGAGGTTTATATTTGTTGGCGTTCTTCCCAAGAACTTTCCCCGGTTATCTGCTTGGAACGTATGATTACTTATCTTGGTTTGATTCGAACTCGCCAGAACGGTTTGTTCTTGTTTTCCTTTTGCCTCATTACTTTTGGGACTTTAAACTGTGACTAATAAAACAGTTAAGTTGAAGGCATTGCTGGACTTTAATTCATGTTTTGGGTTTGGGTGATTTTGAGAGACTACGGGTCATCACATTGGCTTCAAAATTTTAGCAACGGGTTCTCTGCCTGGTTGCTGGGTGGGTGTGGTCATGGTGGGCATGGCCTAGTGGCCTCCTGCACCACGGTGGGGTGGGGGCATTTTGCACTCCCGGGCTCTGGAGGCTCTCTGGAAGCCAGAAACGGGCCCATTTCTGGCCTTCCTGAACTTCCAGGAGGCCCGTTTTTCACCCTCCTGGAGCCTCCATGCACGCCGTGCATTTATCTGCATCCAAAACAGGCAACGTGGTGACTCCTGGGGGGGATGGGATGGAATGGGATGGGCGGGGCCAGCCAGGAGTGGGATTTGGGGGGTTCTCCGAACTGTGCAGAATGTTAGCTAGAGGATCTCCTGAACCCCTGCGAACCCCCAGCAGCCCATCCCTGGCCAACCCAGATCCCATCAGGTGGAAAGAATCAGAACCATTTGTAAGGTTTCAGCAAATATTGTAACCAGGTCAATTAAAGCAGAACACTAAATTGGCACCAGATAAGGTTCAATGGAATTCAGGAGGGGCTAGACTTGAAGCGCTTGTAGGAACACAAGGACTCTGAGCTGATGATGCACTTAACTCCACCCCCTCAGCTTGACCTTCTCTTCTCCTACAGATACTTGGCTGATTTCAAACCAGGGACAAGACTCTTCAAATTTCATTTACTGAAGCTGACCTGTCTTTTGTTATGGCAATGGGCTAATCCGGGTGTTGGCAACCTGGGGCTCCAGAGCCACATGCGGCTCTTTCATCCCCCTGCTGTGGCTCCCTGGTTGGCCCTGCCCTTCACCCTCCCCTCCCAGTCACTCCTCACCTGGCCTGAGAAGGTAAGGGCAATGACGGGGATGGAGACTTGCTCCATATTGCAGAGCGGGAGCAAAACACCCCTGTACTTGCCTCATCTCTTGCTGGGTCTCACAGGTGCTTCTTCTGGCCCTTGTTGGTGCTGCACCTCGGTTGGGGGAGAGCATGACTTGCTCTCCACCCCGAGACACTGGCCCGGTCCAGCTGTGGCTGACGCTGCTGCTGTTGCCTCCATGGCCTGCCCGCTGTTCTCACAGCACCTTGCACAGCACAGTTAAATTTAGCATTCTTCCCAATGGAGGAGACGGCATCCCCTCCTCCTCCTGGAGCCCATTACAACATGGAGCAGATAGAAAGAGAGAGAGAGACAGAGACAGAGAGAGATACCTGTTTCCCACAGAAAAGAAAACACTGGGAGCCACAAAATCTGGGTAGGCATGGATGGGGGGCGGTCATGTGTCATAGGGTACAATAAGCAATCAAATCATACTAGGAAACAGTCAATATAAATCGTAAGGATACAAGCGACAAAGTTACAGTCATACAGTCACAAGTGGGAGGGGATGGGTGATAAGGAGTGATGAGAAGATTAATAGTAGTAGTAGTGCAGACTTTGTAAATAGTTGGACAGTGTTGAGAATTATTTGTTTATAGCAGAGTGATGGCGTTAGGGAAAAACTGTCCTTGTGTCTAGTTGTTCTGGTGTGCAGTGCTCTATAGCATCGTCTTGAGGGAAGGAGTTGAAACAGTTTATGTCCGGGATGTGAGGAGTATGTAAATATTTTCACAGCCCTCTTTTTGACTCATGCAGTATACAGGTCCTCGATGGAAGGCAGGTTGGTAGCAATTGTTTTTTCTGCAGTCCTAATTATCCTCTGAAGTCTGTGTCTGTCCTGTTGGGTTGCAGAACCAAAGCAGACAGTTATAGAGGTGCAGGACGACCTGCACCCAATGATGCAGAATGAACTCCTGGGTTTCTTTAAGTTGCTGGACTGGCTGGGGTGGTGTTTGGAGGGCACTCTTTCCCAATCTGTTATCATTGCATGTGTAGTGTTTTCCCAACGGACTTTAATCAGTGGAACGACTTGCCTTCAGAAGTTGTGGGTGCTCCAACACTGGAGGTTTTTAAGAAGAGATTGGACAACCATCTGTGTGAAATGGTGTAGGCTTTCCTGTCTGAGTAAGGGGCTAGACTAGAAGACCTCCAAGGTCCCTTTCAATTGTGTTATTATTCTGCTATTATTCTGTTATTCCCTTCCTAGTCTTCCCTTTTTGCACTTCGTTAGTTTCAATCCTGAAGACAGAAGGCAAGCCAGATGTGATATGCATCTCTCCTCTAACATCTGGCACTGCACCACTGGCCAATCCCAGCATTTGCAGCTGAAGTAGCTACTTCTCTGCTTGAAGCTGCACCTGACTGTCCTTTCACTGTCCAGAGGTGATGGGCAGAACAGATACAAGAAATAAATTGCAAGGAACTTGTTATGTATGTAGGTTTGAATGTTATTGGTTTATTTGAACTGTTCTTGTAAAATGTTAAATGGTATTGGTTTAAATAGTGCGGGAAGAAACCCTGCACTCCCATTGGCTGGCAACTATGGCTGCAGGCTATAAGAGGCAGCAGCCAAAGAACGGGTCCTTTCGAGCTGTAGTCACTGAATAAACTCTTTGCTGGAACTCTTCGCGTCTGACTCTTCTAACAGAACTTGTATCTGCTTCTCAAAGACGGTCAATGTTTTCCTTTGCCTTCTAGTTTTGTACTCCCAATGCTATAGATTCTGTCCCCTGCATTAATTGGATGCTTTAACTCGATTGATATGCTTGAGGCTTAAGCGGCCTTCTGCAATTCTAGAATATATTCTAGAATATAGTCGTGCGTTTTGCTTCCAAAATTCTATCCACACAGTGTAAAGAATGAAGGAGGGGAAGGGGTGGAAATAGAAGCTAATCTTCTAGAAGCTCATACTAATCTCAGAGAAGCTCAAGTTAATATTTTGCTAGCAGATACAGTCAGCATGTAGACTCATTGTCTAAAGACTCATTTTATTCCTGAATGATTTGGCCCTCACTGTCTGATTTTTTTTTCTTTATTTATATAATGAAAGTAGGCTATATCATCTCATACACATTTGACTGGGTGTAATTAAGCCTGCAAATTATTTTGTCTTTGGGTAGGAAACTCTCTCTCTCTCTCTCTTTACCTATCTCTTTATTTTCTATCATCTCTGTCATCTCTCTCTGTTTCTGTCGTCTGTCTTTTTCTATCATGTCACAGATCCTATCTCTCATTCACTCTCACATACATTCACTCTTTTATCTCTATCATCTCCCATGTATCTATCACCTCTGGGTTCTCTGTCTTTCTATAATCTCTCTGTATTATTCATCTCTCTCCTATTCTACAATCTCTAGGTCTCATCTCTCTTTCTCTGACATACACACATTCTCTATAATCTCTTATTTCTCTCTGCATCTCCTGTCATCTTTCTTTAGCCTCTATT
>CM019150.1:12219134-12309178 GCA_009733165.1 Naja naja | reverse complement strand
AAATCCCACCTTCGTCAGCCAGTGTTAAGTTTGCATGAAGAGTCAGACGCCGAGGAGTTCCAGCAAAAGACTTTATTAGTGACTACAGCTCGAATAGACCAATAACATTCAAACCTACATACATAACAGTTTTTATTAGGGATGGTATCAGAAAAAATGGACAAGAAAAGGATGTATTTAGTATTACATGCCATAACAGCAGCAAGGATTATCTTCACACAACATTGGAGAGATGAAGAAACACCAGAAGACAATTAAGAAGATACTAGACTGTGCAGAAATGGATAGATTTATTTACCAAAATCAAACAGAAAGAAGGCACAGAATTATCAAACGTGGAACTTATTTTACCAGTGATTGGAAAAAGGTGGAGGGTAAGAATGGAATTTGTATTGTTAAGCAAATTAAATACCCAGACAACACAATGTTTATTAAGCACTAAGAAATGTAATTAATAACAATTTAATTACAATTTGTTTTTTTTTTAAAAAGAAACTGCCTAAGTTCTCACAATACTCTAACCAGAGTGTGCCTTGCTTGGTCTCGCAAGACATATATTATACAAACGGAGCTGATATTGTTAAATTATGGCTTAGCACAGTATGTGAACCAGAGCCTTGCTCTCTTCCCTACAGGACTACTTATCTTTATCCTCTGCAGCAGGAATGTTTTACATATTGCACCAAGATGTTCTGATGCTATTTCACAGTGACAGGGAAGTCAGCCACCTCCAAAGTGGAGCAATAGCATGGAAACTACCCACGGGGTGGAAAACTGGATTTGGATAGTTTCTGCTTCCCTGTACCCACAGCAATAGAAGGTTCCATGGAGTGAGGTTGAATAGACCAAGTTTATATTTACAGATTAACAGAGTTGGAAGGGAGCTTGTAGGTCATCTAGTCCAACCCCCCCGCCCAAGCAGGAGACCCTACACCATCTCTGACAAATGGCAGTCCAATCTCTTCTTGAAAGCCTCCAGTGATGAAGCTCCCACAACTTCTGAAGGCAACTTCTGTTCCATTGCTCGATTGTACTCACTGTCAGAAAGTTTCTCCTTATTTCCAGGTTGAATCTCTCCTTGTTCAGTTTCCATCCATTATTCCTTCTTGGCCTTCTGTGCTTTGAAAATAGCTTGACCTTCCTCTCTGTGACAGCCCCTCAAATATTGGAAGACTGCTATTGTGTCTCCCCTGGTCCTTCTCTTCACTAGACTAGCCATGCCCAATTCCTGCAACCATTCTTCATATGTTTCAGCCTCCAGTCCCCTAATCATCCTGGTTGCTCTTCTCTGCACTTTTTCTAGAGCCTCAACATCTTTTTTATAGTGTGGTGATCAAAACTGGATGCAATACTCTAGGTGTGGACTTACTAAGGCTTTATAGAGTGGTATTAATAAAAACACTTGATCTTGATTATATCCTCTGTTAATCCCTCAGTTTTCACCAGCCTGTGCCAATATGATATGTCCAATAAAACTAATCTTTGAGGAACCTACCTGCCTCGAGTTCTGTTTGCTATGAGTGTATCACATTATGGACATAAATTATTTCAACTTCTACCCTCAAAACTTTGCTATAGGACACCACACACCAGAACAATTAGACATAAGGACAGTTTTTCCTGAATGCCATCACTCTGCTAAACAACTAACTCCCACAACACTGTCAAATTACTTAGTAAGACTGTATTACTATTTCTTCTCTCATCCTTCCTATTACCTATCTCTTCCCACTTATGACCATAACTGTGTTGCTTGTATCTTTACAATTAATATTGTTGTATTTGTTTTCCTAGTATGTTTTGATTAGCATGAGTAACCTATGTATGATTTGATTGCTTATGGTAACCTACAACTATCACTAAGTGTTGTATCTTATGATTCTTGATGAATATATGTTATTTTTTCATGTACACTGGGAGCTTATGCACCAAAGACAAATTCCTTGTGTTGCCAATCACACTTGGCCAATAAAGAATTCTATTCTATTCTATTCTATTCTATTCTATTCTATTCTATTCTATTCTATTCTATTCTATTCTATTCTATTCCATTCCATTCCATTCCATTCCATTCCATTCCATTCTATTCTATTCTATTCCTTGGAACCCTGACAAGCATTACACAATGGGAAGAACACCAGGCAATCTCCAGCTGTCGTTTTCCACAAAACTCCCATTTGCTTCACCACATTTAAGGGAAATCGAGAACGTGTCCATAGGTGTGGCCACTTCCAGCCAGAACAAAGCGCTTCTTGTTGTGGTTGTTGTTACTATTTGCTCCTAAATGTCGTGGGGTCGTGTGAAAAGTTCAGCCGGTTTCAATCCAGGCTGGCAGCAAGGATCCCCTTCTATAAATCTCCTCTTTGGCAGAAGTGCCAAGTCAGACTGAAAGCCGTCTGCCAAAAAATCAGGTTTGTTCCATATTTCCATTGCACAAACTCAATTCCTATATTGTGGTGAACAGCTTGTGCAGGTCCCAAGGTTGCTTATGTTCAGAAACGGCCTTTTATGCACCGTCAGTCGCCAGCTGCCTTCGTGGAGTGTGTGTTTGTGTGAGTGAGTGTACGTGTGTGTGTGTATGTGTGAGAGAGATTCAGAGGCAGCCTTGCTTAATTTCCCTCGAAATAACAGCTAATTCTATTTGCTCCAACCAAAGGAAAGTGGGAAACTGAGAAAGAGGAAGAGGTTTATGCAAGGAGACAAATCTAATCATTTCAGACAGCTGGGGCTGGTGGGGAAATGGTTTGTGAGGCAATGCTGCATGAAAAAAGAGAAAAACTGCCAAGGGGGAATGAATTCTTCTTGTAGAGGCCTGAGGCTTTTGACATCATCTTGCCAGGATGGGAAAGGAGCTGGCTGGAACATATCCTGTCCCGTGCCAGAAAAATGAATCCAGCAATTTTCCTGAGAGAAGTAATCTTCCATGGATAATGCCGGCCATTAGCTGAGCCATAGGAAAACTTCTTCCATCGTGTCTGAAAGAATCCAGCTGATCTCTGGGTGAAGAAATGAGTTCCAGGGCCTGAGCTTCAGCTGTCAAAAATAATCACATTCCCCCTATTTCTTTATATCTTTGGTAAGAGAATCTGGCATCTTGAATGATGCCCAGTTCAGAGACTTGGACTCATTCGTAGCATAATATTGGTTAACATATGCCTGTCAAGGAGGAGGCCATGGCGCTAATGGAAACTGTTGATGGAATGGTGGCCCCAGAGCAAGCGATTTCTGCAGTCTATGAAATGCTTACAGTCACAAAATCAAGGGTATCCAACCTTGGCAACTTTAAGAGCGAGGACTTCAACTCCCAGCATTCCTCCAGTCAGCTAAGGAAATTCTGGGAGCTGCAGTTCACACACATCTCAAAGTTGCTAAGGTTAAACACCCTGCCATAAAAGAAGGTGATTCAATATTAATCGGGCTCGTCCCAAAGTTGCTTTTCAAAGGCCATTGGACTTTCTTGTTATTTTTTCCCTTTGAAGATGTTTCGCTTCTCATTCAAGATGCTTCTTCAGTTCTGAATGAAGTTTCTTGGAAGAGAAGCAAAAGGTCTTCAAGGGAAACCCAAGAAAGTCTATTTGCCTTTTGAAAAGCACCTTTGGGACAACCTTGACCTGGATGATTGAGAATCTCCTACAGACATTAATCAGGCTTTCCCCAAGGTATTTTTCAAGAGGCAACTGGCTTTTCTGGTTTTCTTTGAAGATGTTTTTTCTCATCCAAGAAGCTTCTTCAGTTCTGAGATAGTACTAGGGTCAGGGACAGCCACAAAGCCCCAGGACCATAGCTAGATTGAGGCTTCAAAAAAACTTGCAGAAAGCAAGGCAAACCACTGCAGCATTCTTTGCCAGGAAAACCACCTCGAGGTATCCATGAAATTACCAGGAATCAACCTTAATTTGAGAGATGCTTAGCTTTGCAACTCAACCTCTTCACATTGTGCTAAAGCAGGGTTACCATTTGCCATAACCAGGGGTGGGCTGTCATGCCCCTGGTGGAGACTGACTCCGAGGAAGAGGAGGAACAGCCAACAGGGAGTGGGAGTGTGGCTCAGAGGTGGTGGAGGAGGCTGGGGAAGGGCAGAGGCCGGCTGAGCAATCAGAAGAGGATCCAGGCCCATCCCTATCCATCCCAGGGCACGGGGAGGAGAGGATCAGGGATTAGTGTGGTCTACTCGGGAGGAGAGGACCATGATCCTTCTCAGGGCTTACAGCTGGGAGCTATGTATATAAGTTTGTAACTGCATATGCAGAATTGCTGGAGTCAAAGTTAGTGTTTCCTTTGAAAGAGGTTTATATTTGTTGGCGTTCTTCCCAAGAACTTTCCCCGGTTATCTGCTTGGAACGTATGATTACTTATCTTGGTTTGATTCGGAACTCTCGCCAGAACCGTTTGTTCTTGTTTTCCTTTTGCCTTGTTATTTACTTTTGGGACTTTAAACTGTGACTAATAAAACAGTTAAGTTGAAGGCATTGCTGGACTTTAATTCATGTTTTGGGTTTTGGGTGATTTTGAGAGACTACGGGTCATCACATTGGCTTCAAAAATTTTAGCAACGGGTTCTCTGCCTGGTTGCTGGGTGGGTGTGGTCATGGTGGGCATGGCCTAGTCGGCCTCCTGCACCACGGTGGGGTGGGGGCATTTTTGCACTCCCCGGGCTCTGGAGGCTCTCTGGAAGCCAGAAACGGGCCCATTTCTGGCCTTCCTGAACTTCCAGGAGGCCCGTTTTTCACCCTCCTGGAGCCTCCATGCACCCCGTGCATTTATCTGCATCCGAAACAGGCAACGTGGTGACTCCTGGGGGGGATGGGATGGAATGGGATGGGCGGGGCCAGCCAGGAGTGGGATTTGGGGGTTCTCCGAACTGTGCAGAATGTTAGCTAGAGGATCTCCTGAACCCCTCACCCCCAGCAGCCCATCCTGGCCAACCCAGATCCCATCAGGTGGAAAGAATCAGAACCATTTGTAAGGTTTCAGCAAATATTGTAACCAGGTCAATTAAAGCAGAACACTAAATTGGCACCAGATAAGGTTCAATGGAATTCAGGAGGGCTAGACTTGAAGCTTGTAGGAACGCAAGGACTCTGAGCTGATGATGCACTTAACTCCACCCCCACAGCTTGACCTTCTCTTCTCCTACAGATACTTGGCTGATTTCAAACCAGGGACAAGACTCTTCAAATTTCATTTACCGAAGCTGACCTGTCTTTTTGTTATGGCAATGGGCTAATCCGGGTGTTGGCAACCTGGGGCTCCAGAGCCACATGTGGCTCTTTCATCCCCCTGCTGTGGCTCCCTGGTTGGCCCTGCCCTTCACCCTCCCCTCCCAGTCACTCCTCACCTGGCCTGAGAAGGTAAGGGCAATGACGGGGATGGAGACTTGCTCCATATTGCAGAGCGGGAGCAAAACACCCCTGTACTTGCCTCATCTCTTGCTGGGTCTCACAGGTGCTTCTTCTGGCCCTTGTTGGTGCTGCACGCACCTCGGTTGCTTGGGGAGATGCATGACTTGCTCTCCACCCCGAGACACTGGCCCGGTCCAGCTGTGGCTGACGCCGCTGCTGTTGCCTCCATGGCCTGCCCGCTGTTCTCACAGCACCTTGCACAGCACAGTTAAATTTAGCATTCTTCCCAATGGAGGAGACGGCATCCCCTCCTCCTCCTGGAGCCCATTACAACATGGAGCAGATAGAAAGAGAGAGAGAGACAGAGACAGAGAGAGATACCTGTTTCCCACAGAAAAGAAAACACTGGGAGCCACAAAATCTGGGTAGGCATGGATGGGGGCGGTCATGTGTCATAGGGTACAATAAGCAATCAAATCATACTAGGAAACAGTCAATATAAATCGTAAGGATACAAGCGACAAAGTTACAGTCATACAGTCACAAGTGGGAGGGATGGGTGATAAGGAGTGATGAGAGATTAATAGTAGTAGTAGTGCAGACTTTGTAAATAGTTGGACAGTGTTGAGAGAATTATTTGTTTATAGCAGAGTGATGGCGTTAGGGAAAAAACTGTCCTTGTGTCTAGTTGTTCTGGTGTGCAGTGCTCTATAGCATCGTCTTGAGGGAAGGAGTTGAAACAGTTTATGTCCGGGATGTGAGGAGTATGTAAATATTTTCACAGCCCTCTTTTTGACTCGTGCAGTATACACGCCCTTGATGGAAGGCAGGTTGGTAGCAATTGTTTTTTCTGCAGTCCTAATTATCCTCTGAAGTCTGTGTCTGTCCTGTTGGGTTGCAGAGCCAAAGCAGACAGTTATAGAGGTGCAGGACGACCTGCACCCAATGATGCAGAATGAACTCCTGGGTTTCTTTAAGTTGCTGGACTGGCTGGGGTGGTGTTTGGAGGGCACTCTTTCCCAATCTGTTATCATTGCACGTGTAGTGTTTTCCCAACGGACTTTAATCAGTGGAACGACTTGCCTTCAGAAATTGTGGGTGCTCCAACACTGGAGGTTTTTAAGAAGAGATTGGACGACCATCTGTGTGAAATGGTGTAGGCTTTCCTGTCTGAGTAAGGGGCTAGACTAGAAGACCTCCAAGGTCCCTTTCAATTGTGTTATTATTCTGCTATTATTCTGTTATTCCCTTCCTAGTCTTCCCTTTTTACACTTCGTTAGTTTCAATCCTGAAGACAGAAGGCAAGCCAGATGTGATATGCATCTCTCCTCTAACATCTGGCACTGTACCACTGGCCGATCCCAGCATTTGCAGCTGAAGTAGCTACTTCTCTGCTTGAAGCTGCACCTGACTGTCCTTTCACTGTCCAGAGGTGATGGGCAGAACAGATACAAGAAATAAATTGCAAGGAACTTGTTATGTATGTAGGTTTGAATGTTATTGGTTTATTTGAACTGTTCTTGTAAAATGTTAAATGGTATTGGTTTAAATAGTCTTGGAAGAAACCCTGCACTCCCATTGGCTGGCAACTATGGCTGCAGGCTATAAGAGGCAGCCGTAGCCAAGCCAGAACGGGTCCTTTCGAGCTGTAGTCACTGAATAAACTCTTTGCTGGAACTCTTCGCGTCTGACTCTTCTAACAGAACTTGTATCTGCTTCTCAAAGACGGTCAATGTTTTCCTTTGCCTTCTAGTTTTGTACTCCCAATGCTATAGATTCTGTCCCCTGCATTAATTGGATGCTTTAACTCGGATTGATATGCTTGAGGGCTTAAGCGGCCTTCTGCAATTCCAGAATATATTCTAGAATATAGTCGTGCGTTTTGCTTCCAAACTTCTATCCACACAGTGTAAAGAATGAAGGAGGGGGAGGGGTGGAAATAGAAGCTAATCTTCTAGAAGCTCATACTAATCTCAGAGAAGCTCAGGTTAATATTTTGCTAGCAGATACAGTCAGCATGTAGACTCATTGTCTAAGACTCATTTTTATTCCTGAATGATTTGGCCCTCACTGTCTGATTTTTTTTCTTTATTTATATAATGAAAGTAAGGCTATATCATCTCATACACATTTGACTGGGTGTAATTAAGCCTGCAAATTATTTTGTCTTTGGGTAGGAAACTCTCTCTCTCTCTCTCTCCTTTACCTATCTCTTTATTTTTCTATCATCTCTCTGTCATCTCTCTGTTTCTATCGTCTGTCTTTTTCTATCATCTCTGTCACAGATCCTATCTCTCTCATTCACTCTCACATACATTCACTCTTTTATCTCTATCATCTCCCCATGTATCTATCACCTCTGGGTTCTCTGTCTTTCTATAATCTCTCTCTGTGTCATTTATCTCTCTCTATTCTACAATCTCTAGGTCTCATCTCTCTTTCTCTGACATACACACATTCTCTATAATCTCTTATTTCTCTCTGCATCTCTATCATCTTTCTTTAGCCTCTATTGCTTGCGGGGTTGTATGTTATATTTTAGAATTATGCAGCTGATCTATCATCTATGTATCTATCTATCTATCTATGTATCTATCTGTCTCGATCTATCTCTATCAGTGGTGGGATTCAATTTTTTTACTACTGGTTATGTGGGCGTGGCTTGGTGGGCGTGGCAGGGGAAGGATCCTGTAAAATCTCCAGTCAGAGGTGGTATTTGCCAGTTCTCCAGACTACTCAAAATTTCTGCTACCGGTTCTTCAGAACTGGTCAGAACCTGCTGAATATCACCTCTGATATCTATCTATCTATCTATCTATCTATCTATCTATCTATCTATCTATCTATCATCTATCTATATTTATCTATCTACATCTATCTATCATCTATTTATCATCTATCTATCTATATCTGTCTGTCTGTCTGTCTGTCTGTCTGTCTATCTATCTATCTATCTATCTATCTATCTATCTATCTATCATCTATCTATCTATTTATCTATCTACATCTATCTATCATCTATTTATCATCTATCTATCTATATCTGTCTGTCTGTCTGTCTGTCTGTCTGTCTGTCTGTCTGTCTACCTATGTGATAGATCTATCTATTCATTTATCACCATCTACCATCTATCATCTTCTATCTAAATCCATGCTATGCTTTTTTTCCTTCTGTGGGTTGAAAAATCCCATGCAAAATCCTGTTAACTGAAACGGGAAAGGCCTGATTGGTGGGCTGAAAGATTATCAGCCGATTTGTAACCAGATAAGCTCTCTCCCCTGACCATTTCGGTAAGTCCCAGCTGTCCCAATGGCCTGATCTCGCCCAGGGCCCCGTCAGATGGGACGTCATGCCATTTCATGAGGTTCAGTTTACGGCAATGCAGGGCCAGCTCGTGTCTCTGTCCTGCAGCGAGAGTGCAGCAAAGTGCTACCTCGCTGAATGACGGGCAGCTGGCCTTAACTGTTCCAGCTGTCCAGATGCTCCTTTCGCATTGCTTATTGGGAAAGCTGGTTTCCATGTTGAAAGGCATTTACTGCACTGGAGATAAAATGAAGGTAAAAATAGGAGCTGGGGACTGATCCTATGGGAGAATGTGGCCTGGCACGGAGAGGGAAAAATTCATTTTCAGGTTTTGTTTTTACTTTCCCATTGGCAGGGATTATTTCAGCCCAAAAAAGAAAAAAGAACTAATAAATGCTCTGGTCCTAAACAATTTATCATTTCTCTGTGAACAACCAGAATGGTTCTTTGTGAATTATGAGGATTATTATGTGGATTCATTTCATTCTTTTCAGAATAATAGAATAATAGTGTTGGAAGGGATCTTGAAGGTCTTCTAGTCCAACTACTTGCTCAAGCAGGAGGCCCTATGCCATTCCAGACAAATCATTGTCCAATCTCTTCTTGAAAGCTTCCAGTGATGGAGCACCCACAACGTCTGAAGGCAAGCCATTCCACTAGTTAATTGTTCTCACTGTTAGCAAATTTCTGCTTATTTCTAGGTTGGTTCTGTCTTTTTTTTTTTAATTACATTTATATGCCGCCCTTCTCCGAGACTCAGGGGCTTACAATTTTGGGATACAACCCAGTGTGCTCAGCAATAGCCTTCATTCCATTGTATATGCCTGCTTATTACTAAGCGGCATTTTTACAAAGTCAGCTTATTGCCCCCAACAATCTTGGGTCCTCAATTTACCTACCCCGAGAGGATGGAAGGCTGAGTCAACCTTGAGCCTGGTGGGATTCGAGCCTACAGTAATTGTAGACAGCTGGATCTTAAGTGCAGGCAATTAACAGCCTGAGCCACCAAGGCTCTTGATTGAAGTTCCATCCATTGCTTCTTTTCATGCTTTCTGGTTCTGTGGAGAAAAGGTTCCCTCTTCTTCATGGCAACCCCTGAGATATCAGAACACTGCTATCATGTCACCTCCTAATACTTCTCTTCACAAGACTAGCCATGCCCAATTCCTGCAACTGTTCTTCATGTCTTTTAGCCTCCAGCTCTCTAATCATCTTGGTTGCTCTTCTCTGCACTCTTTCCAAAGTCTCTACATCTTTGGGGACCAAAACTGGATGCAGTATTCCAAGTGTGGTTTTATATTCATTCGACAATCAGACCTTGGGGGCAACAGAGAGTTGATGAGAAGACTTTTGTTAAAAAAATTTTTTAAAAAAATAAGGAGGAGGGAAATATTTAATCCAGGCTGATCTGTGTTATTGATTGGCACAGTCGCAATGGTGGAAAGTTAGGGTGATCTAATAAATACATACAATTGAGATACATAGAAGTAGCAAATTGCTTGGTGCAGTCCTTTCAAGGTTAAGCTGCTCATAAAAAAGTGACTTGTCAGAAAGTGTTTTCAATATTATTTTTTAAAAGTAAGAAAACTTCAAGTGCATCATCATTTTATTTTATTTTTTGGCAGAGATTTAAGTCAGGAAGTCCCATACCATTTTTTTTTGTTTTGTTATTGCTGATGTATTAGGGTGGGTTATTTTAGAAATAACAGAACGGCTCCATTTAGGTCATCAATCAAGGACTATCTGTAATTGCAAAAGCCGGTTTGGTATAGTGGTTAAAGCATCAGGTTAGAAATTGGGAGACTGTGAGTTCTAGTTCTGCTTTAGATATCTGGGCAGGGGTGGGATTCAGGGGTGGGATTCTACCAGTTCGGACTAGTTCTATAGAACCGGTTGTTATGATTCTGTGCAGTTCGTAGAACCGGCAAATCACACCACTGGCTGGCCCCTCCCCTCCTGTCAGATTTCTGCTTTCTAGCTAATCTAAATCGCTGTTGTACTGCTTTGCCTTCACCCAGGAGGCTTCCCTGAGGCCCAGTCAGGGGTGGTATTCAGGGGATTCAGGGGTGGGGGAGAAGTGGCCTGAGAGTGGAGCTGAACCTTCCTTAGGATTGAAGCTTCTATTTTTCAGTGCAGACTCAGGCAGCAGATTGCAGAAAGGTAGATCTGTGAGTGAATCTGTGATTCTGCAAGCAACTCAATCTGATTTGCCTGATTTTGGGTAAAAGTTGCTCATATATCTATCTATCTATCTATCTATCTATCTATCTATCTATCTATCTATCTGTAGGTCTTGGTGTATTTGGGTCTTGTCCCGTGTAAGATTGAGAATACCGTGGCGGTGTCCAGTGTAATCAACAAACGAGTCCCAGCCACGAAAACCAACACCGGACCCAAAATAACACATGATGCCACCACCAATCTCCCTCACCAGACTCAAAACCAAGCCCACCCCACAGACAAAAGGCAACCACCATCCAGAAACCAGACCATGGCTGCAACACCAGCTGCTACACCCCCCTCCAACCCCCAAACTAAGCAAACTGACACACGCTATAAACACATAGCCAGACCTCAAACTGAGCCAAACCAAAGCCCAGAATGCCACATCACAGCCTTCCACCCAGGATACTACATCACAGAACTCAGGAGATCACAACACAAAACATCAGGAGGTTGCAGCACAGACAACGACCCAGGAGATTACAGCACCACACCCAGGACATCACAACAATAGAACTCAGAAGGTCATCACACAGCCCATTACCCAGGTCGTTACAACACAAAAGGCTGAGAGACACACAGCCAGCACCTCAGCCACACAGGGTCTCAGGAAAAGCCATCCAATCTGCATACATCAACTTCATCAACCAATCAAGAAGTAACAACACAGCCAACTCTGGAGTTTAAAAGGAAAACAGCCACGATCACACACTTCTCCCAGGAGAACGAAGCTGAAGACACCAGCCTGAAGATGACGGATGAGATTTCGTCGAAACGTTGCCAAGGTATTCTCAATCTTACACGGGACAAGACCGAATACACCAAGACCTATATATATATATATATATATATATATATATATATATATATATATATTTACATACAAGCCACACCCACCCAGTCACGACTACCAAGTCACTCCCAGTCAGCATGCCACACCCACCCAGTCACATGACCACCAAGCCTCACCCACAAATTAGGCCATGCCCACAGAACTGGTTGTTAAGAAATTTGAATCCCATTCCTGGTAGGATTCTACCTGTTTGGACCAGTTTGGGTGAACTGGATATTAAATTTGCATCTAGTTCACTGAACTGATATTGAACCGACCAGCTGGCCCCACCCACCCCTCCCCTTTCCTCCTCTCCCAGGAGTCTCTATGCAGCCCATTTTTGATGCAGGTAAGTGCAGGGTCCACATGGAGGCTCTGGGAGAGGAAAAAAAGGACCTTTTGGAAGTCTGGAAATGGGCTTATTTCCAGCTTCCGGAGGGCCTCCAGAGCCTGGGAGAGGCCGTTTTCGCCCTCCCAGAGGCCTGAGGGAAGCCTCTGGACCCTTGGGAAGGCGAAAAACAGCCCTACTGGAAGTTCTAGTAGGCCACGCCCACCATGGCCACGCCCACCCAGCAACTGGGCAGCAAGCCGGTTGCTGGGATTTTTGAATCCCACCCCTGCACCTGGGTAACTTTGACCAGTCACTTTCTGCCAGCCCTAGGAAGGAAACCATTCCTGAAAAACCTTGCCAAGAAAATGGTAGGCTCTAAAAATCAGGTATGAGAAGAGGAAGAAAATATGTTTTCTATTAATTGACATGAGTTACTTTGCAATTTTGCTACCCAGGATTTTCAGACTAAGTTTTATTTGATTGCCATTTGAACGCCTGTAAGTCACACCTTACAGATTCAAGGTTCTGGTATTAACCTATAAAGCCCTTCATAGCTTGGGTCTGGGGTATTTGCAGGAGCGCCTCCTACCAGCATCAAGGTCCAATCACCCAGTGCACTCCCACAGGCAGGCCCTTCTGGGGGTGCCGTCGACCAGACAATGTCAGTTGGCGGCCCCCCAGGGGAGGGCCTTCTCTGTGGGGGTGCCCACCCTGTGGAACCAGCTGCCCCTGGAGCTACGGTTGGCTCCTGACCTACGTTCCTTCCGCCACGATCTAAAGACCTGGCTGTTTTTGCAGGCCGGCCTGGATTGAGAGTGATCGGGGCTTTTAACTGGGTATTTTAGCATAACTGAATTTGTTATTTGGATTGGATTAACATTTTAATTATTTTTGTATGTATATTCTTGTGTGAGCCGCCCCGATTCCCCTCCGGAGATGGGGGCGGCATATAAATCCAAATAAACATAAACATAAACACCTAGAGTCTGGAAGGATTGGGGCAGTAGTTAAATTGCACTGATCAATTCATAAAGCTGTCTTGAAGAACTGCAGGTGAAGTATGGCTCAGAGCACGATGCAGCTGAAAAACCCAAGCTGGACCCGATCCAAAGGCACATGACATTTGGCAGCATCCTGAAGTAAGGTAAGGAGTCAGCTTGGCATTGTGGGAATACAGCAATGATTACCTCATTGTTCTCGGCCTTTCCAGATGCGTGGGAATATACTTCAGCTTTGGTGGAAACTCCCCTTTCATTTAGTGACCGTTCAAAGTTACAACGGCACTGAAAAAAGTGATTTGCAGCCAATGTCCACACTTACAACCGATGCAATATCTCCAAGGCCACGTAATCAAAATTGTGGTGCTTGGCAACCAGCATGTAATTTATGATGGCTGTGGCATCCCAAGGTTATGTGACCTTCCCAGCTGGCTTCCAACAAGAAAAGTCAAAGGGGTAAGCTTAACATCGACAAGATTCACTTAACGGCCATTGTTCGCTTAACAACAGTGGCAAAAAATTGAGCAAGATTCACTTAACAACTGCTTTACTTAGCAATAGAAATTCTGGGCCCAATTGTGGTCATAAGTCAAGGACTACCGGTCTATGTACATGTGGAATGGCTTTGTTCCATTCAGGGCCCTGGGAAAAATAACCCAGTTAAGATTGAGGGGTTATTTAGAAGAATTCTATACACCCCAATCCTTGGATTTCACCTCACTGTTAAAACACATTCCTTCCTTTACAAACCATAAAACTTGGGACACTATTTTAATTTACCCCCATGGCACTGCTTGCTACTTCATTCTGTTTTGAGTACAGTCCTCGACTTATGACTGATCCTTTAGTGACCATTCAAATTATGAAGAACCTACTGGGAGAGGCTGGCTATGACCCCAATTCAAAGTTCTGACAGTCACATGACTGAACCTCACCAATCTGCAACTGGGTCACATTTATAGCTGTTTGCAGCACCCCACAATCATGTAACTACGTTTTATGACAGTTTTGCCAAAATAGCAATAGTACTTAAGACTTATATACTGCTTCCCAGTGCTTTTACAGACCTCTCTAAGTGGTTTACAGAGTCAGCCTATTGCCCCCAACAATCTGGGTCCCCATTTTACCCACCTCGGAAGGATGGAAGGCTGAGTCAACCTTGAGCCTGGTGGGGTTCGAACTGACAATCTGCTGGTAATCGGCAGTCAGCAGAAGTAGCCTGCAGTACTCTATTCTAACCACAGTGCCACCATGTAAAAACTCAGCATTTACTTCTGGTTTTTTTTGGCAAAACCACAGCTATAACAAACCATTGCTTCTCTTAGTGACTGCTGCATTCACTTAATGAGTGTTGCAAAAATGGTCATAAAAATTGGGTACATCACATGATTAGCCTATTTTCTGAGTGTCAGAACTTACGACCATGAAGGGCAGCCTCCATTATGGCTGTAAGTCGAGAACTACTTTTACTCCTAGTATGATTTGATTGCTTATTTGTACCCTATGACTATCGTTAAGTGTTGTACCTGATGATTCTTGGTCAATAAAGAATTCTATTCTATTCTATTCTATTCTATTCTATTCTATTCTATTCTATTCTATTCTATTCTATTCCATTCCATTCCATTCCATTCCATTCTATTCTATTAACACGTAGAAATGTCAGCAGGATATGTGTGATGACCCAGGGCATGGCACAAAAGCAACCAAGTCACAAAAATAGGTGAAGTCCCTTTAATACCTCCAAATTGGCCCCCAATGTCCAGTTATCATCGGCTGGAGAAAAAACTCTCCCAAGAACAGTTTTTAAAGGGAAGAAATTCTGTCTGAACTCAAAGCAGTGGTGGAATTCAAATAATTTAACAACCAGTTCTCTGCCCTAATAATTTCTTCCAACAACCAGTTCACCAAATGGCTCAGAAAGTTTAACAACTGGTTCTCCCAAACTGGTGCGAACTGACTGAATCCCACCATTGACTCAAAGTACATATAAATTATAAATAAAAACCAACATAAACCACACTGCAGCAATTAACGAGACAGATCAGGATAAGGGATTGAAGACGTCAAAAGATAACGAAACACACACACTTGGGAGGACACCAGAACTCAGATAAGACTTGACAAACCAGAATAATTTCACGCTTTGCTTCCAGCAACTTTGCCGTGTGCAGTTTGCCCTTTTAAACAGTCTTCCCAGCTGCAGCCAATGAAGGGGATCAGGGCCCTTTCCTCCCCTCTAAACCATGCAACTCATATTGCACCCTTCTCCATTCCTCCCTGTGTGCCTTAGGATGAAGAGGGTGGGGTGGGCCTGGGTCTTCCTCTGAATGTCCAGCTGGACTGTGCCTTTCCCCAGTTTCCTCCCCAGCCACCGGAACCACACTCCCACTCCCTGTCAGCTGTTCCATCTCTACCTCGGAATCAGATTCCAACAGGGGCATGACAATATGATTCAAAAAATAGTCAAGATGGCAATGTGATTGAAACTCCGCCCTTGTGGAACCATCTTGTTTTTTGTTTTGTTTTGTTTTTACCACATGCTGTGGACACCTCTGATAACACGCAGTAGGTAGATAGTGTATTTCTAGACACTCTTGTCCCAAAGGTGCTTTTTGAGGAGGACTTTCTTGTTTTTCTTGTTGTCTCTGGAAAAGCACCTTTGGGACAACCATGAAATGGATGACTGAGAATTTCTACAGGCTTCTAGAGACTCTTCGGTCAAAATAAGAAACAACTTTGCTTCTCAAACAGTGAAGAACTGGCTAAAGATGCTTGCAATGTCCAGTACTTCAGCTGGCAGGACATTTTTTTTCTAACATCTCATTTTGGAGAGGAGAAAATAAGAATCAAGCATTGTTCCCTGGTGACTGCACAATTGTCCAGACATTCAAATAAACCAACTTGATTTATAGAGACAAATAGGGGCATTCTGTCCTGAATATCCAAATTCTCTGTTAATATTTGTTCCTCCCAAAAAGATGATGCTAATAGCATATTTCATGATCAAAAGTGGAAATCCAGAGTAGATTTCTTATTTAAGAACAAAAGAAGAACATCATTATCTTAATTAATTAACTGATTGATTTGTTTGTTTGTTTATTACATTGCTATCCTGCCACAATCAATTCGACTTTTGGCAGCTGGCAGCTTATATGATGTAAGATAATTTACATTATTCCCCTGTAAGCAGAAAAGGAAGGCAACAAAAACTTGAGCAAATCTAAAACAACAAGAATGGGAGGGGGGGGAAAAAACCAAAAGAATAAAATTAAAGATTAGAACATTCTCTAGGTGTGTGTGAGTTTTTTAAAAGACACGTTTAAATTTAAATGAAAAAATGATTTTTTTTTAAAAAAAGTTACAGAATCCATGTGAAAACCCCATAGATGCATGCATAGGCTTCCATCACACAATTTCCTACTGGAGAAACATCATTATGCAAAGCACAGAAAAGCAATAAGAAGACAGACAGAAGAGAGGAAGGAAGAAAGAACGAAAGAAAAAAACAGGAAAGAAAGAGACAGAAGGAAGGGAGGGAGGGAAAAAAGGAAAAGAAAATATATTTAATTCTATTTTATTAAAACTCCCCTTAACTTTCCCTCTCCAGATCTTTCTACTTTTACAATCTATTCTTGCTTTCATGGGGTGCTTGATATGCTGCCTTTGGACCTTTGAACATTTTTTATTTATTCATTAAATTTATATGCCACCCATTCCATCAATAAGGTGATCCTAGAAGGCTTGTCTCACTCTATGCAAGATCACATCAACTGCATTCCTCCTTATCTTCTCCTTCTTCCTGATCTTCTCCTTTTCTCCATTCCTTCCTTCTTATATTCGTCTTAATCCTTCAGTCCTTATTCATTCCCTCAATATGTCCAAGCCACCTCTGCACAAATTCTTCTTACTTGTCACTCCATTTTTTGTTCAGTTCAAATCAGAGGTGGCATTCAGAAGGTTCTGACCAGTTCTGGAGAACCGGTAGCGGAAATTTTGAGTAGTTCAGAGAACCAGCAAATACCACCTCTGACTGGGCCCGCTCCCATCTATTCTCTGCCTCCCGAGTCCCAGATGATTGGCTGGGTCTTCTTTTGTTGCCCTGTGCAGGAGAACGGAGCTGGAAAGCAGGTTAGTGGGGTGGGGTGGGGAGGGAATGGAGATTTTACAGTATTCTTCCCCTGCCACACCTACCAAGCCACGCCCACAGAACCGGTAGTAAAAAAATTTTAATCCCACCACTGGTCCAAATCCCTGCAGCACTCCTTCATAGAAGAGAATATTTCAACTGGCCGTCCTTGTGCATTGATGACATCACCTAGTTGGGTAATGAAATGCCTGCAAGAAAACCACCAAGCTCAGAGAGCACCACCTTCATTTTTAATCCTTCTTCTTCCAGGCTTACCACAGACCTTTTGAAAACATCCCCACTCCCGTTTCTCCTGACCTATAAAACTCCCGCTTCCCTATATCAAGAGAGTGGAAGTATATATTAATCCCCACAATGGAGGAATGGATGGAAAAAAAACCTGATGGAGCTGGCACAGATGGCCAAACTGTTTTAAACCAAGAAAACGATACATACTGCTTTGTTTCTACTTCTAACTTTTGTTTCTTCTAGACTTCCTGCTTGAGGCTGTGAAAAAAAGGAAAAGTTTGATTTTGGGATTTGCTGATGAGATAAGTCTGTTGATATAGAAATGGCTAGTCTACTTTGGTGGTGGGATTCAAAATTTTTTATTACCAGTTCTGTGGGCCTGGCTTGGTAGGCGTGGCTTGGTGGGTGTGGCTTGGTAGGCGTGGCTTGGTGGATGTGGGTTGGTGAGCATGGCGTGGCTTGGTGGGCATGGCTTGGTGGGCATGGCAGGGGAAGGATACTGCAAAATCCCCATTCCCTCCGCACCCCACTAACCTGCTTTCCAGCTCCGTTCTCCTGTGCAGGGCAACCAAAGAAGACCCAGCCGATCAGCTGGGAGTCGGGAGGCAGAGAATAGATGGGAGCGGGCCCAGTTAGAGGTGGTATTTGCCGGTTCTCCGAACTACTCAAAATTTCCGCTACCGGTTCTCCAGAACTGATCAGAATCTGCTGAATACCACTTCTGGTCTACTTAGTATGTAAAAGTAAATTGCTGAGGCTCTAACATTATTTTTATTCTGCCACACTGAAAAAAAGTTGGAAGTTAATGCTTTCTTTCTTTTCTCCCCACTACTAATTTATTTTAATTTGTTTTGTATTAGATTAATAATGTTATGGGTTGTATGGTAAAAGGACTGGTAATGACGTTTCATTATGTCGGATAATCTGGTCCTAAGCTTATGGTCATTCTTCCCTCCTTCCTTTCCTTCCTTCCTTCCTTCCTTCCTTCCTTCCCTTCCCTCTCTCTCCTATCCTCCTCCTCTTCTTCCTTCCTTCCCTTCCTCATTCCTTCTGCCCTTCGGCCCCACATCCTTCCATCATCATCATCATTTCATTATTCCATTCCTACTTCCCTTCCTTCCATCTTTATCATCTCATCTTCCTCCTATCATCACATCATCATCTCTCCATTTATTCCCTTCCTTCTCCTTCCCTTCCCTTCCCCTCAACTTCCCTTCCCCTCCTCCCTCCCTTCCCTTCCTTTCCTCATTCCCTTCTAATTTTGTGTGACAATGAACCAATGAACTAAAATAGCCAAAGCAAAATACAATGGCTGTAAGAAGTAATCAGCCATCAGGATTGGCTCAGGATGGTAGCTACAATGAATGGTGCAGTTCAACCATTACAGCACTCTCTTCTCCTGAAGGCAACTTCTGTTCCACTGCTTTATTGTCCTCACCGTTACGAAGCTTCTCCTTAATCCCAGGTAGCTTTTCCCCTTGATTAGTCTTCATCCCTTGTTCCTTGTCTTGCCTTCTGGTGCCTTAGAAAAGCTACCTCAAATACTGGAATACTGCTTTTATGTCACCCCTAGTCAGAGGTGGTATTCAGCAGGTTTGGACCGGTTCTGGGGTACCAGTAGTGGAAATTTTGAATAGTTCGGGGAACCGGCAAATATCACCTCTGACTGGCCCAGACCCGTCTATTCTCTGCCTCCCGAATCCCAGCTGATCGGCTGGCTCTTCTTTTGTTGCCCTGCGCAGGAGGACGGAGCTGGAAAGCAGGTTAATGGGGTGGGGAGAGAATGGGGATTCTGTAGTATCCTTCCCACCTGCCCCTGCCATTATCTCTCCTATATTCCCTTGCTTTTTAGCACAGTTGATTTGCACAGCAGAGCGATTGCCGTGCCTCAGCTGGGCTAAAAAACAGTGCAGCTCACTAGCATCGATGCAGAGGGTGGGCTTTGAGCCCTGCGCATGCACGCGAAGCGCACGCTCAGAACCGGTAGGAAAAAAAATCGCAAACCCACCACTGCCCCTAGTCCTTCAAAATGTGGCGGTCACATCAAGGCACTCAAGCCCAACCATCTCTTAGAGAAACTAAGGGACCTGAACACAGCTTGAAAGGGTCTTATTTCCCATCTGCATACATTTGCAAAGCTTCTCCGTGTTTCCACATTTTCGGTATTAATTTCACCTTTTTTAAATCTTCTGCTCCAGGTAAAAATGGCGCCAGAGCTGTATCTCTGTCGGATAATTGTCTGCACACCTAGAAAATTATCCCTTGCCCTTTCGGTTATTTTTCTTCCCTCCGTTATTCCCCCCCCCTCACTTTCCTTGTCTTCTTTGCACCGAAAGAATGAGAAAAACCTGAGCGAAGCGTGACTTGGCAGGCCCGTTTTATGTCTTTATCTTCCAACGCCGATGAATTTGGAATGCTAAATTAATTTCTGTGGCAAAACAGATAAATTTAAGTCTAGCCTGCTGTGCGAGTTACATTAATTCCAGTCCATGGGGTTTCTCTCCCTCTCTCTCCCCACTGGTTTTTTTTTTCCCTTCAAGGCCCAGGTTCTGAGCCATCTTTCACACTGTGAAATGGCAACACGTGCTACAGAGTTCAGAAAATACAGGTACTCCTTGACTTATGATCTGTCATTTGGCCACCATTCGAAGTTCCAACAGACATATTGAGTCTGTCATCTGCACCTCTATAACTGTCTGGTTTGGTTCTGCAACCCAACAAGACAGACACAGACTTCAGAGGATAATTAGGACTGCAGAAAAAACAATTACTACCAACCTGCCTTCAATCAAGGACCTGTATACTGCATGAGTCAAAAAGAGGGCTGTGAAAATATTTACAGACCCCTCACATCCTGGACATAAACTGTTTCAACTCCTTTCCTCAAAACGACGCTATAGAGCACTGCACCCCAGAACAACTAGACACAAGAACAGTTTTTCCCTGAACGCCATCACTCTGCTAAACAAATAATTCCCTCAACCCTGTTCAACTATTACAAAGTCTGCACTACTATTACTGTTAAATCTTGTCATCACTCCTTATCACCTGTCCCCTCCCACTTGTGACAGTATGACTGTAACTTTGCTGCTTGTATACTTACAATTTATATTGACTGTTTCCTGGTATGATTGATTGCTTATTGTAACCTATGACTATCATTAAGTGTTGTACCTTATGATTCTCGACTCCTGCTGAATGTATCTTTTCTTTTATGTATACTGAGAGTATTTACACCAAGACAAATTCTTTGTGTGTCCAATCACACTTGGCCAATAAAGAATTCTATTCAAACCAGGGGGTATCAGCGTTCCAAGTAACAACCTCTAAAGTAAAAGACTCAGAGACTGTCATCTTCTCAAAGATCTATTTTATTAGAGATGTCATATTGACACATCTGGGGAAAACCCAAATCTGAGATATCTGGGTTTTCCTTAGCCCAAAGAAAACCCAAAATCCAACCCCTGCACCCCATAATTCATCAAACATTACTTCGTTCCACCTGCAGACAAATCCTAGTCACTCCCCTGCAGGTGCAGAGTAACATGTCCTTGACTCTCTGAGAAAGGAATGTTGTTGTGGCTAATCTTCCACTGCTCCTTGAAGTCCCGCTCCCAAATTCCCAGGCACTGAATGTGGCAGCCCAGAAGCCTCAAAGAAAAATAGCTTCCAAGCTGACAGGAGGTACCTACAATCCAGATCCGAAGTATCAGTATAAATATAAGCCAAGCCAATGGGGAAGCTGGATTCTCCTAACAGCCGTGTTGCTAACTTAACAACTGCCACGTTCCATTTAACAACTGTGGCAAGAAAGGTTGTAAAATGGGGCAAAACTCACTTAGCACCTGTCTCACTTAGCAACAGAAATTTTGGGCTCAATTGTGGTTGAAAGTTGAGGACTATACAGTGAACTCTGTATTAACCTAATGAACTAGACCAAGTTAGCCAAGCCACCTGCCAGCCTACCTATTAAAAGAAAATACAAATAAAAAAGGTGAAAACTGACCAACCTTTGAGCTCTTTGACAATAGATTGCCAGATCTTTAACTGACTACATTGTACTTAATCCATCCAGGGTGCAATCATAAGGCAAGGTGTACTTATTGTTAACAAGTTGAGACTCTGGAAAGAGTGCAGAGAAGAGCAACCAAAATGATTAGAGGGCTGGAGGCTAAAACATCTGAAGAATGGTTGCAGGAATTGGATATGTCTAGTTTAATGAAAAGAAGGACTTTGGGTGACATTATTTTTATTTTGTTTTGTTTGTTTGTCAAACATGTACAAGATAACAAGTATGTGATGACCCAGGAAGCAGCACACACGTAACAAATTCCCAAACATAAATAAATTTTTTAACAAACTCCAATGCCTCAACTTGGTCCCACTGTTCAATTGTTCTCAGCTGGAGATTAAACTCTCTCCAAAATAGTCTCCGAAAGAAAGAAATATAGTCCAAACCTAAAGAACAGATAATGGAGAAATAAAAAACCAAAACAAACTGCACTGAAGGAATTTCCATGACAGACCAGGATAATTAATTACAAACTTCAAGAAGATAACAAGGCACAGTCCATTGGAAGAATGCCAACCAAGATAAACCTCAGCCAGAAATAAAACACGCTTTGCTTCTAGCAACGCTGTGTTTTAAACACCCCTCCTATATACCAGCTGCAGCCAATGAGGGGGATCATGGCCACTTCCTCTCCCATAAACCATGTTGTTCCCTTCTCTGTTCCTCCCTGTGTGCCCTAGGATGAAGAGGGGATGGGCCTGGGTCTTCCTCTGACTGCCCAGATGGCCTCTGCCCTTCCCCAGCCTCCTCCACAACCTCTGGAGCCACACTTCCACTCCCTGTTGGCTGTTCCTCCTCTCCCTCAGAGTCAGTCTCCAACAGGAGCATGACAAAGTATAAATATGAACATAAACATGAACAAAGGGAGTAAATACAAATAAATGGGGACAGTAAGACAAGGATGGTAGGCACGCTGGTAGGCTTATGCACGTCCCCTTTAAGGACCTCTTAGGAATGGAGTGAGGTCCACAGTAGACAGTTTGAGGTTGAAGCTGTGAGGGGTTGAGGCTGTAACAACGGAGTCTTGTAGGGCATTCCAGGCGTTGACCACTCTGTTGCTGAAGTCATATTTTCTGCAATCGAGTTTGGAGCGGTTTACCTTGAGTTTGTATCGGTTGTTTGCCTGTGTATTATTGTGATTGAAGCTGAAGAAGTCATTGACAGGCAAGACTTTGTAGCAGACAATTTTGTGTACTATGCTTAGATCGGACCGCAGGCAGCGCAGGTCCAGCTTGTCCAAGCCCAAACTTTCAAGCCTGGAGGCATAGGGAATTCTATCGTGAGTAGAGGAGTGGAGTACTTTTCTTGAGAAATAGCTCTGAACTTGCTAATGTCCAATATACAGTGTGGGTTCCAGGCAGACGAGCTGTATTCAAGAATTGAATATTTGAGGGACTCCTACAAAGAAGGACTATTTTCCAAACCACCAAAAGACAAGATGAGAAACAAGTGGATGGAAACTACCCAAGGAGGGAAGCAACCTAGAACTAAGAAGGACATTCCTAATGGTGAGAATATTCCACCAATGAATAGTTTTGGGTGTTCCATCACTGGAGGCTTTTAAGAAGAGACTGGACAAACATTTGTCTGAAATGGTATAGGGTCTTCTCCTTGAGCAGGGGGCTGGACTAGAAGACCTCCAAGGTCCCTTCCAATTCTATTCTTCTATGTTCTATGCTTCCTGCTGGGGTCTCCACTTGATGTCAAGGCAAACACCGCCCCCCCCACCCCCATGTTCCTTCCTTGATGCCAGCATGGCATTCTGCCGCCCTTAATTTTATTTCTATTTTCCTCCCTTGGTTCTTTTAATTAGAAAAGAAAGTTCAGTGAGAATCTGGCATGTTTCAAAGCAAAGTTGCAGCTTCCAGCATCATCTTCCATTCCACGATTGCCTCGGAGAACCACCTAGGCTCCGTAGACATCCTTAAGAGGTAAAAAATCATGGATGGCTCCAGTCCAAATTTTTCTTATGGGACTTGGATGTCTGCCTGCCTCTTCAGCAAATAAAGCAAAACAAGGCAGTTTTTATGCATTTGTTTAGAACTGGGCAGTTAAAAAAAAAGTGACTCGGAGTAGGGTACAAAAATGATCTGCAACAAAGGAAAGGAAAGCAATGCAGAGAATTAACAGTCTAGTAAAACAATAAAATGTTGACCAGAACTAAAATATACTGCAACTCATTGACAAAGTGTTAGAATCATTTTATAATGCCTTGATAAGATCACACTTAGATATTGCATCCAGTTTTGGTTGTCACCAATAAATAAAAAGGATGTTGAGACTCTAGAAAAAGGTGCAGAGAAGGGAACAAAGATGATTAAGAGGCGAAAACATATGAGGAATGGGTGTAGGAATTGGGCATGTCTAGTATAATGAACAAAAAAGAACTAGGGGAGACATGATATCAATGCTCTAATATTTGAAGGGCTGACACAAAGAAGAGGGCGTCAAGCTAATTTCTGAAGCACTTGAAGGCAGGACAAGAAGCAACGGGTGGAAATGTCTGTGGAGATTCTCAGTCTTCCAAATCAGGATTGTCCCAAAGGTGCTTTTATTTTTTTTCAAAAGGCAACTGGACTTTGCTTTTTTCTTGAAGACGTTTTGCTTCCCATCCAAGAAGTTTCCTCAGTCCTGTGAAGTTCCTATGAACTGAAGAAGCTTCAGTTTTGGATGAGAAGCAAAACATCTTTGAGGAAAAAAATGGGGACAATGGATGGAAACGAATCAAGGAGAGAACCAACCTAGGAATAAGGAGAAATTTCCTGACAGAACAATTAATCAGTGGAACAACTTTCCTCCAGAAGTTGTGAGTGCTCCAACACTGGAAGTTTTTAAGAAGAGATTGGCAGCCATTTGTCTGAAATGATATAGGATTTCCTGCCTGAGCAGGGGTCAACCTATTTTCCAAAGATAAGACAAAAAAAAAGCAATGGATGGAAACCACTCCAACAGAGAAGCAATCTAGAACTAAAGAGAAATTTCCTAACAGTGAGAACAATTAACTAGTGGAAAGACTGCCTTCCAATGTTGTAGGTACTACATCACTGGAGGCTTTTAGGAAGAGATTGGACAGCCATTTGTCTGAAATGGTCTAAGGTTTCCTGCCTGAGCAGGGGGTTGGACTAGAAGACCTCCAAGGTCCCTTCCAACTCTTGTTATTCTACTCTGTTTAAAACATCCTCACGGTGGTCCAAAATGTGAAGATGACAGCCCTGCCCCTTTTTACGCCTACCTGAGACCCCTAAAGAGGGGGTGTCACTTTGATAAAGTGATGGTGGCCAGCATTTTGATCTCCAACCCACAGATAGACTTTATGTGCTGTACAAACATGCTCATTTCTGCCCTGGGTAAAGGCAGCCTTAAATCATCCTGAGCTGGAGCAGAATTAAAGTAATATTTCCCCCCTTCTCTTGATGCTGTGCAAGGACAGCCTCAAGGTGTGAAAATTATTTAGATCTTGTCACCCATCACTTTGGATCTAAGTCACCAGGAAGACAAGCCACGGGAGATGTAGATGGATAGGCAATGGATGCAGCAATTCTCACGGCGGTGTGGTTTTCTCTCTGCTCTCAAGGATGGGCAAGGAGTAAAAATGGGTGAGGAGTAAAAGCCAAAAAAAGCTAATATAATCCTGGGTTGTATAAACAGAGGCACAGAATCAAGATCATGTGAAGTATTGGCGCCGCTTTACAAAACCCTAGTCAAACCGCACCTGGAATACTGCAACCAATTTTGGTCACCCTGCTACTTAAAAGATGTTGAGTTCAGAGAAGAGCAACTAAAATTATCAAAGGCCTGGAGACTAAACCATATTTATTTATTTATTTATTAATGGGACTTATATGCCGCCCCATCTCCGAAGACTCGGGGCGGCTTACAATAAAAACAAACACAATAAATATTTTAAAAAGAATTAAACTAATGGTCCCAATTAATACAAAACTTAAAAAACCACCAAAATCTAAAACCACCCCACCCATGGGTCACAGCCCGGATTGGTCAAATAACCAGGTCTTCAGGTCATGGCGGAAGGTGTGGAGGTCAGGGGCCAAGTGGAGCCCCAGGGGAAGTTGGTTCCAGAGTTCAGGGACCGCGACAGAGTAGGCATATGAAGAATGGCTGCAGGTTTTGGGTCTGGCTGAAGAAAAGAAGAATTGGGGGTGACATGATAGCAGTATTTCAGTATTTGAGACGCTGCCACAAAGAAGAGGGGTGTCAAATTATTCTCCAAAGCATCAGAGGGACAGGACAAGAAACAACAGGTGGAAACTAATCAAGGAGAGAAGCAACCTGGAACTGAGGAGAAACTTCTAACAGTGAGGACAATTAACTAGTGGAACAGAAATTGTGGGCACTCCATCACTGGAGGGTTTTAAGAAGAGACTGGACAGTCACTTGTCTGAGATGGTATTGAGCAGGGGGCTGGACTAGAAGACCTCCAAGGTCCCTTCCAGCTCTATTCTATTCTAAATGCAACTCCACATCAGGAGTTAAGCAGGGGTGGGATTCAATTTTTCAACAACTGGTTCTGTGGGCATGGCTTAATTGGTGGGCGTGGCTTGGTGGTCATGTTATTGGCTGGGTGTGGCCAACTCAATATCACTCACATTAAGGCATCATCTCCTCGCCTGGCCTCTCATGACTGCGGGGATGCTGCAACAGTCGTAAGTTTGAACTGTCATAAGTCACTTTTTTCAGTGCCATTGTAACTTTGAAGGGTCACTCCACACAAGCAAAGTACCAGCAAAGGAGGGGGGAAAAAAACCTCCAGCGAAGTTCCTGAGATGGAAAGTCTAGTCCTGCCAAGAATGTAACAAGGGTTAACAGAGAGGCAGTTTCTGTAAGCAACACCAGAATGTTTCCTTCCTGCCTTCCTTACAGGATTAGGCCAGTAATTTCTTCTAACAACCGGTTCTCCGAACTGCTTAGAATGTTAACAACTGGTATTGGTGCAAACTGGTAGAAAACCACCCCTGGAGTTAAGGCTCTCTGTCTTAAAGGCAGACTCCTAAAACTCTTTCTCCATCCTTTCCTCCCCCACCCTTTCTTTTCTGTCTTGATGGATGAAACCATCTAAAAGACTTGAAAGCTGGTGTGGTGTTTTAGGACATCGCAATTGATTGCATCGAAGTCTTTCAATATGCAAAGGTAGTCCTTGACTTACAGTCATTTTTAAGCTACTGTTTGAAGTTATACAACACTGCAAAAACTGACTTGGGACCATTTTCCACACTTACAACTGTTTCAGCATCCCCGACTCTGTAGTCACATGATCAAAATTCAGAAGCTTGGCAACTGACTCTGGTTTATAATGGTTGCGATGTCTCTGGATCACCTTTGGCCACCTTTTAACATGCAAAGTCAACGAGGAAGCAGGATTCCCTTAATCACCGTGTTATTAATTTAATAACCTCAGTGATTGACTTACAATTGTGTCAAGAAAAGTCATAAAAATGGGGGGAAACTCACTTTACAATTCTCTTCCTTAGCAATCGAAATTTTGGGCTCAATTGTGGTCATGTCAAGGACTAACTTTACGGGTAAATTTAGGTGTGGCCCACATAGTTATCTTTCCAGTTTCCATAAGAGCAGCATTCCAATATTTGAGGGGCTACCACAAAGAAGAGGAAGTCAACCTATTTTCCAAAGGTAGGACAAGAAACAATGGATGGAAACTAATCAAACAGAGAAGCAATCTAGAACTAAAGAGGAAGTTCCTAAAGGTGAGAACAATTAACCAGTGGAACACCTTGCCTTCTGAAGTTGTGGGTGCTCCATCACTGGAGGCTTTTAAGAAGAGACTGGACAGCCACTTGTCTGAAATGATATTGAGCAGGAAGACCTCCAAGATCCCTTCCAACTCTGTTTATTTTATTTTATTTTACTTTATTGTCATTGCATCTCGTACAATGAAATCAAACACCATCTTCAGTGCACATCATGACCATGAAAATCAACACAAATACACCTCCTTCACACTCCACTCATTGAATTGAAAACCCCCTGATATTGCATTAATATCAATATCAAATGCCGGTCGCCCTGTGCGAGCACATAGGCAAGGACTCCTCGGGGTCCCGTCAGCGGGTCAATGCCGGCTGGTGATTCCCCGGCGGCAAGCCTATTCTGTCGCAGCCCCTGACCTCTGGAATCAACTACCCTTGGGGCTCCGTCTGGCCCCTGACCTCCGCACCTTCCGCCGTGAGTTAAAGACCTGGTTATTTGACCAGCCCGGGCTGTGACCGCCCCCTTGGGGGGAGGGATGGATTTTAATGTTTATTATTGTACATTTTTTAGTATTTGGGCTTGTAACTTAGTTTAATCGCTTTTTAACTATTTATTGTTTTTGTATTTTAGTTGTGAGCACTTGAGTCTTCGGAGATGGGGCGGCATACAAGTTCAAATAATAAATAAATAAATAAATAAATAAATAAATAAATAAATAATATTGCACTATACAGTAGAATTCAAAAGAGCTACTGCCCTGGGATAGAAGCTGTTTTTCAGCCTATTTGTCCTTGTTTTTATTATTCTGAACCGTCTGCCAGATGGCAATAGTTCAAAAAAAGGGTTCCCAGGATGAGATGGATCTTTGAGAATGTTTTGAACTTTCTTAAGGCAGCGGGAGCTATAAAGCTCTTCCAAAGAGGGGAGAGGGCAACCAAAGATCCTCTAGGCAATGATGTTAACCCTCTGGAGTGCTGTCCTATCTGCCGCTGTGCAATTGGCAAACCATACAGAGGTGCAGTAAGTTAAGTGCAGCAGTAGAAGGTCACCAGCAGTTTTTCATTTTTTTTTTCATTCAGTTGTTGTTTTCTGAGAAGTCTCAGGTAGTATAATCTCTGCTGGGCCCTTTTTTTGGCCTTCTGTTATTCTGTTATAAGCTATTTTATTGATTAATTGTTCTCAGTGTCAGGAAATTTCTCCTTAATTCCAGGTTGTGTATGTGTGTGTGTGTGTGTTTGTCAAACATGTACAAGATAACAAGTATAGGTATGAACATAAACATGAAGAAAGGAAGTAAATACAGATAAATCTTTAAACCCTAACCCTAACCCAAACAGGAGACCCTACACCATTTCTGACAAATGGCAGTCCAGTCTCTTCTTGAACGTCTCAAGTGATGATGTTTCTACAACTTCTGAGGACAACTTCTGTTCCATGGGTTGATTGTTCTCACTGTCAGAAAGTTTCTCCTTATTTCCATGTTAAATCTCTCCTTGTTGTTCAGTTTCCATCCATTATTCCTTGTCTGGCCTACAGGCGCTTTAGAAAATTGGAGCACTGCCATCATGTCTCCCCTAGTCCTTCTTTTCATTAAATTACACATACCCAATTCCTGCAGCCATTCCTCATGTGTATCTTTCCTTCATGTTATTCCACAAGTTACTTCTTGTTGTGCCCTCAGGTGCTCTGGAGAATAGGTTGTCCGTCGTTCTTTGTGATAGTTCATCAGATATTGGAAGATGCTATCATGCCACCCCTATTCCTTCTCTTCATTGGATCAAACATTGTCACTTCCCTCAACTGTTTATCATAAAGAGCCTTGGTGGCTCAGGCTGTTAAATGCCTAGCACTTAATTCCAGCTGCCTGCAATTAGTGCAGGCTCGAATCCCACCAGGCTCAAGGTTGACTCAGCCTTCCATCTTACTGGGGTAGGTAAATTGAGGACCCAAGATTGTTGGGGGCAATAAGCTGACTTTGTAAAAATGCCGCTTAGTAATAAGCAGGCATATACAATGGAATGAAGGCTATTGCTGAGCACACTGGGTTGTATCCAGAAGATTGTAAGCCACCCTGAGTCTTCGGAGAAGGGCGGCATATAAATGTAATTAAAAAAATGGTTTAGTGTTTAGACTCTTAATCATCTTCGTTGCTCTTCTCTGCCCGATTTCTAAGCTATTAGATAGGACCACCCATGTAATTAGTGCAGAAAGAAAAGGGACATGCATTGTTGTGTTTGAGAGGGGAGGTGGAAACAGCAGTCAGTGCAGGAAATGACACGTATGATATGACATCATCATAAAACTTCACCATAACTTCCTGGGATGCCAACATCTGATGCAGATTACATAAAGTGCAGCATTTGTATGTCTGCCTTGGAATGACCCAAAGGTGCTTTTTGAAGAGGCAATTGGACTGTTTTTGTTTTTCCTTGAAGATGTTTTGCTTCTCATACAAGAAGCTTCTTCAGTTCTGAAGAATCTTCTTGGATGAGAACTGAAGAGGTTTCTTGGATGAGAAGCGAAAGGTCTTCAAGGAAAAACAAAGAAAGTCCAGTTGCCTCTTGAAAAAGCACCTTTGGGGCAACCATGGCCTGGATGACTGAGAATCTCCACAGATGAAATGAATGTGTTTGCCCACATGTGTGTTCATTTGCACACACAAACATATGCACCCCATGAACACTTTTTTTTAATTAGATTTATATGCCGCCCTTCTCCGAAGACTCAGGGTGGCTTACAATTTTTGGGATACAACCCAATGTGCTCAGCAATAGCCTTCATTCCATTGTATATGCCTGCTTATTACTAAGCGGCATTTTTACAAAGTCAGCTTATTGGCCCCAACAATCATGGGTCCTCAATTTACCTACCCCGAGAGGATGGAAGGCTGATTCAACCTTGGGCCTGGTGGGATTCAAGCCTACAATAATTGCAGGCAGCTGGAACTTAAGTGCTAGGCATTTAGCAGCCTGCACCACCAAGGCCCTTATGGGGAGATGAGTCTAAGCAGCAACAAAAACTAAGGGAAACCATACTGTTGAGCTCTGTGCTTCCACCATTAAAATCCTTTTTAAAAACAATTTCTACCGGGCAAAAATAGAAATGTGAAAATATTTCATATAAGCTCATTCCAAGGAGTACCTAACAGACATTTCAAATGGTTTTAGCAACTAGTTTTCAAATAAAAGCAATGGTGAAACATTAATGGATTACTACGGATGCATTTTAATCAATTTTTTTTGGTTCAAACTGTTTTTATTAGCAGCGTCGTAGCATGTAATTCATTCCTAATTAAAGGCTTGGTTTTCTGACGACTTTGTAACGTTGGTTTTTATATTCACCAGGGAACTGCATATTGCAATGAAATTAGTGATTCTCACTGTCCTCCTGCAGCAAGTAAATAGTATATAACATTTGTACAGGAAATACATTTAATCAGCAGCAAATTTTTTATATGTCCTACATTTTCAGTGGTACAGGTAGTCCTCGACTTACGAGCACAATGGAGCCCAAAATTTCTGCTGCTAAGTGAAACATTTGTTCAGTGAATTTTGTCCCCATTTTATGACCTTTCTTGCCACAGTTGTTGTGAATCAATGAAGTTGTTAACTGAACAGTTGTTAAGTGAATCTGGCTTCCCCATTGACTTTGCTTGTAAAAAGGTTGCAAAAGGGGATCAAATGATCCCAGGACACTGTAACAGTTCATTTAGTGACCATTCAAAGTTGCAATAGCACTGGAAAAGGTGACTTATGACCGTTTTTCACAGTTACGACTTTTGCAGCATCCCCGTGGTCACATGATCAAAATTGAGATGTTTGGCAACTGACTTGTATTTATGATGGTTGAAGCAACCCGGGTCAGGTGATCCCCTTTTGCGACCTTCTGACAAACAAGGCGTGATTGGACCATGTGACTGATTGTTTTGAGAAAGTAGAAAATCTTTTACTTTTATTTAGGTGACAGTTTTCAGAGTCGGTTTTCACCAGATATGTGCCAATATTTCCAATAAAGTCATTGTTTGAGGAATCTGCATGCCTCAGATCTAATACTTGGAACTCTGACAGTTGCCTAATATTGTAAGAGGTGGTAGAATAGGAGGGCTTCTCCTAAAATAATGTAATAAATTTAAAGAAGAAGAAGAAGAAGAAGAAGAAGAAGAAGAAGAAGAAGAAGAAGAAGAAGAAGAAGAAGAAGAAGAAGAAGAAGAAGAAGAAGAAGAAGCCAGCAGACTGATTGAGATCAAAAACTGCTGGTGAGATGTTCCATGTTCATATTATTAGTACCATTCAGACAGCAAAGGACTCTGTTTGTGCCTGGCCTTCTGATAAACAACCAGGAAGAAGCTTACAAAACTGAGCATATCTCTCTCTATATTTTCTGTCACTGCTGGGGAAATCTTATCTCAGCCATTCTCCGGGATAAAGCATTTAGCTTTTTGTAACTAAACCTTTTCATGAAAGGACAGCAAGAATGGATTTTATTATGCATGGAGAGATGGAGGGAGAGCTGGTTGAATTCCTTGGGAGGGAAGATGCAAATGAAAAGCAACTTGTATTGAGAAAGCTGGAGAAAGACTTCATTGAAACAAACGGAGGCTAAAACATCTGAAGAATGGTTGCTGGAATTGGGTATGCCTAGTTTAATGAAAAGAAGGACCAAGGACAGTGGTGGGATTCAAATTCTTTTACTACCAGTTCTGTGGGCGTGGCTTGGTGGGCATGGCAGGGGAAAGATCAGGGGTGGGATTCTACCGGTTCTGTCCGGTTCTATAGAACCGGATGTTAGGGCTCCTGGTAGTTCGGAGAACCGGTAAAATGGCCCCCTGCCTGGCCCCACCCCTGTCAGCCCTCTTTTTTTTGTTATTCATATTTATATGCCGCCCTTCTCTGAAGACTCAGGGCGGCTTACAATTTTTGGAGCGCAACACAATGCGCTCAGCAATAGCCTTCATTCCATTGTATATGCCTACTTATTACTAAGCGGCATTTTTACAAAGTCAGCTTATTGCCCCCAACAATCTTGGGTCTTCAATTTACCTACCCCGAGAGGATGGAAGGCTGAGTCAACCTTGAGCCTGGTGGGATTCGAGCCTGCACTAATTGCAGGCAGCTGGAACTAAGTGCTAGGCGTCTAACAGCCTGCACCACCAAGCCTCTTTACTTGCCTGCTAAGTTGCTATTTTTCCTTTTTTTCCCAGTCCCTATTGCACATGTGCAACATTGTGCGCATGTGCGACATGCCTGCAGCCTGTTTTTGCCTGCCAGGCCAGCCATTGCTGCCTGCCTTCCGCTATGGCCCTGCCATTACTGATCTTCCTGGGTGAGTGAAGCTCTGAAGATACTGTAAAATCTCCAGTCAGAGGTGGTATTTGCCGGTTCTCTGAACTACTCAAAATTTCCGCTACCCGGTTCTCCAGAACTGGTCAGAACCTGCTGAATACCACCTCTGACCAGGGGTGACATAATAACCAGTCTTCCAATATCTCAGGGGATGCCACAAAGAAGAAGCTATTCTCCAAAGCACCTGAAAGCAGGACAAGAAGCAACACATGGAAAAGAATCAAGAAGAGAAGCAACTTAGAACTAAGGAGAAATTTCCCGACAGTGAGAATAATTAATCAGTAGAACAACTTGCCTCCAGAGGTTGTGAATGCTCCAACACTGGAAGTTTTAAAGAAAAGTTTGGATAGCCATTTGTCTGAAATGGTCTAGGGTTTCCTGCCTAAGCAGGGGGTTGGACTAGAACAGGAGTCGCCAACCTTTTGGACCTCAGGGACCACCAAACTCATAATTTTAAATCCCACTGACCACTAATATGAATTTTGACTGACAGTGGCTTGCTGATGTTTCCCCAGGATCTTTGCAGAAAGCAGCAGAGGCCCTGGGAAAATCCCAAGAAAAGTCTACAGGAAAATTCCCCACCCCATTTTCCTACCGATCGATCATTCTTTATTTGGGATCGCAGGATACCATCTCCAGCTCCGTTCTCAGGAGCGGGGAGAGAGAGACTTTTGGCTTCATGAAAGGAAAGCAGCAGAAGTCTTTCTTTCTCTGCCCCCAAACTCCACCAGAATGGTGCAGCCTCTTGGAGCAGGATGCCTTGCAGGGTTCCAAAGATTCAATTCTGGCGGAGTTTGGGGAGGGGGGGGGAAGAAAGAAAGACTTTTGCTACTTTCCTTGCATGAAGTAGCCCGGTGGCTAGCCAAGGTGTGGGGGGCGAGTGGGGCAAGTTCCCCCCGCCCTTTCCCTCCTTCCCTCACTAGCTTGTGTTGTTCGCAATCCAAGCGACGCAAGCCTTGTGTTCCCATAGGCCATGTGGGTGGTGCAGCCTTGTGTTCCCTCACAGCCTGGATTAATTGCTTTGGGGGGTGCTCTGGGGGTGACATTTCTCTGCGGATCACCAAATTTTCTCACGGACCACCAGAGGTCCCCGGCTCACTGGTTGGCGACCACTGGACTAGATGACCTCCAAGTTCCCTTCCAACTCTGTTATTCTATTCTATTCTATTCTATTCTATTCTATTCTATTCTATTCTATTCCATTCCATTCCACTCCATATTTTCTATTCTGTTCTGTTCTGTTCTGTTCTGTTCTGTTCTGTTCCGTTCCGTTCTGTTCTATTCCATTCCATTCCACTCCATTCCATTCCATTATATTCCATTCCATTATATTCCATTCCATTATATTCCATTCCATTATATTCTAAACTTAATAGGCCTTAAAAGAAATAATCTCAACACCAGTTAAAGATGTCACAATTCTGCTCGTCAGGTACAGAGGAAGAAACAAGATACAGCTAGTCCTTAACTTACAATAGTTCATTTAGTGACCGTTTGAAGTTACAACAGCACTGAAAAAAATGACCTTGGACTGTTTTTCACGCTTGTGACTGTTGCAGCATCCTCTTGGTCACCTGACCAAATTTTGGATGCTTGACAACTGACTCATATTCGTGTGATTCCCCTTTTGTGACCTTCTGACAAGCAAAGTCAATGGGGAAGCCAGATTCACTTCACAACCACGGTGTGAACTTAGCAACTGCAGTGATTCATTTAATAACTGTGGCAAGAAAGGTCGTAAAATGGAGCAAAACTCACTGAACAGCTCTCTCACTTAGTAATTTGGGGTCAACTTTGGTCATAAGTCGAGGTTCTACCTGTATAGTATTTCCAGCGAATATATTGGCTCTGATTCTTACACGCTTTGTAAATGGCGCTTGAAATAAAATATTGTATGTATCATTTTCTAGATGGAGGATGGAACTCCAAAAAGGTAATGTGACTAGGATCAGAAATGGTTTATTTTATGCAAATTTAAATTAAATGCCACTCAACTCCAATTCATTATGTGGAATTCATATGTTTAATGCCCCATTATGCATGGAATGATTTGCCTCTATGAAAACTGAGAAGTGCAATTATACTGAGAAATACAATTTGATGAACATCTCTGGGGGATCATTACAAGTTTGGGTCTTCCAAAGTCTGAAGTTGTGCAATTCTGAGTTATAGAGTTTCACCTTTCTTCCTAACAAGTATCTCCTGAAGTCCCTCTCTCCTCCAGTTTTCTCATTCTCTTTTCCAAAACTCCCTCAAGATTGTATGGCTCAAAATGTGTTATTCTTGGGCAAATGTAGAAGATGGAATAACAGAGTTGGAAGGGACCTTGGAGGTCTTCTAGTCCAGCCCCCTGTTCATGCAGGACACCCTATAGCTGTAATGGCAAATCTATGGCATGCGTGCCACAGGTGGCACGCAGAGCCATTTGTGTCGGCATGCGAGCTGCAGGCAAACTTACCTCACTGTGCATGCTCATGCCTCACAGCTGATTTTTGGCTGGTTTGAGACCTTTTTCGGCCTCCCAGAGGCTTTAGGAAGGCTTCTGCAGGCTTTTCAGGCTGAAAACTAGGCCCATTTCATCACTTCCTGTTTTTCCAGAAATACCGGGAGTGACAAAATGGGCCTATATTTTGGCCTGAAATGCCTGCAGAAGCCTTAAAGCTTCTGGGAGGCCAAAAATAAGTTGTGAGGTGTAGTGCAGGTAAGGGGGCAGTGGGGGGATGGGTGGGTGGGGATTGCATGCGCATGCGTAGGGGTGTGGTGGTGCGCGCATTGCCTTCTGGGCGCTGGCACGCGAGCGCGAACGTGCAAGCGCGTGCACAATTTTTGGCACAGGAGCCCAAAAAGGTTAGCCACCACTGCTCTATAGTATTTGAAACAAATGGCTGCCCCATCTCTTCTTTAAAACCTCCAGTGTTGGAGCACCCCCAGCTTTTGAAGGCAAACTGAAGGCCACGGATTAATTGTTCTCACTATCAGGAAATTTCTCCTTCGTTCTAGGTTGGATGCATAAAACAAAATGAAGTTTTGCTGCTGTTGATTTCTTACCCCAAAGGTGCTTGGCCGGCAGAGTGCTACAGGAGGCCTTCCAGGCCAAAAACAGCACAGTGAGCTGTGTGTGGGCCCCTTGTGCAGAGTTGGGCTGCTGGGGGTTCACAGGGGATCAGGAGAGCCCCTAGCTAAGATTCAGATAACAGATAATCGGAGTTGGAAGGGACCTTGTAGGTCATCTAGTCCAGCCCCATGCCCAAGCAGGAGACCCTACACCATTTCTGACAATGGCAGTCCAATCTCTTCTTGAAAGTCTCAAGTGATGGGAACCCCAAATTAATTAATTAATTAATTAATTAATTAATTAATTAATTAATTTATGAGATTTATATGCCGACCTATCTCCCTAAGGACTCAGGGCGGCTTCCAATACTAAAACAATACAATATAAATATTAAAAAATTAATTAAACCAGAAAACTCATAAATCCAATTAAAAATTTAAAAAACAACCACTAAAAAGACCCTCCCCCTCTCCTTCAGTCCAGGTAGGACTACCCCTCCTTCAGTCTGGGTAGGCTAGTTGGAACAGCCAAGTTTTTAGGCCACGGCGGAAGGATCAGAAGTCAGGGGCCACCTGGAGCTCCAGGGGTAGCTGGTTCCAAAGGGTGGGTGCCCCCACAGAGAAGGCCCTACCCCTGGGAGCCACCAGCCGGCATTGCTCATTCCTGACTGGCCCCGCCCACCCCTCCCCTCCCAGGAGCCCCCATGTGGCCCATTTTGGATGCAAGTAAGTGAAGGGCTCAGGGAAGGCGAAAATCGGGCCTCCCAGAAGTTCAGGAAGGCCAGAAATGAGCCCATTTCTGGCTTCCAGAGAGCTTCCGAGCCCGGGAAGGCCATTTTTGCCCTCCTGGAAGCTCAAGAAAAGCTCTGGAGCCCAGGGAGGGCAAAAATGCCCCCTTTGCCATGGTGCAGGAGGCCGACTAGGCCACGCCCACCATGGCCATGCCCACCAGCAGAGAACCGGTTGCTAACATTTTTGAAGCCCACCCCTTCCCCCATGCCCTGTTTTGGCCGGCAGAGTGCTGCAGGAGGTCGTTCAGGTAAAAAAAATGGGGCATGGATGGGGGACGCGTGCAAGAAAACCCACAACTCCAGCAGGCAAGCTATTCCACTGATTTTGGGGTCATATTTTCTCAGGATGAAGGCAACAGCAAGGCAACTCCAAAATTTCACCCCGAAAACCATATGGAATACTTCATATTATTGCCAGCAATCGGACCTTGATGTAAAGGCCCAAATATTTAGAGACCGATAACGCAGAATGCTGTTCTTTTTACTTTCATTAATTTGAAGCACAGAGTATCCTGCTTATCTCTGCTCTCCCCATGGCCCTATTTTACAAAAATTCATAGCTTCAGCACAGCGATTGCCGGGATTTGCTGTTGGTTTTGTCTTCTAACCAAAAGAGATGATCCCTCCAAAACTTAAAAGAGTGCCTTTTAAAAACCACATGTTGGATAAAAGTACAGATTCTATTCTGCGTTCCATCCCATCTCCATCGCTTTTCATGGCAAGATTTCACCATCTACGATCCAGAACTGTAATTTTTAATATAAAAAGTTACTCACAAATTGAGAAATCCTGCCAACGCCTGAATTCTAATAAATCCTCCTTTCAGCCCTAGAATGTATCTTGGGAGCATGTTTAATTGGAGGGGTCATTCCTTTTTGTACTACATGCCAACGAAAACATTTTGTCCTGCTAGCACTTTGTAGCATCCAATGTGGGGGGTTACATAGAAATCCATTCAGTTCTGAATATGCACTGCAGCGCAAATTCACTTTGAGCAGTACATTTATTAACTTTATTTATTTAATTAAATTTTATCCTGACTTTAATAGTGTTTGTAATTAACCCAGGGCAGCAAACATACCTAAAACTCTATGGAGATTCTCAGTCATCCAGGTCATGGTGCTTTTTTCAAGAGGCAACTGGACTTCCTTGTTTTTCTTTGAAGATGTTTTGCTTCTCATCCAAGAAGCTTCTTCAGCTCTGACTGGATGGTGGGGAATGGAAGGATTTATAGTCCTTGCAGACAGCTGGTCATTTGCATCCTTTTAGAGCAGGGGTCTTCAAACTTGACAGCTTAAGAGTTGTGGACTTCAACTCCCAGAATTCCTCCTCCAGTCATGTTAGCTCAGGAATTCTGGGAGTTGAAGTCCACAAGTCTTTAAACTTGCCAAGTTTGAAGACCCTTGTTTTAGAGAATTGTTGAGGCCACCTGGAGGTTTGTCTGTGTCCTTCAGGGTGAGCTGAGTGGTGCAAATGGGTGTGGAGCCTTCTTGGAACCACTGAAAGGACTGTGTTGTAGGCTGGAGATTGATGATGTCGTATCCCTCCCTCTCTGTTGTGTGGGAGGGCTGTTCAATTTTGACATAGATGGCTTCTTTGACCCCTCTTTCAAACCAACAGCCTTCTCTGTCCAAATATGAACTTTGCTGTCTTCAAAACAGTGGCATTTATAACCTCAAACTCCTTCCTCCAATTAAGAGAGAGAGTGACTGACCAAAAGTCACTCAGCCAGCTGTCATGCCTAAGGTAGGGCTAGCATTCCCAGTCCCCTGGTTCAGTGGTGGGATTCAAAGTATTTTACTACCAGTTCTGTGGGTGTGGCTTTGTGGGCATGGTGTGGCTTAGTGGGTGTGGCTTAGTGGGCATAGCAGGGAAAGGATACTGCAAAATCTCCATTCCCTCCCCACTCCTGGGGGAAGGTTGCTGCAAAATCCCATTCCCTCCCCACCCCTCTAACCTGCTTTCCAGCTCCCTTCTCCTGTGTAGGGCAACAAAAGAAGACCCAGCCGATCAGGTGGGACTCGGGAGGCAGATAATAGATGGGGCCGGGGCCACTCAGAGGTGGTATTTGCCGATTCTCCAAACTACTCAAAATCTCCACTAACGGTTCTCCAGAACTGGTCAGAACCTGCTGAATACCACCTCTGCCTTGATTCTAGGCCAGCTCTTTAACTACTAAACCAAAGGAACGATGATTGAAGAGGACTCAGTAAGGGAAGCTGAATAACAGTTGATCTGAATTCTACTGTATATAGGAGAAACTCCTGGTGTAAGAAAATGGTCACCAAAGGAGAGAAGAGACTGGAAACAATCCAGGCAGCAGCCACAAGTGCAGAATTAAGAATCCCACTGAATTGCATCTTAATATTCAGGCTTCACCTGCCCAGGATCTCTGCATCCCGTTAGCAGCTGCTCATTTCCCTAATTATGAGCTATTCTTTGCCCTCTGGTACAAGATCAACTGAACAGCCCTTGGCAGCCAACAGACACTGGTTTTGTCAGGGAACAGCTATTTATTACCTGTGTAAAGTACATTAAGTATCAAGTGTCTTGTCTTGATTAATGATACTAATTACACTAATGTGTCAAAGCAGTTGCAAAAGAGAAAGAGGGAGAAAGAACTATTTATTTTTGTTTGTGCTCTCAGTTCAGTAGGGTTATATCATTTCACCAGCCTTCAATTCATCAGGCCTGTTGGATCCTTGCTTGTGTTCAGCTTCTCTGTCTTACAATTCGTGGGTCAGAATTTCATTTTCAGGAGAGTTTCGACCAGGGGTGCCCAACCTTGGCAACTTTTCAGATTTGTGGACTTCAACTCCCAGAATTCCCCAGCCAGCATGGGAAGGTTTTTTTTTTTTAAATTCTCCTTCTCCAGAGACTCAGGGCGGCTTACAATTGTTGGGATACAACCCAATGCACTCAGCAATAGTCTTCCTTCCATTGTATGTGCCTGCTTATTACTAAGCGGCATTTTTTACAAAGTCAGCTTATTGCCCCCAACAATCTTGGGTCCTCAGTTGAAGTTGAAGTCTGCAAGTCTTAAAACTGCCAAAGTTGGACACCTCTGGTTTACACCAGGAGTCCCCAACCTCTGGCCTCACTACAGGTTGACTTATGTGAGTGGTGGCCCAACGTGTGCCCATATTCAGCATGTGCCCACACTCTAGAAAGAGTACAGAGAAGAGCAAAAAAGATGATTAGGGGACTGGAGCAGACGTGATATTCAGCAGGTTCTGACCAATTCTGGAGAACTGGTAGTGGAAATTTTGAGTAGTTTGGAGAACCAGCAAATGCCACCTCTAAGTGGCCCTGCCCCCATCTATTCTCTGCCTCCCGACTCCCAGCTGATCAGTTGGGTCTTCTTTGGTTGCCCTGCACAGGAGAACGGAGCTGGAAAGCAGGTTAGTGGGGTGGGGAGGGAATGGGGATTTTGCAGTATCCTTCTCCTGCCATTCCCACCAAGCCATACCCACAGAACTGGTAGTAAAAAAATTGAATCCCATCACTGGAGGCTAAAACATATAAAGAACGGTTGCTGGAACTGGGTATGTATGTCCAGTCTGATGAAAAGAAGGACTAGGGGTAAGAGGATGGCAGTCTTCCAATATCTCAGGGGCTGCCACAAAGAAGAGGGAGTCAAACTATTCTCCAAAGCACCTGAGGGCAGGACAAGATGCAAAGGATGGAAACTAATCAAGGAGAGAAGCAACTTAGTAATAAGGAGAAATTTCCTGACAATTAGAACAATTAATCAGTGGAATAACTTGCTTTCAAAAGTTGTGAATGCTTCAACTAGAAGTTTTTAAGAAGGGATTAGATAGTTATTTGTCTGAAGTGGTGTAGGGTTTCCAACGTAAGCAGGGGATTGGACTAGAAGACCTCCAAGGTCCCTTCCAACTGTTCTATTCTATTCTATTCTATTCTATTCTATTCTATTCTATTCTATTCCATTCCATTCCATTCCACTCCATATTTTCTATTCTATTCTATTCTATTCTATTCTATTCTATTATTCTATTCTATTCCATTCCATTCCATTCCATTCCATTCCACTCCATATTTTCTGTTCTATTCTATTCTATTCTATTCTATTCTATTCTATTCTATTCCTATTCCATTCCATTCCATTCCATTCCATTCCACTCCATATTTTCTATTCTATTCTATTCTATTCTATTCTATTCTATTCCATTCCATTCCATTCCATTCCACTCCATATTTTCTATTCTATTCTATTCTATTCTATTCTATTCTATTCTATTCTATTCCATTCCACTCCATATTTTCTATTCTATTCTATTCTATTCTATTCTATTCTATTCTATTCATTACTAAATCTGTGTCCAGCTTTTGCAATTGGTCCTTTTTAACTCTTTATTAATTGCCAGTCCCTTATATAGAATTGTATTTATGCTTTCACAGTGCTCATAGGTACTGTATTAATATTAAACATAGTCTACCTGTAAATCTTAATGATACCATAACCTTATATTTCATTTAGCTATTTTATCTTCAGTTGCTGTTTTGTAATTTATCCAAATTACATAAATCAGTATTCATTTTCATCTTTAAAATTTTATACTTACAGTCTTAATGGTATCCACAATTTTATACTTTGTGCCAGTGATCTAAATTTTAGCCATTTCTTTGTAGATATAGGACAGACTGCTACCATAATGGGACAGCTGTCATTTTATTGTTGAATATTGTGTCATGTTGGCTGATGACTGAAATAAAGAGACTTGTTTTGACTATTCTCTGTCTCACAGTGAAATGCTGAGGATGGGTTTGTAATATATCCATTTTAAGGGCCTTACGTGTTGTATTTCTGGAGCTATCACAGTGAAGGTCTCAGGCAGGAATGATCAGATCCTCATTTGAAGGTCCAATTAAACCGATCTATTGTTACTCAGCAGGGACGCGGTGGCTCAGTGGCTAAGACGCTGAGCTTGTCGATCAGAAAGGTCAGCAGTTTGGCGGTTTGAATCCCTAGCGCTGTGTAAAAGAGTGAGCTCCCGTTACTTGTCCCAGCTTCTGCCAACCTAGCAGTTTGAAAGCATGTAAAAAATGCAAGTAGAAAAATAGGGGCCCCTTTGGTGGGAAGGGAACAGCGTTCCGTGCGCCTTCGGCATTTAGTCATGCCAGCCACATGACCACGGAGACGTCTTTGGACAGCGCTGGCTCTTTGGCTTTGTAACGGAAATGAGCACCACCCCCTAGAGCTGGAAATAACTAGCATGTATGTGCGAAGGGAACTTTTACCTTTATTGCTACTCCAGCCTATGCGCAGGAATATTTTCAATTAACGGTTAGCACTTCCTTGGAATTAACAGAATTCAAGGGAGATTGGACTTTGTTCACAGGTGACCACATAGGGATTCCACGCTGATTCCTCTTTTAATTCCATCCCCAAGTTCTGCTACTCCTTTTTCTACAGAAGATATACGTTTGTTAGGTTCCAAAAACTAAAAAAAAAGACGAGCAGAGTTAAGGGTGTAAGCAGTTTCCTTTATTTTTCCTCATCTAAAGACAGAAATCTTGCCCAATCAAAACAGCTTCTAGGGAGGAGAAGTTCTCCCAATTTCTTCCACTGTGGTGGAATCTCCAGTTAGACTGGAAGGAGGGGTGAAGATGGGCTGAGTTTAGAGTCTTTGCAGTACAATAAGCAGCAGAGTCTGCTGAGATTCTTGTAACATAGTTGACTAGCAATAAAACTACTGTTGAGATTTTTCATGAATGGTGCTGGTTGCTTTCACTTGACACAAACTATCTAAACTTTACCGTCTCTTGGCCTTCTGGAATGCAGTCTTTCCCTCCTGGGAATCCAGACTACATTCCATCAAAGCTTTTCCTACCATGGGGGTCAAACAAATGCAGGTAGTCCTTGAGTTACAACAGTTCATTTAGTGACCAACATTTCTGTTGTTGTGACACATTTGTTAATTGAGTTTTGTCTCATTTTATGAGCTTTCTCGCCATAGTTGTTAAATTTAGTTTCCCCATTGACTTTGGTTGTCAGAAGGTCACAAAAGGGGATCACATGATCCCAGGACACTGCAGCCGTCATTTATTTTTATTATTTTTATTTTTATTCATATTTATATCCTGCCCTTCTCCGGAGACTCAGGGCGGCTTACAATTTTTGGGATACAACCCAATGCGCTCAGCAATAGCCTTCCTTCCATTGTATATGCCTGCTTATTACTAAGCGGCATTTTTACAAAGTCAGCTTATTGCCCCCAACAATCTTGGGTCCTCAATTTACCTACTCCAAGAGGATGGAAGGCTGAGTCAACCTTAAGCCTGGTGGGATTCGAGCCTGAAATAATTGCAGGCAGCTGGAACTAAGTGCTAGGCTATTAACAGCCTGCACCACCAAGGCCCTAAATGTGAGTCAGTTGCCAAGTGTCCGAATTTTAATCAAGTGACCATGGGGATGCAACAAAGATTGTAACTGTGAAAAATGGTCATAAGCCACTTTATTCCATACTGTTGTAATTTTGAACTGTCAGTAAATGAACTACTGTAAGTGGAGGACTACCTGTAGTTACTTTGTTCATATCTATACTTTTTTTCTGGGAAGGTCTGCAATATTGGAAAGAAATATTTGGGACTGCCCTTGCATACCATCCGGAGATTGCAGCTGGTGCAGAATGCGGTGGCGTGGGTGGTGATGGGAGTCTCCCGATTCTCCCATGTTACCCCCCTCCTGCGCTGCCTGCATTGGTTGCTGGTTGCGCTCCGGGTGAGATTCAAGGTTTTAGTTTTAACATACAAAGTCCTTCATGACATGGGTCCTCAATATTTAAGGGAGCGACTCCTGCCGACATCGAATGCCAACCGCCCTGTGCGAGCACATAGGCAAGGACTCCTTGGGGTCCCATCGGCAGGCCAATGCCAGCTGGCAGTCCCCCGACGACGAGCCTACTCTGTCACGACCCCTGACCTCTGGAACCAACTCCCCTTGGGGCTCCGCTTGGCCCCTGACCTCCGCACCTTCCGCCGTGATTTGAAGACTTGGTTGTTTGACCAATCCGGGCTGTGAGCCTTCCTGGGAGGGTGGTTTTATATTTTTAAGTATCGTAAATTTGTTTGTTTGGGCTTGTAAATCTGGTTTAATCTTCTTTTAATTATTTATTGTTGTTGTTTTAGCTGTGAGCCGCCCCGAGTCTTCGGAGATGGGGCGGCATACAAGTCCCAAAAATAAATAAATAAATAAATAAATAAATAAATAAATAAATAAATAAATAGGAAGCTGGGCAAAGAATTCTTCTTCTTGATTGCTGTGGGGAAATCACTGTCATTTTTGAGGTTTGGGGCAGCTGTGTTGACGAGCAACAGGTGCGACAGATGCAAAATGCCCCAAGTGTCTCTTGACAGACCATGAAGAAGGCCACAAGCAAGGAGGGGCACCTTGACCCTGTTGCTCAGGGTTGAACTGTGGAGTTCTTGGTCCTCTCTGGGTTTGAGAGAAATGAAGGATGAAGGAGATAAGAGTGAGTGTTCTGGCCTAGGCTTCCTTAGAAAGCATAAAACCCAATCTTAGTCCTGGCAAAACCTCTTTTATTTCCACGGCTGTGAATTACATTCATTCACAGCCTGCAAGGCTTCACAAACAGTCTTTCAGGGGAATGTTTATAAACACCCACCTTATCGCACTTGGAATGCTGCCAGAGAACTAATTGCCAAACACAGGGCAAGGTCAAACTTGACACAGAGTCAAACAGAACTTTTCACAGCTTGAATCGACCAGACAAACTAATTGCTTCCTGCAAAAGCTCACGTCCCATTCGCTCCTCTTTTATGTCCTATGGGAGGGGCCAATCATCTGCGGGGTGTGGCCTTACTCCTGAGTCGACCCTGTTTTCTCCATTGTTCTTGTCTTCTGGTAGCCCTGCGCATGTGCAGGCTGGGAACTGGTTCCAGAAACTCACCCACTTTACTGCTGTCAGTCTGAAGGCAGCTGATGACTGCCAGCCTGCCCTGGCCCCATCCCTGCCTCTAATGCAGAGCCCTCATCTGAGCCCTCCTCAGCCTCCAAGACTGGCCCAGGTTCCTGCCCAAGCTACTCGCTACTGTCCAACCCTACTGCCAGCTCTGTCAGCCACCTGTGGGCCACAACAGTAGCCATATTACACCTTCCAACAAAAAGGATACCCACACAACTTTATCAAAAAGTGCTAACTATTCATCCCACTATAGCACAACCAATACAAGCTATGAAAAAAGATAACCCTGCCATACATCAAAAATGTATCAGAAACAACCAACAGACCGTTTCAGTCCCATAGTATCACTGTAGCATACCAACCAACAAAACACCTTCAATAAATCAAAATTATAGCTATAACAATAGCACCTAGACACATAAATACCATTTCACAGTGCTTTACAGCACTTTCTAAGTGGTTTACAAAGTCAGCCTCTTGCCCACAACAATCTGGGTCCTCATTTTACCGACCTTGTAAGAAGGGAAGGTTGAGTCAACCTTGAGCCGGTCAGGATCGAACTGCAGACTGTGGGCAGAGTTTTCCTGCAATGCTGCTTCTACCTCTTACAATCGTTCCTTGTACTTGCAATTGTCACAGCATCCCCACGATCATGTGATCAAAAGTTGGGTTCTGGGCATCTGTCCAGAAGTATTGGAAGAACATAAAGAATTGGATTTTAAATATGACAAAACAAAACTTAAAACTTGAACCTGAAACCTTTCTTTTAACCATGGTAAATTTAAAGATGGAAAAAAATATCAATATTTAATTCTGCATATTATAACTGCGGCCAGGATAACTTATGCACAAAATTGGAAATTGACGTCTATCCCTTCAGATGGTAATTCAAAAAATTCATCAATGTGCCGAAATGGATAGACTAACTAAGTTGTTAAAAAATAAACAAGACAGTGAATGAAATATGGAATATTTGGTATGAGTGGATAAAGAAAATGTAACATTTGACATCTTGATAAGTCAAGGAAGAGCTAGAAGACGTGTAATTAATATTAAATAATATAGAGAAACTAAAATGTTAAAAGAACGAAGGAGTTATTCTAATAAGGTACATCACGTTAAAAAAAAGATAAAGATTTTAACCATTGCTTAATATATGTTGTAAAATGTATATATGTGTGTGTGTGTGTGTGTGTGTGTGTGTGTGTGTGTTTGTTGTTAATTTATGTTAAATAAATAAAATTTTAAATTAAAAAAAAAGTTGGGCGCTGGGCAACCAGCATGTATTTACGATGCTTGCATCATCCCGGGGTCATGCGATCACCATTTGCAACCTTGCCAGCTGGCTTCCTGCAAGGAAACTCAGTAGGGGAAGCCAGATTCCATTAACGACCATATGATCCAGTCAACTGCAGTAATTTGGTTTTAACTTGCTTTTTACAACCCTGTTAATTCCTTAATTTGGGATAGAGTCTGGGCAACTGGATGGAGCTGAGCATTTACTGGCCGGATACCCTTCCTAATGCCTATGCAGAGTTCACAGCAAATATCTTTTTCTCTTTGTGCCCCGGGAGAGAAACATCTGCCACTACCCAGGACTGAACTCTCAACCTGGCGAGTGGGATGCGAGCATTTTCACCACTAGGCTGCCAGGCCGCTCAGAGATTTGCTTATCAACCAGGACCAAAAAAAAACCCTCATAAAATTGAGAGTGACTCGCTTAATTCACTTAGCGACTGAAATCCTGGTTTCAATTGCGGCCTGGTTTCAATTAAGGACAACTTGTATTTTGATTGGTTTGCAGGGTTTGGGTAGAGATGGGTGGGAGCAAGTCAGCCAGAGAGGATTCTGTTATGTATGCAGTGTTTGAAATCATTGGTTTAGTTTGAATTGTTCTTGTAAAGTGTTGGAGATGATTGGTTTAAAAAGTGCGGGAAAACCCTGCACTCTGATTGGCTGTCAGCTGCAGCTGCCGGCTATAAGTAGCAGCCGCAGCAAAGCCAGTTGGGTCCGTTCTGAGTTGAAGTCACAATAAACTTAAGAGCTGAAGCACTCCGTGTCTGCCTCTCTATGAAAACTTAACAGATTCGATACCAGCTTCTTTTTTCAACAGCTGGGAGGATTTTTTTTTTAAATGGCAGCTCCCTAACTCACTAGGTCATTGGAAATTGTGTGCTGCCAGGGTCCAGGGCAGGGCTAAGCTGCTGGGGGTTCGCAGGGGTTCGGGAGAGCCCCTAGCTAAGATTCTGTGCCGTTCAGAGAACCCCCAAATCCCACTCCTGGCTGGCCCTGCCCACCCTGCCCCTCCCCTCCCAGGAGTCCCACATGGCCCGTTTTGGATGCAGGTAAGTGCAGGGCACACATGGAGGCTCGGGGAGGGAGAAAAACTGGGCCTCCCAGGAGTTCCTCCCATTTCCGGCTTCCAGAGAGCCTCCAAAGCCCGGGAGGCTGTTTTTGCCCTCCGAGGCTTGAGGAAAGCCACCGGAGACCAGGGAGGGCAGAAAAACAACAACCTCCGCCCGCTGTGGTGCAGGAGGCTGACTAGGTCACGCCCACCATGGCCACACCTACCCAGCAAATGGGCAGAGATCCCTTTGCTAAATTTTTTGAAGCTCACCCCTGGTCCAGGGTCAGATAATTGCCCCAGGAAGTGCCTAATTCAGGCGCTTAGATCGCCCCTGTGCATGTGTCCTGCGTGCAAATCGTTTGCACACAGTCAATATGGCCTGGAGGAAAAGCAAAGGCCGGGTTTCACAGATCTAGCCAAGCCACCCAGGGAGAGAAAAGGGCAGCTGCAGTGGACATGACATATCTATGTCTCCATCTGTCAGGTCAGCTAAAACCAGCTCGGGATCATCGGCTTAAGATAGAATGGCAGGGAGCGGAGGAGCTATCAGGTTGGAAGGATCCAGCTGAGATTTCGCTTCAAAAGCGATGAAAGTTACAGCTAAGATATCTGCAAAAGGAAGAAGGAGAGAGAATTCAAGTGTGTGAGTGTGTGTGTGGGTGTGTGTGTAATAGGGTTTCCTTGCAGAGGTTTGGGGACCTGTTCGCCATGCCGTCCAACTGCTTCAGATGCAGCCTCACTTGACGCAAGAAGCTTTGCGAGCAGCGAATGCAACTCAAGGTCATGACCCCGAAACTAAATGCAGGGAAAATTCAGGACCAGCGTTAACCTCTTATTCGTTCAGTGCATAGCTGAATGTGATCACAACAGAACTGGATCATTTAAAAGAGAGAGAGAGAAAAAAAGGACTGGACAAATTTATTTACAGATAGTCCTGGAGTTACGACCACCATTCAGCCCAAAATGTATGCTGCTAAGTGAAACATGACATTCAATGTAGAGAAAAGTAAAGACCTGCACTTAGGCAAGAAAAACCAAAAGTACACATATAGACTGGGTAAAACCAGGCTCAATAGCATTTACTGTGAGAGGAATCTTGGAGTCTTAGTGGACAACCAGCTAAATATGAGCCAGCAGTCTGCAGCAGCAGCCAAAAAAGCCAATGCAATCCTAAGTTGCATTAACAGAGGGATACAATCCAGATCAAGGGAGGTACTAATACCACTCTATGAAGCCTTAGTAAGACCACACCTAAAGTACTGCATCCAGTTTTGGTCACCACACTATAAAAAAGATGTTGAGACTCTAGAAAAAGTGCAGAGAAGAGCAACCAGGATGATTAGGGGACTGGAGACTAAAACATATGAAGAACGGTTACAGGAACTGGGCTTGGCTAGTCTAGTGAAGAGAAGGACCAGGGGAGACATGATAGCAGTCTTCCAATATTTGAGGGGCTGCCACAGAGAGGAGGAAGGGGTCAAGCTATTCTCCAAAGCGCCTGAAGGCCAGACAAGGAATAATGGATGGAAACTGAACAAGGAAAGATTCAACCTGGAAATAAGGAGAAATTTTCTGACAGTGAGAACAATCAACAATAGAATAGCTTGCCCTCAGAAATTGTGAGGGCTTCATCACTGGAAGAGTGCATAAGTGCACCAACATGCCTACCATCCCTGTCCTATTGCTTCTTTTATTTTTCTTATATGTATTCATTTCATGTATTCACAACTATGTTTATCCTTATACTTATTATCTTGTAAGCGATTGACAAAATAAATAAATAAAATAAATAGATAAAATAAGCTTTCAAGAAGAGACTGGGCTGCCATTTGTCAGAAATGATGTAGAGTCTCCTGCTTGTGCTGGGGGTTGGACTAGATGACCCACAAGGTCCCTTCCAACCCTGTTAATCTGTTAAACATTTGTTAAGTGAGTTTTGCTCCGTTTTACCACCTTTCTTTTCACAGTTGCTCAGTGAATCACTCCATTTGTTAAATTAGTAACCCGGCTGTTAAGTGAATCTGGCTTCCCCAATGACTTTGCTTATCAGAAAGTTGGCAAAGGGGATCAGATGACGCCGGGACACGGCAACCGTCATAAATAGGAACCGGTTGCCATGCATCTGAATTTTGGTCATGTGGTCACAGAGAGGCTGCATTGGTCATAAGTGTGAAAATGGTCATAAGTCACTTTTTTCAGTTCTGTTGTAACTTTGAACAATCACTAAATGAAGGTGTTGTAAGTCAAAGACTACCTTTATTGGAGGATTGGAGGTTAGCAAAGGTGCTTTTTCCAGAAGGCAACTGGACTTTCTTGTTTTTTTTTTCTTTGCAAACATTTTGTTTTTCAGCCAAGAATCTTCTTCAGTTCGGAACTGAAAAGAAACCCCCCCCAGGAAATTCCAGTTGCCTTTTGGGAAAAGCAGCTTTGGGACAACCATGACCTGGATGATGGAGAGTCTCCATAGACAGGTCAGTTAACACGCATATCTAGTGGCCAAATTCATTTGGAATGCCCAGTCAATGAATTTCAGCAGGTCTTCCATAAAAGGAGAATCTATTCCTGAGGTCCAGTTCTAATGCCATAAACATCTATGAAGTTGAACAATTGTGTCAGGGAATTCAAAAGCATTGTGTTGAGAAGGAAGGAAGGAAGGAAGGAAGGAAGGAAGGAAGGAAGGAAGGAAGGAAGGAAGAATAGAGGAAGGAGGGAAAGAATAAAGAAAAGGAAAGGGGAGGGAAGGGAAGAGGAAGGAAGTAAGGAGAAGAGGTAAAAGAGGAAAGAAGGAAAGGGAAAGAGGGAAAGAAGAGGGAAAGAAAGGAAGTGGAGGGAAGAGGAAGGAAGGATGGAAGGAAGGCAGAAAGAGGAAAAGAAGAAAAGAGGAAAAGAGGAAAGAGCACTTAAACTTATATACTGCTTCAAAGTGCTTTACAGCCCTCTCTAAGCAGTTTACAGAGCCAGCCTATTGTCCCCAACAATCTGGGTCCTCATTTTACCCGCCTCGGAAAGGTGGAAGGCTGAGTCAACCTTGAGCCTGGTGGGATTCAAACTGCCGAACTGCTGGAAGTTGGCAGTCAGCAGAACTAGCCTGCAGTTTTGCATTCTAACCATTGCACCACCATAGCTCATAAAGAGGGAAAGAGGAAGGAAGGAAGGAAGGAAGGAAGGAAGGAAGGAAGGAAGGAAGGAAGGAAGGAAGGAAGGAGATATTTAAGGAAGGAAGAACACTTATTGATTTGAGTTGGGGGGACTAAAAGAAGATAGTTTTCCCATTTTTGTTGGAAACAAGAATAACACAGTTAGTAATGTAGCTACTGTAGCTGTCATTCTTGTTTTTCATCAGAGTGCCCAAAACATTACAGAATATAAGAAAAGATCTTCTTGTCCATTGAGGTTATCATCCAAATTTGACCGGGTCAATCCAAAAGAAGGGCAAAAGAAGAATCAGCATGGAAACAATTTACTCTTTAGTTGTTGATGTTTTTTCCCTTTCAACTGTGGCTTATATAAAAATACTGGATAGCATTGAATGAAAGCTCCATGGGGACAGTTGGGGTAGGATAGGAAAGAAGAGAGGGAGGGAGGGAGGGAGGAGGGAGGGAGGAGGGGAAAGAAGGAAAGAAGGAAGACATCCTGTAAGTGAAAGACATTTGAGGCATAAGAGGCACCAAGGAGGAATGGATGGAATGTGTGGTGAGAAGCAGGAAAGGGCAGGGGTGTCAAACTTGATTTCATGGAGGGCTGCATCAGGGTTGTGTTTAACTTCGGGGGCCATGGTGGATGTGACCAGCTCGATGTCACTTGTGTCGAGAGTGCCTGAGGTGGCCCAAATGGTCTGTCAGCAAAAACGGCTCCCGAGCTCCGTTTTCAGCTGTGATGGCCTCCTGCAACCCTCTACCAGCGAAAACGGAGCTCAGGGAGACTGCACAGGGCCCTCCGAGCTCCGTTTTTGTTGGCAGAGACAACTTAGGCTGGTCCTTTGCTGTTTCTAGGGTGGTCTCATGGGCCAGATCTAAGCATCCCATGGGTCAGATCCGGCCCCCAGGCCTTGAGTTTGACAACCCTGCTCTAGGTCATGGGTGGGGTGAGAAGGATGAAAATAGATCACAAACAAGGATGTAGTAGCTCCCATATATAAATGCATCACCTTACTGCTTTGTTAAGAGACTAAAACATATGAAGAACAGTTACAGGAACTGGGCATGGCTAGTCTAGTGAAGAGAAGAACCAGGGGAGACAGGATAGCAGTCTTCCAATATTTGATGGGCTGCCACAGGGAGGAAGAGGTCAAGCTATTTTCTAAAACACCTGTAGGCCAAACAAGGAATAAAAGATGGAAACTCAACAAGGAGAGATTTAACCTGGAAATAAGGAGAAACTTTCTGACAGTGAGAACAATCAACCAATGGAACAGAAGTTGCATATGGAAGTTCTGTGACCGCCATCACTTGAGACTTTCAAGAAGAGATAGGACTGCCATTTGTCAGAAATAGTGTAGGGTCTCCCGCTTGGGAGGGGCGTTGGACTAGATGACCTACAAGGTCCCTTCCAACTCTGATTATCTGTTAAAACTGTTATTCTACAATTTGGAAGAAAGCTTTACAATGTGATTCAAAGCTCCAGCACAATATGGAGCTTTACATTTTCAGCTGTGTCATCTAGGTCAGAGACCTGATCAATCACATTTTATTGCGCTCATACTTATTGTATACAGTATTCCAGAGATGGGAGAGACCAGAGGTGGAATTCAGCAGGTTTTGACACATTCTGGAGAACCAGTAGTGGAAATTTTGGGTAGTTTGGAGAACTGGCAAATGCCACCTCTGACTGGCCCCGCCAACCCCATCTCTTCTCTGCCTCCCGAGTCCCAGCTGATCGGCTGGGTCTTCTTTGGTTGCCCTGCACAGGAGAACGGAGCTGGAAAGCAGGTTAGTGGGGTGGGGAGGGAATGTGGATTTTGCAGTATCTTTCCTCTGCCATGCCCACCAAGCCAAGCCACACCCACCAAGCCAAGTCAAGCCACACCCACCAAGCCACGCCCACAGAACCTATAGTAAAAAAATTTGAATCCCACCACTGGGAGAGACCATTAAATATGTCACATCAACTTCCAGCTCAATGCTAGAAGCCAAATTAAAGTCTCCTTGGAAGCCAGTTGTCCAACATCTGCTTTGAACCATCCAACAACTTCCCTCAGTCACTGAGTCTACTGTCAAACTGTCCTTTCCGTTGTAAAATTTTTGCCTTGATTTTCAGCTAGAATGCCTCCATAATTTAAAGTCATTCTTCTGTATGCTATACTGGATAATACAGAATAAGTCATGGAATCCCTCCCTTCCCTCTTTCCTAGATCATGCTTGTTGTTCTTGTCAGGACAGGTGGCCCTCGATTTACAACAGTTTGTTTAGTGACCATTCAAAGTTACAACGGCATTGAAAAAAGTGACTTATGACTGTTTTTCACAGTTATGACCTTTGCAGCATTCCCCCGTGGTCACGTGATCAAAATTCAGACCTGTATTTATGATGGTTGCAGTGTCCTGGGGCATGTGATTCCCTTTTGCGAACTTCTGACAAGCAAAGTCAATGGGGAAGCCAGATTCACTTGAAATAGTGTGTCAGGATTCTAGCAATCGCTCTAATTAAATCATGATTCTCAAGCCAAACTTCAAAAAACTTCAAAGGATTCATTAGAGGCGACATACTGGTACTGCCCTGTATGAAGCCAACTCTGACATATGTAATTTACAGTCCCCTGTGACCCTATTTCCCCCCTCCCCCCTGGGTGTCTCATAAACCAGATTCTCCAATTGAGCATGTTCACAGGCTGGGTGTCATCATTCATGTTCTCCAATTAAATATATTCGCAGGCAAAAACTCTGGTATTCTAGTTACAATCTTTGAAAGATAAGAATTGGAATGTACTTTCGCTTTCAAACTGTTGCACTGCTCTTCCAAATTTCTTTCCTCCCTCCCCTTTTTTAAAGTAAGAACTTCTATTATAAATAAGCTGCAAGTAAGTAAGTGTAACAAAATCATAAATCCATAACAATATTAGCACTATATATCTTGCTACTTAAAAGATTGAAATTTAAGGTGAACTGAAATATCAAATAAATAGGTAAAATTATAGCTGTCTATGCCCTGTTTCCAGGGGTGGGATTCTACCAGTTCGCACCTATTCGCTAGAACTGGTTGCTAACATTCTAAGCAGTTCAGAGAACCGGTTGTTAGAAGAAATTACTGGCCTAATCCTGTAAGTAAGGCAGGAAGGAAACATTCTGGTGTTGCTTACAGAAACTGCCTCTCTGTTAACCCTTATTACATTCTTGGCAGGACTAGACTTCCTGTCTCTGGAACTTCTCTGGAGTTTTTCCCCCCCTCCTTTGCTGGTACTTCGCTTGTGTGGAGTGACCATTGAAAAAAGTGACTTATGACCATTTTTCACACTTACGACTGTTGCAGCAACCCCACAGTCACAAGAGGCCAGGCGAGGCGATGCGTGCCTCGATGTGAGTGATGTTGAGTTGGCTACGCCCAACCAGTAACATGACCACCAAGCCATGTCCACCCAGTCACATGACCACCATCACCCCCACCAACTAAGCCACGCCCACAGAACCGGTTGTTAAAAAATTTGAATCCCACACCTGCCTGTTTCTAACAACATACTTTCTAACAGAACTATGTTGTTATTGTCAATGTAGGGCTGATATAACCATGATGATAAATAGACCATCAGTAGATCTTGGTCAGCCGTATGAGCTGTGCTGAGTTTCAGTTCTTGCGAATACATATCTAAGAGCTTGATCGAGACATCATGGAAATGGGAAATAGGCCACATGTGAAGTAACGGTGCCTCAGGTTCTGCTGCATGATGGTATGTTTCTAAGTCACAGACCCCTTTAGTTGTTGAACACAGTTTTTCCATTTTCTCATGTATTTTAGCCATTTTTTAAAAAAGTCCCAAGTAGTCCTGTACAGCACTGCTCCAGTTCTGTGTTATAGTTAAGTGGCAGTCTTTCACTGTCAGAGGGATCCTCATGTTCTATCTCCAGATTGCTGTCTTTAAACTGTGTAGCATTTTTGATGTTCACAATCTTGTTGGCAATAGAAAATCCATTATCATTCAAGGTTTCCCATTTCATCATTAGGTTGTGCCGGTCTGCTGCATTATCTTTAATTTTTCTTGCACTCATGGCAACTACTAAAACAGGCATAGGAATGTTTTATGAGTTGACACCGTGTTACTAACTTAACACCTTCTGCAATTCACTGAACAACTGTAGTAAGAAAGGTTGTAAAATGGGATAAAACTCAATTAACAAATGTCTCACTTAGCAAAACATAAATGTTGGGCTCACATGTGGTCCTAAGGCAAGGAATATTTGTACCTCAAAATTTTCTTGGTGCTGACTTTGACTTGATCCCTCCCAAGATTAAATGGTTACTTTTTGTTGCATTAGCCATATTATTTATTTATTTATTAGATTTATAGCTAATTAGAGGGGCCAAAAAACCCAAAGACCTGGCTTAAATTCCGTTCTTGTAGGCAGGGCAATGCTATTGCCTTCTAATGCAGCTCTGCAATTCTGCTGTGAGAAAGTGTTAGTGTTGAGTCATGCATAATGCCAGCATCCTTCTAATTAAAATAATTGAACATTTAGAATATTTTTAACTTAAGAAAAACTGTCTGGGGATGCCCTGAAAACGTAACTCCGGTATTGAAGGCACCGTTTTGCATATACAGAAAATTGGCTGTAGTCCTTTAACGGTCTCTTTTTATCTATTAAAATAAAGTTCAAGGTGTTTAACTGATTTTTATCCCACCTTTATTATTGCTTATAAATAACTGAAGGCAGTGAAAATAGCTAATGCTCCTTCCTCCTCCTATTTTCCTCTCAACGACAACCTTGTGAGGTGGGCTGGGCTGAAAGAGAATTACTAGTCCAAAGTCACCCAGCTGGTTTCCATGTCTAAGGTGGAACTAGAATTCACTGTCTCCTGAAGATTGGCCCAAAGTCACCTGTACATGAAATCCAGCTGGATGACTTTGGGCCATTCATCAGGAGACATGAGTTCTAATTCTACCTTAGGCATGAAAACCAGCTGGGTGTCCTTGGGGCAATCACCAGGAGATGGTGAGTTGTAGTCCCCCTTAGGTATGAAAGCCAGTTGGGTGAGTTTGGGCCAATCACCAGGAGACTGAGAGTTCTAGTCCTGCCTTAGGCATGAATGTTATCAGGGTGATTTGGGGCCAATCACTAGGAGATGGTGAGTTCTAGTCCTGCCTTAGGCCTGAATGTTATCTGGGTGAGTTTGGGCCAATCACCAGGAGACTGTGAGTTCTAGTCCTGCCTTAGGCCTGAATGTTATCTGGGTGAGTTTGGGCCAATCACCAGGAGATTGAGAGTTCTAGTCCTGCCTTAGGCATAAATGTTATCTGGGTGATTTTGGGCCAATCACCAGGAGATTGAGAGTTCTAGTCCTGCCTTAGGCATGAATGTTATCGGGGTGATTTGGGGCCAATCACTAGGAGATGGTGAGTTCTAGTCCTGCCTTAGGCATGAATGTTATCTGGGTGAGTTTGGGCCAATCACCAGGAGACTGTGAGTTTTAGTCCAGCCTTAGGCCTGAATGTTATCTGGGTGAGTTTGGGCCAATCATCAGGAGATGGTGAGTTCTAGTCCTGCCTTAAGCATGAATGTTATGTGGGTGAATTTGGGCTAATCACCAGGAGACTGAGAGTTGTGGTCCCTTCTTAGCAGGGTTGGGATCCTACCGGCATAACAACCAGTTTGGTGAGAGAGCACTTTGCACTACTTACAAATTACCGGCTCCAGCAAGCATTCACCTGCTCCAGCTGATGAGCGGCACTCAGCTGTGCTGCGCAAAGCAGCTGAGGAAGAAAAAGCAGGGAATAAAGAACAGCCTAGAGCCTGGGCAGGCAGGTGGGCCAAACAGAAGACCAGAAGATAGTTGCACCAAACCGGTTCGGTGTCAGCTGCTCTTCAGGGCTACCAGTTCTATAGAACTGGGCCAAACTGGTAGAATCCTATCCCCTGCTTCTTGGGCACAAAAACTGGTTGGGTGACTTTGGGGACCGTCAGTCTCTCTCATCCCAACCCACCTCACAGGGTGGCTGTTGTGGGGAAAATAGGAGGAGAAAGGAGTGTTATGTATGTTCGCCATCTTGAGGTTTTTTTTTAATAAAAATAATAATGACTTTCCTTTTTCAGGATCCAATCTTGGTCGGTCACCAGAACTGGAGGTTTAGTCTGAATTTTCTGACTCATGCTGGAGCATGAATCAAGAATCTCTCTCCTGGAATACAATAGTCCCTGACTTATGATCACAATTGAGCCCCAAATTTCTGTTAAGTGAGACATTTGTTAAGTGAGTTTTTATGAATTTTCTTGCCACAATTGTTAAGTGAATCCTTATCAGTTAATAACCCAGCCAGAGGTGGTATTCAGCAGGTTCTGACCAGTTCTAGAGAATGGTAGCTAACTCACCGTGGCCAGATCACCATGGCCAATTCACCATGGCCAACTTGCCACAGCCAACTCACCATGGTTAACTTGTCACAGCCAACTTGCCACAGCCAACTCACTGCAGGACAAGAGTTACACTAATATCAAGGAAATGGAGGAATAGAATCATTAAAGTAAGGGTTCAAAAGGAAGGACAGAATGAAATGTGAATGGCAAAAATTAAATGATTTTTATTTACTTTAAGTAATTAAATAGAATTGTTAAACTGTCCTGCAATGAGTTGTCCTGCAGAAAGTTGGCCATGGTGAGTTGGCGACAGCAAGTTGGCTGCGGCAAGTTGTCCCATTCCCGGATTCAAAGGACTGGGCTTCATGGCCTCAAGATACCCTTTCAACTCTATGACTCTGTGATCTTTCTCTCCCTTCCCTGACAAAGCCACAACTAGAGGAGGGGCTGCCCCCAGGCTATTTACACTCTCTCCACATGATATGGAAGAGGGTTAGGGTTGCTTTTTTTCTTTCTGCACCTGTTCCGTATAAATTTAAATTTAGCCCGAAGGCTTTGAGAAAACTCTAAGTAGGGAACAGGACAACATTTAAGGCCTCCCTTCATTAATCCATCCAGCAAAATCAAGGTGGTGGTGGGGGGAGATTTTAGTGAGACAAAATTTGAGGCTATTTCAGCACTTGAGTTTGACTTTCAAGGCCGGCTTCTTTAACAGATATTTAAAGTATTGTCCTAGCTCTGCGCAGGGGGGAAAAATAATCATTCTCATCCTTAAAAGAGATTTTGCTTTTCCATTTTACCTCAGGTGAGAATTCTCACAGATGGAATCTGGTGTTCCTTTAGGTCAGAGGTCAGCAACCTTAAACACTGAAAGAGCCATTTGGATCTGCATCCCACAAAGAAAGAAAACACCGGGAACCACAAAACCTGGGTGGGCGTGGCCAATTCAACATCACTCCCACCCAGTCACATGACCTCCCTGCCACGCCTACCCAGGTTTTGTGGCTCCCAGTGTTTTCTGTGGGAAATGGGTCTCTCTCCCTCCCTTTCATTTCTGTTTTTTGTGTTTTACCTTCTCAGGCCAGGCAAGGAGCCACTGGGAGGGGAGGGCGAGTGGGGGGCCAGCCAGTGGTGACACCACCCAACAGGAAGCCACAGCAGAGGGCCCAAAGAGCCACATGTGGCTCCAGAGCCATGGGTTGCTGACACCCGCTTTAGGTGGAGGTTGCCAAGGTGGGTGAATGTCCCGTGTTTCATTATACAGGTAGTCCTTGATGTACGACCACCATTGAGCTCAACATTTCCATTGCTAAGTGAGACAGTGGTTAAGTGAATTTTGCCCTGTTTTACAACCTTTCTTGCCACGGTTGTTAAGTGAATCAGTGCAGTTGTTAAGTTAGTAACACGGTGGTTAAATGAATCTGGCTTCCCCATTGACTTTGCTTCTCAGAAGGTCACAAAAGGGGATCACCAGGACACTGCAACTGTCATAAATATGAGTCAGTTGCCAAGGATTCAAACTTTGATCACATGACCATGGGGATGCTGCAATGGTTGTAAGTATGGAAAATTGTCATAAGTCATTTTTTCTCAGTGCTGTTATAACTTCGAACCATCGCTAAACGAACATGTGTAAGTTGTGTGTTACCAGTAAACCAAGTATGTTGTGTGAACCCGTATATGGGCCCAGCTATTGAATGTAACAATTCCATTATCTACATACTGGAAACACTGGAAAACTCTAGAAGAAAATAACATTAAGGATTGTTATTTCTTCCTGGTAAAGATGCTATAAGGACTATTCTAAATCACTGAGTTGTACATTGTGGACAAATTTACACACCCACCCGTGAAAAGATGAGCTACCCCCACATATCATGCTCCTGAGTGTACATTATTAAAAGCAATTTTGTGTATCAGTGCAAAGAAGGTAAAACAAAAGTTAACAGCCCTAAATTTTATGCATAATTACTATGTAAAATTGCTGATCTCCCCTGGGTGGGAACGTCAATATTAATGGTAATAGCATTTCTAATATGGCACATTTCCAATATTTTGCCCCTAATTAGCATTCAGATCAGGTAGGATGGTTTCAAGCTTGCAATGCCTCGGTTTTCCCTGTCTTGGATCTAGCCAATTTTTAGTTTGAAAGAAAAGAGGGGAAAATAAGAGTGCGAGAACTGAACACCTATACCGGATGCAATGAACTGGTATGAGATGAAAGATAGAGGTTAGACAGATGATAGATGCATGGATAGAGAGAGAGAGAGAGAGAGAGAGAGACAGACAGACAGACAGACAGACAGACAGACAGACAGAGATAGAGATAGAGATAGAGATAGAGATAGAGAGACAGATTGACAGATAAATACATTTAATGGCCTTAATGAAATGACTCTAGTATTTTAAAATTGGCCTTCTGAAGAATCTGGCAGGTGTGTCAGTTGTGTGCTAAATGTTAAGGAAGCAAGATAAGTTTGCACCAGATAAATTATAGGACATGTGATGTGTTGGTCTATGGTTTTTTTTAAAAAAATCAAAATCAAAGGAGTCTTGTAACACCTTTTCTGACTAATTTTATTAAACAGGCAGAAGCTTTCATGAATTACAGTTCACTTCATCAGATGCGTAGAATTTCTAAATGGATACAGGATTGAAATGCCTCCTCCTCCTCTTCCTCCCCTCTTCCTCCCTCTTCCTCTCCCTCCCTCTCTGTCCCCATCTCCCTTCCTCCTCCTCCCCTCCCCTCCTCCCCTTCCCCCCCTCCCCCTCCTTTTCCTTCCCCTTCCCCAGGAGTGATATGCAAAACTGCTTCCCTCCAAATTGTCTGCTATAACATCTTGCCTGTCAATGACTTCTTCAGTTTCAATCACAATAATACACGGGCAAACAACTGATACAAACTCAAGATAAACCACTCCAAACTTGATGGCAGAAAATATGACATCAGCCACAGAGTGGTCAATGCCTGGAATTCCCTACCCGACTCCGTTGTTACTGCCTCAACCTCTCACAGCTTCAACCTCAAACTGTCAACCATGGACCTCACCCCATTCCTAAGAGGTCCGTAAAGGGGACGTGCATAAGCGCACCAGAGTGCCTACCGTCCCTGTCCTACTGTCCCCGTTTATCTGGATTTACTCCCTTTGTTCTTGTTTATGTTTATCTTGTACTGTACATGTTTGACAAACAAACAAACAAATAAATTCTGAGTCTGGACCAGTTGCTGTCTTCCTTCAATTGTTCAACCTCTTCCGACTCTTCATGACTTGATGGATGCCATTCACCAGGACTGTCTGCCTGTTAGGATATGTCAGGCCTCCTCCAACGTCAGGCAGTGCTTCAACTTGGAAGACTTTACTACTTTACTTTGAAGTAGGATGACTCATGTTGGTCGGCCACTTCGGCCCACACTTGTGCAGAAGCTCCATTAGCATCTGGTCCGAAGCAGGTGGCCACCCTGTCTCCACTTCAAGAGAGAAGGCTCCTTTCATTTGGCATTTCATTTCAAAGACTGCTTCCTCCGAAGTCGGTCAAATCAAAATGCCACTTCAGAGTTTTGCCCAGCTGTACAGAAGAGCCAGTAATCCAGAGAAGTGGTGGGTTTTCTTCATTGCCCGTGCCCAGGCAGAAACCATCCAGCCATCTCTTGGGGATACATGGCTTTGAATTCCTCCACTGAGAACTGTGTTGACCTTTCCTACCACTGGTGCGTTTCAAACAAGTTTACCACCGGTTAGGTGTGTGTGGCTTGATGGGGGCACTGTGTGTGCATGCACACACATTGCGCATGCGCACCAAATGCACACTTTGCGCAGGTGCAGAGGCTTGCCAACTCACCTCCTGCACTCCTCCACTCCCCCGGTCGCTTCAGCAGCTGACGCGCAGCAATCTGCTGTGCTGCACAAAGCAGCTGCACTTCAAAAGCAGGACATAAAGGTCAGTATGGAAGCCCGGATGGACAGGTGGGCCTAACAGCAGAGCATCTTAGAGAACCAGTTCGGTCTCCGCTACTCTTCAATGCTACCAGTACTCCAGAACCAGGCCGAACCGGTAGAATACCACCACTGTTTCCTACTCCAGGATTCAATGATCTTCTATCTATTGCCCTAGATCAGGGGTGTCAAACTCAAGGCCCACAGGCTGGATCCGGCCCCCAGGGTGCTTAGATCTGGCTTGTGGGGCCACCCTGAAACAACAAAGGATTGGCCTGTGGTACCTCTGCAAGCAAAAATGGAGCAGCACAGTGGTGGTATCCTACCGGTTCAGTCCGGTTCAGCCAAACAGTTCGGCCGAACCAATAGTAAAAAAAAGCCTCCGAGGATCAGCTGAGAGGAAAAAGAAGAGAAAAATGCAGAATCGCCCCTCCCACCCACCTCTGCACTTTTCTCTTCTTCATCCTCTCAGCTGATTGGCACTGCAGGCCTCAGCTGGTGTGTGGAAAGCTGCGCGCACACAATCACTGAACCAGTAGTGGAACAGATAGGATCGCACTGCTGGAACAGCCCTCCTGAACTGTTTTCAGTGGCAGAGGGTTGCAGGAGGCCATTGTAGCTGAAAATGGAGCTCGGGAGCCTGTTTTCACTGGCAGAGCACTGAGGCCCCCACAGGTGCCCCTGACATGAGTGACATCAAGCTGGTCATGCCCATCCCAGCCTCACGATGTCAAACACAACCCTGATGCAGCCCTCAATGACATTGAGTTTGACACCCCTGCCCTAGATACAAATCTGACGATTTGTTGAAGCTTAAATTAGCCAAGATTCTGAAGCCAGGGAGATACAATAAATACTGTCAAGCACTGAGAAGAAACCCGTGTTAACAGCCACAGAAATTATAGTTCTCATAATCTCCTGGCTCTAACTGGAACAACATCTTGTCTGAAGTTTTTGGGGGAGTGATGGCCTAGTGGTTAAGATGCTAAACTTGTCAAGTGGAAGGTTGGCATTTTGAAACCAAAGTATTATGGGACAGGTGTGCCCCTGTTCTTGCCCCATCTCTTGTCAACCTAGCCATTTGAAAGCATGCAAATGCAAGTAGATAAATAGGTACCACTTAGGTGGGAAGGTTACAGCATTCCCTGTGCCTTGGCATAGAGTCATGCTGGCCACATGACCACGGAAGCATCTTCAGACAACCCTGAACTCCTTGGCTAGGAAATGGAGAAGAGCACAACCCTTAAGAATTAGACATGATCAGACAGGAGAAACCTTCATCTTTACTTGCTGATCAGTTGCACAATGCATAGCTAAAGGACCAGTGGCTTATTTAATAATAAAACAAGTGGATGTATTTCTAAAGCATCAGAACATGAATTTACACAACAGTGTCCATGCTTTCTCCACCTCTCCATTTCCTTTTTTTAAAAAAATATCACACTCTTAACATTATGTGTACTTTCAGCATTCATAACCCCCAGATGACAAGATTTTAGTGTTCCTTCACGAGAATTCAAAAGTTTCGTGAAAAACACTGAAATTTTCAAAAATTCAATAAACTTGTAAAAATCTCAAACACTTGATCCAAAAGATGATTTTAAAGATTATTTAATTTGGGAGACTAATACCTGGAGATTTGCAAAGACCACTAGGGATATCTTGGTCATATCAAGGCCTAATGTCAGGATTCCGGCAGTTACCCCAATTAAATCATGAGTCTTGAGCCAAACTTCCACAACTTCAAAAGGATTTATTGGGAGTTAACATGTCCGGCACTGCCTGATTGCAGCCGACTCTGAGACACATAATTCATTGTCACCCTTCCCGCACCCCTGGGTGTATCATAATTCATATTCTCCAATGAGACATTTCCATAGCAAAGAGTCATCAATCATGTTCTCCAGTTAGAATTTTGTGCGGCAGAAACTTCAGTCACCTAGTTACTATCTTTGAAAAACTATTTATGTAGTGCACTTTCGATTTCCAAGCAAACCCCTTTCCCTCTCCCTTTCTGTTGGCAACTGTAAAAAGACCATAAACATATTTTATGAGTTGACAGCCTAATACTTGCCCTTATCTTATTGAAAGCTCTTCCTTCATATCTACAAGGAAGATACAAGGTTATCTCAGCCAACCATCTTTCCGAGGTCGGTAAAATGAGGTCCCATATTGTTGGGGGCAATAGGCTGACTCTATAAACTTAGAGAGGGCTGTGAAGTCTAAGACTATTGCTAGTACTCAACCTATAACCATTCCTTTAGTGACTTTTCAAAGTTACAATGGAAAAAATGACTTACAACTGTTTTTCATACTTACAGCTTCCCCATGGTCACATGATCAAAATTCAGATCCTTGGCAACTGACTCATATATATGATGGTTTCAGTGTCCCAGAGTTAAGTGTCACTTTTTGCGACCTTCTTTCAAGTAAAGTCAAGGGGAAAACCAGATTCATTTTAGTAACCTTGTGACTAACTTAACTGTAGTGATTCACTTAACAACTGTGGCAAGACAGGTCATAAAATGGAGCATATTTATTTAACAAATGTCTCACTTGGCAATGGAAATTTTGGGCTCAATTTTGGTTGTAAGTTGAGGACTACAGGTAGCCCTCCACTTACGACCACAATGGCCAAGTGAGACATTTGTTAAGTGAATTTTGCTCTGTTGAACAACGTTGCTTGCTGCATTTGGTAAGTGAATCACTGCAGTTGTTAAATTAATAACATGGTTGTTAAGTGAATCTGGCTTCATCCCATTGACTTTGCTTGTCGGAAGGTCACAAAAGAGGATCACACGATCCCAGGACATTGCAACAGTCATAAATGCGGATCTTGTCGGGCTCCGAGTTCACTCGGAGCCCATCAGCTCCAAATATGCCTCGCAGCAAGTCAGCTGGCCATGTCACCTTATCTCTGCTGCTGCTGGATCTGTATTTCTGCTTGTGTGCTGGCCAATGGCTTTGGAATGACTCAGCTGAGCGGAGGATGGATTCTGCAACAACTACGGGGATGGAGGATGGATTCTGAAGCAACTGAGGGGCTGCAGGATGGATTCTGAAACAACTGTGGGGCTGCTGGAAATGGCTCTTTTCTTGTGTTGATGTGGTGCATATTGTTAAAGGGGGTTGGGGAACATATAGGTGGTAATTAAGCCTTAGCTTAAAACATGCTGAAGGTGGCACCAGGTGGGGATCAGTTAGTGAGAGTTGGAATAGGGTAGGGATGTAGACATGTTATAGGGTGAATAGCATTTAGGGATAATGGGTTAGGCATGGCCAGAATTAGAACTGCGTATAGGCCTGGGTGTGGTGGGGTGTGTCTCATGATAATGGTAATAAAAGGAAAGGGAGTAAACTCAAACCCAACTCTAACCTTGCCTGGCTTTTAGCCTTTCTTGTCAGAGAAGAGTATTTGTTGTTTGCTTAGCTAATGAATAACCACCATTGTACTACAAAGGAGCTGGAATTTGTATTCACTTCAGGACAAATCTTCAATACTCAAGGATTGGCTGAGAGATCCGTTGTCAAGCATCCAAATGTAAATCATGTGACCATGGGGGATGCTGCAATGGTCATAAGTGTGAAAAATGGTCATAAGCCACTTTTTCCAGTGCCGTTTAACTCTGAACGGTCGCTAAGCAAATTGTTGTATAAGTGGAGGATTAACTGTACCTGTATGATGATGTTTTGCCAAAATCAACCCACCGACCTGAAGAGTTTGAAGGGGTTCTATTTTTTTCCTTAATGAAAAACACATCAGGAAGGATTGCATGCAAGAGGAGAGAGGGTGGAGCACTGCAGTGGCATCCCATTTTGCAGCTGGCAAGCAAATTTCAAATAAAATGGCTTTTGAAAAGAATATCACCTTCATTCAAAGCTCCAATAAAAGCTATCCATCCATTAATTCCAATTAACGACATGACAGTGTTTCTGCTAATGTTGGTAGTAATTCTTGGCTAATGGATGATTTTTGAACAGAGCTTTCCAGAATTAATTTATGGTTTTGATGTGGGTGAAACCAAGCACAAGGATGGAAGGCTGAGTCAACCTTGAGCCCTAGAGTGATAGAACTCCAGGCTGTGGGCAGAGTTAGCCTGCAGTACTCCATTCTAACCATTATGCCACCAGGGCACCTATCATATAAAGCAGCATTTCCCAGTCTAGTGACTTTCAAATGTTGTGGATCTGTGTTTACTGGCTGGGCCTTTTGAGGATGGGGTAGGTAAACTAGAGCATGATCTATCTCTTCTGGATTCAGAAAATCAGAATAGCAGAGTTGGAAGGGACCTTGGAGGTCTTCTAGTCCAACCCCCTGTTTAGGCAGGAAATCCTAAACAATTTCAGACAAATGGCTCTGCAATCTCTTAAAAACTTCCAGTGTTGTAGAATTCACAACTTCTAGAGGCAAGTCGTTCCACTGGTTAATTATCAACTATCAAGAAATTTCTCCTGAATTCTAGGTTGCTTCTTTCCTTGATAAGTTTCCATCCATGGCTTCAGGTGCTTTGGAGAATAAGTTGACCCCCATCTTCTTTGCGGCAACCCTGGAAATATTGGAAGACTTCTATCATGTCACTGTCAGCGTTCCGAGTAACGCATCTGCCAAAAGCAGAACTCCGAGGCAGGTTGATTCCTCAAAGAACAAGTTTATTGGATACATCATATCGGCACAGCTAGTGAAAACCAACTCTAAAAGTTCCCACGGGTTTTCCCCTAATGAAAAGAGCAAATCATTCCCTCCCCATATGTCCCTGGTCACATTGTCCAATGAAAGTAGCTGGCAAGCTGCTTGGCCACTCCTCCTTCAACTGCCACCTGTTGGGATGACCTTGGTTCCCACAAGAAAACTTTTTGTTTTGACTGGTTGCCAGTCTATCTATCTCTCCCTCCCTTCCCCCTCTCAGAGTTCATGGCAACTATGAGGCAGCAAAAGATGGCTTCAGCCAGGTTCACTTCAGAGCTGACAGCCACCCCCAGTTCTTCTTTTGACTAGATTCCCTGGTCCTCGTCGATCACTTCTGATTTCTTTAAACCTGCCATCTACCTAGACAGAAAAGTCTCTTGAAGCCACGTGTATCAGGGAAGACCTGATGTGAGTCAGCTCTTTTCTTTCAAGCAAGTGGACAGTCGAGGCTGACTTCCAATCAAATAGCACAAGCCAGGGATGTGTTTCATCCTTCCAGCTGTCAGCCAGAGATGGTTAAGTCAACACAAATTGTTTTCCAGATCACACAGTCTCCTAACCTGTCATTTTCTAAATGGCTTTATTATAGGCTTTGCTGAGCCCTTCAAGAGACGGTAAGAGCTATTCTCTGTCCTGCTTCTCCCCATAAATTGGGGAAACAGATTGCCTGCCAATGGTGAAACTCTGCAAAGGAGGCAAATGCTTGGCAGGAGGAAAGTAGAATGACGTGGACTTTTGTATGAATACAGGTAGTCCTCGACTTACAACCACAGCTTTATTTATTCATTCTGTTATGGTTATGTAGTTATTGTGGTTAGCTGGCAGCAGGTGCAGATAGCTGAGGAGAGCAAGGACTCAGATGAGGGGCCAGGACCATTAGGAGTGGACTGCTGCCATCAGAGATTGTGGGGGCTGGCAGCAGCGATGAGGAGGTTCCCAAGGAGCCTGTGCCAAGTATGCGTGAGCGCAGGGCTGCTCGCAGGAAACAGCAGCTGCAGCAGCACAGGCGACTTGGGAGTAAGGCTACAAGGTAATAGCCCCTTCTTCAAGAAGATAAAAGCCAGCTATGAATCAGTTGTTCTTTGCAGGAAGCAAAGATGTTTTGAAACTCAGCCTCATGGACATTACAGTATCTTAATTTGGTATTTGAAGACTCTTGTGTTGTGAAATATTTCTAGGTAACCTTATCTGTTATTCTTGGCAGCCTCGCATAGTCTTAGCAAGGTTTGTTCTTATCAAAGTTAATTAGTTTGCAGCAGCCTTTTAACTGGGGATTCGTAAGAATCATTAAAAGGTTTCTGTTCCCTTTGGTTCGTGTTTGTTTTATTGGAAAAGGGTTTGGGTTAGAACAGTAGTGTATACTGGAGGTGGTGACTCTTTGAGAGCTGTATGCAATGAAATTTCATTTTAATGTATGCCGATTAGTGTACATGCAAAGTGGCAATAAAGTTATTCTTATTCTTATAACTGAGTCCAAAATTTCTATGGCTAAGTGAGGCAGTTGCTATCTGAATTTTGCCCCATTTTATGACTTTTCTTGCCATGGTTGTTAAGTGAATCACCACAGTCGTTAAGTTAGCAAAACAGTTGCTAGCGAATCTGGCTTCCCAAATATTTTGCTTGTCAGAATGTCACAAAAGGGGAATCAGACGACCCAGGACACTGCAACTATGATAAATCTCAGGGGCTGCCCCAAAGAAGAGGGAGTCAAGCTATTCTCCAAAGCACCTGAGGGCAGGACAAGAAGCAGTGGGTGGAAACTAATCAAGGAGAGAAGCAACTAGAAGTAAGGAGAAATTTCCTGACAGAACAATTAATCAGTGGAACAACTTGCCTCCAGAAGTTGTGAATGCTCCAACACTGAAGTTTTTAAGAAGAGATTGCAGAGACATTTGTGTGAAATTGTATAGGGTTTCCTGCCTAAAGGGGGTTGGACTAGAAGTCCTCCAAGGTCCCTTCCAACTCTGTTATTCTAAAAATTCTAAAACATTATGAACCATTGCCATGCATCTGAATTTGATAATGGGGATGCTGCAGTGATCATGAGTGTGAGAAATGGTCATAAATCACTTTTTTCAGTGCCGTTGTAACTTCGAACCGTCGCTAAATGAACTGTTGTAACTCAAGGATTACCTGTATACCCTCGTCTCAAAGGGCTACATTTTCCTCTTGGTTACACAAAATAAACCTCCAGTATAGAGTTGTTTTAGAAAGCTACCTGGAGGACCAAAGATGCTTTTTCAAGAGGCAATTGGTCTTTCTGATTTTTTTTCTTGAAGACAATTCACTTCTCATCCAAGAAACAGAGCTGAAGAAGCTTCTTGGTTGAGAAGTGAAATGTCTTCAAAGAAAAACCAAAAAGTCCAGTTGTCTCTTGAAAAAGCACCTGTCATGCCCTTGGTAGGAGACTCTGAGGGAGAGGAGGAACAGCCATGTGGCTCCAGAAGCTGTCAGTCAGAGGAAGAACCAGGCCCATCCCCTCTTCATCCTAGGGTACACAGGGAGGAACGGAGAAGGGAACAACATGGCTTATGAGAGAGGAAGTGGCCATGATCCTCCTCACTGGTTGCAGCTGGGGAGACTAGTATATAAGAGAGACTATTATAACTCAGCATTGCCAGAAGCAAAGCGTGTATTATTTTGGTTGGCATCCTTCCAACAGACTGTGCCTTGTTATCTCCTTGAATTTGGTAATTACTTATCCTGGTCCGTTGTGGAAATTTCATCACTGTAGTTTGTTTGGTTTTTTGTTTCACCTCTATCTGCTCATTAAGTTTGGACTGTATTGTTTTCTTTCGAAGACTATTTTTGAATATGTTTTATCTCCAACTGAGAATTATTGAACAGTGGGGCCAAGTTGGAGGCATTAAAGGACATTTATTTACGTTTTGGATTTTGTTGTGTTTGTGTTACACTCTGGTTCATCACAGCACCTTTGAGACAACCATGACCTGGATGACTGAGAATCTCCATAGTCTACCTGGAAAAATTACCAACGAATTCAAAGAATGGTGATACACCAAGAAAGAGTTCAGAGAAGAGCAACAAAAATGATAAGGGGATTGATAACTAAACCTTATGATGATCAAGGAACCTTGGTGGTGCAGGCTGTTAAACACCTAGCACTTAGTTCCAGCTGCCTGCAATTAGTGCAGGCTCGAATCCCATCAGGCTCAAGGTTGACTCAGTCTTCCATCCTCTCAGGGTAGGCAAATTGAGGACCCAAGATTGTTGGGGGCAATAAGCTGACTTTGTAAAAATGCCGCTTAGTAATAAGCAGGCATATACAATGGAATGAAGGCTATTGCTGAGTGCATTGGGTTGTGCTCCAAAAATTGTAAGCTGCCCTGAGTCTCCAGAGAAGGGCGGCATATAAATATGAATTAAAAAAAACTAGATATATCCTGTCTAATGAAGAGAAGGGCCAGGAGGGAATATGATAGTTGTCTTCTAATTCTTGAGGGCTATCATAGAGAAGAAAAGTCAACTTATTCTCGAAAGCACTTGAGGGCAGGACAAGGTGGAAGATCATTAAAGAGAGATCCAATCTAGAATAAGGAGAAATGTCCTGACTGTGAAAACAATTAATCAATGGAATGGCTTGCCTTCAGAAGTTGTGGATGTTCCATCACTCAAGGCTTTCAAGAAGAGACTGGATAGCCATTTGTCTGGATTGTATAGGATCTTCTGCTTGAGTAGAAGGTTGGACTAGAAGACCTCTGAGGTCCCTTCCAACTCTGTTATTCTATGTTATAAATCTGGCTGTCCGCTTACTTCAGGAAACACCAGATGTTGGTTGCTGGCTTGTGAAGTTCATCCTTGATGACAGTGAGATCAGTTTTCGCTAACTGAGAATCAAGTCTTGCCAACTTAGTCATAGGGTTATAAGGCTGTAGAGTCTCAAATGGGGGAGGAAAGTCTTTGATGGTCTCTGAGCTTAGTTAGCACTGATGATGTTATCTAGTTTGGGTAATGTCTTCAAGAAAACAGCCAAGCACAGAGAACAACCGCACGGGTTGTGATGGGGGTACCCCAATACTCCCATGTTACACCCCTCCTGCACGAGTTGCATTGGTTGCCAGTTGCCCTCTGCGTGAGATTCAAGGTGCTGGTACTTACCTATAAAGCCCTATATGGCTTAGAGCTGGGGTATTTGCGGGAATGTCTCCTGTCAGCATCAAATGCCCATTGCCCGGTGCGTGCCCACAGACGGGGCCTCCTTGGGGTACCGTTGGCCAAACAACGTCGGCTGGCAGTCCCTAGGGGTAGGGCCTTCTCTGTGGGAGTGCCCACTCTATGGTACCAGCTTCCCCTGGAGCTACAGTTGGCCCCCGACCTCCACTCCTTCCACTGCGGCCTAAAGACTTGGTTATTCGAACAAGTCAGCCTGGACTGGTGGGGGGGGGTCTTAGTTTTTAAATGTCATGTTATGGGGTTTTAGATAACTTATTTGGTCAAATTGGGTTTAATAATCTTTTAATTCCTTTTAACTTTTGTATTGTGTGTTTTTATGATGTGAGCCGCCCTGAGTCCCTAGGGACATAAGGTGGCATACAAGACCAAAAAATAAATAAACAAATAAACAAATAAACAAATAAACAAATAAACAAATAAACAAATAAACAAATAAATAAACAAACAACAAGGACCTGTCATTTCAAACCTGAGCTACAGATATTCTCCTTTACTGATTCTCAAATGGCTTTAGGCACTGAATTATGGTAACTTGAAATTCCAGTATCCTACAAAATTCAAATTACTGTATTTTTTGGAGTATAAGACACACTTTTTCCACCCCCAAAAGTGGGTGGAAATGTCTGTGCATCTTATACAGTGAATATTGCTGAAGCCCCACTCACCCGCCGGCCCCCACCCTTTGGCCTCTGCCTCCCAGCAATTGGCCTCCTTGCAGCAAACAACAAACAGCCTGGTCAGCTTTAGCACAGCCTGATTAACACAAGCAGCTGATTGTCAGTAGGATCCCATTTTCAGCCTATGTGCCCAGTTTTCAACCTCCACACACCTCGTTTTCCACCCCTTCCGATCCCGCCACCTGGGATGGGTGGAAAATGGGGTGTGCAGGGGCCGAAAACGGGGCATGTGGAGGCTGAAAACAGGATGCGGAGGCCGAAAATGGGGCATGCAGAGGCAGCAATAAGTGATGGCAATCCCTGCAGCCTGAAACAGCTGATCGTTGGGAGGCCGATTCTACCGAAAGTCAGCTGCTTACGCTAATCAAGCTGTGCTGAAACTGACTAGGCTGTTTGCTGCAAGGAGGCAAATTGCTGGCAGATTTGTTTTCCTTGTTTTCTTCCCCAAAAGTTAGGTGTGTCTTATACTTTGGAGCCTCTTATTCTCTAAAAAATATGGTATACAGTTTTCACATTTAGGGTGGGGGAACTGCAGGTCAACATTTGGCCAAAAGTTAAGCATTGAACAAGCTCCAGGAATTATGCCAACAAAGCATGAATTAGTCTCATTTGGAATTAATACTAATTTTGATTATGAGTTGCTTAAAATAAGCGATGGATGTCAGGCATTAAATTATTGTGCCTGGTGGTTAGGTTTTTTTTTCTTTTTTGGAGCCTTGCTTGCACATGCTGCATATAGCAGCAATATTTCCATTTTTTATCTCAGAGTGTGTGTTATTAAAATTAATAGTACAAGATCAATTATTTGACAAGTATACTTCAGAATCACTGGAACTGTACTGATGCTTGGAAAAATCAATTAGTCAAAAAAAAAAAAAGAGAGAGATCTTAGAAGATTTTTTTCCTTCCAGGATGATATTTCATTTTAATTAAGGTAGAATCTAACAAAAATGCTTTATAATGGAAGTTCCTGACCTTTGAAGCCAATGGGATTTAGCATTGTGGTGGTCAATTCTGAATCTAAACAGGGTGGAATGACTGAGAGAAGAAAGAATCAGTGTTCGGACACGTAAAAGAGAACCATGGGGAAGTTGTGTTAAATTTCTATTTACTGACGAAGGAATAAAGGGAGACTAGTATAGATTTATACTCCCTTTATTTCTTTGTCGGTAAATAGAAATTTAACACAAAAAATAATTTGTCACATACGTGACTGCCTGCGAACTCCTGGACTGGGGCTGAAAGGCAAAAGCAGAAGCAGTCTGCTCTGTTCCATAATTGGGTAGAGCAAGTTGCCTTGATTAAAAACAAAACCCACTCATGGAAAAGTTGGTTGGCAATTCTTTTCCATTGCTGCAGAACCAGAAGTGGTGGCTGCAAGTTGCAATTGCCTGAAGTTCTTTTAAAATCCCGGAAAAGCCTCTGGTGCTGAGATCTGTACAGGGGGTCCTTGATTTAAAACCATTTGTTTAACAACCGTTGATGGAGGAGATGACCAGGCTGAGCTCGAAGGAGGGGGATCAAACGTGTCATCGGTCATGAGTCCCTTTGTGCTCACAAGAGATCGAAGTCCAGCCTCAGGGATCATAAGTAAGGCAAGTGGAATAATAAAAGTGTTCCAGAAGCTTCCAAAAACTGGTGTTTTGAATAAGGGATACACTAGCAGAATAACAGAGTTGGAAGGGACCTTGGAGGATTTCTAGTCCAACCTGCTGCTCAGGCAGGAAACCCTATACCATTTCAGACAAACAGTTGTTCAATCTCTTTTTAAAAACTTCCAGTGTTGGCGCATGCACAGCTTCTAGATGCAAACCGTTCCACTGATTAATTGTTCTGTCAGAAATTTCTCCTTAGTTCCAGGTTGCTTCTCTCCCTGATTAGTTTCCATCTGTTGCTTTTTGTCCTGCCTTCAGGTGCTTTGGAGAATAGCTTGACTTCCTCTTCTTTGTGGAAGCCCCTGAGATATTGGAGCACTGCCATCATGTCTCCCCTAGTCCTTCTTTTCATTAAACTACACATACCCAATTCCTACAGCCGTCCTTCATGTGTTTTAGCCTCCAGCCCTCTAATCATCTCTGTTGCTCCTCTGTGTACTCTTACTAGAGTTTCAACATTTTTTTTTACATCATGAAGACCAAAACTGGATGCATTATTCCAATGTGATCTTATACAGTGGTGGGATTAAAATTGTTTTACTATCAGTTCTGTGGGCATGGCTGGGTGGGCATGGCATGGCTTGGTGGGCGTGGCTTGGTGGGCATGGCTTGGTGGGCATAGCTTGGTGGGCATGGCAGGGGAAGAATACTGTAAAGTCTCCATTCCCTCCCCACCCCACTAACCTGCTTTCCAGCTCTGTTCTCCTGTGCAGGGCAACCAAAGAAGACCAAGCCGATCAGCTGGGACTCGAGAGGCAGAGAATAGATGTGGGCAGGGCCAGTCAGAGGCGGTATTTGCCAGTTCTCTGAATTACTCAAAATTTCTGCTACTGGTTCTCCAGAATTGGTCAGAATCTGCTGAATACCATCTTTGGTCTTATAAGGGAAAACCCTTCTGATTTTCTTTATTCAGGCAAAGTTATTCAGAAAATATATTTGGGAGTCTCCTTTGACTTATTGTTTGAGGTCTGGTGTTGTTTCTTTGCTAAAATGCAAAAAGGAGACATGTTCCGGTCACAGGTCAGGAGGCAAGATTAGTGTGTCACTGTAGAAGTTTAGGTTTGTATATTTTCCCGCCAGTTGAATTCTGACAGTCTATTGTAAACATTGCTGTACCCTGCATCCATCATCTCTTTTCCAACAGTATTGGTCACAAGTCAAATATAACAAATGATTTTTTTCAACCAGTTTTCATTCTTTGCAAGAAGCACAGCGTTCAGAATGTTAGATAAAAAGAATATTTTCTATGTGTAATGAATATGCATGAACACACACTCACAGGCACTTATATTAATTTGATATCAAAGAAAAGCAGAGAAATAGATCAACACCTGGGTACAGAAAGACTTTTTTTAAAAAAAATTGCTTTATTTTATTTCAAGATGAATGCATCTGTCAGGCACACGAAACTGGGAGCTAGCATAAAGTTCAAAAACATTCTGAGTTTATTCTGTACACAGGAATAGGATCTGCTAATGGCCAATGCAAATTGGCACCAGATAAAAATCAATGGACTTCAAGGAAGGCTGGACTTGGGTCACTTTTAGTGGTGTAGGGACTCCAGACTAATAATGCATTTGGCACTGCCATCAGGCTCAGCCTGGTCAACTCCTACAACACCCCATTTTTCTGATCCTTGAAAGATGTTTGAGGAATCTTGAGGAAGACTACCATTGGCCGATGCATGACTATTAAAAATGAGAAAGGAATATCCTTTAGGGTTGTGCAAAACAACACTGCTGTAGGGCAATACTGCTTTCAACAGGCCACAATCCACTTCAGTCATGGGTTTACAAGAGAAACCAACCTCTGCATTTGACTGAAATGTATTCTACTTTGTGGAGCCTTTCTTTCTTTCTTTCTTTCTTTCTTTCTTTCTTTCTTTCTTTCTTTCTTTCTTTCCCTTCCTTCCTTCCTTCCTTCCTTCCTTCCTTCCTTCCTTCCTTCCTTCCTTCCTTCCATTCTTCCCCATCTCACTATGCAGAGTGACTCTGGGAAGCTTACAATGTCATAAAAGCATAAATATAAAAGTATTAAAATTAACAGCAGTTAAATAAAGGTTAATTAAACCAAGAGCATGGATGGTACGGAAGTGGTTTTTCCTGTCACTAGCTTCTTAGCTTTTTCTGTGTCTCTTTTCAATGGTGTGTACATGTGGTTTAGCTCTACGTGTTTGTTGATGGCTGATTGGTCTGAATGCCAAGCTTCCAGAAAGTCCCTAACATTTTTGGATTTGGCTTGGTTTAGGATGCTCACATTCCCAGTTGAAACTATGGTTGACTCTGTTCATGTCTTGTGAGATCAAGGTGTTTTCACTGTGTTTTCTGACTGCTAATTGGTGTTTATGGATGTGCTCTGCTAGTCTTCTGAAACAATCAACAACATCTTCAAAGGAAAAAAATGCACAGGGGAAGAAGAATAAAAACAACATACTACCCTTCCTGGATATTCTCATTAGCAGAGGAAACAACAGCAAATTAGAAATGTAAGTCTATCAAAACATACACACACACACACACACAGACACACACTAACTGAATGTTCCCCTACCAAAGTAGCAATCCAACCTCCCATAAGAGGAGCTGTGTAAGAACAGATGCATTTTACACCAAAAATACTAGAGAATTCCTATAAGTTTGGACCTTCATACAACTCAGCCATCAAAAGATTCATAGAGATAAAGCACATTTGCACATCATTCAAAAGGACATTCAAAACAAAAACCTAAGAAGGAAAGAAACACCACCATCCCAGAACATATCCTTTCCAGCAGCCAACACCCAGATAAGCAGGGGCTAACCCCTGAAAAACAGTAACACAGAAAACAATATCTTTATCAAAGAACAACTACCAAGGAGAACACACACACTCAACACTGACAGGGTGAGCCACTGTATATAAATAGGTAGCAACCCCACATTCACTAACTTGATGATATTACCTAGCTGGGAAACAAAATGTTTGCAAGCAAACAACCAAGCTCTGATAATGCCAAGGACTTCACAATTTCATTTTCTTCAGAAACTGCTCTTTCCTCAATAAACCTGTTTTTGTGTTGACTTAATTTCCAGTGGTTTTTTTACAGTGTAACACATTCAGTGTGTTACATTGTCCTTCGAAATGGTGCAATAATCCAGAGGATTGACTGAAATTTCTGCCTGTCACTGACTTGAATGGCAGAATGTTGTCTCTAGACCCCTTTTAACTGCTGGATTTCCTACCACAATTTCTGATGAACACAATCGACGGAAGCGTCTGTAGAAATGGTTCTCACTGCTGCAATGAAGCAACTTTTTTCTGGAGCATTTTTCATATAATCAGGCCATGGCGTCTGCTTTATCAGATCATCGTCCTGAAGTTATCCATCACACAATATTGTGTGCAGTTCCCCACTGTTGGATCTCTGATCATACTTGCTTCAAAGTCTCCATATTCACCTGATTTAGCTAATTGCCTAAGTGCATTAACTGATGCATCCATAGATTCATTAAAATACATTAGCTTGTATTTTATGTGCAGATTTAAATGGTTCCATCATTTCTCCAGGAAAGGGAAAAAAAATTATCCACAGCAAATTTAGAAGCGTTCCAAATCTCATGATGTAGACCAGGTCTGCACAATAAAAAGTCTTCAGAATTTACAGCTGATGACACCCCAAATGACGTGTTATGGAACCCCTTCAAACTTCATTGCTGTTGCCAGCTCCAACACTTCTACAATTCCAGTAGTTGTGGAAGAGACTTCTGGCAGTCCTGATATTTGTTAACCCACAAATCAATGTATTAATTTGTTTAATTTAATGTATTAATGTAGCCCTTTTGCCTTGACAAGTTGGCAAGTGTGATGCCCCAGGGTGGGATACAAAATAAACAAAGTCACAAAAATAGGTGAAGCCCATTTTATTCCTTCAACTTGGCTTCACAGCTCCAAATGTCCTTGATGGTAGACAAAAAACTCCCTCACAAACAGTTACAAAAGGAGGAAATGCCGTTTAAACTAAAAATGCTGATAAATTATAAATAGCAAAAACAACACAAACCTCACTGAAGCAATTAAGGGAATCAGGCAAGATAAGAGTTTGAAAACATCCACAGCTATCGGAATACACACTGGGAAGGACGCCAAACTCAGATAGGAATGGACAGACTAGAGATATTTTCACGCTTTGTTTCCAGCAGCCCATGAAGGGATCAAGGCCCTTTCTACCCCATAGACCATCCCATTCACATCTCTCCCTTATCCTCTCCTCCCTCTGTGCCCTAGGATGGAGAGGGGATGGGCTTGGGTCTTCCTCTGACTGCCCAGCTGGCCTCTGCCCTTCCCCAGCTTCCTCTATAACCTCTGGAGCCACACTTCCACTCCCTGTCGGCTGTTCCTCCTCTCCCTCGGAGTCAGACTCCACCAGGGGCATGACAGCAAGTTGTGGAGGCTTGGTGTAGATCAGAGGAGGGCAATGATGGCTCCTTTAGAACCTATGGACTTCAACTCCCATAAATTCCTGTGCAAGGCTGAAGTTCACAGGTCCTAAAGGGGCCATAGTTGCCCACCATTGATGAAACAATTTGCCAGTTCCACCAATTTGGAAAGACTGAGAAAAGAAGAATGACGTAGATTTCAGTAGGGTAGCCTTAATGCTAGTCTGGAGTAAAGATAGAATCTAATGTAGAGGCAGTCCTAAACTTATAACCATTCATTTAATGACAATCAAAGTTACAATGGCAATGAAAAAAGTGACATGACCATTTTTCACACTTATGACTCTTGCACCATCCCTGTGGTCATGTGATCAGATTTTGGACGCTTGGCAACTGGCATGTACTTATGACAGTTGCAGTGTCCCAGGGTCATGTGATCCCCTTTTGCGACCTAGTGACAAGCAAAGTCAGTGGGGAAGACCGATTCACTTGAGCATTACTAACTTAACAATGCAGTGATTTATTCACAACTGTGGCAAGAAAACAGAGCAAAACTCACTAAACAACTGTCTTACTTAGCAACAGAAATGTTGGGCCCAATTGTGGTTGTAATTTGAGGACTACCTATAACAGAAATTTCCCACTCTGGTTTGTAGTGAATTCTTCAAGATGGAGTCTTTAAGATGGAGTTCCTTTGAATGACCTGAAATCCTGCTTCCCAGATTTCCCTTCATCTGGGCTAAGTTGCTGTTTATGAGGTAAGCTGTCCATTGATTGCCAACCTCATCATGCTCCCCTCACAAGGAATTTAATGAAATGGCTTGGAGAAATGGCCTCCCACCAGCATTTGTTTTTTCTGCAAAAGAGGCATGAGTTAAACAGTTTGACAAGTCATTAAAGCTATTCAGAAGCAACACACCCATACCAAAAGTGAAGTTTGGTGAACCTAAGCTCACTCATTAGAGCTAAGACCTCCCATCACCTATTCCTAAATTTTTCTCCATGATCTCAGTGAGGACCAGGTTTAAACAACCTGTTACAGGTTTATCCAAAGGGTTTTGGAAAGTTAACACCTGAACAAGATATTGTTTGTTGTTAACAATCTCGGTGTCAGGCTCCAAAAACCAAGAAACATACATTGTGATTCTTCCAAGCAGATTTTGTTATTGTTCCTCACCTATAGACAGAATCTTGCCAAACAAAAGCAAACTACCACCCCACCATAAAGCATATACTGATGCAGCTATTAATGAGGAGCTGTCTCAAGGAAATCCCACACAATTATTGGAACTGAGTTGTCTCTTGTTCCTCTGGAAGGCAGCCCTTCCCTCCTGGGAACCAAGACTACATTCCATCACACTTGGGAAAATATCTCATGAATTAATACATGGTGCATCTGCATCTGGAATGCAAAGAGTCCTTCTTTAGCAACTTCAACTGGTTCCAGTGAAATGACCACTAAGTGACACAGTCATTAAGTAAACCACTTGACTGAGAGAGACAGGGGAAGCTGCAAAGATTTCTGGTTGCTGCTGCCTCATTTCGATAAAATTCTCTCGTGCAACAATGCCAGCATTACTCTCACTCTGGTGTGTGCTATTGTCAGGTCTAGACATTATTTTATTATCATTTATTAATGTTGTATCTACTACTGCAGGGTACTGATGAGGGTAACTAATTGGGCAATGAAATGTCTGCAAGAAAACAACCAAGCGTGGAGAGCACCGAGGACTCCTCATTTCAACCCTGAGATATTCTTTTTCATTGATACCAGATATAATAGAGTTGGAAAAAGTACAGAAAAGGATAAGTCAATTAGAGAACTCAAATGGCCAGCTCATGTGAAAAAGCTAGGACATTTGTGACTCTCTAGCTTAGAGAGAAGTTGGCTAGGTGTATGATCTAATTAAAAATCGTGCATGGCATGAAGAAAGAGAAACTAGGAAAGGAAGAAGACTAAGAAAAGAAGTGCCACCAGAAGCTGCGCATACTCCATCCCTGGAAGTTGTTAAGAAGACACTGGACAGCTATTTGTCCAGAACGGTATAGGATCTCCTGGTTGAGTAGAAGGGTGGACTAATAGAAAGCTTCCAAGGTCATTTCTAACTCTGTTCTTTTTTAAGATTCTGTAAAATTCTGTAAGAGATCATTCAATGAAACTCACTGGAAGATTTGAGCAGGCAAAGAAAAGTTCCCACAGCACATAATTAACCAGTGAAATTCAATAATGCAAGATGGGAAGAAGACATTTAACATGGATGTCTTTAAAAAGGAATTGGAAAGATTCGTGGAGGGCTGATCTCCTGGTCATTGGCCCAAAGTCACCCAGCTGGCTTTCATGGGTAAGGCAGGACTTGAACTCAAGGCCTCTTGAGTTCTAACCTGGTGCCTTAACCTTAACCACCAGTTGTCAACTTAGATTTGTTTTACATTGTCATTTTTATGAATGAATGAATGAATTCTTTATTGGCCAAGTGTGACTGGACACACAAGGAATTTGTCTTGGTGCAAATGCTCTCAGTGTACATAAAAGAAAAGATTCATTCATCAAGAGTCAAGAATCATCAGGTACAACACTTAATGATAGTCAAATAAGCAATCAAATCATATTAGGAAAAACGTAAGGATACAAGGATACAAATCGAAAGGATATAAGCGACAAAGTTACAGTCATACAGTCACAAGTGGGAGGGGATGGAGTGATGAGAAGATTAATAGTAATAGTAGTGCAGACTTTGTAAATAGTTGGACAGTGTTGAGGGAATTATTTGTTTAGCAGAGTGATGGCTTTTGGGAAAAAACTGTCCCTGTGTCTAGTTGTTCTGGTGTGCGGTGCTCTATAGCATCGTTTTGAGGGAAAGAGTTGGAGCAGTTTATGTCCAGGATGTGAGGGGTCTGTAAATATTTTCACAGCCCTCTTTTTGACTCGTCCAATATACAGGTCCTCTATGGAAAGCAGGTTGGTAGCAAATGTTTTTTCTGCAAGTCCTAATTATCCTCTGAAGTCTGTGTCTGTCTTGTTGGGTTTACAATGTTGCAAGCCTCCCAGAGTCACTTAACAGTGCGCATTTAACAAATAAATATTTTTGTTTAAAAAAAATAGCAGAACATGGGAAGGAACCTGATCTCCTGATTTTAAACACCAGCGAGGTATCTGAGATAAGCAAAAGGACGATAAACTGAGGTACTTCCACCATGTCGGAACAAACATCCGGCACTAAGCGGATGGTCGAAGGGGCCTGAACAACTCTTCAAGATTATCCTTCCATCAAGATTACTGGGGGAAGGTTGAGAATCAAGTGAGTTGTTAAGTACCAAAAAGATTTTATGAGCGTGAAATCTGTACCCAGTAATTCATTTGTAAGATATAATATTAGGCTGTCATGCTGTGATGTGATGGCTCTTGCTGTCAGGTTTCTGAATTCTCTTCTCTAAATATAGGCCTCACTGGGCTTCTCTCACAGGGAATTTAATGAAATGGCTTCGAGAAATGGACTCCCACCAGGTGTTGTTTTCCAGGAAAGGAGACATGAATTGGACAATTTCACAAGTCATTAAAGCTATTCAGATGCGAAATACAAATACAAAAATGAAAGGACGGGGACTCTGGGTACGCACGTTAGAGGTATGCCTTCCCCCCACAAATATATATTTTTCCAATGATCTCACTTTGAGGAGCACTCTGGAACGTACTTCAGGTATAACAAGGACAGTGAGAAAGGGAAGAAGAACAAGGAAGAACAAGCAAGAGCATCAGCAGAAAGCTGTTCAGGTAAGACTGGAAGAATTTTTTAAAAATCTGGGTTCAAGGACTTAGCCAGGCATTCAACAACCTGCAATCAAAACTAATGGAGCCATTCACAATAGAATCCTAAAGTGAAAACTTAAATAACTCACCATTTTAAGTCTACAAGGTCCCTCCCTCCCTTTTCCTCCCTTCCTCTTCTCCTCCCTTCCTTCCTTCCTTCCTTCCTTCCTTCCTTCCTTCCTTCCTTCCTTCCTTCCTTCCTTCCTTCCTCCTCCCCTTCCCTTTTTCTTTCCTTTCTTCTCTTTTCTCTCTTCTTCTCCCATTCTTCTTTTCTTCCTTCTTCTCTCCTTTTCATCTCTTCCTTCCTTTCCATTCCTTTTCCTTCCTTTCCTTTCCTTCCTTGTTCCTTTTCTCTCTCTTCATTTCCTTCCTTCCTTCTCCTTCTCTTCCTTTCATTCTTTTCTCCTTTCCCCTCCTTACTCCTTTCTCCTTCTCTCTCCAGTCCCCATTCCTTCCCTTCACCCCCTCCCTCTTCCTTCCCTTAGTCTTCTCCTCTCCTCTTCCCTCCCTCTCCTTCCTTCCTTCCTTCCTTCCTTCCTTCCTTCCTTCCTTCCTTCCTTCCTTCCTTCCTTCCCCACTCTAGGCACAAGCCTGCCATTTTCAAAGATCCAAGCACCTTGGGAATCCGTTCAGAACCTCAGGGCATTATCAAACTTGTTCCAGACTTGGAGCGTTCTCAAATAAAGTCTTTTATGCTGAAGTTCTTAATCTCCTTCTGACAAGGTTGGTGAGCCCCAATTGCTGAAGCTGGATTACTTAGGAGTAATAGCCTTTTCCTCAATAGACCACCCTTCCTAAGATGCCTCTCCAGCAGGGGTCTCCAACTTTGGCAACTTTAGGACTTGTGGACTTCAACTTCCAGAATTCCCATGCTGGCTGGGGAATTCTGGGAATTGAAGCCCACAAGTCTTAATGTTGCCAAGGTCAGAGACTCCTGCTCTATGGGCATCCTGAAGCATTTTTTTTCCTACTCTGCCCTTTGGCTTTCAAAGCAATGACATTGATACTCAGGAAGACGAAGATCTAAATTAGTGCTGGAGTCCACAGATACGGCTATTAGGAGGTATTATGGATCTCCATTCTCCTCTGATGAGGATTCAGAAGATGGGGGTGAGCGGAGGGGGTCAGCCTATAACCTTGGAGTGTAAACTTGCATAGCTACAGGACTCTTTGTATCTGATCAGGCTCTGTAAAGATTAGCGTGCATTGATTCTAAAATAAACAGTTAAGACACAGAGAGAAGGTAGACTGGCCTTTCAGGGTCAAAAAGCAGCTTTAAATCTACAGCAAATTCTTCCCAAAATTTAGCAAAGGTGTAAGGGTGAGCGATATGGGTGAAATTCAATCAATCGGTTAGAATAAAGCTGCAAGGGACCTTGGAGGTCTTCTAGTCCAACCCCCTGCTTAAGCAGGAGACCCTATCTCAGGCAAGTGACTGTCCAGTCTTTTCTTAAAAACCTCCAGTGATGAAGCACCTAGAACTTCTGAAGGCAAACTGTTCCACTGGTTAATTGTCCTCACTGTTAGGCAGTTTCTCCTTAGTTCTAGGTTGCTTCTCTCCTTGATTACTTTCCACCCATTGTTTCTTGTTGTTAGAAGAAATATCCATCTGGTTCAGTTCCAAGCTGGGAGAAAGACACTGGAAACACGGAGGCTGATTGGAAAGATGGTTTAAGGATGAATAGATCCAACAGTGTTTATTGTTCTGGTGCAGCTGACAAAATGGAGTTGAGAGTGGGTGGGTTTTATACTTTCTTTGGGCTTTGTATTTGAGCTTCCTGTTCCTGTGCAAGAACATGTATTCTATTGGCTGTTGTCAGATTCCTATGTGGTTATGTAGCGGTCATAACTGGCTCTATAAACAACAGAGAAAATGCAAATCTTAGGTACTTGAGCTAATCTTATCAACCTCTGTCTTATAGCTTGTCTGAGCTCCCAGGTTAAGTTTGGTCTGCAATGAAGGGGCTTGTGTTCTGGAAGGCTGTTGGGCAATTCCTATTGTGGCTTAATGGCCTTTGTCCTGTGTTGGATCTTGGGTGAGGAGCTGCTTCTAATCCTATCATTCTGCCTCTGTTCAGACTTTGCTGCAAGGAATTTCAAAATATGCTGCCTTGAATGGATTACCAAATCTGCATTTCTAAAAGGTGGCCTCCTCAGCTTCTGCTTGGGGGCAAGGAGACTGGGGCTGTTTTAAGAGCATATTTTCCCATTTTTCCTTTAGGGAAATATAATATCTTGCCTTTTTAATATTCCTCAAAATATTTCATCCTCCTAGGAATGGGGGAGGGGGGCTTCCCACATTGTCTTGCCTTCTGGTTGATTTGGAAATTAAGTTTACTCCCACGCAGCAATGGGATCCTACCTGTTCCACTACCAGTTCAGTGATCTCGTGCATGTGCGCGTGCAGCTTTCCCTATACCAGCTGAGGCCTGCAGCACCAATCAGCTGAGAGGATAAAGAATAGATGTGTGATGACCCAGAGTAGCTCAGAAATATAACAAAATCCAAAACGTAACTAAAAGTCCTTTAATGCCTTCAACTTGGCTTCACTGTTTAATTGTTCACAGTGGAGGAGTCAAAATAACATTTCAAAGGCAAAAAACACCGTTCATATTTAAAGAGCCGATAACGAAGAAAAACCAAAACCAAAACCAGACCAGGATAGATAACTGCCAGCTTCAGGAAGATAACCAGGGACAATCTGTTGGAAGAACGCCAACCAAGATAAACCTTCTTTAAAATGAAAACATTAACCTTGACTCCAGCAGCCTGACTAAGCATGTCGGAACTTATATACAGAGCTCCCAGCTGTAAGCCCTGAGGAGGATCATGGCCCTCTCCTCCCGAGTAGACCACACTTTGCCCTGATCCTCTCCTCCCTGTGTGCCCTGGGATGGATAGGAGATGGGCCTGGATCCTCCTCTGAGTGCACGGCTGGCCTCTGCCCTTCCCCAGCCTCCTCCACCACCTCTGGAGCCACACTCCCACTCCCTGTTGGCTGTTCCTCCTCTTCCTCGGAGTCAGTCTCCACCAGGGCATGACAAGGGGTGGAAGGGCCGGTTTTCTCTTCTTTCTCCTCTTAGCTGATCTCTGAGGCTTTTCTCTCTCCTCTCAGCTGATTGTTGGAGGCTTTTTTTTACTACCGGTTTGGCCAAACTGGTAGCATACCACCACTGCTTCCACATCTTTGTGGCAGCCCCTCAAATACTAGAAGAGTGCTGTCAGGCCACTTCCCACATCTTCCCACTTCTTCCCCAGCGAGGGCTCCTACAACTTGCACACAGAGTAAACGAATTGATGGAAAACATCTCCTCACCTTCAGAGGAATCTCCTGACTTTCAGTTTAAATACCTCTCCAAGTAAACATCATCAGAGAACTCAGCTGCTGCAGTATATTCTAATCCTGTAAGTATCGCTCATTGTTGCCCAGGCTGTCCCTGCAAAACGCTTCTAAGGAGAAGTACAGTCCTAATGGAATTAGACTATTCTCACCAAGAAGCCAGATGGTGGATTTCCCCCCACCTCCTTTCTTTTCTTTTTAAATTTTTTTTGAAAGGTTATTAGTTAATGCAATCTGGTGTTTAAAAGTTTTGAGGAGAAATGAAAAGCCGGCCATGTTGATTTTTTTTTAATCTAAAGAAATAGCTTTTTAACACCCCAGTCTTCATTTTCTTTTTCTTTTTGCTCTTTTCCTTCCTGTGGAATGTTTTGGTTTATTTACTGATTGCATTTTTGGCCCTTTCTTTTTAATCCACCAACAGTACTCAAGGCGGCAATGGGGAAAATAAAAACCGTGATTATAACTCAATAAAAACATAACTAAAACACAATTAAACTCATACCATTAAAAAAAGGAAAAGAAAGGCTCCCTATTTGTTTATTTAATGTAATTATATCATGCATGAGATGCCCAAGGTCATTAGGGTAGGAGCAATTTCCATTGGAAGCCAGTAATAGGGCTCAACCAGGGGTGGGCTGCTGGGGATTCGCGGGGGTTCGGGAGAGCCCCTAGCTAAGATTCTGTGCAGTAAGGAGAACCCCCAAATCCCACTCCTGGCTGGCATCACCTATCCCACCCTGCCCCTCCCAGGAGTCCCCATGCAGCCCATTTTGGATACAGGCTTGGGGAGGGTGAAAAACAGGCCTCCCGGAAGTTGGGGAATGCCAGAAATGGGCCCGTTTTCCACTTCCAGAGGGTCTCTGGAGCCCAGGGAAGCCATATTTGTCCTCCCGGAGGCTTGAACAAAGCCTCTGGAGCCCAGGGAGGGCAAAAATGCCCCCCCCCACACACCATGGTGCAAGAGGCCAATAAGGCCATGCCCACCATGGCCATGTCCACCCAGCAATCGGGCAGATAACCCTTTGCTAAAATTTTTGAAGCCTATTCCTGGGCTCAGCCTTCCCCTCCCCCCCAACAAATGAAGTTATTCCAGGTTTCTGGTTCCTGCAACTATTCTTCCTTGCAGAAGTTTCCTCCTTTACTTTGGGAGTAAAGTCTTACTGTCAGATTGGAAGCCATTTTTTTGAGGCTTCTGGGTTACCTCATTCAGTACCTGGGAATTTGGGAAGGGATTTCAAGGAGCGGTGGAAGATTAGCCACAACAACATTCCTTTCTCAGAAAGTCAAGGACATGTTACGCTGCACCTGGAGGAGAGTCACTGCACTCCAGTTGGGTGCAGGGGTTGGATTTTGGATTCTCTTTGGGCTAGGGAAAACCCGGATATCTCAGGTTTGGGTTTTCCTCAGATGTGCCAATATGACATCTCTAATAAAATGGATCTTTGAGAAGGTGATAGTCTCAGAGTCTTTTATTTTAGAGGTTGTTACTTGGAATGCTGACACTTACTGTTGATGCAAATGACAAAGAATGAATATGTAAAAGAATTCCACCATGCAACTTAATGAAAATCAATTGTCCCAAAGGTACTTTTTTCAAGAGGCAACTGGACTTTCTGTTTTTTCTTTGAAGACGTTTCACTTCTCATCCAAGGAGCTTCTTCAGTTCTGACTGGGTGGCAGGGAATGGAAGGATTTATACTCCTTCCAGACAGTTGGTCATTTACATTCTTTTAGCAGGTTGTTAAAGTCACCTGGGATGCAGTGACTCAGGGCTAAGATGCTGAGCTTGTCGATTAGAAAGTTTGGCAGTTTGGCAGTTCGAATCCCTAGCGCTGCATAAGGGAGTGAGCTCCCGTTACTTCTCCCAGCTTCTGCCAACCTAGCAGTTCGAAAGCATGTAAAAATGCAAGTAGAAAAATAGGGACCCCTTTGGTGGGAAGGTAACAGCGTTCCATGCCCCTTCGGCATTTAGTCATGCCAGCCACATGACCACGGAGACATCTTTGGGCAGCGCTGGCTCTTTGGCTTTGTAACGGTGATGAGCACTGACTCCTGGAGCCAGAAATGACTAGCACGTATGTGCGAGGGGGACCTTTAACTTTACCTAAGGTCACCTGGAGATTTGGCTGTGTCCTCAGGGTCACTTGAATGGTGCAAATGGGTGTGTAGCCTTCTTGGAACTGCTGAAAGGTCTGTGTTGTAGATTGGTGATAGATGATGTCATATCCCTCCCCGTCTATTAAGAGAAGGCTAACGAAAGAGTGGAAAATGTACCCATCATGACCTGGATGACTGAGAATCTCCATAGACTTCTAAAAGGGTTTGATTTTGATTTGAGCAGTAATATTGATAAGATATTTTTGAAAGCTTAATCTTATATGAGTGTCAATATTTCATTTTATTTATATGTATCACACACACACACACACACAATGCTAACTTCTTAATGCTTTGGCATGTTCTTTGACAATTTACAAATGGCTATTGCCATGCAGTTTTCCTCCTTAAATCATGTTAGAAGAAAATATGCGTTATGTGGCACAACAAATTCAAATCCAAAGAACTTATTTGAGCCTTTTGCCCAACAGTGTTTCAGCTAATAACGCTTAGCTTTTATTTAACTTCAAGTACATGGAGTTTTATGATATGATTGCAGTAATTTTGCCATCAGATAAGGCAGTGTTATTATCCCCACATAATGGATGGCAGAGAGGGGAGGATCGGAGGTGGAATCGTTTGTCTTACAGAAATATTTAAAGGTAATAGCAACCTTGATGATACCAGCTTGATGTAGGGCTGAGGGGACCAAGCTAGAAACTGGGAAACCGTGAGTTCTAGTCTCACTTTATGCACAAAATCAGCTTGGTGATCTCTCTCTCTCTCTCTCTCTCTCTCTCTCTCTCTCTCTCTCTCTCTCTCTCTCTCTCTCTCCTCTCCTCCCTCTCTCTCCTCTCCTCTCCCTCTCTCTCCTCCTCTCCCTCTCCCCCTCTCTCCCCTCTCTCTCATGGGAAGGAAGCATTGGAAAACCATTTCTGAAAGAAAAATGCAGGGATTTCTCCAGGAGGAAATCAGGAGTCAAAATGGAGGAGGAGCAGGAGGAAGAAAAGAGGAGAAGAAGAAGAGGAGGAGGAGCAGGAGGAGGAAAGGAGAGGAGCAGAAAGAGGAAGGGAGGAGCAGGAGGAGGAAAGGGGGGAGATGGAAGGAAGGAGAAGGGAAAGGGACTCGAACCTGTGCTTTCCTTAACATTTAAGTCCCTTGCCTGCTAGAATATATTCTCCATCAAAAATTATCTCCCATCAGCCTGTATTTTAAAACACGTACACAAATTCTGAAAAGAGCAGTGTTTGCATTCATGCAGATTTGACTTTAAGATTCCTCCCTGGAAAGTGTCTCCCATCCTCTTTTATTCACTCTTAGCTCCCATCTATATCTGGTTGGAGAGGGTAATATTTTGGTGGGTGGAGAAAATGATGATGATGATTTTTTTTAGAGTGAAAGCTATGCAGATGATTGATGATGATGAAGAAGAAGAAAGGAATCAAAGTTATGTTTCACACAGCGAAAAGGCAGATTCAGAAGACTATTATCTGCTACTCTATTCCTTTTAACATGCCAAAGTTATTTTAAGTACAACTTTCTGGGTGTTTTCTATATCAAAATGGCAGTGAACTACTCTATTGATGGCAAACAAACTATTAAGACTTGGCACAAGTGTGGTTTCCCCACCCCAAATAAGAACTTTGGGGTCTTTGCTAAAATGGTAACATCCATATTCAGAGGCACCCTGCCTGTCCCCGCTGGAGTTCAGTCGAAAGGCAGGAAAGAAAGCTTAACCTTTCAGGTAGCTTGACCTTAATGGAAGGGAAGAAACTTCCAGGTGGCCTTAATGACTCTCTAAGAATGCAAATGACCAGCTGTCCAGTGGTGAGATTCAAAATTTTTTACTACTGGTTCTGTGGGTGTGGCTTGGTGGGCATGGTGTGGCTTGGTGGGCATGGCTTGGTGGGTGGGGCTTGGTGGGCGTGGCAGGGAAAGGATACTGCAAAATCCCATTCCCTCCCCACCCCACTAACCTGCTTTCCAGCTCCGTTCTCCTGTGAAGGACAACCAAAGAAGACCCAGCCTATCAGCTGGGACTTGGGAGGCTGATAATAGATGGAGGCAGGGCCAGTCAGAGGTGGTATTTGCCGATACTCCGAACTACTCAAAATTTCTGCTACCAGTTCTCCAGAACTGGTCAGAACCTGCTGAATAACCACCTCTGGGTAACATCCATATTCAGAGGTACCCTGCCTGTCCCTGCTGGAGTTCAGTCGAAAGGCAGGAAAGAAAGCTTAACCTTTCAGGTAGCTTGACCTTAATGGAAGGGGAGAAACCTCCAGGTGGTCTTAATGACTCTCAAAAAGGATGCAAATGACCAGCTGTCTGCAAGGAGTGTAAATTCTTCCATTCCCCACCATTCAGTCAGAACAGAAGGAGCTTTTTGGATGAGAAGTGAAATGTCTTCAAAGAAAAAGAAAGTAGGTCCCGTTGCCTCTTGTAAAAAGCACCTTTGGGACAACCATGACCTGGATGACTGAGAATCTCCATAGAAAACCAATTGCTTGATTAGATTTTTATCCTGCCTTTATTACTTTATAAGTAATGCCTGAATAATACTCCTTCCTTTTCTCCATAACAACAACCCTGTGAGGTGGGCTGGGCAGAGAGAGAAAGAGTGGCCCAAGGTCACCTACCTCAGGGGTCTCTGACCTTGGCCACTTTCAGATTGGTGGACTTCAACTCCCAGAATTCGGGGAGTTGAAGTCCACCAGTCTTAAAGTGCCCAAGGTTGGAGACCTCTGACCTACCTAGCTTTCATGCCTAAAGTGGGACTAGAACTCATGGTCTCCTGGTTCCTAAACTAGAACTTTCACCTGTGCACCCCATTTGGAAGAATTACAGGCGGTCCTTGGCTTACAACCATTCCATTGGTTGTAACTGTTCTAAGCTGCAAAGGCACTGAAAAACTAAGAGAAGGGGAGAAATCCCTAAAAAAAAAAAGCTTCCCAGGAGGAGGATGAATGAGAAAAGCCCAGTAGGCTTAAGTTTAGTTGGAAGACAGTTGTTAACTAAGTTTTATTACCTTTCTTGCCTCAGTTGTTAAATGAATCACTGTAGTTGTTAAGTTAGTAACCTGGTTTTTAAGTGAATCTGGCTTCCCCATTGACTTTGCTTGTCAGAAGGTCACAAAAATGGATCAGAGGACCCCTAGATATTGCAACCGTCATAAATAGAAGTCAGTTGTCCAGCATCCGAATTTTGATCACGTGACCATAGGGATGCTGCAATGGTCATAAGTATGAAAAATGGTCATGAATCTTTTTTTCAGTGCCTTTATAGCTACGTACGGTCACTGAATGAATAGTTGTAAGTTGAGGGCTACCTATATCAGTGATGGCTAACCTTTTTGGGCTCCTGTGCCAAAAATTGTGCATGCGCTTGCACGCTCACATTTGCGTTCCAGCACCCAGAAGGCAATGCGCCCCCCCATGCCCTGTACACATGCGCGTGCAATCCCCCCCCCCCGCCACCTCCTTACCTGCACTGCGCCTCACAGCTGATTTTCAGCCAGTTTGAGGCCTTTTTTGGCCTCCCAGGCTTCTGCAGGCTTTGCAGGCCGAAAACTAGCCCCGTTTCGTCACTTAAGGTATTTTCAGAAAAACAGGAAGTGATGAAACAGGCTTAACTCGACGCCTCAAAGCCTCCTCAAGCACCTTTGGGGCGAAAATGGCCTCAAACCCATGAAAATTAGCTGTGAGCTGCGCACATGTGCAGTGAGGTAAGTTTGCCTGCAGCTCATGTGCTGGCACAAATGGCTCTGCGTGACATCTGTGGCACACATGCCATAGGTTCGCCATCACAGACCTATATAGTCAAAGGGAAATGATTTCAATGGGGTTTATATTTTCAAGAAGTATAGAATGTCATCCTGGGATACTGAAGAGACTACATCTACAGTTAGTCCTCAAAGTATGGCCACAACTGAATCCAAAATTTTTGTCAAGTGAGTCATTTGTTAAGTGACTTTTGCCCCCATTTTACAACCTTTCTTGCCGCCGTTGTTAAGTAAATCATGTTGATAAGTTAGTAACCCGGTTGTTAAGTGAATCTGGCTTCCCTATTGACTTGGCTTGTCACAAAAGGTGATCATATGACCTTGGGACACAGCAGCGGTCATAAGTACAAACCAGTTGCCCAGCCTCTGAATTTTGATCACAGGATCCTGGAGATGCTACAAAGGTTGTAACTGTGAAAAACGGTCATAAGTCACTTTTTTCATTGCTGCTGTAACTTACATCTATTTCTAATCTAGCAGAGTGAAGGATTTTAATCCTGAACACATAACCTTCTTTTCGTTTTCGACAAGCACAAAGGTCTGCTTTTGATACTTTGGGTTAAAAAAAAAAAGAACAGGTGGAATGCATTTTTTTTTTTTAGAAATATGACCTGTGGTTCTTAATCTTATTTATGGCCGTTCAGGGCTAGCAAAGCCATGGCAAAATTCCCACGGAGCAGTATTTCATAGCTAGCAGCTGAAAAGTGAAACATAGGTGGAGTTTTAGTGCTAAGAAGCATGACTCTAAACGAATTTAGAACAAACTTTGTTTTCGTTTGGTATGTTTGGAACTCTTGCAAATTACTTAAGAATTATAATCTAGATTAGTGTCTCTCAAAGTTTGGCAAGTTTTAAGGATTGTGGACTTAACTTCGAGAATTCCCCAGCTGTCCGTGAAGTCCCTGATGGGATGTAGATTTTTTTAAATTAATCATTTATGGATTTGGAATCATAACTGCCCCCCTTCCAGGGATTTCAGTTTATTAATTTTTCTGCTCTGTGTCATAAATAACTGGGTCTAGTGCAGAGATGGTATTCAGCAGGTTCTGACCAGTTCTGGAGAACCGGTAGTGGAAATTTTGAGTAGTTCGGAGAACCGGCAAATGCCACCTCTGACTGGAGATTTTACAGTATCCTTCCCCTGCCAAGCCCACAGAACCGGTGGTAAAAAAAAATTAGATCCCACCACTGGTCTAGTGGTTAAAGCAGCAGGATAGCTTCTGGGAGATGGTGAGTTCTAATCCTGCCTTAAGCAGGAAAGCCAGC
>CM019150.1:12187010-12218134 GCA_009733165.1 Naja naja | reverse complement strand
GATAGATAGATGATAGATAGATAGATAGATAGATAGATAGATAGATAAATGATAGATAGATAGATAGATGATAGATAGATAGATAGATAGATAGATAGATAGATAGATAGATATTTAACAAAACAACAGAATAACAGAGTTGGAAGGGACCTTGGAGGTCTTCTAGTCTAACCTCCTGCATAAACAGGAAACTGTATGTTTCAGACAAATGGTTGTCCAATCTCTTGTTAAAAACTTCCAGTGTTGGAGCATTCACAACTTCTGGAGGCAACTTGTTCCACTGATTAATTGTTCTGTCAGGAAATTTCTCCTTAGTTCTAAGTTGCTTCTCTCCTTGATTAGTTTCCATCCATTGCTTCTTGTCCTGCCTTCAGGGGCTTTGGAGAATAGCTTAGCCTCCTCCTTCTTCGTGGCAGCCCCAGAGATATTAAATCACTTGCTATCATGTCACCAGTCCTTTTTTTCATTAAAGTAGACATATCCAATTCCTGCAACCTTTATATGTTTTAGTCTTCAGTCCCCTAATCATCTTTGTTGCACTCTTTCCAGAGTCTCAACAACTTTCTTATATCATGGGGACCAATATTGGATATTGTTATGTATGTAGGTTTGAATGTTATTGGTTTAGTTTGAACTGTTCTTGTAAAATGTCAAATAGGATTGGTTTAAATAGTGCGGGAAAAACCCTGCACTCTGATTGGCTGGCAACTACGGCTGCTGGCTATAAGAAGCAGCCGTAGCCCAGCCAAGCTGGGTCCATTCGAGCTGTAGTCACTTAATAAACTCTTCACTGAAGCTCTTCGCATCTGACTCTTCATGCAAACTTAACAGATATAATATTCCAAGCTGGCCTTACCAAGGCATCATAAAGTGATATTAATATTTCACGTGATCTTGATTCTATCCCTCTGTTTAATACAGCCTAGGAACAGTATTTAAGTTAGAAGCCACCATTAGAATTCAAGGCAGCAACTCCATAAGTTAAGCGAATAAGTACTTTTGTGTGTGTGTGTGTATGTGTGTGTGTTTCTTGAATTACTTCCTAGTCAGTTTCTGTGAGTGACCTTCAGTTCTAGTGTTATGAAGGAGAAGTGAACATGATCCAGCTGGTGAACTTTGGTTTCTAAGTAGAATGGCTCCTTGAGGTGATGACCATTATAAGATGGACGTTTGTTCGTGGATTGAAAAATCTAATTTTAAGACTGTCTCAAAGATGCTGTTTCAGGGGCAATTGAAACGGTTTTTCCTTGAGGAAGAAGAAGAAGACATTTTGCTTCTCATTCAAGAAGCTTCAGCAGTTCTGCCAGGATGCGGGGTGGAGGGATGGAAGGATTAGTTCTGCAGGATGGAATTGGAAGGATCATATTCTTTGCAGTCATCTGGTCATTAGTACTCTCTCTGAGAGCTCTTGAGGGCACTTGAGGGTTTTACCTATATCCTCATGCCTCTTTTTATCCCTCTTTCAAACCAGCAATCCTCTCTGTCTAAAATGTGGGATTTTAAGAAGATTGCAGAGTTGTTCTTCCTATATTAAAGATAATCTTTATTGTCATTTTCTTTTCTTTGCACACTCTGGCAAACATTAAAAATGAAATTCTGTTGCTTGCTCTCAAAAGTATATACATACAGTACATAACACTCATATAGATATGCTGCATACGTACATATGTAAATACCTTTACCCTAACACATAAATGCACATAAATATTAATCACTGTCCATCCTGAATAGAAAGCGGAAAGAGGAAGCTTGAGCGATCACTATATGAAGGAAAACTGTGGCTGAATCTGATGTTCTGCTTCGGATATATAAATGCTATATAAATGCTCCTTCATGTGGGGGTAGAAAAGTGATGAGCAGAAGCCAACATTTCGTTCTCAGAGATCAATGTGAGATGAGTTGGCAGTTTCCATGCACAGACTGAAGCTAGCAAAATGTTGTGTTTTGACTATGGCAGTGGCTGCTTTTCATGAAAAGGTCAGTTAACAAATATCTAGAAGTTGCTGAACCTCATCCCCAACATTTGTCATCTTAAGTACTGCTCTTTAGTTAAAACAGCAGGAGCACATTAATGATTGTAGGAAAAAAAATCAGGTCTGGTTCCAAGCGGGGAGAAGGGCGCTGGAAATAAAATGGAGGCTGACTGGCTGCAAGGAAAGAAGGTTTATGGATGAGCTGAACCAAGAACAGCATGCAGTTCTGGGACAGCTGACATAATGGTGCAATAAGTGGATGGATCTTTATAGGTTCCTGGGGTTTTGTGTTTGATCATAAGTTGAGGACTACCTGTACTAAGTTCTTTCTAAGTTATATATATATATATTAACCCATATAGTGTGGCTATAGTATTATTTATTCTTTTAACTCTTATAATCTCTTTCAACTGGTTGCACATTTTATTATTATTATTATTATTATTATTATTATTATTATACACAAAAAACAACAGTGTACACAGCAAACAAGATAACTATGCTGAGTTTCATATCACAAATCACTAGTCGAACACTTCCCAAGCATTCAGGACCGTGTGATGTATCGGCGGATTATGCGAGCAGATCCCAGTAAGGTGGCCTTCTGCAGCTGACCAATGGTGATTTTGTCAGCGCCAATTGTTTTCAAGTGCTTGCCTAGGTCTTTAGGCACAGCACCCAGTGTACGGAGTACCACTGGAACCACCTGCACTGGTTTATGCCAGAGTCTCTGCAGTTTGATTCTCAAGTCCAGATATCTGGTGATTTTTTTCAAGTTGTTTCTCATCGATTCTGCTGTCACCAGGTATGGCAATGTCAACAATACACACTTTTTTCTTCTCCACAATCGTGATATCCAGGGTATTGTGTTCTAAAACATTATCAGTCTGTATTCGGAAGTCCCAGAGTAGTTTTTTCAGGCTTATGGTCCCACCAGTTCTTTGCTATAGGCAGATGGTAGTTGTGACACAAATTCCAGTGGACCATCTGAGCGACTGTGTTGTGACGTTGTTTGTAGTCAGTCTGAGTGATTGTCTTACAACAGCTCAGTGTGTGATATTATTATTACTGTTGTTGTTGTTTGACGCACAGTCAGCCAGATGTTCAGGCTGGATTTGTCTGCCTATTTTATTACAGGTAATCCTCAACTTATAATCACAATGGAGCTAAAAATTTAAGGTCTATCTGGTAGGGCCAACAGAAAGGGCCTTCTCCATGGTAGAACCAAGAAGGGCCTTCTTTGTGGTAGGACCAAAAAGAAAGGCCTTCTCTGTGAAGGAACCAAGAAGAAGGGCTTCTCTGTGAGGGGACCAAGAAGAAGGGCCTTCTCTGTGGTAGGACCAAGAAGAAGGGCCTTCTCTGTGAAGGGATGAAGAAGAAGGGCCTTCTCTGTGAGGGGACCAAGAAGAAGGGCCTTCTCTGTGATGGGAATAAGAAGAAGGGCCTTCTCTGTGGTGGGTCCTTCCCTGTGTAACATCATTTCTGTAGATATACGATTGGCTCCTACTTTAACATTTTTCACAAGGTCCTGAAGACATGGTTTTGCCAATGGGCCTGAGGACCCCAGAATGACATGGAGCCCATCAAGAGGCTCAATTGATTGTTGTTGCCAGGGAGGGTGGAAGTTTATTGGGTTTTGATTTCTTTAAGCCACTCTGAGTCACCACAAGTGAGTTGGGCAGCCATATAAATGTTCTTAATAAATGAATTTTAAAAAAGATGCAGATTTGTTGAGTTAATGGACCATTTTTTTTCTGTTCAGGAAGACCCTATTTGTTGTGTTCCCCAAATCCTATCTCCACGGCATCCAAAAAGTCTCACTGGTTGTCGCTGGAGGCTGGATTAGATTGATTAAGAACTGACCCCCTAAAAGGGTTGTTAGAATGACCAATAACAGAAAAGGAGCCATTTGTAATTTGAAAGGAATTTAAGACCACAGATACTTTAAGATCATAAATGTGAGCTTTTCCTCTCCGCTACCAGCCATGACAGAAACAAACCTAATCACCGATATATTCTCCCTCCAAGTTTTAAAGAAAGTGTAATAATAAATTACTGTGATATCCAAGCAGATAAAATGAGAGGGCGGCATTGTTATTTATCCGCCATTCCTTTCTTAAAGATTAGATTGCTCTTCTTCAAATCTGAAGCCCTCCAGATGTTCTGAACTTCACCTGCCATATCTTCTACCCGGCACAAATCGAAATCCAACCCATTGGGAGTGAGATATGCTGAGGAAGGCGGCTATAGACTTTTTAATATAGTGAAATAAGAGAGGAGAATTAGAGATTAAGCGGGAAAGCTAGAGCTAAGATACACAGCCAGAAATAATTAGAAACTTGAAGACTGGAAATATTTTTTTTTCCAATAGCGGCACGCAGGCTGAGTTGCAGAAACAACAGGAAAAAAATTCACTGCTTAAGCAGCGAAGTTCGAAAGAAGGAAGGAAGATCAAGTCCATGGTTTTAATTTTACTTCTGCAAGAAATGGGGGATGGAATGCGGTGAAGTACAGAAAGAAGGACCAATGAAATAAATAAAAAAATGAATCAATAGGCAAAGTTTTCTGTGGGCTTGTTTTAATTATCTGTGATATTTGTTTTCCTCCACTATTAAATCATTCAGCAGAATAAGGGGTGGGGGAGAAGGAAAGTGAATCAATTGTAGCAGATGACCAGGCTGAGCCCGAGGGAGGGGTCAAACACATCACCAGTCATGAGTCCCTGCGCACCCATAAGAGAGCTAACTTGACTTCCTTTCTTAACTCCTGCTAATTTCCCTTGACTGTTAGTAGTTCAGATTCTTGTAGAGAGCTTAAGTTTGCAATAAATCTATATACCCAGAGATGGGATTCAAAAATCCCAACAACCAATTCTCTGCCCGAATGCTGGGTGGGTGTGGACATGGTGGGCATGGTCTATCAGAACTTCTGGGAGGGCCGTTTTTCACTTCCACAGAGTCCAGAGGCTTCCCTCGGGATTCTGGGAGGGTGAAAATGGCCTCCCCTGAGCTCTGGAGGCTCTCTGGAAGCCAGAAACAGGCCCATTTCCGGACTTCCGGAACTTCCGGGATGGCCGTTTTTCGCCCTCCCAGAGCCTCCACGCAGACCCTCCATTTACCTGCATCCAAAACGGGCCACATGGAGTCTCCTGGGAGATGAGAGATGAGATGAGCGGGGCCAGTCGGTTGGTTCAACTACCGGTTTGGTGAACCAAATGTAAATTTAACATCAGGTTAGCTTGAACCGGCCCAAACTGTCTGAATCCCACCCCTGTATATACCCATTTGAACTGCTTGAATCTTCTGGTTTCCCTGGCATTTGACACAGATTTGATCTTAATGAATAAACGGCTTTTTAAGTTTGTTGCTAAAAAACCTAGACCTTGGAAAGCCCAAGCATTAATCTGTGCTTGGGTTGACAGTATTGGATGACATGTGAACACATCCTACAGTTTTCTTCAAATGAAAAACAAGAGTCAAAAATAAGAGTAAGGTCCTTGGTGCTCTCTGAGCTTGGCGGTTTTCTTGCAGATGTTGCATTACCAAACTAGGTAACATCATCAGTGTTAGAAGGGAGTGGGGTTTGCTCTTATTTTTATATACTGGTGGATTGCCCTGTCAGTGTTCTTGGTGGTTCCTTAATTGGACTGTTGTTTACTGTTAGCTTGTTTGTCTGTGTTGGTAATGCCTTGATTTGGGAATCGTTTATTGCTTGACTGTTGGTCTTCGTGTTAATCTCTTCTCATCTTGTCGTTGATTGCTGGTGAGGAGGTGATTTGGTCTTTTTGTTTCCTTTTGGGCATTTTGATTGCCTCTTTTGAGTGATATGTAGACGCTGTTTATCTCTATGTGCCTGTTGATGACTGATTTGTCTGACTGCCAGGCTTCCAGGATCTCTCTGGCATTTTTAGACTTGGCTCAGAGGTCGTATTCAGCAGGTTCTGACCAGTTCTGAAGAACCGGTAGTGGAAATTTTGAGTAGTTCAGAGAACCGGCAAATAGCACCTCTGACTGGAGATTTTACAGTATCCTTCCCCTGCCATGCCCACAGAACTAGTAGTAAAAAATTGTTGAATCCCACCACTGACTTGGCTTGATGTAGGATGCTTACAATTTCCCAGCTGAAACTATGGTTGAGCCTGTCCATATGTTGTGAGAGAGTCAATACAGTGTAATAATTTAGGGACTGAACTGGGACTGGCAAGACCTGGGTTCAAGTTCACCCTTGATTATGAAAACCTAATGGGTGATTTACAGATGTTTGCTGTAAAACACCAATTCCTTCTCTTTTTTATTTCATAATTTAATCCCTTTGGGTTACTATTCTTTGCTCCTTTGCTATATTTAATCAAAAGGGGATCACTGGGAAAGGTATGCATGTATCTGATCATTGTTTGGAACAATCAATATGCAGATGAAACATACTGGATAAATAATTTGGCACCTTAAAGTCACTGCAGCACCTGTGTGGTCCAGAACATCTGAAAAATCTTTGTCCTACTATTTTTGTTTTTCTGTTGTAGTATTGTAAACTGGATTTTCACAGGGGTAAGAAACAATATCTAAATATTTCAATAAATACAGGTAGTCCTCGACTTACAACAGTTCATTTAGTGACCACTCAAAGTTACAACGGCACTGAAAAAAGTGACTTATGACCATTTTTCACAGTTACAACCTTTGCAGCATCCCCATGATGACTTGATCAAAAATTCAGGTGCTTGGCAACTGGTTCATATTTACAATATGATCATTTCTGTGTCCCAAAGCAAAGTCAACGAGGAAGACAGATTAATTTAACAACCGGGTGACTAACTGATCAACGGTAGTGATTCCCTTAACAACTGTGGCAAGAAGGGTCGTAGAATGGGGCAAAAGTTACTTAACAAATGTTTTACTTCATGCCTGAAATTTTGGGGGTCAGTTGTGGATGTAAGTCGAGGACTACCTGTAACAACACAATGATAGGCTGGATAAGACCCGATCTGGTGCAGCGGTTAAGGTGTCAGGCTGGAAACCAGGAGACAGTGAGCTTTATTCCTGCCTTAGGCATGAATTCAGCTGGGTGTCCTTGGGCCAGTCATTCTCTGTGAACCCTGGGAAAAATGCCAGAGCAACCCAGTTCTGAAAATGTTGCCAAGAAAACTGCAGGGAATAGTCCAGGCAGTTTCCAGGGGTCAAGACTGATTCAAAGTCACCGTTGTCGTCGCCATCATCATCATCATCATCATCATCATCATCATCATCATCATCTAGATACAGATTAACAGAGTTGGAAGAGACATTGTAGGTCATCGAGTCCAAACCTCTGCCCAAGCAGACCCTACACCATTTTTCACAGGTGGTAGTCCAGTCTCTTTTTGAAAGCCTCCAGTGATGAAGCTCCCACAACTTCCGAAGGCAACTTCTGTTCCCTTGGTTGATTGTTCTCGCTGTCAGAAAATTTCTCCTTATTTCCAGGTTGAATCTCTTCTTGTTCAGTTTCCATCCAATATTCCTTGTCTGGCCTTCAGGGGCTTTAGAAAATAGCTTGACCCTCTCCTCTCTGTGGCAGCCCCACAAATATTGGAACACTGTTATCATGTCCACCCTGGTCCTTCTCTTCACTAGACTAGCCATGCCCCATTCATCATATATTTTAGTCTCCAGTCCCCTAATCATCCTGGTTGCTCTTCTCTGCACTCTTTCTAGAGTCTCAACACCTTTTTCCATAGTGTTGTGACCAAAACTGCATGCAGTACTCTTAAGTGTGATCTTACTAAGGCTTTATAGAGTAGTATTAGTACCTCACTTGATCTTGATTGTATCCATGTATTAATGCTATTTAGGATTGCCATTGGCTTTTTTGGCTGCTACTGCAGACTTCTGGCTCATATTTAGCTGATTGTCCACTAAGACTCCAAGATCCCTCTCACAGTTACTGCTATTGAGCCTGGTTTCACCCAGTCTATATGTGTACTTTTGGTTTTTCTTGCCTAAGTGTAGGACTTTACTTTTCTCTACATTGAATTTCATTTTGTTAGATACGGCCCAGTGTTCTAGTCTGTCAAGATCCATCTGGATCTTGAGCCTATCTTCTTGGGTGTTAGCTATTCCTGCCAGCTTAGTATCATCTGCAAATTTGGTAAGTTCCCCCTTCTATTCCCTCATCTAAGTCGTTTATGAAGATATTGAAGAGTACTGGGCCTAGAATTAGGAGTGGGCTTCAAAAATTTTAGCAAGGGGTTTTCTGCCCGGTTGCTGGATGCACATGGCCATGGTGGGTGTGGCCTAGTTGGCCTCCTGCACCATGTCTGAGGGGGGGAGTTTTTGCCCTCCCCGGGCTCCGGAGGCTTTCCTCAGGCCTCCGGGAGGGCAAAAACGGCCTCCACGGGTTCCGGCAGCCAGAAACAGGCCCATTTCCTGCCTCCCCAAATTTCTGGGAGGCCCATTTTTTGCCCTCCCCAAGCCTCCACGCACACCCTGCACTTACCTGCAACCAAAATGGGCCGCGTAGCTAGGAGGGGAGGGGCGGGGTGGGCGGGGCAGGGCCAGCCAGGAGTGGGATTTGGAAGTTCTCCGAACTGCACAGAATCTTAGCTAGAGGGTCTCCTAAACCCCTGAGAACCCCCAGCAGCCCACCCCTGCCTAGAATGGACCTTCCCTTTCATGGTTCAGATGCTTTCCATGGATCAGATGTTCTTGCCCCTCAAGAACTGTTGACATCGGTCAACACAAGTTTAGCCATCCTGTTTTTGACAGCCCTTCAGAGGACTGTTGGTTTTGCTTGTACAGAGTTGGTTTTACGTCAGCCCTTGGCTGTTAGGCACAGCCTGGGTACCAATTTTTATTGGCAGAAAAACTGAGTTTAGACAATGCAGTTTAATCTTTAAAAAGAGGGTCATTAAAATGATGCATCTTTCGGCGAGGAAAGCATTTTTAAACTGGCTAATTGCATCGACAAAAAATAATTATTTCAGAATTTGTAGCCCTCTGCTAGCTGCAGAGCACGAAATGCACCCTTCTCAGTCCCAAAGGCCTTTACCTCGTTATTGGGATTCTTGAAACTTCTTTGGGGCTGCGGAGGTAACAGGGAAGGAGCTGGTGGTTTAATAAAGGGAATCTATTACTTCTTTTGATAATGGCAGTCATCTGTAATGCTGTCATTCTTGTTCCCCATTCCAGAAACAATTTGGCATTAAAAAAAAGTTAATAAACATAAAAACTCTTTACCTTTCTGCCTCATCAGTCAAAATTGCCATTTTGATTTATCAAGTAGATAATAGTTAATTAATTAATATTCTTATTAAACCAATTAAAGCTTACAGTACTTGTCAACACACTAAGGTGAATTATAAAAAGGAGCAGAAGGAGGGAGGGAGGAGAGAAGGAATGGAGGGAGAGATGAAGGGGAATGAAGGAAGGAAGGAAGGAAGGAAGGAAGGAAGGAAGGAAGGAAGGAAGGAAAGATTCAAGAAAGTCAAGCTACTTAATTTGGTCATCTGTATACTAAAAGAACTCTTGTCATGACTTTTAACTGAATGAAATGGTGCATCACAGGGCAACAATTTTTCAATCAAGATACCTCAAGTCGGCCAACGTACAGAATGGGTCCAAAATCTGGGACCCATCACTCCCAAGGGTGGGAGATTTTCAGAAAGTTGTGGCTGCTTCACTGCTATTGGCTGCTGCTATACTGCTGAGAGGCAGCTACGGTCCCAGAAGCGTCACTTTCAATGTTTTGTGACAGTTTCCCAGGCACTCTCACAATCCCCCACTCCCTTTAAAGGAAAGGGGAAGGAGGGATTAAGAGAGAGAAGGAGGGAGGGAGGGAGAGGGAGAGAGAGAGGGAGGGGGAGGGAGGAAGGGAGAGGAGAGAGAGAGGAGAGGGAGGGAGGGGGGATGAAGAGGGATGGAGGCTGGGAAACAAGAAGGAAGGAAGGGAGAGAAGGTGGAAGGGAGATTTCTGATGCTCCTTGCCAGCTTCCCATAAGGAAACACAATGGGGAGGCTGGCAGGAAGTCAGAAATTGCTCCTGATCCCACTTTCTACTTTTTGGCTCATCTTGGCTCATTCTGTTTCTCTGTTTAGGTAAGGAAGTATTTCTGAAACAATGACTCAACAGGACATGGATTGTCTAGTGGCTTGTAAAAATGAGACCAACTTGGAATTCGGCATCACTAAACTATTTCAGAGAGGTCAATGAATATTTTACATCTAAGTGTTTTAGTAGACACTAAAGTAACACAGCTGCTCTTTTTACTCCAGTATTTAAGCAAGTTTAATAACATTTTTTTCTTGAGGGTCCTAACAATATTTTATGTTATGGACTTGGCTACCAGCACATGTTTATGATAGTTGCAGCACGTGATTGCCATGTGTGATCTTCTCTTCCGGCTTCTGATATGCGGAATCAATGGGGAAAGCTGGAAGCACTTAACAACTGCAATGATTCACTTATCAACTGTGGCAAAAAAGCTCATAAAATTATGTGGAACTCACTTAACCACCTTGCTTAGCCAAAGAAATCCTGGTCCTGGAATAACAGAGTTGGAAGGGACCGTGAAGGTCTTCTAGTCCAACCCGCTGCTCAGGCAGGAAACCCTATACCATTTCAGACAAAGGGTTGTTGAGCTTCTTCTTAAAAACCTCCAGTGATGGAGCAACCACAATTTCTGGAGACAAGTCATTTCACTGATTAATTGTTCCAACTGTCAGGAAATTTCTCCTTCATTCTAGGTTGCTTCTTTCCTTGATGAGTTTCCATCCATTGTTTCTTGTCCTGCCTTCAGGTGCTTTGGAGAACAGCTTTGACTCCCATCTTCTTTATGGCAGCCCCTTTTATATTGGAACTCAGCTATCACGTCACCTCTAGTCCTTCTTTTTGTGAAATTAGGCATGCCCAATTTCTGAAATCATTCTTCTTACGTTTTATCCTCCAGTCCCTGAATCATCTTTGTTGCTCTTCTCTGCACTCTTTCTTCAGTGCAATAGTGGTGAATATTTGTAGGTCAGGTGTAGGATGAGGGAGAAGTTTCATTCTCTGAGCTTGTGGATTGGTTTCCAAATGTTTTGTTACCAAGCTAGGTCACATTTTCAGCAGAGTTCCATCAACAGACTTAAGATTTAAGGTGCTGGTGTTAACCTATAAAGCCCTTCATGGCATTGGTCCAGGATATCTGCGGGAGACCCTGCTGCCGATAACAGCTTCCCAGCATCCCGTGTACTCCCATCGACAGGGCCTTCTCCGGTGCCATCAACCCAGCAATGCCGGCTGGCGGTTCCCAGAGGGTGGGCCTTCTCGGTGGGTGCACCCACCCTATGGAACCAGCTCCCCTTGGAGCTCCGGGTGGCCCCTGACCTAAGCTCTTTCCGGCGCGACCTAAAAACCTGGCTGTTCCAACTAGCCTGCCTGGACTGGTGGGGTTGAGGGGGGTTTTTAAATGTATTTTAATTTGCTATATTTATGAGACCTTGGTTTAATCGTTTTTTAATATTTGTATATTTGTATCCAGATTGTTTTAGTTTGTAAGCCACCCTGAGTCCTTCGGGAGATAGGGCGGCATAAAAGTCTCATAAATAAATAAATAAATAAATAAATAAACAAACAAACAAACACATTGACCTACAACCAGCCTACAAACCCTTCAGAATCCAAATCAACTGCACAACCAACCACAGACAGCACCACCCCTCAACCAACTCACACGACTCCTTTACCACCAGCAGTTCATCTCCCAAAGACCCTGACTTGATGTAATCTCCATCACAAGTCTCTCACTGATGACTCACACCTGACCCATCATAAGACTGTGATGACCTGGGGAGGAGCAGGCCCAGTCAGGCCAGGGCCTTTCAGGATTGGGACGGCTCCCAGGCAGGGAGGAACAGGGGGGTGGGGTGACCAAGAGAGACTAAGCAGTCAACATGAGAGACAGAACTCAGGCAATGAACAAGGATCACCCCTTCCTGATCTTCGAGCACGGAGAGTGGAATGGTACAGAGTTAACACTGGCAGCTGGCTGTTCAAACTGCTCCTTTACTGCTCCAAGTTTCCCCAAACGCTCCCATGTTTCTGGCAAGTCCCAGAGCAAAGTGATGATACACACACACACACACACACACGCACACACACAAATGCATCTCAAGCAGCCTCTGGCTGCAAATAATCCAACCCAATGCTCTGTGCACCATGGCTGCAAAGCAAGAAATCCAGAAAGAATGCAAGGAATCCAGGAAATTTCAAAAAATGTTGGCACTTAACACTCCAGGAATTCAGCGTTTGCTCCCGACAAATGTCCCTCCCCACAGTGTCTCCTTAAGTGGGTGCCTTGTGAAGAGGGGCGGGGTGCTCTCCTCCCAAGTAGTTGGGTCAATCTGCACTGTTCTCTCCTTCTCTCCACTCTCCGTGTTCGAAGATCAGGAGAGGGTGGCCCTTGATCATTGCCTGAGTTATGTCTCTCATGTTCACTGCTTAGCCTCTCTTGGTCACCCCCTCCCATTCTTCCCTGCCTACAAGCTGTCCCATCCTGAAAGGCCATGGCCCGACTGGGCCCACTCCTCCCCAAGCCAACGAGGCCTACCCCCTCAATCTCCGTCTGCTCCAGTTCCGACTCGTCTTCCTCCACAGATTCAGGCTCTGACGGGGGCATGACACAAGGCTCTCATTTGACACACCCACACCTGAAGCCCTTATAAAAAGAAGAACATGGACACTGACATCCTCTCAACTCCACTGAAGATGTTACTTAGCCTGGTAATGAAACGTTCAAAAACCATCCCACGTGCTCGGAGAAGGAACCTTCACCCTCATCTTTCTTGAGACTTACAGTCTTTTTAGAGACGTAAGATCCAACTGTAGTCTTAGGTTGAGGATCCCTTATCCAGCCAGGAAAATTCCAGACCAGCCAAAATTCCAAATTTGCTCTAGAAAGTGTGATTGACATGAGCATTTTGAAAAATCTGCCCCTCCTGTCTTATCTCTGAAAGTAACACCCCCGAACGAAAACTTCTCTTGAAAGGCGACCAAACAATGGGGTGGGGTGGGGAGTTGAGAAGCATTTATTTTCACTGGTGTCTTAGCATGAAAAATGAATGCTTCTTAGCACCTGGTGATTTGTTGTATAAATGTTAACATTTGCCCGAGTCCCCAATTTGGCTTCCAGCTGAGGGGTTCATTGTTCATCGTTGCGTTGCTGTATGTGATTCGGCCTCATTAAGTAGTGCTTTTTCTCCCTGCAGGCCCCGTCATAAATCTGAAACAAATCCTTCGTAGCAAAATGCCGGGCTGGGTATTGTACACAAAATCTCCCAAGCCCAAAGGCAGGATGGTGACCAGCAGCAGCAAGCAGCAGAGACCCCATTTTACAGTAAGAAAGGAATTGCAGGCTACAGGAACCAGGAGCACTACTCAGGTGACCCTGAGGACACTGATAAACCTCCAGGTGGCCTCAATGACTCTCTAAAAGGATGCAAATGACCAGCTGTCTGCAAGGAGTATAAATCCTTCCATTCCCCACCATCCCAGTCAGAGCTGAAGAAGCTTCTTGGATGAGAAGTGAAAGGTCTTCAAAGAAGAACTAGAAAGTCCAGTTGCTTCTTGAAAAAGCACCTTTGGGACAACCATGACTTGGATGACTGAGAATCCCTATAGACTTTTAACTATACAATTTGGGATGAACACATGTTGAATGGTGTGGAAGAGTAGGAATGGATTTCCAGGGAAAAAAATTGCAGACTACAGGAACCAGGAGTACTTACTCAGGTGACCTTGAGGACACAAATAAACCTCCAAGTGCATCCCTCTAAAAGGATGCAGATATACTCCTTGTAGACAGCTGGTCATTTGCATTCTTTTAGAGAGTCATTAAGGTCACCTGCATCCTCAGGGTCACCTGAATGGTGCAATTGGGTGTGGACCCTTCTCGGAACTGGAGATAGATGATATCGTATGGATGCAGTGCAGATCTGGATGGGGAGGAACAGGCTTCGACTCAACCCGGCCAAGACTGAGTGGCTGTGCATACCGGTATCTTGGAGTATCCAGGATATTCCATCTTTGGTCATAGGGGGAGAGGTGTTGCCCACTGTGAATAGGGCTCACAACTTGGGTGTCCTCCTGGATACACAGTTTGGAGGAGCAGGTGGGAGCGGTGACCAGGGGGGCATTTGCCCAGGTTCGCCTGGTGTGGCAGTTGCGCCCTTATCTGGACCAAGATGCCCTACGCACAGTCACCCATACACTTGTCACTTCCTGAACCGAATACTGCAACGCTCTCTACATGGGACTGCCCTTGCGGACCACTCGGAGGTTACAGCTGGTACAGAATGCAGCCGCAAGGGCGGGATGGGAGTAACCCAATACTCCCATATTAAACCCCTCCTGCATGAGCTTCATTGGTTGCCGGTTGCCCTCCGGGTGAGATACAAGGTATTGATGTTAACATACAAAGTCCTCCATGGCTTGGGTCCAGGGTACTTGCGGGAGCGTCTCCTGCCAGCATCGTATTCCAATTGCCCTGTGTGCTCCCACAGACAGGGCCTCTTTGGGGTGCTGTCGGCTAGACAATGTCGGCTGGCGGTGCCCAGGGGTAGCGCCTTCTCTGTGGGAGCACCCGCCCTGTGGAATCAGCTCCCCTTGGGGCTTCGTTTGGCCCCGGACCTCCACTCCTTCCACCACGACCTGAAGACTTGGCTATTTTAGCAGGCCAGCCTGGACTGAAATGGGTGGGGTGGGTTTTTAAAGGGATTTTAATTGTATTTTTACGGGTTTAGAGTTATTAGACTTGCGATTTAATTATTTTTTAATTAATTTATTGTATTGGGATTTTAAACTGTGAGCTGCCCTGAGTCCCTAGGGAAAGAGGGCAGCATACAAGTCTAATAAAATAAATAAATAAATAAATAAATAAATAAATAAATAAATCTATCTCCATTCTACAACACAGTCCTTTCAATACTTCCAAGAAGGCTCCACACCCATTTGCACCACTCCGCTTACCCTGAGGACACAGATAAATTCCAAGTGACCTTAACAACCTGCTACAAGAATGCAAATGACCAGCTGTCCGCAAGGAATATAAATCCTTCCATTCCCCACCGTCCAGTCAGAGCTGAAGAAGCTTCTTGGATGAGAAGCGAAATGTCTTCAAAGAAGAAAAAACAAGAAAGTCAATTTGCTTCCTGAAAAAGCACTTTTGGGACAACCATGACCTGGATGGTTGAGCATCTCTACAGACTTCCAATAAAAAAGGACTTATTTCTAAATTTTATCTCTAAAGAATGGAAGAAGCTGCCGTATGGCTCCCTGCTCCCTTTCTGTTGGCAACTCTAAAAAGACCATAGAAATATTTTATGAGTTGACACACAGCTACCTCTGAGATCCCAACATGTGTAGCGGCTCCATCCACATCAGCCTCTCATTCTCTCTTTGAAAGAATTACAGGTAGTCCTCAGCTTATGATCATAATTGAGCCCGAAATTTGTGTTGCTAAGTGAGGACAGTGGTTAAGTGAGTTTTGCCCCACGTTACAACCTTTCTTACCACAGTTGGTAAGTGAATCACGGCAGTTGTTAAATTGATAGGGAGGGAACCAGGTTTCTGCAGATAAACCTTGTGACTTATGGCCATAACTGAGCTCAAAATTTATGTTGCTAAGCGAGACAGCGCTTAAGTGAGTTTTACCCCCCTTTTTATGGCCTTTCTTGCCACAGTTGTTAAATGAATCACTGCAGTTGCTAAGTTAGGACATTGCAACTGTCATAAATACTCCCATATCACACCCCTCCTGCGTGGCCTGCATTGGCTTCCGGTTGCCCTCCGGGTGAGATTCAAGGTCTTGGTGTTAACATTCAAAGTCCTACATGGCATGGGTACAGGATACTTACGAGAACAACTCCTCCCAGCATCAAGTACCAACTGCCCTGTATGGGCGCACAGACAGGGTCTCCTCAGGGTGCCGTCCGCGACTCAATGTCACCTGGCAGGGACCCGGGGGAGGGCCTACTCTGTGGCGGCCCCCATTTTATGGAATCTTCTTCCGCTGGAGCTCCGGTTGGCTCCCGATCTCCGCACCTTCCGCCACGAGTTAAAAACCTGGCTGTTTTTACAATCTGGGCTTTGGGGATTGTTTATTTAATTTTGGAGTTTTAATGTTAATTCGGCTTACAATTTGTTTAATATAGTTTTAGGTAATTTATTGTTAGCATTGTATTTTAGCTGTGAGCCGCCCCGAGTCCTTCGGGAGAGGGGGCGGCATATAAGTCGAATAAATAAATAAATAAATAAATAAATAAATAAATAAATAAATAAATACATGTCAGTTGCCAAGTGTCTGAATGTGGATCATGTGACCCCGGGGATGCTGCAACAGTCATAAATGTGAAAAACTTTTTCATAAGTCACTTTTTGCAGTGAACATGTCATGCCCCTGTTGGAATCTGATTCCAAGAGGGAGGTTGAGCAGCAGACAGGGAGTGGGAGTGTGGGTCCGGTGGCTGTGGAGGAAACTGGGGAAGGGCACAATCCGGCTGGGCATTCAGAGGAAGACCCAAGCCCACCCCCTCTTCATCCTAGGGCATGCAGGGAGGAACGGAGAAGGGAACAACGTGAGTTATGGGGGTTACGGGGAGGAAAGGGCCCTGATTCCCCTCATTAGCTGTAGCTGGGAAAACAGGGTTTAAAAAGGGTGTTTGCACACAGCACCTTGCTGGAAGCAAAGCGTGAATTATTTTAGTTTGTCAAGTCTTATCTGGGTTCTGGCATCCTCCCAACTGTGTGTGTTTCGTTATCTTTTGAAGTCTGCAATTCCTTATCCTGCCCTGTCTTGTTAATTGCTGCAGTGTAGTTTGTGTTGGTTTGTATTTATAATTTATATGTACTTTGGGTCCGGACAGAATTTCTTCCCTTTAAAAACCGTTCTTGGGAGAGTTTTTTCTCCAGCTGATGATAACTGGACATTGGGGACCAAGTTGGAGGTATTAAAGGGACTTTACCTACTTTTGTGACTTTGTTGCTTTTGTGCCACGCCCCGGGTCATCACTGAACAGTCACTAAATGAACGGTTGTAAGTCAAGGACTACCTGGACACAAGTCCTGACATTGCAGTGTTATAGGGAGCCAAATGCTTGCCTTTGCAATCAGCCAGCCAGGCTGCCTCCATGCCTGCTCGACTTTTCTGTTGCAGAACACAACTAAGCAGAAAAATTACTCTGCTTTTTTTATCTTCACTGTTCTTACTCGATCTGATAAAAAAAATCTGTTTTCGATGGGGTTTTTTCCCCTCCAGAAGGAGAAAAATGTTTGGAAGAAGAAGAAAAAATCCACACAGATAGAGATTAAAGTTGTTGCATTCATTGGGTTTAGGAGACAAAAAATGGTCTGGGAATGTTCTGTCTTTAACTGTACTATCCACCTCTCAGGTTTCCTTTGGTGCAGATGAAATTCAGAAGACTTTTTTCAGACAGCGAAATCTGAGAGCAAGTGGAGTGGAATGGAATGGAATGGAATGGAATGGAATAGAATAGAATAGAATAGAATAGAATAGAATAGAATAGAATAGAATAGAATAGAATAGAAAATATGGAGTGGAGTGGAATGGAATAGAATAGAATAGAATAGAATAGAATAGAATAGAATAGAATAGAATAGAATAGAAAATATGGAGTGGAGTGGAATGGAATGGAATGGAAAGGAATAGAAGAGAAGAGAAGAGAAGAGAAGAGAAGAGAAGAGAAGAGAAGAGAAGAGAAGAGAAGAGAAGAGAAGAGAATAGACCTTGGAGGTCTTCTAGTCCAACCCCCTATATCATTTCAGACAAATGGTTGTCCAATCTCTTTGTAAAAACCTCCAGTGCTGGAGCATTCACAACTTCTGGAGGTAGGTCATTTCCACTCATTAATTGTTCTGATGGTCAGGAAATTAGTTCTAGATTGCTTCTCTCCTTAAGTAGCTTCCATCCATTGCTTCTTGTCCTGCCTTCAGGTGTTTTGGAGAATAGCTTGACCCCCGCTGTTCTTGGTGGAAACCCCTGAGATATTGGAATGCTGCTATTATATCACCCCATTCCTTCTTTTCATTAAACTAGACCTACCCAATTCCTGCAACTGTTCTTCATATGTTTTAGCCTCCATCCCCCTAATCATCTTTGTTGCTCTTCTCTGCACTCTTTCTAGAGTCTCAATAACTTTTTTACATCATGAAGACCAAAACTGGATGCAGTATTCCACGTGTGGCCTTACCAAGGCATTATTAAGTGGCATTAACACATCACCTGACCTTGAATCTATCCCTCTCTTAATGCAGCCTAGAGCTGTGTTGGCTTTTTTTGGCAGCTGAATGCTGGCTCACATTTAAGTGATTGTCCACTGGAACTCCAAGATCCCTCTTGACTTATGATTTCCTTCTCCTTCTCCTCCTTCCCCCCCCCCCTCCTCCATTGCATGATGTAATAAAATCCATTTTATTGTAGAGACAACCCATTTTGTTGGGCATAGAGAATAGCTGGCCCAAGGTCACCCAATGAGCTTCTGCCCCTACTTGAAATTTCCTTGCTCCTAATCCAGCACCTAAACCACTGCAGCATGCTGACTCTCGAAAGGTAGGATAAACAAGCTATAAAATTGAATGTATCCATTTTGAATTTAGATGTCATAATTTTAACTTTGCCAATGCATCACTTTTACCGCCTCATTTCTCTGTACCATTTCCCACGCTGGGTTTCTTTTCCACTGTCATGTTCCATTCAAGCCTCTCTTACTTACCTTAAGTGGCCTCCACCATTCATAATTTTAGAAAGCAGGAGCATGCGTTCCTCTTCTCAGTTAACCAGCTTTGCTTCTCTAGCAGAAAGATCCAATCTCACATGCCACAAAAGACATTTTTCTTAGCTTTTGATTCCTGCCTAGGCCACCCACCCTCAAAACAGGGCAATAGAAAGCACTCAAAGTCCAATGCAGGTGAATCGTTTTAGCACATTGTGCTTCTTTGAGAACATGAGAAAATCTGATCTGCTACGAAAGGACCACATTCTAGAACCCATTATTCTAGAACCTGTTCTCCATTCATCCAGGACCTGTTTTCTATCTTTCCAGGACTTATTCTCCATTATTTCAGGACCTGTTTTCTATCAATCCACGACCTGTTCCTCCTCATTTTAGAACCTGTTCTCCATCATTCCAGGACCTATTCCTCTTCATTCCAGAACCTGTTCTGCCTTATTCCAGGATCTGTTCCTCCTCATTCTAGGACCCATTCCTCCTCATCTCAGGAGCCATTGTCCATCATTCCAGAACCTGTTCCTGCTCATTCCAGAACCTGTTCCTCCTTATTCCAGGATCTGTTCTTCATCATTCCAGTACCTGTTTCTTCTCACTTTAGGACACATTCTCCATCATTACAGGATCCCTTCTCCATCATTCTGGGACCTGCTCTCTATCATTTCAGAAGGCAGGAAACAAGACAGTGAATCATTGACAGGCAGATTCTGATTGAATATTAGAAGGTAAATTCTGGTCCTGAAATATTTCACGAGAAGAGAAGAAGTATTTCATGAGAAGAGTACTACACTCCTCTGCTCTCAACAGAATGCCCTATATCACCAGGCTTGAAATTTTGGGCTTGGACAACCTTGCACTATGCTGCCTATGGTTAGACTTAAGCGTAGCACACAAAATTATCTGCTACAATGTCCTACCCATCAATGACTACTTCAGCTTCAACCGCAACAATACAAGAGCACACAACAGATACAAACTCAATGTAAACTGCTCCAAACTTGATTGCAGAAATTACAACTTCAGCAACAGAGTGGTCAATGCCTGGAATGCACTACCTGACTCTGTTGTTACATCCTCTAACCCCCACTCCTTTAACCTCAAACTATCCACTATTGACCTCACCCCATTCCTAAGAGGCCTGTAAGGGGCGTGCATAAGTGCACCATCGTGCCTACCGTCCCTGTCCTATTGTCCCCATTTATTCGTACCTATTTCCTGTATTCTTACTCATGTTTATACTTATACCCATTATCCTGTAAGCGATTGACAAATCAAATAAATAAATAAGAATAAAAAAAATTAAAAAAAATAAAAACTTCAATAATGGGACCAAAACTCAGAGAGGCAATGGACTTCCTTTCTCTTGATGTGTTCTGGCAGAGCCAGAGGTGGTATTCATCAGGTTCTGACCAGTTCTGGAGAACCGGTAGAGGAAATTTTGAGTAGTTCAGAGAACCAGCAAATCCCACCTCTGACTGGAGATTTTACAGTATCCTTTCCCAGCCACGCCCACCAAGCCACGCCCATGGAACTGGTAGTAAAAAAAATTGAATCCCACCAATGGACGGAGCCTAGACAGTGATCTGTCCAGATATATATGTTTTGGGACAGAAGGTTTATCTAATTTATCTAATGACCTAATAACATCTTTTACTCTAGGATTGTCTTCTATGAATCCAGACAGACAAATCCAATATTGTTTGCGCAGTGTTAAAAAGAAATGCTCCCAGGTACCAAATATATAAAACATAATCTTCTCTGAGGGCTTCTTGGTGCTCTCTGAGCTGGCTGTTTTCTTGCAGATATTTCATTACCCAACTAGGTAACATCATCAGTGCTAGTAAAGTGTGGGGTTTGCTGTCAGTTTATATACTAGTGGCTTGCCCTGGGGTGGTCTTAGAGTTTCTTTACATTGTTTATATGTAAACAATACCCCAATCAAAGAATTGCCAAATAAGCCAACAGTAAACAGCCCAACCAAAGAACCACTAAGACCACCTAAGGACAAGCCACTAGAATATAAACTGAGAGCAAATCCCATTTCTTACTAGCCCAGATGATGTTACCTGGTTGGGTAATGAAATGCAAGAAAAGAACCAAGCTCAGAGAGCACCAAGGACCTCTCATTTCAACCCTGAGTTATAATTATTCTCCTTTATCGATAATCCTCTCTGGTATTTTTTAATCAGAACCGGGGACGCTGGCAATTAAAACTGGGATTGTCTGCATAAAATAGTTGTCTTCCGAAGTACGAGCCTTCCATCCTCTCAATCCTTCTTACCTATCCTGACTTTATTTTATCTTCCATTTCCTCATAGTCCCTTGGATGGGAAAAGACCTAAAAACACCTCCCAGGAAAGCCTAATCAGGGACTTGAGCAAATGCTAACATCATTTTTCACCAGCCAAATAAATGCCATTCTCCTTATTTTCTCAGCATTGGGCATTATTCCAAGATAATGTCTCATTCCGCTGTGCCTTGATTAATAGTTAACAAGGATTATATTTTCCCCAAATGCTAACTTTTATGCACCTCATAAATCAGGGGAGGGCAATCTATGGTTTGCGTAGATGGGCACCACGGCAGAATATCAGCGGGTAGAGGAGGAAACAATTGTACTTTCACATTGATTCTTTAAAATGTCTATAATATCGCTCTCAAATTAAAAATAAAGCAAAACAAAGGCGAGGAAAATCTGATTAGAAAAATCCCACACACATTGGCAATTGCTCTTAATATGCCAATTATTTGATTGTAGTATAGGTCTTCTTTTCTCCCATGGCCATGGGCTATTTTTCATGGCCATCAACCTTCCTAACAGGACCAACTCAAATCGAGATATCATCTCGTCAGATTAAAAACATCAGAATTGGGGAGCCATTCACCAAGGAATAACAGAATAACGAAGTTGGAAGGGACCTTGGAGGTCTTCTAGTCCAACCCCCTGTTCAAGCAGGAAACCCTATTTCATTCCAGACAAGTGGCTGCCCAATCTCTTCTTGAAAACCTCCCATGATGGAGCACTCACAACTTCTGGATGCAAAGACAAGGAGCAATGGATGGAAATTAATGAAGGGGAGAAGCAACCTAGAACTAAGAAGAAATTTCCTGACAGTTAGAACAATGAATCAGTGGAACTACTTGCCTCTAGAAGTTGTGAATGCTCCAACACTGGAAGTGTCTAAGAAGAGATTGGACAACCATTTGTTTGAGATGGTAGAGGGTTTCCTGCCTCAGCTGAGGTTGGTCCAAGGTCCCTTCCAACCAGGGGTGGGATTCAACTTTTTTAACAACCGGTTCTGTGGGCATGGCTTAGTTGGTGGGCGTGCCTTGGTGGTCATGTTATTGGCTGGGCATGGCCAACTCAATATCACCCACATCGAGGCACGCATCTCCTTGCCTGGCCTCTCATGACTGTGGGGATGCTGCAACAGTTGTAAGTGTGAAAAATGGGCATAAATCACTTTTTTCAGTGCCACTGTAACTTTAAATGGTCGCTCCACACAAGCAAAGTACCAGCAAAGGAGGGAAAAAAACTCCAGAGAAGTTCCTGAGACAGGAAGTCTAGTCCTGCCAAGAATGTAATAAGGGTTAACAGAGAGGCAGTTTCTGTAAGCAACACCAGAATGTTACTTTCCAGCCTTACAGGATTACAGGATTAGACCAATAATTTCTTCTAACTACCAGTTCTCCAAACTGCTTAGAATGTTAACAACCGGTCCTAGTGAATTGGTGCGAACTGGTAGAATCCCACCCCTGCTTCTAACTCTGTTACATTCTATTCTAAGTTGTTCCACTGGTTAATTGTTCTCACTATCAGGAAATTTCTCCTTATTTCTAAGAGTTCCCTAACTTTTCTGGCTTTGTGGACTGTAGTGAGGGGAGAGGGATCGTTCCACACAAGCAGCTGGTAAACGCTTGTGCGTGCAACTCCATTTGCGCAAGCCGCTCACACAGATGGAGCACAGATGCACGTACGCGCCCACTGCTCTTGCACCTGGAGACGTGTGCATGCACACTCATCTGCCATTTCCGTGGCCCAGTTGCAAACAGCTGACGGCCCACTAGTGGGCCGCAATCCAGAAGTTGGGGACCCCTGTTCTAAATTGTTCTCTCCTTGATTATTTTATTTATTTTGTCAAGAGATTATAAGATAATTATTGATTGATTGATTTATTTGTTTGGTCTTGTATGCCGCGCTATCTCCCTAGGGACTCAGGGCAGCTCATATCATAAAAACACACAATACAAAAATTAAAATTACTTAAAAATTATTAAACCCAATTCAAGCCAAACAAATTATCTAAGATCCAAAAGACACTGACATTATAAAACTAAGAACCCCGCCCTCAGTCCAGGCCAGCTTGTTCGAATAACCATGTCTTTAGACTGTGGCGGAGCAGAGGTCGGGGACCAATCGTAGCTCCAGGGGCAGCTGGTTCCGTTAGTTTTCATCCATTGCTTCTTGTCTTGCCTTCTGGTGCTTTGGGAAATAGAATTCCCCCTTCTTCTTTGTGGCAGCCCCCAGGGTTATCTGAGAGACCGTCTTTGCCGGTCACATCTACCCAACTCATCAGAGCAGGGAGGCAGGGAATGCTGCGGGTCCCATCCCTGAGGCAGATACACCTGGTGGGACCCAGAAGAAGGGCCTTCTCCATGGTGGCTCCCTCTCTCTGGAACATCATCCCCACAGAGATTAGAATGCCCCCTCACAGTTACTCTTCTAGAAGGTGCTGAAGACCTGGTTCTGCCAGCGGGCCTGGGGAACCCAGAGCGGGATGGAGCCCATCAAATGGCTCATGTGATCTGCTGTTGTCGGGGCGGAGGATGGGAGTTGTGAAGTGACTTTTTTTAATTTATTTTTTTCCAGATTTTGTTCTATTGTACTTTATTAATTTATTTTATTCTTTTTGTTAATTTTTATTGTTTTTTTATTTTAAATACATTCTGTAAGCTGCCTTGAGTTGCCATGGGCGAATAGGGAGCAATATGAATTCAATAAATAAGTAAGTAAGTACTTAAGTAAATAAGTAAATAAATGCATGGGCCTAATGGGCACTTGCCCATGGCCCCACGAGCATAGGGGCCCCATACTAATCTGTGTATAATTTACCCTTCAATGCACCTTGTATCCTATAAATACAACAACTGCATGGCTTATTTTTTTTAAGCCTTGTGTATTGTTCAAATGTTTATCATAGAATAGAATAGAATTCTTTATTGGCCAAGTGTGATTGGACACACAAGGAATTTGTCTTGGTGCAGATGCTCTCAGTGTACATAAAAAGAACGGATACATTCGTCAAGAGTCAAGAATCATCAGGTACAACACTTAATAATAGTCATAGGGCACAATAATCATGTTGATTAGTTGTTGCTGCACAGCATGTTTTTAATGTTTCAGCACCAATTGGAAGTGCCAATAAAATAAATATATATTTAGTTGTATCAACCATTTTAAGTTTAATTGTATCGACCATGCTCCAACACTGGAAGTTTTTAAAAAGATGTTGGATAACCATCTGTTTGGACCATTTGTAGGGTTTCCTGCCTAGGCAGGGGGTTGGATTAGAAGACCTCCAAGGTCCCTTCCAACTTTGTTATTCTATTCTATTCTATTTACATTTTTATTCCTATGAGTAGTTGTCATAGGGGCCCCGGTACACTGCTTTGCTCGGGGCCCATAATGCTGTTAAGACGGCCCTGGCAGCCCCACTTCTATCATGTCACCTCTAGTCTTTCTTTTATGGCTATCCTAAATTTCTTCCTCTGTCTCTAATCCAGCACTGGGCTGGGCTGGGCTGCTTCCTGTTTCTCCTCTCCTTGCAATCTGCTCCTTTTTTCCTGGGAAACCCCTCTGTGGTGCATTGCAGGAATCTCGGTTTGGGGTGGCAAAAAAAATTAATCCCCATATCCGTATGATCGCATTCAATCTTTACGCCAGAGGCAAGATGCAGAGGGGCTTCATTCAATGCTGCGATTCCAAAGGCAAATTTCAGCCTTTGTGTGAAATTGGCTCTCCTCTCCTCTTGATTGTGTCACTAAAGAACTGTGCATGATGTTTCATTAACTCATTTTTAAAAGAATAAAAAAAGAGAGGCTGGCCTAAATATCTTCTTTCTGGGTGGGATTTTGCTTCCCATATTAAAGGGTTGATGGCACAGCTTTCTTTCTTTTTCTCTTTCTTTCTTTCTTTCTTTCTTTCTTTCTTTCTTTCTTTCTCCTTCCTTCCTTCCTTCCTTCCTTCCTTCCTTCCTTCCTTCCTTCCTTCTTTCTTTCTTTCTTTCTTTCTTTCTTTCTTTCTTTCTTTCTTTCTTTCTTTCTTTCCAGGCCAAATTGTGCCTGCGTCAAATGATGAATTACGTTCATTTGGAAGTTCTATGCAGGGTATATAAATAGTTGGCTTAGACTTCATTACCATATTTCATGACCAGAATTGTTGGCTCCTGTTCACCATCGTTATCATTTTGCCCTCGATGACCCCTTTGACTTTGTCGTGGCAATATATTCTTAGCCCTTATGGCCCTGTTCCTCTGCTGTCACAAACAGTGCTCATCATGATTATTTCTCCTGTCCCGTGTTACAGCTAATAATCCCTTTGTCTTAATTGCTAATCATGTCTATGAGGAAATTACTTGGAGGGGAACAGCTCATTGCAAACTGCTTTGGCAAAATGGCCAAGCAAGCTTGAGATCTGTAGTACAGGCAGTCCTCAACTTACAACCACAATGGAGTGCTTAACCCTGTTGTTAAGTGAGATATTTGTTCAGTGAGTTTTGCCCCATTTTATGACATTCCTTATGAGAGCTGTTAACTGAATCACTGCAGTTGATAATAGCAATAGCACATAGACTTATATACCACTTCACAGTGCTTTCCAGCCCTCTTTAAGCAGTTTATAGCATATTTGCTCCCAGAAATCTGGGTCCTCATTTTACCCACCTTGGAAAGAGGGAAGAACTGGAAGAATCAAACTGCCAGCAGTCAGCAGAAATAGCCTGTGTTGAGAAGGATGGGAGGGAGGGAGGGAGGCAGGAAGGGGGGAAAGAGGAAAGGAGGAAAGAAGGAAAAAGGGAAAGAGGAAAAGAAGAGGGAAAGAAGGAAAGTGGAGGGAACAGGAAAGAAGGAAGGAAGGAAGGAAGGAAGGAAGGAAGGAAGGAAGGGGAAAAAAGGAAAAAAAGGGAAAAGCAGACATATACTGCTTCAAAATGCTTTACAGCCCTCTCTAAGCAGTCTACCCCCCAATAATCTGCGTCCTCATTTTACTGACCTCCGCAGGAGGGAAGGCTGAGTCAACCGGGAGCCAGTGAGAATCGAACTGCCAAACTGCTGGTGCCTGACAGTCAGCAGAAGTAGCCTGCAGTACTGCATTCTAACCACTCTTAAGCTAGTTAAGTAAGTAACCTGGTTGTTAAGTGCATCTGGTTTCTGTTAAGTTTGCATGAAGAGTCAGACGCGAGGAGTTCCAGCAAAGAAGTTTATTAGTGACTACAGCTCGAATGGACCCGTCCTGGCTTGGCTACGGCTGCTTCTTATAGCCTGCAGCCGTAGCTGCCAGCCAATGGGAGTGCAGGGTTTCTTCCCGCACTATTTAAACCAATACCATTTGACATTTTACAAGAACAGTTCAAATAAACCAATAACATTCAACCCTACATACATAACAGTTTCCCCATTGATTTTGTTTGTCAGAAGGTCACAAAAGGTGATCAAATGACTTGAGACATTGCAACTGTCTTAAGTCAGCTGCCAAATTTTGATCACATGACCATGGGGATGCTGCAAAAGTCATAACTCTGAAAAACGGTAATAAGTCACATTTTTCAGTGCCATTGTAACTTTGAACAGTCACTAAACAAGCTGTTGTGAGTCAAGGACTACCTGTAAAAAAAAATATTTAAGACAGTCTTCCTATACCTATGCCTGTCAATAGGATGGCTGTGTAAGACAGAGGATTCCTGATCTGCGCAGGTGTAAAATTCTGAGAACTACAGTACAACAAATCTGCCCTGGAAAATACTTTGCAAACTACAATAGCAATAGCACTTATATACAACTTCACAGTGCTTTCCAGCCCTGTCTAAGCGGTTTACAGAGTCAACCTATTGCCCCCAGCAATCTGGGTCCTCATTTTACCCACCTCGGAAGGATGGAAAGCTGAGTCAACTTTGAGCCAGTCAAGATCGAACTCCTGGCAGTGGGCAGAGCTAGCCTGCAATATTGCATTCTAACCACTGTGCCACCACGGCTCAAAGATTCAGGAAGAATATTCTATAATACAGATGGGTGGCAAATAAATTGAACAATAACAATAATAATAATCAGCAACCCGTATCAACCATCAGTGCCAGTCAATGATATTTGTGATACATTTTTAAATGTTCAGTTGACTGAGTTTCATGTTTAATGAATAAAAGAGATAACAGTAACAACAATAACAATAACAATATATTAATAAAGTATAACAATAATAATAATAATTTAAAAAAAACACACTACCTTAACGATTGAGCTACCAACCAGCCCCGAAGGCTGTGAATCTCACCAAAGTTTAACCACCATAATAAAAAAACTTGGAACAGCTTATCTCCTTGCAATGAGATCTCTAACACCATAAAGCATCCACATCTGTCTATCGCAGGTCCTTGGGAAGAACTCAGTAAATGGATAAAAATGCCAAATTCAGTCTGAACCTGGCTGACAGTCTGCTGAACCATAATAATGATAAAGTAGCCACAATGGTGCATTGAAAGATCATAAAGAAATACCATTTGCCTGCAAGTAAGAACTGGTTGGACATCGAAATAGACAAACTGATGGAAAATGAGGAAGCTAAAATACACCAGGACTTCAGAATTCAAACAGACAAGCACCTGCCATATAACACCCCGGACTTAACAACTGTCAATAAGAAAGACAAAAAAGTCTGGACAGTGGAGATACAACGCCTGTAGACAGCAGAAGAGAAGGGAAAGAACTGGAGAAAATCACAAAATGTGAAGACCTTCAAATAAAAGTAGAATGACCGTGGCAAAAGAAAGCAAAGGTAGTAGCAATAGAAACAAGCACCTTAGGTGCAATCTCAAAACATCTGGAGAACAGCATCAATCTTGATGAAATCACCATCAGTCAATTGCAAAAGGCAGGTTTACTGGGAACAGTAAATACCTGCCACAATATCAAACAAGAACATCTGCCTATCCAAAAGTCTTTGGGAAGAATTCAAAAATGCCAAATCCAGTCTGAATATCTGGCTGACTGGGCAATGAACAGCAACAATAATATGAGGAGAAGGGTAGCCAGTGTATTTAAGGCCCTTGACTATCATTACAGAATGTTCTAAGAGAATTGATGCCAATGACAAAAAAAGCACCAGTCCTTCAGAGCATTCTTCTGTAACCTCAAATGATTCTGCAAACAGTGGAGACTCTTAAAAGTTGAAGCTTTGACCTGAAGATGCATGCTTTCTCAAAGCACATGAGCTTTGGTTTGATATGCTTCCTGCACAGGAAAAATGCACAAGATTCTGCAGGAAATTGTAGAAATCTGAACCACATTTGGAGTGTATGTATGTGGAAAGCTCTGAAGAAGCTTCTTTGTCAGAGTGTGCACAGGTCCATCACATGTATCAACCCAGGAAAAAGTAGAGCCAACAGTGGTGTGTTTCAAATAGTGGTTTTTATCAACAATAGGAATATAGGAATAATATACAGTGGAGCCTCGGGTTGGACCATAATCAGTTCCAGGATTTCAGCCGCAACCCAATTTGGTCATGACCAGAAGCATGACCGTCTGTGCATGCGTGGACCAACCCTCCCCCAAAAGGGCATCGAGGGAAATTGGTGTGGAAAGGAAAACTTTCCTTACCAATTTTGTTCACCACTGATGATGTTTGAATTGACCCAATTCAAAAATCGGGTGGATTTTTGTTTGCCACCAATTTGGTCACTAACAGAAGCGTTCGCAACCCAAGGTCCACTGTACATACATGTGCTACAAGCAGTATCTAAACAAACAGCAATTACAGCAGGGAAGAAACTTGAGGAAGGAAGAAACCCTCTAGCAGGGCCTCCTCTTATTACACAGATTCTTAAAGGGATAACAGCCCAAAACCCTGCTGACTCATTCCCCTCATTGCATCAGCTGGTCAGCTCTTAAATTATCACCTTGACATTCTTAGATGAAAAGCTCTGAAGAAGTTTCTTGGATGAGAAGTGAAATGCCTTCGAAGAAAAACCAGAAAGTCCAGTTGCCTCTTAAAAAGCACCTTTGGGACAACCATGACTGGATGACTGAGAATCTCCATAGACATTAGTCAATTTACAATGGTGGGATTCAAAATTTTTACTACCAGTTCTGTGGGTGTGGCTGGTGGGCGTAGCAGGGAAAGTTACTGCAAAATCCCATTCCCACGCCACTAGTCTGATTTCCAGCTCCGCTCTCCTGTGCAGGGCAACAAAAGAAGACCCAGCCGATCAGCTGGGACTAGGAGCAGAGAATAGATGGGGTGGGGACAGCCAGAGGTGGTATTTGTCAGTTTTCCAAACTACTCCAAATTTCCACTACCGGTTCTCCAGAACTGGTCAGAACCTGCTGAATACCACCTCTGAAAAACAGCTTTACTTGGAACAGTAGTGATACCTCTAACACCATCAAACATCCACATCTGCCTATCCCAGGTCCTTGGAAAGATCTCAATGGGTGGATGAAAATGCCAAATCCAGCCTGAACATCTGGCTGACTGCATGACCACCACCACCACCACCAATAATAATAACATTTGGAAAGATGACATGAACTGAAATGTATCTGTCCCCCTTCTACTTTAATGTCCCTGTTTCATTTTTCTAAAACAATATCTTTGTTTTCTTTATTTTATAGTACAATACAGTAAGCATCTTTTAAGGTTTTAAACTATTACTGTGGTAGATGTAACATCAGAGCCAGGCTAGACATTGTACTATATGAAATTCCATTTCATAGTAAAGTCACACTTTTCAATAAGTCAAAATAGGAAAAGGGCATTGTTAAAAGTTTTTTCCCCCCTTCAAATTCTCTCTTCTCTCCCTAAGGCCAAGATAACTATACAAAAAAAAACGAATTCACCAAGACAGCAAATGTTCTTGTGAATGATGAATATAATCCATTGCATCTAAGCTCTTTTATCATTTTAAAGATGAAACATCTTTTCTAATCTCATTATCCTTTATCGTGAAAATTGAAATAGCATTTCAACAATTTAAGGGGAATGTGAGAAAGAGGCAAACTTTCACGTCGCCCTTAAGGAATTGCTAGCAAGACGCCTCTTCCACCACGGCTCTAAATCTCTGTAGATCATAAGACCGCCATGTTAGATATTAGCAGCAATAAATTGCGGAAGGACGTGTGCAGGATGTGGTCAAAAGCAGTCAAAATGGCAGCCACGATGGTGTAACAACAAGATATGTTTATTTCTTTGCAGCGTGTGGAAAGAATATAAAACACTGGTGGAGCTTCAAATGTATGTTTGTGGTTGCCATCTTTATTTCTTTTCCCTGGGAAAAGTCTGCTGGAAGGAACTGTTAAGTTTGCATGAAGAGTCAGACGCAAGAGCTTCAGTGAAGAGTTTATTCAGTGACTACAGCTCGAATGGACCGGAGCTGGCTGGGCTACGGCTGCCTCTTATAGCCTGCAGCCGTGGTTGCACAGCCAATGGGAGTGCAGGTTTCTCCCCGCACTATTTAAACCAATACCATTTGACATTTTACAAGAACAGTTCAAATAAACCAATAACATTCAAACCTACATACATAACAGGAAAAAATGATTAGGGAACTGGAGGCTAAAACATATAAAGAACAGTTGCAGGAATTAGGTATGTCTAGTTTAATGAAAAGAAGGACCAGGGATGACAGGATAGCAGTGTTCCAATATCTCAGGGGTGCCACAAAGAAGAGGAAGTCAAGTTATTCCCAAGCCCCTGAAGGCAGGACAAGAAGCAATGGACGAAACTAAGCAAGGAGAGACGGAACCTAGAAGTAAGGAGAATTTCCTGACAGTTAGAACGATTAATCAGTGGAACAACTTGCCTCCAGAAGTTGTGAGTTGTGCGTTGGAATGTGGGAAAAACATAAAAACTGGTGGAGCTTCAAATGTACATTTGTGGCTGCCAACTTGATTTTTTTTTTCTCCGGACAAAAGTCTGCTGGAAAGGAACAAAGATGATTAGGGGACTGGACGCTAAAACATGTAAAGAACAGTTGCAGGTATGTCTAGTTTAATGAAAAGAAGCACCAGGGGAGACATATTGCAGGCTTCCAATATTTAAGGGCTTGCCATAAAGAAGAGGAGTCAATCTATTCTCCAAAGCACCTGAAAGCAGGACAAAAGTAATGAGTGGAAACTAATCAAGGAGAGA
>CM019150.1:12156561-12186010 GCA_009733165.1 Naja naja | reverse complement strand
TACAATAGCAATAGCATATATACAACTTCAGTGCTTTCCAGCCCTGTCTAAGGTTTACAGAGTCAACCTATTGCCCCAGCAATCTGGGTCCTCATTTTACCCACCTCGGAAGGATGGAAAGCTGAGTCAACTTTGAGCCAGTCAAGATCGAACTCCTGGCAGTGGGCAGAGCTAGCCTGCAATATTGCATTCTAACCACTGTGCCACCACGGCTCAAAGATTCAGGAAGAATATTCTATAATACAGATGGGTGGCAAATAAATTGAACAATAACAATAATAATCAATCAGCCATTATCAACCATCAGTGCCAGTCAATGATATTTGTGATACATTTTTAAATGTTCAGTTGACTGAGTTTCATGTTTAATGAATAAAAGAGATAACAGTAACAACAATAACAACAATATATTAATAAAGTATAATAATAAAAATAAAAATAATTTAAAAAAAACACACTTCCTTAACAATTGAGCTACCAACCAGCCCCAAAGGCTGTGAATCTCACCAAAGTTTAACCACCATAATAAAAAAACTTGGAACAGCTTATCTCCTTGCAATGAGATCTCTAACACCATAAAGCATCCACATCTGTCTATCACAGGTCCTTGGGAAGAACTCAGTAAATGGATAAAAATGCCAAATTCAGTCTGAACCTGGCTGACAGTCTGCTGAACCATAATAATGATAAAGTAGCCACAATGGTGCATTGAAAGATCATAAAGAAATACCATTTGCCTGCAAGTAAGAACTGGTTGGACATCGAAATAGACAAACTGATGGAAAATGAGGAAGCTAAAATACACCAGGACTTCAGAATTCAAACAGACAAGCACCTGCCATATAACACCGGACTTAACAACTGTCAATAAGAAAGACAAAAAGTCTGGACAGTGGAGATACAACGCCTGTAGACAGCAGAAGAGAAAAACTGGAGAAAATCACAAAATGTGAAGACCTTCAAATAAAAGTAGAATGACCGTGGCAAAAGAAAGCAAAGGTAGTAGCAATAGAAACAAGCACCTTAGGTGCAATCTCAAAACATCTGGAGAACAGCATCAATCTTGATGAAATCACCATCAGTCAATTGCAAAAGGCAGCTTTACTGGGAACAGTAAATACCTGCCACGATATCGGACAAGAACATCTGCCTATCCAAAGTCTTTGGGAAGAATTCAAAAATGCCAAATCCAGTCTGAATATCTGGCTGACTGGGCAATGAACAGCAACAATAATATGAGGAGAAGGGTAGCCAGTGTATTTAAGGCCCTTGACTATCATTACAGAATGTTCTAAGAGAATTGATGCCAATGACAATAAAAAGCACCCCAGTCCTTCAGAGCATTCTTCTGTAACCCCAAATGATTCTGCAAACAGTGGAGACTCTTAAAAGTTGAAGCTTTGACCTGAAGATGCATGCTTTCTCAAAGCACATGAGCTTTGGTTTGATATGCTTCCTGCACAGGGAAAAATGCACAAGATTCTGCAGGGAAATTGTAGAAATCTGAACCACATTTGGAATGTATGTATGTGGAAAGCTCTGAAGAAGCTTCTTTGTCAGAGTGTGCACAGGTCCATCACATGTATCAACCCAGGAAAAAGTAGAGCCAACAGTGGTGTGTTTCAAATAGTGGTTTTTATCAACAATAGGAATATAGGAATAATATACAGTGGAGCCTCGGGTTGCGACCATAATCAGTTCCAGGATTTCAGCCGCAACCCAATTTGGTCATGACCAGAAGCATGACCGTCTGTGCATACGTGGACCAACCCTCCCCCAAAAGGGCACCGAAGGGGAAATTGGTGTGGAAAGGAAAACTTTCCTTACCAATTTTGTTCACCACCTGATGTTTGAATTGTGACCCAATTCAAAAATCGGGTGGATTTTTTGTTTGCCACTCAATTTGGTCACTAACAGAAGCGTTCGCAACCCAAGGTCCACTGTACATACACGTGCTACAAGCAGTATCTAAACAAACAGCAATTACAGCAGGGAAGAAGCTTGAGGAAGGAACCAACCCTCTAGCAGGGCCTCCTCTTATTACACAGATTCTTAAAGGGATAACAGCCCAAAACCCTGCTGACTCATTCCCCTCATTGCATCAGCTGGTCAGCTCTTAAATTATCACCTTGACATTCTTGGATGAAAAGCTCTGAAGAAGCTTCTTGGATGAGAAGTGAAATGCCTTCGAAGAAAAACCAGAAAGTCCAGTTGCCTCTTAAAAAAGCACCTTTGGGACAACCATGACTTGGATGACTGAGAATCTCCATAGACATTAGTCAATTTACAATGGTGGGATTCAAAAATTTTTACTATCAGTTCTGTGGGTGTGGCTTGGTGGGCGTAGCAGGGGAAAGTTACTGCAAAATCCCATTCCCCACGCCACTAGTCTGATTTCCAGCTCCGTTCTCCTGTGCAGGGCAACAAAAGAAGACCCAGCCGATCAGCTGGGACTCGGGAGGCAGAGAATAGATGGGGGTGGGGACAGCCAGAGGTGGTATTTGTCAGTTTTCCAAACTACTCCAAATTTCCACTACCGGTTCTCCAGAACTGGTCAGAACCTGCTGAATACCACCTCTGAAAAACAGCTTTACTTGGAACAGCAGTGATACCTCTAACACCATCAAACATCCACATCTGCCTATCCCAGGTCCTTGGAAAGATCTCAATGGGTGGATGAAAATGCCAAATCCAGCCTGAACATCTGGCTGACTGCATGACCACCACCACCACCAACAATAATAATAACTTTTGGAAAGATGACATGAACTGAAATGTATCTGTCCCCCTTCTACTTTAATGCCCCTGTTTCATTTTTCTAAAACAATATCTTTGTTTTCTTTATTTTATAGTACAATACAGTAAGCATCTTTTAAGGTTTTAAACCATTACTGTGGTAGATGTAACATCAGAGCCAGGCTAGACATTGTACTATATGAAATTCCATTTCATAGTAAAGTCACACTTTTCAATAAGTCAAAATAGGAAAAGGGCATTGTTAAAAGTCCCCCCCCCTTCAAATTCTCTCTTCTCTCCCTAAGGCCAAGATAACTATACACAAAAACAACGAATTCACCAAGACAGCAAATGTTCTTGTGAATGATGAATATAATCCACTGCATCTAAGCTCTTTTATCATTTTAAAGATGAAACATCTTTTCTAATCTCATTATCCTTATCGTGAAAATTGAAATAGCATTTCAACAATTTAAGGGGAATGTGAGAAAGAGGCAAACTTTCACGTCGCCCTTAAGGAATTGCTAGCAAGACGTCTCTTCCACCACGGCTCTAAATCTCTGTAGATCATAAGACCGCCATGTTAGATATTAGCAGCAATAAATTGCGGAAGGACGTGTGCAGGATGTGGTCAAAAAGCAGACAAAATGGCAGCCACGATGGTGTAAAACAAGATATGTTTATTTCTTTTGCAGCGTGTGGAAAGAATATAAAACACTGGTGGAGCTTCAAATGTATGTTTGTGGTTGCCATCTTTATTTCTTTTCCCCTGGGAAAAAGTCTGCTGGAAAGGAACTGTTAAGTTTGCATGAAGAGTCAGACGCGAAGAGCTTCAGTGAAGAGTTTATTCAGTGACTACAGCTCGAATGGACCGGAGCTGGCTGGGCTACGGCTGCCTCTTATAGCCTGCAGCCATGGTTGCCAGCCAATGGGAGTGCAGGGTTTCTTCCCGCACTATTTAAACCAATACCATTTAACATTTTACAAGAACAGTTCAAATAAACCAATAACATTCAAACCTACATACATAACAGGAACAAAAATGATTAGGGAACTGGAGGCTAAAACATATAAAGAACAGTTGCAGGAATTAGGTATGTCTAGTTTAATGAAAAGAAGGACCAGGGATGACAGGATAGCAGTGTTCCAATATCTCAGGGGTTGCCACAAAGAAGAGGAAGTCAAGTTATTCTCCAAGCCCCTGAAGGCAGGACAAGAAGCAATGGATCGAAACTAAGCAAGGAGAGACGCAACCTAGAAGTTAGGAGAAATTTCCTGACAGTTAGAACGATTAATCAGTGGAACAACTTGCCTCCAGAAGTTGTGAGTTGTGCGTTGTGAATGTGGGAAAAACATAAAAAAACTGGTGGAGCTTCAAATGTACATTTGTGGCTGCCAACTTGATTTTTTTTTCTCCGGACAAAAGTCTGCTGGAAAGGAACAAAGATGATTAGGGGACTGGACACTAAAACATATAAAGAACAGTTGCAGGTATGTCTAGTTTAATGAAAAGAAGCACCAGGGGAGGCATAATTGCAGGCTTCCAATATTTAAGGGCTTGCCATAAAGAAGAGGGAGTCAATCTATTCTCCAAAGCACCTGAAAGCAGGACAAAAAGTAATGAGTGGAAACTAATCAAGGAGAGAAGCAACCCAGAACTAAGGAGAAATGTCCTGATAGTTAGAACTATTAATCAGTGGAACAACTTGCCTCCAGAGGTTGTGGGATCTCTAACAGTGGAAGTTTTTAAGAAGAGATTTGATGGCTGCCACAGAGAGGAAGGGGTCAATCTATTCTCCAAAACATCTGAAGGCCAGACAAGGAATAATGGATGGAAACTGATCAAGGAGAGATTCAACTTGGAAATAAGTGAGAAAAATCAAGCAAGCTTGCCTTCAGAAGTTGTGGGAGCTTCATCATTGGAAGCTTTCAAGAAGAGACCGACTGCCATCTGTCACAAATGGTGTAGGGTATTCTAATTGGGTGAGGGGTTGGACTAGATGACCCACAAGGTCCCTTCCAACTCTGGTAATCTGGTAAGCCATTCGTCTGAAATGATATAGGGTTTCCAGTTGTTAAGTGAATCATACTGTTATTATGCGAATCTGGCTTCCCCTATTGATTTTGCTAGTTGGGAGCCAGGTTGAAAATGGTGATCATCTAGGAGCTGGATTAGAAGACCTCCAAGGTCCCTTCCAGCTTGATTCTGATTCTCATTCTGAACCATCATAAATACATATCAGTTGCCAAGTGACTAAATTTTGATCATGTGACCATGGGGATGCTGTAATGGACATTAGTGTGAATGTTCTGACCAAAGCTTCCTGAGACTGTAATTAACCACACGCTTACTCCAAACAACCCTCTTTTTATTTCAACGGCTGGGAATCTTGTTCAAAAAGCCTTGGTGGTACAGGCTGTTAAACACCTGGCACTTAATTCCAGCTGCCTGCAATTACTGCAGGCTCGAATCCCACCAGGCTCAAGGTTGACTCAGCCTTCCATCCTCTCGGGGTAGGTAAATTGAGGACCCAAGATTGTTGGGGGCAATTAGCTGACCTTGTAAAAATGCCGCTTAGTAATAAGCAGGCATATACAATGGAATGAAGGCTATTGCTGAGCGCATTGGGTTGTGCTCCAAAAATTGTAAGCAGCCCTGAGTCTCGGAGAAGGCGGCATATAAATGTAATTAAAAAAAATTCCCAGCCCATAATGAGTCCCAAATAGTCTCTTGAGATAAGCACCCACCTTTATCTCCTTTGAATTGCTGCCAACAACTGAAGTGCCAAATGAAGTGTAAAAAGCCAAACAGAGTACAAAGTCCACACAGAGCTTCAAGGTTTAATCCAAACAGAGTGAACAAAGTTGCTTCCTGCAAAGGTTCCTGTCCCTTTGCTCCTCCTTTATGTCTTATGGGAGGGCCAATCAGCTCCAAGCCTTACTCCTGAGCTGCCCCTTTTGTCTTAACTGTTCTTGCCTTCTGGCAGCTCTGGGCACACATGCACTGGGAACAGGCTCCCCCTGTTCCTCTGCCTTGCTGCTGTCAGATTCTGGAGGCTCCGGAGTCAGCACGTAACTCCCAGATGGCCCTGGCCCCATCTCTGTATCGATGCAGGACCCTCATCCGAGTCCTCCCTAGACTCCTGGACTGCTCCATGTTCCTCCCCACTGTCTGACTCTGCTGCCATCTCTGCAGGCTGCTGGCAGCCCACAACAGTGAGAAATAGTAATCAACCACTGTTTTCACAGCTGTTTATTTATTTATTTATTTATTTATTTATTTATTTATTTATTTATTTATTTATTGGACTTGTATGCTGCCCCATCTCTGAAGACTCGGGGTGGCTCACAGCTAAAAACATACATTCATAATAAATAAATAGTTAAAAAAGAATTAAACCGAAACAAGCCCATATCGATATTAAAATTAAATAAAAAACCACCCCACCCCAAGAAGGTTATCACAGCCCAGCTTGGTCGAATAACCAGGTCTTCAGGTCATGGTGGAAGGTGCGGAGGTCAGGGGCCAGATGGAGCCCCAGGGGAAGCTGGTTCCACAGGGCGGGAGCCGCCACAGAGTAGGCCCATCCCTGGGGGACCGCCAGCCGACACTGGCTTGCCGACGGAACCCCGAGAATCCCCTGCCTATGTGCTCGCACAGGGCGGTTGGTACTCGATATCGGCAGGAGTCACTCCCTTAGATATTCTGGACCCATATCGTGTAGGACTTTGAATGTTAAAACTTCAAATGGTAAAGGTAAAGGTCTAGGTTTCCCCGCCCAGTTGTGTCCAACACTAGGGTGTGATGCTCATCTCTGTTTTTGAGTGAGAGAGCCAGCCTTGTCCGAACACATTTCTGTGGTCATGTGGCCAGCATGGCTATATATGCCAAAACCGCATGGAACCCTGTTACTTTCCCACTGAAGGGGTACCTATTAATCTACTTGCATTGCATGCTTTCGAATTGCTAGGTGGAGCAAGGAATGGGAGCTCACCCCATCTAGTGATGCTCGAGTCTCTAACCTGAGCTGTCAGCTGATAAGCTCAGTGTCTAACTGCTGAGCCATTGAGCCCCATGGTTTTAAATGACAACTAAACAAATGGTTGTAAGCAGAGAACTACCTCTGCTACAGTCCATCCATGGGGAATATTCTTCTCCATTGTGATAAATTTCAAAAGAAAATTCTCTTTTATCAAATTGATGCACTGAATTTTTTCCCCCTGTGTTGAAAAATCTGTGCTACCCCTCCCGAAAAACCCCACACGAATTCAAAACCCATTCTCTATGAAAAATGCATGTGCAAATAACGTTGCAGATTGAGCACTACTACTATTTCTATTACTACTATTATTAGCATATGTTTATCAGGTTTCTGTTCAAAATGCAAGCGTTTGAAATGATGAATGACAGCATTAAAAGCAAATTCAAATAATTTGTAAGCCACAATACAATTTAAAACAGGGTACAGTAGCATAATTCAGCCGTGATGAAAATAATTTTGAAGTGTCTTAAAAGCCTTGTAAAACAGAAACATTTTTAACCAATGGAAAAAAAAACTATACAATGAGGCTTAGACCTGCATCTCTTAACGCTGATATTCAGAAGGACCCCCAACAAGGTGGGATTCTACCGTTTTGGACTGGTTCTATAGAACCGGTTATTACAATTCTGCACAGTTCGAAGAACCAGCAAATCGTGCCCCTGGCTGGCCCCACCCCTCTCTGCCCACCCCACCCTCCCCGCCCTGTCAGTCCTTATCACACTCTATTTTTTGCCTTCCTGGGCCTCAGGGAAGCCTCCTGGGGGGGGGGCGTTTTTGCTCCCAGGAGGCTTTTCTGAGGCTCAGGAGGCCAAAAAACAGAGCACGGGTGTGTGTGTGCTGTGCAGCCTCTCCATGCACTGTTTTTTTGCCTTCCTGGGCCTTAGGAAAGCCTCCTGGGAGCAAAAACGCCCCCCTCCAGGAGGCTTCCCTGAGGCCCAGGAAGGCAAACAAACAAACAAACCACGGAGCATGGGAGGGAGGTGCTGTGAAGAAGAAGATGAAGAAGAAGAAGAAGAAGAAGAAGAAGAAGAAGAAGAAGAAGAAGAAGAAGAGGAGGAGGAGGAGGAGGAGGAGGAGGAGGAGGAGGAGGAGGAGGAGGAGGAATTAATAATAATAATAATTTATTAGACTTGTATGCCGCCCTCTCTCCCTAAGGACTCAGGGTGGCTCACAGTATAAAACCCAATAATTTACTTAAAAATCAATTAAACATTAGAAGCCTAATAACAATAAAATGATTAAAATTCATTAAAATTACTCTAAAACAAACACCCCTTGGTTCAGTCCAGACCAGCTTGCTGAAAGAGTCTTCAGGTCATGGTGGAAGGAGCGGAGATCAGGTGCCAAACAAAGGCCCAAGGGAGCTGGTTACACAGGGTGGGTGCTCCCACAGAGAAGGCCCTACCCCTGGGCACCGCCAGCTGACAATGTCTGGCCGACGGTACCCCAAGGAGGCCCTGCCTGTGGGAGCGTACCTGCCTGTGGGAGAAGAGGAGGAGGAGGAGGAGGAGGAGGAGGAGGAGGAGGAGAGGGAGGAGAAACCATGCCCACCCAGTCACATGGCCATGTCCACCTAGCCACGCCCACAGAATCCGGTAGTAAAAATATTTGTATCCCACCCCTGAACCCCACCTGGGTACCAGTTCTTGAAAGAAAATGCAGCCCCATCCAAGACCAATGAAGATAATCTACTTGATCCCTCAGTCTTTTGAGACTGAGCAGACCTCTGTCTGCCTCATCTGTTTCGATCAGCCCTGTCTGGGAAAAGAGGCTGGAGCTTTCAGGTTGGGTTCCCACAACAGGCTAAATGCAGGTTAATGCAAAGAGCAGAGATTCAACCTGGAATTGAGAAAGTTTCTGACAGTGAGAGCGATCAACCAGTGGAACAGAAGTTGCCTTCAGAAGTTGCAGGAGCTACATTACTGGAAGCTTTCAGGAAGAGATTGGAACTGCCATTTGTCAGAAATGGTGTAGGGTCTCCTGCTTGGGTGGGGGGGTTGGACTAGATGACTTACAAGGTCCCTTCCAACTCTGGTATTTTATATTCAATGAGAGTGATCCAAACCCAAACAGCCTCCAGACACTGATTTGTGGCATTTTTGATGCTCTAAAACAGGGGTGTCAAACTCATGGCGTCACGTTGTCATCATGTGACGTATCACGACTTTTCCTCCCCTTTGCTAAACCAAGGGTTTAGCAAGGAATATAAAACCTTCCATTCCCCACTAACCTATCAGAGCTGAAAAAGCTTCTTGCATGAGAAACAAAACATCTTCAAAGAAAACAAGAAAGTCCAGTTGCCTCTGGAAAAAAGCACCCTTGGGATGAGAAGTGTTCTTGCTGTTGTTATTATTATTATGCTGCATCAGATGTTCAGGCTGGAGTTGGCATTTTTATCTACCTATCGAGGGCTTCCCAAGGATCTGAGATAGACAGATGTTGTAGTGTGATGATGTTAAAGGTATCCTTGAAGGATGTAAGCTTTTCCAAGTAAAGCTGACTTTTGCAATTGATTGACAGTAGTTTTGCCAATGTTGATGGAATCCACGTAATGCTCCAGATGTTTTGGGATTGCACCTCAGGTGTCTATCACTATTAGTACACCTTTTGCTTTTTTTTGCCTGAGTTGTTCTACTTCTTTTTACAGAACTTGATTTTCTCCATTTTTCTCTCTTCTATTCTGCCTTCTCTGTGCGCTGCCATGTCTACTATCCAGACTTTTTCACCTTTCCTATCAACAATTGTTAACACAAAATTCACTTAACAAATGTCTCACTTAGCAACAGAAATTTGGGGGTCAATTGTTGTCATAAAGTCTAGTACTACCTGTATTTGACAAGTCTTGATAAATTACTATCTAATGATAATGCATTCAGTTCAAATACCTGCAGTTTTGCACCTAAAAATTATGACCTGGCAAAACCCAGAAATCCGTATTTAGTTTTCATTTCATTTCATTTCATTTCATTTCATTTCATTTCATTTCATTTCTTTCTTTCTTTCTTTCTTTCTTTCTTTCTTTCTTTCTCTTTCTTTCTTTCTTTCTTTCTTTATTAAATTTATATCCCGCCTCTCTTCCCCTATCGGGGAACTCGAGGCGGCGTACAACAAGATAAAAAACAGTAGCCTATACAATATAAAATCAAAACACATTCATACAATCCAGACATACAAGAGGGAAGAACAAGGTCTCAATTCCATGCCCTCCGACAAAGCCAGGTCTTAACAGCTTTGCGGAAAGCAAGTAGATTGGGGATGGTTCTAATCTCCGCAGGGAGCGTATTCCAAAGGGACGGAGCTGCCACAGAGAAGGCTCTCGCCCGCGGCCCCGCCAGCCGGCATTGTCTGGCCGACGGTATTCGGAGCAAGCCCTCCCTGTGGGATCTAACCGGGCGCTGGGAGGCATACAGTAGCAGTAGGCGGTCTCGAAGGTATCCTGCTCCTAAGCCAAGAAGGGCTTTAAAAGTTGTCACTAGCACCTTGAATTGCACCCGGAAGACCACCGGCAGCCAATGCAGCTCGCAGAGGATAGATGTTATATGGGCGCACCTAGGTGTGCCCATAATCACCGCGCCGATTTTGCACCAGCTGAAGTCTCCGAGTGCTCTTCAAGGGCAGCCCCATGTAGACCGCATTGCAGTAGTCCAATCGGGAGGTGACAAGGGCGTGAGCGACCATGTGTAGAGCCCCTCGGTCCAGGAAAGGTCGCAACTGGCGCAACAGGTGAACCTGTGCAAAGGCCCCCCTGGTCACAGCTGTAAAATGGTGGTCAAATTGTAGCTGTGGATCCAGAAGGACCCCCAAGTTACGAACTCGTTCTGAGGGAAGCAATTTCTCTCCCCCCAGTACCAAAGTTGGATAATCAACTGGAGACCGAGGCGGCAGGACCCACAGCCACTCAGTCTTGTCAGGGTTGAGTCTGAGCCGATAGGTCCCGATCCAGACCCTCACAGCCTCCAAGCACCGGGACATCACCTCCATGGCCTCACTAGATTGATCAGGGACAGAGATGTAGAACTGGGTATCACCCCTTCCTTCCTTCCTTCCTTCCTTCCTTCCTTCCTTCCTTCCTTCCTTCCTTCTTTCCTTCCTTCCTTCCTTCCTTCCAAAAATAGCTTCTGACATCAACTTCCCATCACTTTGTACTGCTCTACTTTTTTGCCAAATAAGATTTTCCAATAATTTGAACACACAGAATATACCGTATTATGCAAAAAAAGATACATCTAAATATGGAAATATATTTTGCTTGTTTTTCATCCTCGTGTTAAAAATTGCATCTGTGGAATTTAGATTTAGAGGCAAAAGACCTCACAAGGGAACGATGTCTATTATCTGTGGTTGATGCTTCAATTGCCAATCAAGATGGTTTAATTCAAGATTTGATTCCTGGCTGTCACTTCATCCGTGCCCTGCATCACCAACCTTCTGGTTACTTTCTTCTTCAGCAAAGTTAAACCAATGATATGCATTGTCACATCCAACCACGAAGACATGTTAAAGATGGAAGACTGTTTGTTCAGCTCTCTGGTCGAGATAAGTAGTAAATATGCTTAGGCTATGATACTATTCTCTTATGGATACAGTGAAAACAAAAGGGAGATTAAAGTGGTGTGAACTCAATTAATAACATCTTGAGTACAAGCCTGTTTATTTCCACCCTTTTAAATAGTAGTAACTGCAAGAGGGATCTTGGAGTCCTAGTGGACAATCACTTAAATATGAGCCAGCAGTGTGCTGCAGCTGCTAAAAAAGCCAGCACAGTTTTAGACTGCATTAACAGAGGGTTAGAATCAAGGTCCACATGAAGTGTTAATTCCTCCAAAGAGTGCAGAGAAGAGCAACAAAGATGATTTATTTATTAATTTATTAATTAAACTTATATGCCGCCCAACTCCCAAAGGACTCCGGGCGGCATATAAGTTTAATTAATAAATGATTAGGGGACTGGAGACTAAACATATACTGTAAAGAATGGTTGCTGGAAATGGGTATATCTAGTTTCATGAAAAGAAGGGACTATCCATCTCATCCTGGGAACCCTTTTTTTGAACTATTACCATCTGGCAGACGGTACAGAATAATAAAAACAAGGACAAATAGGCTGAAAAACAGCTTCTATCCCAGGGCAGTAGCTCTTTTGAATTCTGCTATGCAGTGTTGGTGTGGTGTCGGGGGTTTCCGGTTCAATGTGTGGAGGGTGAAGGATGTGTGTTTGTGTTTATTGTCATGGTCATGGTCATGATGTGCACTGAAGATGGTGTTTGATTTCGTTGTACGAGGTGCAATGACAATTTTTATTTTTTTATTTTTAATTACATTTATATGCCGCCTTTCTCCGAAGACTCAGGGCGGCTTACAATATTTTTTGTAACCCAATGCGCTCAGCAATAGCCTTCCTTCCATTGTATATGCCTGCTTATTACTAAGCGGCATTTTTGCAAAGTCAGCTTATTGCCCCCAACAATCTTGGGTCCTCAATTAAAAGTAAGCTAAACTAAACTAAGACTGACAGGATAGCAGTGTTCCATTATTTGAGGGGCTGCCACAAAGAAGAAGGAGTCAACTTATTCTTCAGAAGCACCAGAAGGCAAGCCAAGAAGCAATGGGTGGAAACTAATCAAAGACAGAAACAATCTAGTACTAAGGAGAAATTTCCTGTCAGGGAGAAAATTGATCAGTGGAACAACTTGCCCTCAGAAGTTGTAGATGCTCGAACACTGGACGTTTTTAAGAAGAGACTGGACAACCATTTGTCTGAAATAGTATAAGGTCTCCTGCCGAGGGTTGGACTAGAAGGCCTCAAAGTGTTGCCTGATGGACTCAAACTGTTTAGCAATTCAGTGACTCGCAAACTGCTGTGATATGAACAGAAAGGGCAGGTTTCCAAGTGATTGGTATTTTGGAGCTTGGATTAGCTATTCTGTTCAATTATGGCCAAAGAACAGGAGATTCCAGGAGTTAAGATGAACTGACATATGCATTGTGCGACGCCAGCTAATGGAACAAAGGAAGGTACTTTGTAGCAGATCAGAGTATTTGGCCATTTAATCCCTGTCTTTTTCACCAACTGGTACTTTATCCTTTTTCACTGGAGACAACAAAGCTGAACCTGAGGCCTCCTACAGACAAAATAAGCACTGAATCACTGAATTATAATCCCTCCAGAAGATTTACATGGGTGACAAATTAAGCACCCATCAACAGAGAGTTTGGATCTCTGACTTGGCTGGATCTATAATACATTTCAGTTGAGAATGTTTATATGGCTTTTGGTCAAAGAATAAGTATTGAATAAGAAAACAGTAGCCTTATTCACATGTTCATTATAACCACTAAGACCATGTCCACCAAGAAACATGTTCACCGTAGAAGAGAGTATTTGTAGCTCAGGGTTGAACTGTAGGGCCGTTGCTGCTCTCTGAGCTTGGTGGTTTTCTAACTGACATTTCGTTACCAAGCCAGGTGACATTATCAGAGTTAGTAGGGAGTGAGGTTTGGTCTCTAGTTGAGTGATGAAACGTCTGTAAGAAAACCACCAAGCTCAGAGATTACCAAGCACACCTTCGCTATCTCTGTTCATCTTCTTCATGCATCCCAAGGAAATTATGACAGTAGCATCACACAAAGACTTGTGATTAGGCATTGCTTTTTATTTTATTCATTACAGTTAATGAATAAATTTATTAAATTTATTCTCTCATCTCATTATCAAGTGACCCCGGGTGGCTTTCTAGGCCTTTCTTCCTAAACCTTTCTTTAAAATGGATCTTCCAGGTTTCCTCATGGCATTGGAGACCATATGGCTGCGTTTCTACAGGACATTTAATCATGTTAGGGTCAAATCTAGAACCTCCATTCCCACAATATGCTAAGTTTGGTTAGCACAAACATTTTGTTGTGCCTGAGCCTATGATATGATTTAGCCCCTTAATTTAAAGTATTGTGTAAACCAGGGGTCTTCAAACTTGACAGCTTTAACACTTGAGGACTTCAACTCCCAGAATTCCTCCTCCAGTCATGTTAGCTCAGGAATTCTGGGAGTTGAAGTCCACAAGTCTCAAACTTGTCAAGTTTGAAGGCCCTTGGTATAAACCAAAAAAATTGGTAGCCAGATTAAGCATGAGGTGTAATTACGGTTTTGTGATTGTTCTGCATCATTTTTTATCAGTTTTTTAATCACATTTTTTGTGGTTATTGTGCATCATTATGTGAATTGGGCTACTGGATGACATGTGTGCCTATATTTATTTACATTAGATTTTATCACAACTTCATAAGTAATTCAAGATGATGAACATACCTGATACTTCCTCCTCCTCCTAATTTCTCCACAACAACCCTGTGAGAGAGAGTGATTGGCTTTCATGCCTAAGGTGGGAGTAGAACTCACCATCTCCTGGTGATTGGCACAAAGTCATCCAGCCAGTTTTCATGCCTAAGGTGGAACTAGAACTCAACGTCTCCTGGTGATCGGCCCAAAGTCACCCAGATGACTTTAATGCCTAAGGTGGAACTAGAACTCACTGTCTCCTGGTGATTGGCCCAAAGTCATCCAGAAGACTTTCATGCCTAAGGTGGGACTAGAACTCACCATCTCCTGGTGATTGGCAAAAAGCCATCCAGCCAGTTTTCATGCCTAAGGTGGAATTGGAACTCACTGTCTGCTGGTGATTGGCGCAAAGTCACCCAGATGACTTCCATGCCTAAGGTGGAACTGGAACTCACCGTCTCATGGTGATTGGTATATATATATATATATTTATGGGGTGACTTTGGGCCAATAACCAGGAGACAGTGAGTTCTAGTTATATATATTTATATAACTGGATCTCTCTATATATATATTTAAAATACACTATATGAGGAAAAAGATGAGAAAGGAAGCCAAAAGAAAAGAGGATTAATGGTTACGTATGTCTCACAGCCTAATTACAAGAATGATTTCCATTTTACTGGGATAAAAGTTCCAGGGGTCCCCAGGCTAAGCTATACCCCCTATTAAAATGAGCAAAGAAATGGCTAAATTGTAAATCGTGCTTGAGGATAATTAATTTATTTCCTTCTAAGTACCTATTGACCTGTTCTTGTGAAAGTTGTTAAAACTAATCAGAGAAGTATTGTTTAAGCAGTTCGTGAAACTTGCAAACAGTGGATTGCTGTCCTGGATTTGGCTCTACAATACAGAATATATGTTTGGACAATTTATGAAAAACTTGCAGTTTGAGAGATGGGGAGGGAAGAAGAACAATAGGAATTAAAGGATAATTAATCAGAAGGAAACTAGGAAACATGCAGACGTTTCCAGCACAAAATACAGGTAGTTCCTGATTTATAACAGTTCATTTAGTCACCGTTCAACATCACCGCAGCACTGGAAAAAAAGGGACTTATCACTGCAGCATCCCCATGGTCACGTGATCAAAATTCAGATTCTTGACAACTGACTCATATTTATGATGGTTGCAGTATCCCGGGGTCATGGGATCCCCTATTGTGATCTTCTGACAAGCAAAGTCAATGGATAAACTAGGTTCACTTCACAACTGTGATGCTAACTTAACTGCAGTGATACCAACTTAATTGCAGCGATTCACTTAACTGTCTCAAGAAAGGTCATAAAATGGGGCAAAATTCACTTAACAACTGTCTCGCTTAGGTACATAAATTTTGGACTCAATTGTGGGTCATAAGTCAAGGAGTACCTGTAGCTGAGTAAACTTTTTTTTCTCTTAAAACACAGCTATACCTGCTCACAATCTGTAACTGGGACTGCTTATGGTGAACTTCTGTCCCCAGTTTTATTCGTTTAATACTTAATATCTGACAAATAAGGAAACAAAGTCAATCCTCTCTTTTTCATGACAGCCCCCCAAGTACCAGAAGACAGCTGTCATGTCACCCCTGATTCTTCTCTTTGTTAAGCTAAATATACTTAAATGTCTAAGGAGATTATCAGTCATCCAGGTCATGATTGTCCCAAAGGTGCTTTTCCAAGAGGCAACTGGACTTTCTGGTTTTTCTTTGAAGGCATTTCGCTTCTCATCCAAGAAGCTTCTTCAGCTCTGACTGGATGGTGGGGAATGGAAGGATTGATACTCCTTGCAGACAGCTGGTCATTTGCATCCTTTTAGAGAGTCATTGAGGCCACTTGGAGGTTTATCTGTGTCCTCAGAGTCACTTGAGTACTTCTCCTGGTTCCCGTAGTCTGCAATTTTTTCCTCTGGAAATCCATTCCTACTCCCACACCATCCAAAGGATGTCCATCCCAAGTGATATAGCTAAAAGTCGGTAGAGATTCTCAGTCATCCAGGTCACAGTTGTCCCAAAGGTGCTTTTTTAAAGAGGCAACTGGACTTTCTAGTTTTTCTTTGAAGGTGTTTCGCTTCTCTTCCAAGAAACTTCTTCAGCTCTGACTGGATGGTGGGGAATGGAAGGATTCATAGTCCTTGCATTTGCATTCTTTCACCTTAAAGACCAGCTAAAAGGATGCAAATGACCAGCTGTCTGCAAGGAGTATAAATCCTTCCATTCCCCATCATCCAGTCAGAGCTGAAGAAGCTTCTTGGATGAGAAGCGAAACATCTTCAAAAGAAAAACCAGGAAGTCCAGTTGCCTCCTTAAAAAAAGCACCTTTGGGACTAAATATACTTAGCTCCCTCTATAAGGTAGCCGGAGGCTAAATCATAAGATTTAGCGTCCAGCCCCCTTATGATCCTTGCTGCTCTTCTCTGTACACTTTCTGAGGTATCAGCATCTTTTCTGTGTCATAGTGACCAGAAACTGGATGCAATCTTCCCAATATGGCCTCACTACTGCAGAATAATGGGGCCATACTTGGAATACTGCATACAGTTCCCTATCCTTGGGAAACCAGGCTGCTGTGATTCACAAGTGAATCGCCTCTCAAAACCTGCTCCATGCTTTGGCTACACAAGACTGCCCCTAGGCCAAGCGAGAAGGAGTTAGGACAACACTCCAGCTCTGTCTGTACAAGCCTGATCGGCTTTAAAAAACATGCAGCAACTTCCCTCTAAATGGCTTGCAAACCCCTGAAGGAGAGGTCATAAAACAATGTGAGATGCCCTGCCATACTCCATACTGTATAAGCCATTAATCTGGACAACAGACACCGGGGCTATAGAAGAGAGAGAGAGAATAAGAGAGAATAGAATCGGAGACAATAAGAATGAGGGAAAATAAGAGAGAGAAAATGAGAATGAGAGAGAATGAGAGTGAACGAGAGAGAAAATGAGAGAATAAGAGAGAATGGGAGAAACAATGAGAATGAGAGAGAAAATGAGAATGAGAAAGAGAGAAAGAGAATGAGAATGAGACAGAGAATGAGAGAATGAGAGAGAGAATGGGAATGAAAAATAAGAGAGAAAATGAAAATGAGAGAGAATAAAAGAGAAAATGAGAATGAGAGAGAGAATAAGAGAGAGAATGAGAATGAGAGAGAGAATGAGAGAATAAGAGAGAGAAAATGAGAATGAGAGAATAAGAAAGAGAATTAGAGCGAGAGAAAAAGAATGAGAGAGAAAGAATATAAGAGAGAGAGAATGAGAGAGAGAGGGAGGGACAGGGAGAGAGAGGGAGGGAGGGAGGGAGGGACTGACTGGAAGCTAAGATGACCTGGTCCTTGGGACATCAAAGAATAACTCAGCGCCCACAGCCCTGTTATTATTGCTTGGAGTATTTACATTACAGAAGTCTAACAGTTTGGAAAGCTATAAATGTCTCTTTATTAATCAGCAGTTCTTAAAAGTCTATAAATATCCACCACTATATTTGTTTAATGCACTCTTAAAGCTTCCAGAGGAGCTGTTATTATCTGACATGTCAACTCTGTAGTGCCTTGAATAAAGCTTTAAGAATCTTGCTTTTTAGCTTGCTTTTCTTCTTTTCAATATTTTGCTAGTAAATCACGGGGTGAGCTGATCTCATCCTAAATCTCTGCACCTTAAAATTCAGAGATATTTTTTTTAAGAAAATGACTGTCTCTGTCTTCTAGCAATGCTCAGCCAGAGGAGGAGGTAAGACAAAATAGGTTAAGTGTACAATCTTGGTGCACGTAGGCAAATCTGCCAAAGTTTCACTTATTTCTACAGTAGGATTCCAGAGAAAATCCATTATCCATTGCTGTTCAAGCCAAATGATTGGATCGTGCAGAAATCTATCATAGCATGAAGGGGCAGATAATTTATCTGGATCCGATAGTATAAATTTTGAAGTAATTCTTGGCTTAACAATAGGTTAAAATGCACATATTTACTCAAAGTCCAAAGATAATACTTTGTAGGCCAAAGTGGACACACAAGGGATTTGTCTCTGGTGCAGAAGTTCTCAGGGTACATGCTAAATAACAAAGTAATAATAATCAATGATGCAATAAGAGAAGCTAGTGGAACAGATAGGAGGATAATAGTAATACATCCAGACTACATGGGTAAATATACTTAGACGTAAGACAGCACTGTTGAGAATTAGGTGTTCAGCAGAGTGATGGCACGAAGGAAAAAAACCATGTCTGTATCCAGTTGTTTTGGCATGAGATGCCCTATAGCGGTGTTCTGAGGTAAAAAGTTGAAGCAATTTATGTCCAGGATGTGAGAGGTCTGTAGATATTTTCTCAGCCCTCTTGCTGACCCATGCAATACAGAGTGGAGCGGAGCAGAGCAGAATGGAACGGAACAGAACAGTTGGAAGGGACCTTGGAGGTCTTCTAGTCCAACCCCCTGCTCAGGCAGGAAACCCTATACCATTTCAGACAAACAGCTGTCCAATCTCTTCTTAAAAACATCCAGTGTTGGAGCATCTGCAACTTCTGGAGGCAAGTTATTCCATTGATTAATTGTTCTCACTATCAGGAAATTTCTCCTTGGTTCTAGGTTGCTTCTCTCCTTGATTAGTTTCCACCCATTGTGTCTGGTCCTGCACTCAGGTGCTTTGAAGAATAGCTTGACTACCTTTTCTTTGTGGCAGGCCCTGAGATATTGGAACACTGCTATCATGTAGTCCTTCTCTTCGCTAGACTAGCCATGCCCAGTTCTTGCAACTGTTCTTTGTATGTTTAAGCCTCCAGTCTCCTAATCATCTTTGTTGCTCTTCTCTGCTCTCTTTCTAGAGTCTCAACATCGTGATCAAAACTGAATTGTTTTTTTCTGCAATCCTAACTATCTGTTGAAGTCTGTACCGGTGGTGGGATTCAAATTTTTACTACCGGTTCTGTGGGCGTGGTGGGCGTGGCAGGGGAAGGATAATGTAAAATCTCCAGTCAGAGGTGGCATTTGCTGATTCTCCTATTCAAAATGTCCTCTACCAGTTCTCCAGAACTGGTCAGAACCTGCTGAATACCACCTCTGGTCTGTACCTGTCCTTTTTGGTTGCTGTACCAACCCAGACATTTCACTGGGGAAACAGATGCAACCCACAAACTGTAGGTTAGCAAAATGGACATGAAACGAATGCTGATTTTATCTGTGAGGTTTAAATTTTGGAATGATGTGAAACCTAGCAAAGGGATATAACAACTGAAAGCATGTTGGGGTGGGGCAAACCAAATATGTACAAACATATACACCTCTTAATTCAGCACAAACAGCAGATCATGCACTGTGCATCAAATTATACTCTTGTCAGTACAGATGGGTGAAATATAGGGTTGAATGCTGATTTATTTATTTATGGGCCTGTTTGCTTACTGCTCCAATCCAACAGCGCTGAATATATAGATATATTCCTTCTGGCATATAAAAATACTGGGACCCTCATTGACAGCACCACAAATATAATGAGAATTGGAACTTTACCCATTGATTGTTACCTACAGTGGGGCTTTCATTAAAGTTGCATTATGTTCAAGGATTATTGTGCATTTATTTATTTTATTTTATCCTGCTTTTATTATTGTTTGTAAGTAACTCAAGGCAGAGAACACATCTAATACTGCTTTCTACTCCTGATTTCTCCTCAAAATCCCTGTGAAGTGAGTTGGACTAAGAGAGAGAAACTGGCCCAGAGTCAACCAGCTGGCATTCATGCCTAAGATGGACTAGGACTCAGAGTCTCCTGGCAATTGGCCCAAAGTCACAGAGCCAGGTTTTGTGCCTAAGATGGACTAGAACTCACAGTCTCCTGGCGATTAGCCCACAGACACAGAGCCAGGTTTTGTGCCTAAGATGGACTAGAACTCACAGTCTCCTGGCGATTGGCCCAAAGTCACAGAGCCAGGTTTTGTGTCTAAGATAGACTAGAACTCACAGTCTCCTGGCGATTGGCCCAAAGTATTTCCTAGTCGAACCACAGACAACTACAATGATCTAATACATATCGATTTTACAGAAGACAATGTTGAAAAGCACTCATAATCTAAAACCATCTCTATCTACTGGACCAGATGGAATATGTGCCTACTTCTTAAAAAAGCTATCCACTGCCATAGCAGAACCTCTAAGTATAATCTTTGAAAAATCTTTCAGGACCAGCTCCTTGCCAAACCTATGGTCACAAGCCACGGTCATCCCTGCCTTCAAAAGGAGACCCCAGCCTAGTTGAAAATTACAGACCAATCTCTTTATGTTGCGACACCTGTAAAGTCATGGAATCAATTATTAACCAATCCATTATCCTCCATTTAGAGACAAACAACCTACTCTCTAACAAACAATTTGGTTTCAGAAAAAACTATCCTGTAATATCAACTCTTACACTGCAAAAACATATGGACTACACAACTCGATCAGGGTAAAGCAATAAACGCAATCTACATAGATTTCTGTAAAGCCTTTGATTCAGTGATACACGACAAACTATTACTAAAACTAAAATCTTATGGTATCTCTGGACACCTGCATAACTGGATAGAAACATTCCTGTCAAACAGACAACAAATGGTCAAAATTGGGAGCGTCCTATCAAATTCTGTACCTGTCAACAGTGGTGTCCCCCAAGGCAGCGTTCTAGGTCCAACTCTCTTCATACTCTACATAAATGACCTCTGTGATCATATTAAGAGCAACTGTGTTCTCTTCGCTGATGATGTAAAACTATTCAACACCACAGACAATACTGCCACCTTCAAAAAGACCTAGACCATGTATCAGAATGGTCAAACAAATGGCAACTTCAAATCTCAACAAATAAATGCTCTGTCTTACATATTGGCAAAAAAAAATCAGAAAATAAAATACAAGCTGAATAGTCAAGACCTTGTTGATGATCCAAACTCAGTCAAGGACCTTGGAGTACTCATCTCTAATGATCTAAGTGCTAGAGCCCACTGTAGCTACATAGCCAAAAAGGCATTAAGAGTTGTTAACCTAATCCTACATAGCTTTTTCTCTGGTAATATCACACTACTAACTAGAGCATACAAAACATTTGCTAGACCAATACTCGAATACAGCTCATCAGTCTGAAACCCACATCACCTATCTGATATTAACACAGTTGAGAAAGTCCAGAAATATTTCACAAGAAGAGTTCTCCACACCTCTACTCATTGCAGAATACCTTATGCCACCAGACTTGAAATTCTAGACCTAGAAAACCTAGAACTACGCCATCTTCAGTCTGATCTAAATATAGTATATAAAATCATACATTGCAATGTCCATGAATACTTCAGCTTCAACCATAACAATAGAAGAGCACACAATAAATACAAACTCAAGGTTAAACGCACCAAACTTGATTGCAGGAAATATGACTTCAGCAACAGAGTGGTCAATGTCAGGAATACCCTACCTGACTCTGTGGTTTCTTCCCCAAACCCCAAATACTTTAACCTTGGACTGACTACTATTGACCTCACCCTTTTCCTAAGAGGTCTGTAGGGGGTGTGCATAAGCGCACCAACGTGCCTACCGTCCCTGTCCTATTGTTTCTTTTTATTTTTCTTATATGTATCCATTTCATGTATTCATAACTATGTTTATGCTTTTACCTATTATCTTGTAAGCGATTGACAAATCAAATAAATCAAATAAATAAATAAATAAATAAAGTCACAGAGCCAGGTTTTGTGCCTAAGATAGACTAGAACTCACACAGAAGTCACAGAGCAGTAGACTAGAACTCTGCCTCCACAGTCTCTCCATTCATTCTCTTCATTTTCCCATTTCATCCAACTTTCAGTTCCATCGTTTTTGACGGCTACTAACCATCTTCACTCCTCATCTGGTGACTTCTCTCCGGAGAGCGAAGTCCCCCCCCCCTTTCTTGTAGATATGTGGTGTACATCTGCAATCCCATCTGAATGTCAGCCCCTAAGCCAATTTAGCAAACCTCTACAAACCTAGCAGGATTGAACCTGATTATTACATGGATAGCAAGCCACCAGACAGATGTCAGCAAGACTAGAAGAAGATTTTGGGGAGAGGGAGGGAACATGCTGGAGGAAGGTAATTGTTAACCAATTGGGTAGCTTTGCCAAAGAAAATGACATGGATTGATCCAAGCAGAGCTGAGCTCGGCTTTTATCACGCCCCTGAAAATATTAAGTCTTTTCCAAACATTGTGATGCAAACTTGCTACTCTCAGTGTCCTGGTTTTGGCTGAAATCCTGCTGGCAATGGACCACAGAATTTTGTTAGAAGAGCCTCTTTCTTTGCAGATAGTGCTAGCTGTGTGTGTAGATTTCCTTATAGATAGAATGAATGTGCACGGCACCGGGCATATTTATTTCCACCCAAAATCAATACCAGGAAAAAAACGGTTGCTGTATCAAGGAAAGTGTCACTTTCATGGAACTTTCTACATGTGTCACTGTTCTATTTAGGAATAGAACAGAACAGAATAGAATAGAATAGAATAGAATAGAATAGAATAGAATAGAATAGATAAGGAATGGAATGGAATGGAATGGAATGGAATGGAATGGAATAGAATAGATAAGGAATAGATAAGGAATGGAATGGAATGGAATGGAATGGAATGGAATAGAATAGAATAGAATAGAATAGAATAGATAAGGAATAGATATGGAATGGAATAGAATAGAATAGAATAGAATAGAATAGAATAGAATAGATAAGGAATAGATAAGGAATGGAATAGAATAGAATAGAATAGATAAGGGAATAGAAGGAATGGAATGAATAGAATAGAATAGAATAGATAAGGAATAGATAAGGAATGGAATGGAATAGAATAGAATAGAATAGATAAGGAATAGATAAGGAATGGAATGGAATGGAATGGAATGGAATGAATAATAGAAGGAATAGATAAGGATGGAATGGAATGGAATGGAATGGAATAGAATAGAATAGAATAGAATAGAATAGAATAGAATAGAATAGAACAGTTGGCAGGGACCTTGGAGGACTTCTAGTCCAACCCCCTGCCTAGGCAGGAAACCCTATACCACTTCAGACAAATGGTTATCCAACATCTTTTTAAAAACTTCCAGTGTTGGAGCATTCACAACTTTTGGAGGCCAGTTGTTCCACTGATTAATTGTTCTCACTGTCAGGAAATTTTTCCTTACTTCTAGGTTGCTTCTCTCCTTCATTAGTTTCCGTCCATTGCTTCATGTCCTTCCCTCTGGTGCTTTGGAGAATAGCTTGACTCCCTCTTCTTTGTGGCAGCCTCTGAGATATTGGAACCCTGCTATCATGTTTCCCCTAGTCCTTCTTTTCATTAGCCAAGCCCAATTCCTGCAACTGTTCTTCATATGTTTTAGCCTCCAGTCCTCTAATCATCTTGGTTGCTCTTCTTTGCACTCTTTCTAGAGTCTCAAAATTTTTTTTTTATATCGTGGCGACTAAAACTGAATGCGAGGACAGGATAAAACTGAATAGGACGTATGCTTGACTCGGGCATTTTATTACAAAGCTACAGGGGTGGGGTTGATGGTGAGAAATTAACTACTGTGATTGAAAAATGAACATTGAATTATTCCTGGTATCCAGTGGACTGTTCAGAAGCATACTATAGTCAGATAACCCAAAGCTGCTTTTTCAAAAGGCAACTGGACTTTGTATTTTTCTTTGAAGAACTTTCGCTTCTCATCTAAGAAGTCTCCTCAGTTCTGATTAGTGTACATTCAAAGTGGCAATAAAGTTATTCTTATCCTTACAATGGAGTCCAACTTTTCTATGGCTAACTGAGGCAGTTGCTACATGAATTTGGCCCCTTCCTTGCCATAGCTGTTAAGTGAATCACAGCACTTGTTCAGTTAGCAACACGGTTGGAAAGTGAATCTGCCTTCCCAAAGGTTTTGCTTGTCAGAAGGTCACAAAAGGGGATCAGATGACCTAGGACACTGCAACTATATGATAAACATGAGCTAGTTGCCAAGCATCTGAATTTGATTATGGGGATACTACATCATGAGTGTGAAAAGAAGTGTTCATAAATCACTTTTTTCAGTGCCATTGTAACTTCCAAAGGTCAGTAAATGAACTGTTGTAAGTCACAGTCAGTACCTCTATATCCTTGTCTCAAAAGGTTACATTTTCCTCTTGGTTACACAAAACGAACCTCTAGTATGGAGTTGTTTTAGAAAGCTACCTGGAGGATCCAAAGATGCTTTTTCAAGAGGCCTCTGGAGTTTCTGTTTTTCTTTGAAGACGTTTTGCTACTCATCCAAGAAACAGAGCTGAAGAAGCTTCTTGGATGAGGAGCAAAACATCTTAAAGGAAAAACAAAGTATAATCTCCATAGACATATAGTCAACTATCCCTAAAGGTAAAGGTAAAGATTTCGCCTATCTGGTCATGTCCGACTCTAGGGGGCAGTGCAAGTGGTGGGATTCAATTTTTTTTACTGCCAGTTCTGTGGGCGTGGCTTGGTGGGCATGGCTTGGCTTGGTGGGCATGGCTTGGTGGGCATGGCAGGGGAAGGATACTGCAAAATCCCCATTCCTCCCACCCCACTAACCTGCTTTCCAGTTCCGTTCTCCTGTGCAGGGCAACAAAAGGAGACCCAGCCGATCGGCTAGGCTTCAGGAGGCAGAGAATAGATGGTGGCGGAGCCAGTCAGAGGGGGTATTTGCCAGTTCTCCGAACTACTCAAATTTTCCGCTACTGGTTCTTCAGAACTGGTCAGAACCTGCTGAATACCACCTCTGGGCAGTGCTCAACTCTGTTTCTTAGCCAAGAGTGCCAGCTTGGTTGGTCATGTGGCCAGCATGACATCACACCGCAGTGCAGAGCATGCAATAGAACATGGAACCCTGTGACCTTCCCACTGAAGTGGTTCCTAGTTATCGACTCACATGTTCATGTTTTCAGACTGTTAGGTGGGCAGGAGCGGCAAGAACAAGAGCTTGTCCCATCGCATGGTGCTTGGGTCTCAAACCAGGCTGTCAGTTTTCCAGCTGACAAACTCGGCTTCTTAACCACTGATCCATTGCATCTCCCAGATATCCACAGTATGACAAAATTAAAATAGACATTTACATTATCAAGTCTACCCAGAAGTGGTATTCAGCAAGGTTCTGCAGAACCGGTAGCAGAAATTTTGAGTAGTTCAGAGAACCGGCAAATCCCACCTCTGGCTGGCCCCACTCCCATCTATTCTCTGCCTCCCGAGTCCCAGCTGATTGGCTGGGTCTTCTTTGGTTGCCCTGCACAGGAGAACAGAGCTGGAAAGCAGGTTAGTGGTGGGGGAGGGAATGGAGATTTTACAGTATCCTTCCCCTGCCACGCCCACCAAGCCACGCCACACCCACCAAGCCATGCCCACAGAACCGGTAGTAAAGAAAAATTGAATACCACCACTGAGTCTACCTCCACTTTACACTTATATGCTTTGTGCAGGGATCCACTAGAAAATCCACCTTAAAGCTTCCAGAACTTCTGTCCAACTTCTGCTGGAATACATATAGCAGAGTTCACTATGTGATTTAATCATTGTTTGCACCACCCAAATGCTCTTATCATTAGACAGTTCTTCCCTGCATTCAAGTAGAATTTATATTCTGGTAGCTGAAACCATTATTCTGTGTCTTGCATTCTGGGGTGATAGATCACAGGTCCTGACCTTCCTCTGTGTGATATCTCTGCAGATACTCAAGGTGTGCTATCATTAGTCACCCTTCCCCATAGTGACATGTATCCAGTTCCCTTAGTCTCTTACAGAATACAGAATAGCAGGGTTGGAAGGGACATTGGAGGTCCTCTAGTCCAATTTCTGTTCAAGCAGGAGGCCCTAGAGCATTCCGGACAAATGGCTGTCCAATCTGTTAAAAAATCTGTAGTGATGGAGTCTATGGAGATTCTCAGTCATCCAGATCATGGTTGTCCCAAAGGGGCTTTTTTGCAGGAGGCAACTGGACTTTCTGGTATTTTCTTTGAAGAAGTTTCACTTCTCATCCAAGAAGCTTCTTCAGCTCTGACTGGATGGTGGGGAATGGAAGGATTTATATTCCTTGCAGACAGCTGGTCATTTGCATCCTTTTAGAGAGTCATTGAGGCTACTTGGAGGTTTATCTGTATCTCAGAGTCATCTGAATGGTGCTCCTGGTTCTATAAGAGTCTACAATTTTTCCTCTGGAAATCCATTCCTACTCCCACACCATTCAAAGAGGGTTCATGCCAAATTGTATATCTAAAAGTCTGTAGAGATTCTCAGTCATTGAGGTCATGGTTGTCCCAAAGGGGCTTTTGTGCAGGAGGCAACTGGACTTTCTTGGTTTTTCCTCTTTGAAGATGTTTCACTTCTCATCCAAGAAGCTTCTTCAGCTCTGACTGGATGGTGGGAATGGAAGGATTTATACTCCTTGCAGACAGCTGGTCTGCAAGAAAACAGGGAAGCCTAGTTGCCTCCTGAAAAAGCATCTTTGGGACAACCATGACCTGGATGACAGAGAATCTCCATAGACTTTTAGCTATGCAACTTTGGGATGAACACGTTCGAATGTTATGGGGATATGAACGGCTCTCCAGAAAAATTGCAGACTACAGGAACCATTTGCACTTCAGTCTGAGATGCAGACAACACAGACTCACTCCCAACAGCCTGTGCCTGTCTTCAACAGGGAAGAGACACAGGGCAGAAAACATCTTGCAGCCAAGAAGGCTCCACGCCCATTTGTACTACTCAGATGACTCTGAGATGCAGATAAACCTCCAAGTGGCCTCAATGACTCTCTAAAAGGATGCAAATGACCAGCTGTCTGCAAGGAATATAAATTTCATTTCTCACCATCCACTCAGAACTGAAGAAGCTTCTTGGATTAGAAGCAAAACATCTTCAAAGAAAACTAAGAAAGTCCAGTTGCCTCCTGAAAAAACACCTTTGGGACTGTAGTGACGGAGTCAACAGCCTCTGCAGGCATGCCATTCCACTGATTAATTGTTCTCACTGTCAATTTTTTCCTTTGTTTTAGGTTGTATCTTTCTTTAATGATCTTTCACACATTACTTGTCCTGCCCTCAGGTGCTTTGGAGAATAGATTGACCTCCTCTTCTCTGTCTGATAGTTTCTCAAGTACTGGAAGACCGCTATCATGTCCCCCTTATCCTTCTTTTTGTTAGAGTAGACATACCCAATATCTGTAGCAGTTCTTCATATATTTTAGCCTGTAGCCCAATAATCATCACTGTTGCTCTTCTCTGCACTCTTTCCAGAGTCTCAACATCTTGTTCTTCTTGGAAAACATTCTAGCGCCTAGTTTCTTCATAACTGTGATTCACTTCTACATTTGTTCTACCTGGTACCCACAACTGAATGTAGTTCTCAAAATCAGTTCTTTCCAATCTCAACAGAGTTAGAAATATTAGCTCTTGCCCTGCTCCTTGGAAATAATATTTATATTAATTGCATTTATCTTTTAGAATCCTTATTGCATGGCTGATTTACATTCACCTTGTGATCAACTTCCATTCCAAAATACGTTTTATACTTACAGTTATCAAATCAGATGTTCTCATCCCTGCTCTGTACATTTCTTTCATGTTTCCTAAGTAGAAAAATATTACAGTATGTTTTCCTCTTTTAAATTCCATTACTTTCAGCCCACTTTCTCTTATCAAGATCATTTTGGATTGTGTTCCAGGCTTTTAAATCAGCTGCCCAATCTTGTGTCATCTGCAGATGAGATAAACATTCTCTTCACCTCTCCACCAAATCATTAATAAAATTATTGAAGGCTAGAAGGCTGTAAGGTAAGTGAGAACTTAACTTATGGGCTTAAGTTCCTGGGATGTAGATTGCTTGTGAAGGAGAGGTTCCTTCATTATGGTAAGATGATGAAACCATTTTACTAGTAGGTAAATAACCTTTCTTGTTCATGGGAGAGTTTCAAAAATTTATTTATTCAATTTCTAGAGCTGTCCATCACAGTCAAGGACTCTGGATGGGTTACAATCATTCACTGATGATGTTACCTAATTGGGTGATGAAATGTTTGCAAGAAAACAACCAAGATCAGAGAGCACCAAGGACCCCACAGTTTCAAAAAGGAGCTACACCAACCATCTAACATGTACAGGTAGTCCTTGACTTACAACAATTCATTTAGCGACTATTCGAAGTTACAACAGCAGTGAAAAAAGTGACTTACGACTGTTTTTTGACCATTTACGACCATTGCAGCATCCCCATGGTGATCAAAATTAGGATGCTTGGCAACTGACTTGTATTTATGAAGGATGCAGTGTCCCAAGATCATGTGATTCCCCCTTTGCGACCTTCTAACAAGCAAAGGCAATGGGGAAGCCAGATTCACTTAGCAATCATGCTACTAACTTGATAATTTCAGGGATTCATTTAACAAATATGTCCAGAAAGGTCATAAAATGAGACAAAAACTTAACACGCCTCACATAGCAACAGAAATGTTGGATTCAACTGGGGTCAAGTCGAAGATTATCTGTACCTTATTTCTCCTTAAGCCATTTTTGTGCTATCCTACTATTCAAAAAGCCCGATGGCTTCTTCTTTTATTTCACGGCCTTCAGAAAATGGCAGACATAAGAACCAGGGGTGGGATGCTACTGGTTCTGCCCGCTCTATAGAACTGGTAGCTCTGAAGAGCAGCAGACACTGAACCGTGTCTGCTGAACTGTGTCTGTGTCTGCTGCTGTTTGACCCACCTGCCCCACCCGTCTCTTGGTTGTTTTATTTCCTGTTTTTCAACCTCAGCTGCTTTGTGTGGCACAGCTGAGGTTGAAAAAGAGGAAAGTGGTTTTTCAAATACTGCATACCCGGCAGAAGCTTTTCTGCTGTCTGGGTGGCACAGCTTAAAGGTTTTTTACACGCATGTAAACGTGAGTCACCAAACAGTAGTAACACGGGTTGAATCCCACCCCTGATAAGAAGAACACACAATGACACCACAATTGTCCACTGCCTATCCAAAGGAGGTTTGTCTAACTCAAGAGCTGCTGCTTTTTTTTTAAAGGAAGCAATGGAAATTGGTGCTCAGGATAGCCTTTGGAATCCTTTTGATGGGTCTCCCCTGCTGGACTGTTTATATATATATAGTTCTGAAATATTAATGTTTTTTCTTCTCTTTATTTTCATACTCCTAGATTTTGTCCCAAATTTTGTGGTGCTTTGAAGTCATTTTATTACACTGCGCTGTTTTATGTTTTCATGGCCATGTTAATGAAGACTTTGGGACCCAAAACTCAAAAGAGAATTAAATTGCATCATAAATAAATAAATAAATAAATAAATAAATAAATAAATAAACAAGCAAGCAAGCAAGCAAGCAA
>CM019150.1:12138044-12155561 GCA_009733165.1 Naja naja | reverse complement strand
TTACCATCTGGCAGACGGTACAGAATAATAAAACAAGGACAAATAGGCTGAAAAACAGCTTCTATCCCAGGGCAGTAGCTCTTTTGAATTCTGCTATGCAGTGTTGGTGTGGTGTCGGGGGTTTCCGGTTCAATGTGTGGAGGGTGAAGGATGTGTGTTTGTGTTTATTGTCATGGTCATGGTCATGATGTGCACTGAAGATGGTGTTTGATTTCGTTGTACGAGGTGCAATGACAATTTTTTATTTTTTTATTTTTAATTACATTTATATGCCGCCTTTCTCCGAAGACTCAGGGCTGCTTACAATATTTTTGTAACAATGCGCTCAGCAATAGCCTTCCTTCCTTCCTTGTATATGCCTGCTTTTACGGCAAACATTTTCAGCTTTTGCCCCCACAATCTTGGGTCCTCAATTAAAAGTAAGCTAAACTAAACTAAGACTGACAGGATAGCAGTGTTCCATTATTTGAGGGGCTGCCACAAAGAAGAAGGAGTCAACTTATTCTTCAGAAGCACCAGAAGGCAAGCTAAGAAGCAATGGGTGGAAACTAATCAAAGACAGAAACAATCTAGTACTAAGGAGAAATTTCCTGTCAGGGAGAAAAATTGATCAGTGGAACAACTTGCCCTCAGAAGTTGTAGATGCTCGAACACTGGACGTTTTTAAGAAGAGACTGGACAACCATTTGTCTGAAATAGTATAAGGTCTCCTGCCGAGCGAGGGGTTGGACTAGAAGGCCTCAAAGTGTTGCCTGATGGACTCAAACTGTTTAGCAATTCAGTGACTCGCAAACTGCTGTGATATGAACAGAAAGGGCAGGTTTCCAAGTGATTGGTATTTTGGAGCTTGGATTAGCTATTCTGTTCAATTATGACCAAAGAACAGGAGATTCCAGGAGTTAAGATGAACTGACATATGCATTGTGCGACGCCAGCTAATGGAACAAAGGAAGGTACTTTGTAGCAGATCAGAGTATTTGGCCATTTAATCCCTGTCTTTTCACCAACTGGTACTTTATCCTTTTCACTGGAGACAACAAAGCTGAACCTGAGGCCTCCTACAGACAAAATAAGCACTGAATCACTGAATTATAATCCCTCCAGAAGATTTACATGGGTGACAAATTAAGCACCCATCAACAGAGAGTTTGGATCTCTGACTTGGCTGGATCTATAATACATTTCAGTTGAGAATGTTTATATGGCTTTTGGTCAAAGAATAAGTATTGAATAAGAAAACAGTAGCCTTATTCACATGTTCATTATAACCACTAAGACCATGTCCACCAAGAAACATGTTCACCGTGAAGAGAGTATTTGTAGCTCAGGGTTGAACTGTAGGGCCGTTGCTGCTCTCTGAGCTTGGTGGTTTTCTAACTGACATTTCGTTACCAAGCCAGGTGACATTATCAGAGTTAGTAGGGAGTGAGGTTTGGTCTCTAGTTGAGTGATGAAACGTCTGTAAGAAAACCACCAAGCTCAGAGATTACCAAGCACACCTTCGCTATCTCTGTTCATCTTCTTCATGCATCCCAAGGAAATTATGACAGTAGCATCACACAAAGACTTGTGATTAGGCATTGCTTTTATTTTATTCATTACAGTTAATGAATAAATTTATTAAATTTATTCTCATCTCATTATCAAGTGACCCGGGTGGCTTTCTAGGCCTTTCTTCCTAAACCTTTCTTTAGAATGGATCTTCCAGGTTTCCTCATGGCATTGGAGACCATATGGCTGTGTTTCTACAGGACATTTAATCATGTTAGGGTCAAATCTAGAACCTCCATTCCCACAATATGCTAAGTTTGGTTAGCACAAACATTTTGTTGTGCCTGAGCCTATGATATGATTTAGCCCCTTAATTTAAAGTATTGTGTAAACCAGGGGTCTTCAAACTTGACAGCTTTAACCCTTGAGGACTTCAACTCCCAGAATTCCTCCTCCAGTCATGTTAGCTCAGGAATTCTGGGAGTTGAAGTCCACAAGTCTCAAACTTGCCAAGTTTGAAGGCCCTTGGTATAAACCAAAAAAATTGGTAGCCAGATTAAGCATGAGGTGTAATTACGGTTTTTGTGATTGTTCTGCATCATTTTTTATCAGTTTTTTAATCACATTTTTTGTGGTTATTGTGCATCATTATGTGAATTGGGCTACTGGATGACATGTGTATTTACATTAGATTTTATCACAACTTCATAAGTAATTCAAGATGATGAACATACCTGATACTTCCTCCTCCTCCTAATTTCTCCACAACAACCCTGTGAGAGAGAGTGATTGGCTTTCATGCCTAAGGTGGGAGTAGAACTCACCATCTCCTGGTGATTGGCACAAAGTCATCCAGCCAGTTTTCATGCCTAAGGTGGAACTAGAACTCAACGTCTCCTGGTGATCGCCCAAAGTCACCCAGATGACTTTAATGCCTAAGGTGGAACTAGAACTCACTGTCTCCTGGTGATTGGCTCAAAGTCATCCAGAAGACTTTCATGCCTAAGGTGGGACTAGAACTCACCGTCTCCTGGTGATTGGCAAAAAGCCATCCAGCCAGTTTTCATGCCTAAGGTGGAATTGGAACTCACTGTCTGCTGGTGATTGGCGCAAAGTCACCCAGATGACTTCCATGCCTAAGGTGGAACTGGAACTCACCGTCTCATGGTGATTGGTATATATATATTTATGGGGTGACTTTGGGCCAATAACCAGGAGACAGTGAGTTCTAGTTATATATATTTATATAACTGGATCTCTCTGTATATATATTTAAAATACACTATATGAGGAAAAAGATGAGAAAGGAAGCCAAAAGAAAAGAGGATTAATGGTTACGTATGTCTCATAGCCTAATTACAAGAATGATTTCCATTTTACTGGGATAAAAGTTCCAGGGGTCCCCAGGCTAAGCTATACCCCCTATTAAAATGAGCAAAGAAATGGCTAAATTGTAAATCGTGCTTGAGGATAATTAATTTATTTCCTTCTAAGTACCTATTGACCTGTTCTTGTGAAAGTTGTTAAAACTAATCAGAGAAGTATTGTTTAAGCAGTTTGTGAAACTTGCAAACAGTGGATTGCTGTCCTGGATTTGGCTCTACAATACAGAATATATGTTTGGACAATTTATGAAAAACTTGCAGTTTGAGAGATGGGGAGGGAAGAAGAACAATAGTAATTAAAGGATAATTAATCAGAAGGAAACTAGGAAAAATGCAGACGTTTCCAGCACAAAATACAGGTAGTTCCTGACTTACAACAGTTCATTTAGTCACCGTTCAACATCACCGCAGCACTGGAAAAAAAGGGACTTATCACTGCAGCATCCCCATGGTCACGTGATCAAAATTCAGATTCTTGACAACTGACTCATATTTATGATGGTTGCAGTATCCTGGGGTCATGGGATCCCCTATTGTGATCTTCTGACAAGCAAAGTCAATGGATAAACCAGGTTCACTTCACAACTGTGATGCTAACTTAACTGCAGTGATACCAACTTAATTGCAGCGATTCACTTAACCACTGTCTCGCTTAGGTACATAAATTTTGGACTCAATTGTGGGTCATATGTCAAGGAGTACCTGTAGCTGAGTAAAAATTTTTTCTCTTAAAACACAGCTATACCTGCTCACAATCTGTAACTGGGACTGCTTATGGTGAACTTCTGTCCCCAGTTTTATTTGTTTAATACTTAATATCTGACAAATAAGGAAACAAAGTCAATCCTCTCTTTTTCATGACAGCCCCCCAAGTACCGGAAGACAGCTGTCATGTCACCCCTGATTCTTCTCTTTGTTAAGCTAAATATACTTAAATGTCTAAGGAGATTATCAGTCATCCAGGTCATGATTGTCCCAAAGGTGCTTTTCCAAGAGGCAACTGGACTTTCTGGTTTTTCTTTGAAGGCATTTCGCTTCTCATCCAAGAAGCTTCTTCAGCTCTGACTGGATGGTGGGGAATGGAAGGATTGATACTCCTTGCAGACAGCTGGTCATTTGCATCCTTTTAGAGAGTCATTGAGGCCACTTGGAGGTTTATCTGTGTCCTCAGAGTCACTTGAGTACTTCTCCTGGTTCCCGTAGTCTGCAATTTTTTCTCTGGAAATCCATTCTACTCCCACACCATCCAAAGGATGTCCATCCCAAGTGATATAGCTAAAAGTCGGTAGAGATTCTCAGTCATCCAGGTCACAGTTGTCCCAAAGGTCTTTTTAAAGAGGCAACTGGACTTTCTAGTTTTTGAAGGTGTTTCCTTCTTCCAAGAAATTCTTCAGCTCTGACTGGATGGTGGGGAATGGAAGGATTCATAGTCCTTGCATTTGCATTCTTTCACCTTAAAGACCAGCTAAAAGGATGCAAATGACCAGCGGTCTGCAAGGAGTATAAATCCTTCCATTCCCCATCATTCAGTCAGAGCTGAAGAAGCCTCTTGGATGAGAAGCGAAACATCTTCAAAAGAAAAACCAGAAAGTCCAGTTGCCTCCTTTAAAAAGCACCTTTGGGACTAAATATACTTAGCTCCCTCTATAAGGTGGCCGGAGGCTAAATCATAAGATTTAGTGTCCAGCCCCCTTATGATCCTTGCTGCTCTTCTCTGTACACTTTCTGAGGTATCAGCATCTTTTCTGTGTCATAGTGACCAGAAACTGGATGCAATATTCCCAATATGGCCTCACTACTGCAGAATAATGGGGCCATACTTGGAATACTGCATACAGTTCCCTATCCTTGGGAAACCAGGCTGCTGTGATTCACAAGTGAATCGCTCTCAAAACCTGCTCCATGCTTTGGCTACACAAGACTGCCCCTAGGCCAAGCGAGAAGGAGTTAGGACAACACTCCAGCTCTGTCTGTACAAGCCTGGTCGGCTTTAAAAAACATGCAGCAACTTCCTCTAAATGGCTTGCAAACCCCTGAAGGAGAGTCATAAAAACAATGTGAGATGCCCTGCCATACCCATACTGTATGCCATTAATCTGGACAACAGACACCGGGGCTATAGAAGAGAGAGAGAGAGAATAAGAGAGAGAGAGAATAGAATCGGAGACAATAAGAATGAGGGAAATAAGAGAGAGAAAATGAGAATGAGAGAGAATGAGATAAACGAGAGAAAAATGAGAGAACAAGAGAGAAATGGGAGACAATGAGAACAAGAAAGAGAAAAATAGAATGAGAGAGAGAAAGAGAAATGAGACAGAGAACAAGAGAATGAGAGAGAGAATGGGAAACGAAAAAGAGAGAAGAAAATGAGAGAAATGAAAAGAGAAATGAAGATATATAAAGAGAGAGAAATAGAGAAATAGAGAGAGAAATGAGAGAACAAGAGAGAAAGATGTTCAAATGAAGAGAAATACAAGAGATAATGAGAAGATAAGAATGAGAAATTTGACAGAGAACAAGAGAACGAGAAGAGAAATGGAATGAAAATAGAGAGAAGAAAAATAGAGATAACAAAGTTAAATGAGAATGAGAGAGAGAATAAGAGAAGAGAATGAGAGAGAGAATGAGAGAATAAGAGAGAGAATGGGAGAAACAATGAGAATAAGAGAGAAAATGAGAATGAGAAAGAGAGAAAGAGAATGAGAATGAGACAGAGAATAAGAGAATGAGAGAGAATGGGAATGAAAAATAAGAGAGAAAATGAAAATGAGAGAGAATAAAAGAGAAAATGAGAATGAGAGAGAGAATAAGAGAATGAGAATGAGAGAGAGAATGAGAGAATAAGAGAGAGAAAATGAGAATGAGAGAATAAGAAAGAGAATTAGAGCGAGAGAAAAAGAATGAGAGAGAAAGAATAGATAGAAGAGAGAGAGAGAGAGAGGGAGGGCGGGAGGGAGAGGGAGGCTTCATATAATCTGACTGGAAGCTAAGATGACCTGGTCCTTGGGACATCAAAGAATAACTCAGCGCCCACAGCCCTGTTATTATTGCTTGGAGTATTTACATTACAGAAGTCTAACAGTTTGGAAAGCTATAAATGTCTCTTTATTAATCAGCAGTTCTTAAAAGTCTATAAATATCCACCACTATATTTGTTTAATGCACTCTTAAAGCTTCCAGAGGAGCTGTTATTATCTGACATGTCAACTCTGTAGTGCCTTGAATAAAGCTTTAAGAATCTTGCTTTTTAGCTTGCTTTTCTTCTTTTCAATATTTTGCTAGTAAATCACGGGGTGAGCTGATCTCATCCTAAATCTCTGCACCTTAAAATTCAGAGATATTTTTTTAAGAAAATGACTGTCTCTGTCTTCTAGCAATGCTCAGCTAGAGGAGGAGGTTAAAATAGGTTAAGTGTACAATCTTGGTGCACGTAGGCAAATCTGCCAAAGTTTCACTTATTTCTACAGTAGAATTCCAGAGAAAATCCATTATCCATTGCTGTTCAAGCCAAATGATTGGATCGTGCAGAAATCTATCATAGCATGAAGGGGCAGATAATTTATCTGTATCCGATAGTATAAATTTTGAAGTAATTCTTGGCTTAACAATAGGTTAAAATGCACATATTTACTCAAAGTCCAAAGATAATACTTTGTAGGCCAACTTCTGGTGCAGAAGTTCTCAGGGTACATGCTAAATAACAAAGTAATAATAATCAATGATGCAATAAGAGAAGCTAGTGGAACAGATAGGAGGATAATAGTAATACATCCAGACTACATGGGTAAATATACTTAGACGTAAGACAGCACTGTTGAGAATTAGGTGTTCAGCAGAGTGATGGCACGAAGGAAAAAAACCATGTCTGTATCCAGTTGTTTTGGCATGAGATGCCCTATAGCGGTGTTCTGAGGTAAAAGTTGAAGCAATTTATGTCCAGGATGTGAGAGGTCTGTAGATATTTTCTCAGCCCTCTTGCTGACCCATGCAATACAGAGTGGAGCGGAGCAGAGCAGAATGGGAACAGAACAGTTGGAAGGGACCTTGGAGGTCTTCTAGTCCAACCCCCTGCTCAGGCAGGAAACCCTATACCATTTCAGACAAACAGCTGTCCAATCTCTTCTTAAAAACATCCAGTGTTGGAGCATCCACAATTTCTGGAGGCAAGTCATTCCATTGATTAATTGTTCTCACTATCAGGAAATTTCTCCTTGGTTCTAGGTTGCTTCTCTCCTTGATTAGTTTCCACCCATTGTTTCTGGTCCTGCACTCAGGTGCTTTGAAGAATAGCTTGACTACCTTTTCTTTGTGGCAGGCCCTGAGATATTGGAACACTGCTATCATGTAGTCCTTCTCTTCGCTAGACTAGCCATGCCCAGTTCTTGCAACTGTTCTTTGTATGTTTAAGCCTCCAGTCTCCTAATCATCTTTGTTGCACTTCTCTGCTCTCTTTCTAGAGTCTCAACATCGTGGCGATCAAAACTGAATTGTTTTTTTTCTGCAATCCTAACTATCTGTTGAAGTCTGTACCGGTGGTGGGATTCAAATTTTTTTACTACCGGTTCTGTGGGCGTGGCTTGGTGGGCGTGGCAGGGGAAGGATAATGTAAAATCTCCAGTCAGAGGTGGCATTTGCTGATTCTCCTATTCAAAATGTCCTCTACCAGTTCTCCAGAACTGGTCAGAACCTGCTGAATACCACCTCTGGTCTGTACCTGTCCTTTTTGGTTGCTGTACCAACCCAGACATTTCACTGGGGAAACAGATGCAACCCACAAACTGTAGGTTAGCAAAAATGGACATGAAACGAATGCTGATTTTATCTGTGAGGTTTAAATTTTGGAATGATGTGAAACCTAGCAAGGGGTATAACAACTGAAAGCATGTTGGGGTGGGGCAAACCAAATATGTACAAACATATACACCTCTTAATTCAGCACAAACAGCAGATCATGCACTGTGCATCAAATTATACTCTTGTCAGTACAGATGGGTGAAATATAGGGTTGAATGCTGATTTATTTATTTATGGGCCTGTTTGCTTACTGCTCCAATCCAACAGCGCTGAATATATAGATATATTCCTTCTGGCATATAAAAATACTGGGACCCTCACTGACAGCACCACAAATATAATGAGAATTGGAACTTTACCCATTGATTGTTACCTACAGTGGGGCTTTCATTAAAGTTGCATTATGTTCAAGGATTATTGTGCATTTATTTATTTTATCCTGCTTTTATTATTGTTTGTAAGTAACTCAAGGCAGAGAACACATCTAATACTGCTTTCTACTCCTGATTTCTCCTCAAAATCCCTGTGAAGTGAGTTGGACTAAGAGAGAGAAACTGGCCCAGAGTCAACCAGCTGGCATTCATGCCTAAGATGGACTAGAACTCAGAGTCTCCTGGCAATTGGCCCAAAGTCACAGAGCCAGGTTTTGTGCCTAAGATGGACTAGAACTCACAGTCTCCTGGCAATTAGCCCACAGTCACAGAGCCAGGTTTTGTGTCTAAGATAGACTAGAACTCACAGTCTCCTGGCGATTGGCCCAAAGTCACAGAGTCAGGTTTTGTGCCTAAGATGGACTAGAACTCACAGTCTCCTGGCGATTGGCCCAAAGTATTTCCTAGTCGAACCACAGACAACTACAATGATCTAATACATATCGATTTTACAGAAGACAATGTTGAAAAAGCACTACGCAATCTAAAACCATCTCTATCTACTGGACCAGATGGAATATGTGCCTACTTCTTAAAAATGCTATCCACTGCCATAGCAGAACCTCTAAGCATAATCTTTGAAAAATCTTTCAGGACCAGCTCCTTGCCAAACCTATGGTCACAAGCCACGGTCATCCCTGCCTTCAAAAAGGGAGACCCCAGCCTAGTTGAAAATTACAGACCAATCTCTTTATGTTGCAACACCTGTAAAGTCATGGAATCAATTATTAACCAATCCATTATCCTCCACTTAGAGACAAACAACCTACTCTCTAACAAACAATTTGGTTTCAGAAAAAAACTATCCTGTAATATGCAACTCTTACACTGCAAAAACATATGGACTACACAACTCGATCAGGGCAAAGCAATAGACGCAATCTACATAGATTTCTGTAAAGCCTTTGATTCAGTGATACACGACAAACTATTACTAAAACTAAAATCTTATGGTATCTCTGGACACCTGCATAACTGGATAGAAGCATTCCTGTCAAACAGACAACAAATGGTCAAAATTGGGAGTGTCCTATTAAATTCTGTACCTGTCAACAGTGGTGTCCCCCAAGGCAGTGTTCTAGGTCCAACTCTCTTCATACTCTACATAAATGACCTCTGTGATCATATTAAGAGCAACTGTGTTCTCTTCGCTGATGATGTAAAACTATTCAACACCACAGACAATACTGCCACCTTCAAAAAGACCTAGACCATGTATCAGAATGGTCAAACAAATGGCAACTTCAAATCTCAACAAATCTCTGTCTTACATACTGGCAAAAAAATCAGAAATTTAAATACAAGCTGAATAGTCAAGACCTTGTTGATGATCCAAACTCAGTCAAGGACCTTGGAGTACTCATCTCTAATGATCTAAGTGCTAGAGCCCACTGTAGCTACATAGCCAAAAAGGCATTAAGAGTTGTTAACCTAATCCTACATAGCTTTTTCTCTGGTAATATCACACTACTAACTAGAGCATACAAAACATTTGCTAGACCAATACTTGAATACAGCTCATCAGTCTGGAACCAAATTACGTATCTGATATTAACACAGTTGAGAAAGTCCAGAAATATTTCACAAGAAGAGTTCTACACTCCTCTACTCGTTGCAGAATACCTTATGCCACCAGACTTGAAATTCTAGACCTAGAAAACCTAGAACTACGCCTTCAGTCTGATCTAAATATAGTATATAAAATCATACATTGCAATGTCCTACCGGTCAATGAATACTTCAGCTTCAACCATAACAATAGAAGAGCACACAATAAATACAAACTCAAGGTTAAACGCACCAAACTTGATTGCAGGAAATATGACTTCAGCAACAGAGTGGTCAATGTCAGGAATACCCTACCTGACTCTGTGGTTTCTTCCCAAACCCCAAAACTTTAACCTTAGACTGTCTACTATTGACCTCACCCTTTTCCTAAGAGGTCTGTAGGGGGTGTGCATAAGCGCACCAACGTGCCTACCGTCCCTGTCCTATTGTTTCTTTTTATTTTTCTTATATGTATCCATTTCATGTATTCATAACTATGTTTATGCTTTTACCTATTATCTTGTAAGCAATTGACAAATCAAATAAATCAAATAAATAAATAAATAAAGTCACAGAGTCAGCTTTTGTGCCTAAGATAGACTAGAACTCACCGCCTCCACAGTCTCTCCATTCAATTCTTCTCTCTTCATTTTCCCATTTCGTCCAACTTTCAGTTCCATTGTTTTTGACGGCTACTAACCATCTTCACTCCTCATCTGGTGACTTCTCTCCGGAGAGCGAAGTCCCCCCCCCTTCTTGTAGATATGTGGTGTACATCTGCAATCCCATCTGAATGTCAGCCCCTAAGCCAATTTGGCAAACCTCTACAAACCTAGCAGGATTGAACCTGATTATTACATGGATAGCAAGTCACCAGACAGATGTCAGCAAGACTAGAAGAAGATTTTGGGGAGGGAGAGGGAACATGCTGGAGGAAGGTAATTGTTAACCAATTGGGTAGCTTTGCCAAAGAAAATGACATGGATTGACCCAAGCAGAGCTGAGCTCGGCTTTTATCACGCCCCTGAAAATATTAAGTCTTTTCCAAACATTGTGATGCAAACTTGTTACTCTCGGTGTTCTGGTTTTGGCTGAAATCCTGCTGGCAATGGACCACAGAATTTTGTTAGAAGAGCCTCTTTCTTTGCAGATAGTGCTAGCTGTGTGTGCAGATCTCCTTATAGATAGAATGAATGTGCACGGCACCGGGCATATTTATTTCCACCCAAAATCAATACCAGGAAAAAAATGGTTGCTGTATCAAGGAAAGTGTCACTTTCATGGAACTTTCTACATGTGCCACTGTTCTATTTAGGAATAGAACAGAACAGAATAGATAAGGAATGGAATGGAATGGAATGGAATGGAATAGAATAGAATAGAATAGAATAGCATAGCATAGCATAGAATAGAATAGAATAGAATAGAATAGAATAGATAAGGAATAGATAAGGAATGGAATGGAATAGAATAGAATAGAATAGAATAGAATAGAATAGATAAGGAATGGAATGGAATGGAATGGAATAGAATAGAACAGAACAGATAGAACAGATAATAGAAACGAATGGAATAGAACAGAAGGATAAGAACAGATACGAATGGAATGGAACAGAATAGAACAGAATAGAACAGAATCAGATAGGAACAGATTGAATGAAACGGAACGAAATCAACAGAATAGAATGAACAGAACAGATGCTTGAACAGATACAAAACGGAATGGAACGGAACGGAACGGAACGGAACGAAACAGAACAGAACAGAATGGAACAGAACAGAAATCAGAACAGAACAGATAAGGGAGTTCCAATCGGAGCTTTGCCGGGGTTTGCTCAAGTGGCGGTTTGCTGGATGTCGGCGCCGAATCGGCGGAATGGAACGAAACGGAACGGAATGGTAGTCAGAATAGAACAGAACAGAACAGAACAGAAACAGAGAATGAGTTTAAGGAACGAAACGAATCGGAAATGAATAGAATAGAATAGAACAGAACAGAACAGAAAGGAGAATAGAATGAACAGAATGAGAATAGTTTGAAGAAAAGAAGGAAAGAGAAAGGGAAAGGTGGGAAAGTAAGAGGAGTGGAGGAGGAGGAGGAGTAGAAGGATAGAATAGAATAGAATAGAATAGAATAGAATAGAACAGTTGGAAGGGACCTTGGGTCTTCTAGTCCAACCCCCTGCTTAGGCAGGAAATCCTACACCACTTTAGACAAATGGTTATCCAACATCTTTTTAAAAACATCCAGTGTTGGAGCATTCACAACTTCTGGAGGCAAGTTGTTCCACTGATTAATTGTTCTCACTGTCAGGAAATTTTTCCTTACTTCTAGGTTGCTTCTCTCCTTGATCAGTTTCCACCCATTGCTTCATGTCCTTCCCTCTGGTGCTTTGGAGAATAGCTTGACTCCCTCTTCTTTGTGGCAGCCTCTGAGATATTGGAACCCTGCTATCATGTTTCCCCTAGTCCTTCTTTTCATTAGCCAAGCCCAATTCCTGCAATGGTTCTTCATATGTTTTAGCCTCCAGTCCTCTAATCATCTTGGTTGCTCTTCTCTGCACTCTTTCTAGAGTCTCAACATTTTTTTTTATATCGTGGCGACTAAAACTGAATGCGAGGACAGGATAAAACTGAATAGGACGTATGCTTGACTCAGGCATTTTATTACAAAGCTACAGGGCGGGGGTGGGGTTGATGGTGGGAAATTAACTACTGTGATTGAAAAATGAACATTGAATTATTCCTGGTATCCAGTGGACTGTTCAGAAGCATACTATAGTCAGATAACCCAAAGCTGCTTTTTCAAAAGGCAACTGGACTTCGTATTTTTCTTTGAAGAACTTTTGCTTCTCATCTAAGAAGTCTCCTCAGTTCTGATTAGTGTACATTCAAAGTGGCAATAAAGTTATTCTTATCCTTACAATGGAGTCCAACTTTTCTATGGCTAACTGAGGCAGTTGCTACATGAATTTGGCCCCTTCCTTGCCATAGCTGTTAAGTGAATCACAGCACTTGTTCAGTTAGCAACACGGTTGGAAAGTGAATCTGGCTTCCCAAAGGTTTTGCTTGTCAGAAGGTCACAAAAGGGGATCAGATGACCTAGGACACTGCAACTATGATAAACATGAGCCAGTTGCCAAGCATCTGAATTTGATAATGGGGATGCTACATCATGAGTGTGAAAAGAAGTGTTCATAAATCACTTTTTTCAGTGCCATTGTAACTTCCAAAGGTCAGTAAATGAACTGTTGTAAGTCACGGACTACCTCTATATCCTTGTCTCAAAAGGTTACAATTTCCTCTTAGTTACACAAAATGAACCTCCAGTATGGTCGGGGTAGGTAAATTGAGGAACCAAGATTGTTGGGGGCAATAAGCTGACTTTGTAAAAATGCCGCTTAGTAATAAGCAGGCATATACAATGGAATGAAGGCTATTGCTGAGCGCATTGGGTTGTGCTCCAAAAAATTGTAAGCCACCCTGAGTCTTCGGAGAAGGGCAGCATATAAATGTAATTAAAAAACTATCCCTAAAGGTAAAGGTAAAGATTTCGCCTATCTGGTCATGTCCGACTCTAGGGGGCAGTGCCAGTGGTGGGATTCAATTTTTTTTTACTGCCAGTTCTGTGGGCGTGGCTTGGTGGGCGTGGCTTGGCTTGGTGGGCATGGCTTGGTGGGCATGGCAGGGGAAGGATACTGCAAAATCCCCATTCCCTCCCCACCCCACTAACCTGCTTTCCAGTTCCGTTCTCCTGTGCAGGGCAACAAAAGGAGACCCAGCCGATCGGCTGGGCTTCGGGAGGCAGAGAATAGATGGGGGCGGAGCCAGTCAGAGGGGGTATTTGCCAGTTCTCCGAACTACTCAAATTTTCCGCTACTGGTTCTTCAGAACTAGTCAGAACCTGCTGAATACCACCTCTGGGCAGTGCTCAACTCTGTTTCTTAGCCAAGAGTGCCAGCTTGGTTGGTCATGTGGCCAGCATGACATCATACCACAGTGCAGAGCATGCAATAGAACACGGAAGCCTGTGACCTTCCCACTGAAGTGGTTCCTAGTTATCGACTCACATGTTCATGTTTTCAGACTGTTAGGTGGGCAGGAGCTAGGCAAGAACAAGAGCTTGTCCCATCGCATGGTGCTTGGGTCTCAAACCAGGCTGTCAGTTTTCCAGCTGACAAACTCGGCTTCTTAACCACTGATCCATTGCATCTCCCAGATATCCACAGTATGACAAAATTAAAATAGACATTTACATTATCAAGTCTACCCAGAAGTGGTATTCAGCAAGGTTCTGCAGAACCGTAGCAGAAATTTTGAGTAGTTCAGAGAACCGCAAATCCCACCTCTGGCTGGCCCCACTCCCATCTATTCTCTGCCTCCCGAGTCCCAGCTGATTGGCTGGGTCTTCTTTGGTTGCCCTGCACAGGAGAACAGAGCTGGAAAGCAGGTTAGTGGTGGGGAGGGAATGGAGATTTTACAGTATCCTTCCCTGCCACGCCCACCAAGCCACGCCACACCCACCAAGCCATGCCCACAGAACCGGTAGTAAAGAAAAATTGAATACCACCACTGAGTCTACCTCCACTTTACACTTATATGCTTTGTGCAGGGATCCACTAGAAAATCCACCTTAAAGCTTCCAGAACTTCTGTCCAACTTCTGCTGGAATACATATAGCAGAGTTCACTATGTGATTTAATCATTGTTTGCACCACCCAAATGCTCTTATCATTAGACAGTTCTTCCCTGCATTCAAGTAGAATTTATATTCTGGTAGCTGAAAGCCATTATTCTGTGTCTTGCATTCTGGGGTGATAGATCACAGGTCCTGACCTTCCTCTGTGTGATATCTCTGCAGATACTCAAGGTGTGCTATCATTAGTCACCCTTCCCCATAGTGACATGTATCCAGTTCCCTTAGTCTCTTACAGAATACAGAATAGCAGGGTTGGAAGGGACATTGGAGGTCCTCTAGTCCAATTTCTGTTCAAGCAGGAGGCCCTAGAGCATTCCGGACAAATGGCTGTCCAATCTGTTAAAAAATCTGTAGTGATGGAGTCTATGGAGATTCTCAGTCATCCTTTTAGAGAGTCATTGAGGCTACTTGGAGGTTTATCTGTATCTCAAAGTCATCTGAATGGTGCTCCTGGTTCTATAAGAGTCTACAATTTTTCCTCTGGAAATCCATTCCTACTCCCACACCATTCAAAGAGGGTTCATGCCAAATTGTATATCTAAAAGTCTGTAGAGATTCTCAGTCATTGAGGTCATGGTTGTCCCAAATGGGCTTTTTTGCAGGAGGCAACTGGACTTGCTTGGTTTTTCTTCTTTGAAGATGTTTCACTTCTCATCCAAGAAGCTTCTTCAGCTCTGACTGGATGGTGGGAAATGGAAGGATTTATACCTTGCAGACAGCTGGTCTGCAAGAAAACAGGAAGCCTAGTTGCCTCCTGAAAAAGCATCTTTGGGACAACCATGACCTGGATGACAGAGAATCTCCATAGACTTTTAGCTATGCAACTTTGGGATGACAACGCTCAATGTTATGGGGATATGAACGGCTCTCCAGAAAAATTGCAGACTACAGGAACCATTTGCACTTCAGTCTGAGATGCAGACAACACAGACTCACTCCCAACAGCCTGTGCCTGTCTTCAACAGGGAAGAGACACAGGGCAGAAAACATCTTGCAGCCAAGAAGGCTCCACGCCCATTTGTACTACTCAGATGACTCTGAGATGCAGATAAACCTCCAAGTGGCCTCAATGACTCTCTAAAAAGGATGCAAATGACCAGCTGTCTGCAAGGAATATAAATCCTTTCATTTCTCACCATCCACCAGAACTGAAGAAGCTTGGATTAGAAGCAAAACATCTTCAAAGAAAACTAAGAAAGTCCAGTTGCCTCCTGAAAAAAAACACCTTTGGGACTGTAGTGACGGAGTACCAACAGCCTCTGCAGGCATGCCATTCCACTGATTAATTGTTCTCACTGTCAATTTTTTTCCTTTGTTTTAGGTTGTATCTTTCTTTAATGATCTTTCACACATTACTTCTTGTCCTGCCCTCAGGTGCTTTGGAGAATAGATTGACCTCCTCTTCTCTGTCTGATAGTTTCTCAAGTACTGGAAGACCGCTATCATGTCCCCCCTTATCCTTCTTTTTGTTAGAGTAGACATACCCAATATCTGTAGCAGTTCTTCATATATTTTAGCCTGTAGCCCAATAATCATCACTGTTGCTCTTCTCTGCACTCTTTCCAGAGTCTCAACATCTTGTTCTTCTTGGAAAACATTCTAGCGTCTAGTTTCTTCATAACTGTGATTCACTTCTACATTTGTTCTACCTGGTACCCACAACTGAATGTAGTTCTCAAAATCAGTTCTTTCCAATTCCGAACAGAGTTAGAAATATTAGCTCTTGCCCTGCTCCTTGGAAATAATATTTATATTAATTGCATTTATCTTTTTAGAATCCTTATTGCATGGCTGATTTACATTCACCTTGTGATCAACTTCCATTCCAAAATACGTTTTATACTTACAGTTATCAAATCAGATGTTCTCATCCCTGCTCTGTACATTTCTTTCATGTTTCCTAAGTAGAAAAATATTACAGTATGTTTTCCTCTTTAAATTCCATTACTTTCAGCCCACTTTCTCTTATCAAGATCATTTTGGATTGTGTTCCAGGCTTTTAAATCAGCTGCCCAATCTTGTGTCATCTGCAGATGAGATAAACATTCTCTTCACCTCTCCACCAAATCATTAATAAAATTATTGAAGGCTAGAAGGCTGTAAGGTAAGTGAGAACTTAACTTATGGGCTTAAGTTCCTGGGATGTAGATTGCTTGTGAAGGAGAGGTTCCTTCATTATGGTAAGATGATGAAACCATTTTACTAGTAGGTAAATAACCTTTCTCGTTCATGGGAGAGTTTCAAAAATTTATTTATTCAATTTCTAGAGCTGTCCATCACAGTCAAGGACTCTGGATGGGTTACAATCATTCACTGATGATGTTACCTAATTGGTGATGAAATGTTTTCAAGAAAACAACCAAGATCAGAGAGCACCAAGGACCCCACAGTTTCAAAAAGGAGCTACACCAACCATCTAACATGTACAGGTAGTCCTTGACTTACAACAATTCATTTAGCGATTATTCAAGTTACAACAGCAGTGAAAAAGTGACTTACGACTGTTTTTGACCATTTACGACCATTGCAGCATCCCCATGGTGATCAAAATTAGGATGCTTGGCAACTGACTTGTATTTATGAAGGATGCAGTGTCCCAAGATCATGTGATTCCCCTTTCTGACCTTCTAACAAGCAAAGGCAATGGGGAAGCCAGATTCACTTAGCAATCATGCTACTAACTTGATAATTTCAGGGATTCATTTAACAAATATGTCCAGAAAGGTCATAAAATGAGACAAAACTTAACACGCCTCACATAGCAACAGAAATGTTGGATTCAACTGGGGTCTAAGTCAAGATTATCTGTACCTTATTTCTCCTTAAGCCATTTTTGTGCTATCCTACTATTCAAAAGCCCGATGGCTTTTTCTTTTATTTCAGCCTTCAGAAAATGGCAGACATAAGAACCAGGTGGGATGCTACTGGTTCTGCCCGCTCTATAGAACTGGTAGCTCTGAAGAGCAGCAGACACTGAACCGTGTCTGCTGAACTGTGTCTGTGTCTGCTGCTGTTTGACCTGCCCACCCGGGTCTTTTGGCTGTTCTATTTTGCTTTTTCAACCTCAGCTGCTTTGTGTGGCACAGCTGAGGTTGAAAAAGCAGGAAAAAGTGGCTTTTCAAATACTGCATACCTGGCCAGAAGCTTTTCTGCTGTCTGGGTGGCACAG
>CM019150.1:12121439-12137044 GCA_009733165.1 Naja naja | reverse complement strand
CCCCCGGTTCCGTGCCTGTCCACAGGGGTAACACCTCCTCCCATGACCAAAGATGGAATCTCCAAACTGGACGGGATGTCGGTATGCACAGCCACTCTGTCTTGGCTGGATTGAGAGCGAGAGCATGTTCCTGTCCATCCAGATTCGCACGCTTCCAAACAACGGGACATCACGGAGAGAGCATCACTGATGTGGCCGGGGGTGGGAGATGTATAACTGCGTATCATCAGCGTGCTGATGATAACTCACCCAACCACGGATGATCTCACCCAGCTGACTTCATATAAATGTTGAACAGGAGAGGCCGAGGGGGACCGACCCCTGAGGTACCCCACAAGTGAGGGGGTGGACCTCCGTCCCCCCTGCCAACACTGTTCGCGAAGCGTCGAGAGGTAGGAGGAGAACCACCGTGAAACAGTGCCTCCCACTCCCAGCCCCCGAGGCCGCAACAGGATACCATGGTCGATGGTATCAAAAGCAGCTGAGAGATCTAACAGGACCAGGACAGAGGAAAACCCTGTCGAGCCTAGAGATCATCCATCAGCGCGACCAATGCTGTCTCCTGCTGTACTGTACCGGTCGGAAGCCGATTGATACGGATCCAGGTAGTCCGCTTCATCCAGGAAAAGTGGCAATTGCTGGGCCACACTCTCAACAACCTTAAAAACGGGTTGGTTGGAGACGGGCACGTTGTTCAACCGACTGCTGGGTCAAGGCGCAGGCCTCTTCAGGAGGGGCTCACCACCGCCTCTTTCAAGGCGGCGAGGAACAACCCTCCCTTGCTTAAGCGTTGATAACTGCCCGGAGCCAGCCGCGCGTATTCCCTCCTGGAAGCATAAACCAACCAGGAAGGGCGGGTCCAATAAACATGTGGTGGAACTCAGCGCCGCCGATAATCCTGTCCACTTCATCCTCAGAAACAGGATCGAACTCAGTCCAGATAACATTAGCCAGACCACTGCCTCCCCTCATCAGACCACTGCAAGTCCGAGTGCAGCCCTTCCCGGATCCGAGCAATTTGTCCTGCAGATAAAGACCAAATTCCTCAGCTCTACCCTCAGAGAGGTCCGCCCCTCCCCAGTTGTAAGAGGGAGGGCAACCCCAAACAGGGCGGCTGGGCGGTTATCTGCAGATGCTATGAGGGCGAGAAGCAAGATCCTCCCCTCACAGCTACCAGGTAAGTCCTAATATGAGCTCTCAACTGGGCTCGGTCGGATCCGGAGCGGTCGCCTCCAATAGACACATAGACATTAACAACATCTGTAGACTGTGCAAAGAGACAATCAACCAGCCCAAAAGACATTGGCAGCAAATCACATTCCTCCCTAGCACTGATGATGTTACCTAGTTTGGGAAATGAAAGCGTCTGCAAGAAAACAAGCTCAGAAAGAGCCAAGGACCCCTTATGTGTGGTCAGTCCTCTTGTGGCAAGGAGCAGGCAAAGGTTTCTCTGCCCAGTTGCTGGGTGGGCGTGGCCATGGAATGCGTGGCCTAGTCAGCCGCCTGCACCATGGGGGATGTTTTGGCCTCACCAGGCTCTGGAGGCTTCCCTCGAACCTCGGGAGGCAAATGGATTCCCTGGACTCCGGAGGCTCTCTAGAGGCCAGAAACAGGCCGAACTTCTGGGAAGCCCATTTTTCAGCCCTCCCGAGCCTCTGGTGCTCTCCACTTCCTGCATCCAAAATGGGCCACCTGGGGACTCCTGGGAGGGGCAGGTAGGGTGGGCTAGGAGTGGGATTTGGGGGTTGTTAGGATATGTGCAGAGTAACCCTTGTATAACAAGGTTATGCACATAGAAACGTTTATGAGAACAAATAAATATACAGCCACACAGAATTAAATCAAGTTGTGTTAATGTTTACTTGAAGAAATAGCACAGTCCAATAAACAGTCCATGTCATACACATTTTTATAGTCCAGAAATATCCAGTTATAAAGTCTTCTTACCAGTTTCACGTCTTTTACAGCAGACAAATATCAAACCATAATACAACAGATAACCTTCGATATCAACAGAATATCAAAGTAAACAGGGTTAGTCAGTATCGGTCCATAGTCAGTCAGCATCAGTATCAAGAGAGATCATCAGTGGAAAGAGAGAATTAAACCATGATCTATAGCTCCCTCTTATGGCAACTTGCAGCATAATCAACCAACGAGAACACAGCATAATACATTACAATATTTTTCCTTAAAGCAACAAATATATATATTTGTAGTTTATATAGTCAACCCAACTATGTTGTTTACATATACATAGCGGATTCTCCGAACTTCACAGAATCTTAGCTAGGGGCTCTCATGAACTCCTGTGAACCCAGCAGCCCAGCCCTGGGCCTGGGCCTTGGGTGGGTGGGCAAGATGAGCTCCTGGGTGGGCCAGGGACGAGCCAAGGATGGGGGTCCTTATTGGGACTGCAGGAGGGTGCTTGGATGCAATGCACCACTTTCTTCAGGCCAGCTGGGCAGTTGGCTTGGTCTTGGCGTGTGGCTATTGTGCTGCCCGATTTGGGCTGCAAGCAGCAAGCAGCCCTCTGGCTGGGGAGGATGGGGATTGTGGTTGGAGACATCAGGCCCCAGGTAAAGGGTCTTTGGGTTGGACTGCTATGTCCTGTTGTACCTTCTCATGTCCTTCCTGCTCTTTAAAAGAAGAGTGTCTAAAGATGGAACTAAGGAAACAAAAGAAGGGAATATACTGCAGTCACATAATATTCTGAAGTTTCATTTCTCACTTAATCCATTTTCTGGCTTCACAAAGTACATTAGAATTGTTAACCAGCCAGACAGGCTGAGTTCAGATAACAGACTAAGCTACGCACACATCCACACATGCAAAACGATTCAAGATTCAGAGTAGCCAAGCCTCCCCACCTGGGTGAATGTGGATGCTAGGACTTTAATCATCCCGATCCCGTTTGTTGTGTGAATGGAGCCAATGACACCCATGCTTTTTAATTCCCTTCACAAGTAGTCCTCGAACTTGAGGGCAGCCATACAAACTAAAATAATAACAGATTAACAGATTAATAGAGTTGGAAGGGACCTTGTAGATCATCTAGTCCAATCCCCTGCCTAAGCAGTAGACCTTACACCATTTCTGACAAATGGCAGTCCAATCTCTTCTTGAAAGTCTCAAGTGATGATGTTCCCACAACTTCCGAGGGCAAGCTATTCCATTGGTTGATTGTTCTCGCCATCAGAAAGTTTCTCCTTATTTCCAGGTTAAATCTCTCCTTGTTCAATTTCCATCCATTATTCCTTGTCTGGCCTACAGGTGCTTTAGAAAATAGCTTGACCCCTTCCTCTATGGCAGCCCCTCAAATATTGGAAGACTGCTATCATGTCTCCCCTGGTCCTTCTCTTCACTAGACTAGCCATGCCCAATTCATTGCATGTTTTAGTCTCCAGTCCCCTAATCATCCTGGTTGCTCTTCTCTGTACTTTTTCTAGAATCTCAACATCTTTTTTATAGTGTGGTGACCAAAACTGGATGCAGTACTCTAGGTGTGGTCTTACTAAGGATTTATAGAGTGGTAAATAATAAAATAACTATCTTCTGGGCATAGAAAACAGCATTTTCCCCTTATCCCTTTCAGAAACAAATGACACAAGAGACTTCCTTTAAAAAAAAATGAAATTAGGAAGGAGAGTTGTGTAGGAAAGAATAGTCACCAGTTGGAGTGTACTGGAATTACATTTTGCATGTTAAACACATAGGTCTTGGCTTATGACCACAATTGAAACCAGGGTTTCTGTTATTAAGCAAGGAAGTTGTTAAGTGAGTGCACCCAATTTTATGCCACAGTTGTTATGCGGATCACTTGCAGTTGTGACATGCAATCTTTAAGCAAACCCAGCTTCTCTCATTGACTTTATCTGTTGGAAGCCAGCTGGGAAGGTCACAAGTGGCGATCGTATAACCCCAGATGCTGCAACTGTTCTAAATACATGCCAGTTGCCAAACACCCAAACTTTGATCATGTGGCTGTGAGGAATGCTGCATCGGTTGTAAGAGCGAGGACCGGTTGTAAATCATTGCAACTTTGAATGGTCAGTAAATGAGTGGTTGTAAGTCAAGGGATACCTATATCAGGGGTCGCCAACCTTTTGACGCCAACCAAACACATAATTTTAAATCCCGTGGACCAGAGACCATGGGAAAATCCCCAAAAAAGTCTGCAGGAAAATTCCCCACCCCGTTTTCCTACCGATCGATCATTCTTTATTTGGGATTGCAGAATACCGTCTCCAGCTCCGTTCTTAGGGGAAAGAGAGAGAGTTTTGGCTTCATGCAAGGAAGCAGAGTCTTCCTTTTCTCCCCAAACTCTGCCAGAAATGAGTCCTTGTGACTCTTGGAGCAGGATGCCTTGCAGGGTCCCAAAGACTCATTTCTGGTGGAGTTTGAAGGAGAGACAGAAAGATTTTTGCTGCTTTCCTTGTATGCAGCCAAAAGCAGAAGAAGAAAGAAGCAGAAAGAAGCAACCCAGTGGCCAAGCAGGCGTGGGGTGAGTGGGACAAGTTACCCCCTCCATCCTTTCCCCTCCCCTGACTACCTCATGTTTGCAGTGCAAGCGATGCAAAGCCTTGTGTTCCTGCAGCCTGGATTAATTGCTTTGGGGGTGCTTTGTGGGTGACATTTCTCTGTGGACCACCAAAATTTTTCATGGACCACCAGTGGTCCCTGGCCCACTGGTTGGCGACCACTGACCTATATTATAAAAGCACCATTGTTGCATGTTTATTGTTGAAGATCTAAATCCACTTTCTGAAGAGGACAATTGGTGGTTGCTATTGGAAAGGAAAAACAGTTTTATTTATTCACGTTCCCCAATTCACCTGTCTTCCGGATGAATTAACCAATAGATTGACCAACTCACCATCCAACCTGTCATCTATGGAAATTCTCAGCCATCCAGGTCATGGTTGTCCCAAAGGTGGTGGTTTTTTTTCAAGAGGCAACTGGACTTGCTTTGTTTTTTCCTTGAAGATGCTTCTTGGATGAGAAGTGAAACCTCTTCAAGGAAAAAGAAAAGGGCAGTCCAATTGACTCTTGGGAAAAAACCAGCTTTGGGACACCCAGCCTGATATTTTTGGACTGGCTCCCTTCCTTAGGCAGATCAATACTATTCAGATTGCTGCTTGGGGTAGATTTCCATCAATCATACCAGCTTCTACCAGATACTGCTTCTGATGTCACCAATTATGTAACACCCAACTCTTGCCAGGTTGACTGTATCATCCTAACTTCTCTGCTGGGCGAGTTAAGAGGAGAGTGACATAGCAGCTGAAATAGTCTGATTGCTAAGCAAATACAGAGAAGTTCTTTGAAACTTCAAACCTGACACTGGGAAAGTTCTAAGAGATTTGTCAGCAATTTCTTTCCAACCCTACTGGAGTCTCAGCATTTGCTTCCTGGGAAGTTTTGATTCGTTCTTTCTGAAGACCCAAAGCATAATCATTGGAGGTGATGACTTCGTGCTTTGCAACAGCCTTCCTCACCTGCAATAGATCAGAGAACAATAGTGTTGGAAAAGACCTTGGAGGTCTTCAAAGTCCAACCTCTGCTTCAACAGGAGACCCTATGCCATTTCAGATGGTATCACCTGGGTGATCTCCAGAATCCTGCATGATATCATGCTAACCAGGGAATTCTAGGAGCGGAAGTTCACACATCTGAAACTGACCTATGTTGAAGAAGGCTATTTTAGTGTCTATGGAGATTCTCAGTTATCCAGGTCATGGTTGTCCCAAAAGTGCTTTTTTTCCCCAAGAGGCAACTAGACATTCTGATTTTTCTTTGAAGACATTTCAGGAAAAAAAGAATTAAAATGCAATCAAGGAAGCCCTCAGAACATGTGGCTGTCCCAGGTGGGCTTTCATCAAAACTCAAAGAAGACCCTACAGGAGCTCCTCCATAACAGACAATAAAGAGAACAATAAGTTAGATATGGTGAGATATTGAATGAAAAGGGTGAACTTAAATCTATGCAAGCGTTGGAAGAACAAGGTATAAAAATGAATTGGTTTTCATATTTGCAAGTACAATCTAGATTTGAAAGGATATTAAAGTAGAAGGTATTTATAACAAGCAGACTGGGCTAGATAAAATATTGATGGGTACTGATGAAAAGGTGATTTAAAAACTTTATGGATATTTTTTTAGAAATTAAAATGGAAGAGGAACAAGTTAAAGAAACAATGATTGCTTGGGGGGAAAATTTTGGATATGGGATTGATCTAGAGAAATGGGAAAAATTATGGTCCCAGAATTATAAAATGATAATGTCAACTGCTTATAAAGAAAATTTGTACAAGATGTTTTACAGGTGGCACTTACCCCGGAGAATTGCAAGAATGTTTAAGAATAAATTGATAAGTGTTGGAAATGTCATCAGATACCTGGACCGATATGGTTGGTTATGATTTGAAACCAGAAATATTTTTATTGGGAATTATACCAGACATTTACAATAAAGAGTTGAAATATTTGATTGTAAATGTTTTAACAGCAGCTAGAATTGTGTTTGCCAAAAATTGGAAGAATGATAAAATACCTATGCAGGAGGAAGTGATTAGGAAAATTATGGACTGTGCTGAAATGAGTAAATTGACATTTGAAATTAGAGAACAAGAAGATAAACAATTTTGTAAGATATGGGATTTGTTTTATCAATGGTTGGATAAAGACTTGGTAATGCAATAGACTATATAATTTTGTAATAGAAATATAATAGGCTGATATAAAATATAATGTTGATATATATAACCATTGGATGAAAGTATAACATAAATTTTAGATTAAAAATATATCTCATATTATGATGAAATAAATAGTTTAATTGTACACAAGTAATAATTGATAAATACATAATGTTTTATTGATAATATGAGAAATTTTCTTTTTGATAAATTGTGAGTGATGAATATGAAAGGATGACACAAAGGATTTGTAACCAACTGACACACTGTATGTATATATGGAAGATGGTTTTTATGTTTTGTATGTCCTGTTTGTATGTTTGTATCAAAAATAAAAAAAACTTTTCTATAAAAAAAAGAGAACAATAAACTAAGCAACGTTGTCAATTTCATACGTTGCAGGCATATCAGAAAAGCTCAGGAGGACCTTCAGCCAACACAACATACGTGCACACTTCAAAGCCAAGAATACACTTTAGGCAGAAGCTTGTCCATCTCAAGAATAAAAAACCCAGCCACAAAGTGAGCAATATGGTAGATGCAGTGCAATGCAGTGAGCCATGTGCAGATCTGTACACTGGGGAAACAAAACAACCACTTCATAAATGCATGGCACAGCATAGGAGAACAAACCCATCAGAACTAGATTCAGCAGTCCATCTGCATTTAAAAGGCAAAGGCCACTCTTTTGAAGACAGCAAAGTCCACATTTTGGACAGAGAGGACCGCTGGTTTGAAAGAGGGGTCAAAGAGGCCATCTATGTCAAAATTGGACAGCCCTCTCTCCACAGAGGGGAGGGATATGACATCATCTATTTCCAGTCTACCACATTGCCCTTTCAGCAGTTCCAAGAAGGCTCCACACCCTGAGGGCACAGATCAGGGGTGGGATTCAAATTTTTAACAACTGGTTCTGTGGGCGTGGCTTAGGTGGTAGGCGTGGCTTGGTGATCATGTGACTGGGAGGACATGGCTTGGTGGTCATGTTATTGGCTGGGTGTTGCCAACTCAATATCACTCACATCGAGGGACGCATCTTCTCGCCTGGCCTTTCATGACTGTGGGGATGCTGCAACAGTCATAAGTGTGAAAAATAGTCATAAGTCACTTTTTTCAGTGCCATTATAACTTTGGTTACTCCACACAAGCAAAGTACCAGCAAAGGAGGGGAAAAAAACTCCAGAGATGTTCCTGAAACAGGAAGTCTAGTCCTGCCAAGAATGTAATAAAGGTTAATGGAGAGGCAGTTTCTGTAAGCAACACCAGAATGCTTCCTTCCTGCCTTCCTTACAGGATTAGGCCAGTAATTTCTTCTAACAACTGGTTCTCCGAACTGCTTAGAATGTTAACAACCGGTTCTAGCGAATAGGTGCGAACTGGTAGAATCTCACCCCGGCACAGATAAACCTCCAATTGGCCTCAACTATTCTCTAAAACAGGGATGTGAAACTGGAGGACTGTGGGTCAGATGCGTCACACACAGGCCACGCCCACCCCAGTTCCCTGAAAGGGGGGAAACGTGATACATCACATGACAGCAATGTGACACTGCACGCTTGACACCCGTGCTCTAAAAGGATGCAAATGACCAGCTGACTGTAAGGAATACAAATCCTTCCATTCCCCACCATCCAGTCAGAGCTGAAGAAGCCGTGGACAAGAAGTGAAACGTCTCCAAAGAAAACCCATAAAGCCCAGTTGCCTCTTGAAAAAAAAAAGCACCTTAAGGCTACTTTAGATTTTAGCAATCCCCAGGGACTAGTAGTCACAATCCCTCTGCTTAATCTTCATGAAGCTACAGAGAAGTCATGTGATGTCACAGAATAAGGTGTCAGTATTTCTCCACCAGATGCACAGCAGTACCCTAGTACCTATCAGTAATTCATTCTGGAAGACACGACAAATACTATTTATTTTATTTATTTTATTTATTTTAATTATTATATGCCTTCTCCGAGACTCAGGGCTGCACAATTTTGGAGCACAACCCAATGCGCCAGCAATAGCCTTCATTCCATTGCACATGCCTGCTTATTACTAAGCGGCATTTTTACAAGGTCAGCTAATTGCCCCCAACAATCTTGGGTCCTCAATTTACCTACCCCGAGAGGATGGAAGGCTGAGTCAACCTTGAGCCTGGTGGGATTCGAGCCTACAGCAGTTGTAGGCAGCTGGATCTTAAGAGCAGGCATTTAACAGCCTGAGCCACCAAAGCTCTAAAATCAACAACGACCAAGAAACACATGTGACTTACCATGTGACCTGCTATTTTGGCCAGAAGAAATAGCAAGTCACCAGGCAGCCGACGTCAGCATGTTTTTTTCCTTGTGCGTCAATTTCCGGAAGAAAGGCAAGTGACGGGACAAGTTTTCTGCTTCAAAACATGTTGAATACCAAATTTGATCAGTTTTGAAGCCGTCAAATGCCGAGGTATGGCTGGCTGTACCTTCATAGGATTTTCTTCTGTTTGAAATTGTGGGAAGTTTGAGACAAGCAGGTTTATGTAATTCATACAAGAGGATGCATATCTGGCACTTGCACAACATCTGCTCAGCAACTTTAACATTAATTCCCAATGGTGTCATGGCTCCATTGAAGCCCGGTTCAGAAGAGGAGGAGGAGTTGGAACCAGAACTGTCCATTGGTGATGGCACATCTCCCTTGGCATGTTTGAAGAGGCCAGGGGCTGAGGATGATGCTTTTTCCGGTCCCCTCAGGAATTGGGGGAGGTGGTTGACCAGACCGAGAGCTGCCTGCCTTCAGAGACACAGGGGAGGGTTGACTGCTGACAGGCCAGGGTACTGATAGGCAGCAGATCCCCCTCTGATGAGGAACAGCTGTGGGTAAAGGTTTGTTCTCCGAGCTTGTGGGTTAGTTTCTGAACATTTCACTACCAGGCTGGGTAACATCTTCAGCAGAGTTTAGGGCAGGGGTCCCCAAACTTGACAACTTTAAAACTTGCTGACTTCAACTCCCAGAATTCTCCAGCCAGCTCTTCTGGGACTTGAAGTCCACAAGTCTTAAAGTTGCCAAGTTTGGAGACCTCTGGTTTAGGGGGATAATGTTCTTCTGCTTATAAGAGCTTCAGGTGTGGGTGTGTCAAGTGAGGGTCTTGTGATGGGCCTTGTGATAAGATTACCTCAGGTGAGAGTCACTGGGAGGTAAGCTGCTGGTGTGTAGGGTTGCATGTGTTGGTTGAGAGCCAGTGCTGTCTCTGGTTGGCTGTGCAGTTGATTTGGATTTTGAGAAGGTCCGTAGGCTGATTGTAGGTCAGTGTGTCTGTTGATGGGCTCCACTGAAGATGTTAGCCTGGTAACAAAACATTCGGAAACCAACCCACAAGCTCAGAGAACAAACCTTCATGCTCATCCTACCCCCGAGCTGCAGATATTTGCCACTATTGCACTCAAGAAAGAGTGCAGTTGATGGTGGCTAGAATAATATATGCGCAATACTGGAAGAAGGAAAGCATACCACCAGAAACAGAGATAATAAGGGAAATTATGGCCTGTGAAGAATTGAGGGGGAATCTGAGTACTATGAAACGTGGAATAAATTCTATCAGTGGTTGCATAGAAGAAGGCAAGGTCGGAACATAAATAGCTATGATGATTAGGCAAGTTTGATGGCGTGTATGCCAGGTAAGGAGTGAGGGTGGGGAGGGAGGAGCCAGCCAGTGGCGGATTTGCCGGTTCTCCAAACTGGGCAGAATCATAACAACCGGTTCTATAGAACTGGTCCAACCAGGTAAAATCCTACCCCTAGTGTTGTGTGAAGAAGTACTTCCCTTTATTGATTGTGAATCTACCAGAGTGTTAGCTTGAATAAATGAAGCTGGGTTTTCACACAGTAAGAGGGAGAGAAAATATGCTCTCTAGCTCTCTATGATAGTTATAATCTATAATTTTAATTTTGTCCATAATGCTCTTTTTCCTGCCTTTATTCTAAATTAATCAGCAAAGATACCATAAACCAGGGGTGTCCAACCTTGGCAACTTTAAGACCTGTAGACTTCAACTCTCAATATTCCCCATCCAGCTGTACTGGCTGGAGAATTCTGGGAGTTGAAGTCCACAAGTCTTAAAGGTTTCCAACATTGGACAACCTTGCTGTAAACATTAATCTTCTGAGATCTAATGGGACTTATTCAAAATGCTAGAATCTAACTGGTCCGTCTGATTTTGAGTTACAGGTTGGCAGATTTTCGATTTCGATTTATTTTTTTTTAAAATAAGACAATTAAACAATGGTACTAATTCCTAGAAATGATTGGGCTTCCTGAATCTGAAGACGTCAGTGAGATGCTGGAGAGTTCCATAGTTCTAAATTTCCTTGATTAAACAGGGCAAGATGAGTTAGGGAGTTCATACAAGATGCATGACAAATATGTGCAAAAATTCATATATCACATTAAGCTACAATTTGTTTGTGTGGTATTAGCTTCAGATGTTGTGTGAATCTCATCATTAGAGATTCGAATTCATTGTTCATGGGTTAGAATGCTATGTGAACAATGTTTGTGTATGTGCATTTTTTGTTTTTAATACCATGCAGGACTTTTTGTAAAACTTAGGTCCTGAAAGTGGAAAAATATTCATTATAATACTCCTCCTCCATTTATTTCCTGCTGTATAATTTCCCCAATTGTTTTTCACCAATGAAGTCAATAGCCTAATAATTAGACTTCGTGCACAGAAATCCGAACTGCTAAAAAATCTTGATTTTAAAGATTGTTTTTGCTCCTAGTAAGAAAAAAATGATATTTTTTTGCTCATTGGAGACATTGAATGCTATTTCAAATGGAATCCCTTTTCTATAGCCATTAGGGTTTTAAAAACACCTGAAACCAATGATGAAAATAGATCTAATTTAATGCACTTTGCCTCTAAAGGTATGCTAGCATCATTGGGGTATTCTTGTTCTACTATAGTATCTATTTATATACGTCTGAAACACTCATGGTGTGGTCTATTTGTCTGTTTGTACCCTCAAGTGAGCTCAAATGGTGCATTATACTACAACCATTTTTGAGTCAAGGTGCATAAAATCCACCGAATTAAAGGATGTATAAAAAGATCTGGGAGCCATTAATCCCTGGAACTGAAATTTCCACAATGCTCAGACCAGTTTTATTTGCAAAGTGATGGCTGTTTTAGCCCTGTGGTCACATGATTTTGACTTCTGGTGCTTCCTGCCAGCTTCCCACAACCAGAGGAAAATCCCACAGAACCGATGAAGAAGCTGGCAGGAAGTCCCACCCACTCACACAGTTTTGCTCACCTGTGTTCATTCTATTTAGGTAAGTAAATATTGACTTTTTATCGAAGCTTATTTGCCACTACAATTATTTCTCAATTTATGCTGTTTTTAGAGGATCTTGGGACCACACAGCATTGGGATTATAGAAATATGGGCGACCTAAAACTTAATGTTCATTCTGGTCACATCAAACTTTTTCTCTCAAGGGTGACCCAACAATTGTCTAAGTGATTCTCTCTCTTCTCTCTCCCTCCTTCCCTCTCTCTCCTCTCTTCTCTCTCTGTCTGTCTTTCCCTCTCTTTGTCTTTGTCTGTCTGTCTGTCTCTTGTGTGTGTGTGTATGTCTGTGTGTGTGTGTGGGGTGCATGTCTTGGACCTTTTTAGCTTTTTAACCTTTCTACTTTCTCAAATTCTTCACCCTGGGGACATAGTTCGTTTCACCAATTTTCAGCTCCTGTTTTGCTTTTGTTCATGTTGAAGATGCATGTTGGATCCTCTATAATATTGTTTTATCCTGACTTTATTAGATTTTTTGCTAGACCTACACTTGAATACAGCTCATCAGTCTGGAACCCATATCATGTATCTGATATGAACACAGTTGAGAAAGTCCAGAAATATTTCACAAGAAGAGTTCTCCGCCCTCTACTCATTGTAGAATACCTTATGCCACCAGACTTGAAACTCTAGACCTAGAAAAACTAGAACTACGCCACCTTCGGTCCGATCTAAATATAATATATAAAATCATACATTGCAATGTCCTACCTGCCAATGAATACTTCAGCTTCAACCATAACAATACAAGAGCACACAATAGATACAAACTCAAGGTTAACTGCACCAAACTTGATTGCAGAAAATAACTTCAACAACAGAGTGGTCAATGTTTGGAATACTCTACCTGACTCTGTGGTTTCTTCCTCAAACCCCAAAAACTTTAACCTTAGACTGCCAAGGGGTGTGCAAGCGCACCAATCGTGCCTACCATCCCTGTCCTATTGTTTCTTTTATTTTTCTTACACGATCCATCTCATGTATTCAAAGCTATGTTTATACTTATACCTGTTATCTTGTAAGCAATTGACAAATCAAATAAATAAATAAAAATAAATTATACATAACTCAAGGTGGCAAACATAACTAATATTCCTTCTTCCTCTTATTTTTCTCATCACAACAACCCTGTGAGGTGAGTTGGTCTAAGAGAGAGTGATTGGACCAAAGCTGGCTTTCATGCCTGAAGGCAGGACTGGAACCCACCATCTCCTGCTGATTGGTCCAAAGTAACCCAGCTGCTTTCATGCCTGGCAGGACTAGAACACACAGTCTCCTGGTTTCTAGTCTGGTGCCTTAAACTATTAAACCAAAGTGGCTCTATAATGCCTAAAGCTGGGATCATTCAAGAGATAAAATGAGGAGTTAGATAATCAAAATAAAGAAATTAAGTTTGTTTTAGGATTCTCAACCATTTGCATAATTATGTGCATATCTCTGTTTTTTTAAATAAAGTTTTCCCCTTTCTTCTCATCAAAGACTGAGTTATACTATCTATAGTAGATCAAAGGAACAGTCGAGTTCAGCTCTCTCACACGCTATGCAAAACAGGAGTCTTGTTTGCTGAAATGGTAATCCTACCACATTTTACTTGTCAGGGTGCTCAGATTTTAGTCTTTACAAACAGATTTTGCAAGGCTTCTTTTCCTTTGAACTCCCTAGTGGCATTGGCTAACCAAATTCAGCTGAGCCAGGAAGATGCAAAAGTAGGAAATTATGAAGGGAGACAATAATACATTTAACTGTCATTTTATATTGAAGCCTTGGCAGTAAGATAATAATTCCAATTTGGTATAGTGGTTAAGGTGATGCTTTAGAAACCAGGAGATGGTGAATTCTAGTTATGCCTTAGGCATGGAAGCCGACTGGGTGACTTTGGGCCAGTCACTTCTCTGCCTAACCTACTTCACAGGGCTGTTGTTGAGGCAAAATAGAAGGAAGAAGGAATATTAGGTACATTCACTGCCTTGAGTCATTCATAAAAGGAAGGAAGGAAGGAAGGAAGGAAGGAAGGAAGGAAGGAAGGAAGGAAGGAAGGAAGGAAGGAAGGAAGGAAGGAAGGAAATACATGCTTTTCTTCACAGTCTCCTGGTGATTGGCCCAACATTACCCAGCTGGCTTTCATACCTAAGGTGAGACTAGAACTCACCATCACTTGGAGATTGGCCCATGCAATGTAATACAGTTAGATGTTTTCCTTCATTTCAGGAATTCATGAGGAAGAGCTTGGAAAAACAGATATTTTGGAATCAGATATGTATGCTGCTTCTAAAATTTTGAAAATGGATGTAACATCAACACCTGAATTTTTTTCATTCAGGGATGTCAGACAAACAGGTGGAAAAAAAATGATGGAATCTTATCGGCAACAAGGTTATTCTATGCCCAAAATGGAAAGAAGAATATATAACCACAATGGAAGAATGGGCTTAAAATTAAAGGATCTAACGAGATGATGACATTTGACTGCTTGGCTTACAGACAATAATTTGACTAAATTCCTTGTTAGATTTCTTACAAGACATAGGGAAAACCAACCTTTGACTTTGGAATTTGAAGATTAGACTGGATTTGACTAGTATATTTTATTTATAACTTTTAGATATCTATAAAGATTTTATCTGTTCTCTGTCAAGTGTATGTTAATCTTTGATTATAAAATTTATTAAATAAAATATATTACCACTTGAAAAAAAAGAAATATGGTAGCTTTAGAATACAAGGTTATTTGCATTTCATAAATTTAGTACAGGCAGTTCTCAACTTACAACAGTTCATTTAGTGACTATTTAAAGTTACAACATCACTGGAAAAAGTGACTTATGACAGTTTTTCACTCTTGAAGCATACCCATGATCACCATGGTCAAAATTCAGCCTTTGACAACTGACTCATATGTATGACGGTTGCAATGTCCTGGGGTCATGGGATCCCTCTGTGATCTTCTGACAAGTTAATGGGAAGCCAGATTCACTTCACAATCGTATTATTAATTTAACAACTGCTGTGATTCACTTAACAACTATGGCAAGAAAGGTGGTAAAATGGGGCAAAACTAGAGGTGGTATTCAGCCAATTCTGACAGATTCTGGAGAACCAGTGGCGGCCCTGTCCCTCTCAATTCTCTGCCTCCTGAGTTCCAGCTGATTGGCTGGGTCTTCTTTTGTTGCCCTGCACAGGAGAACGGAGCTGGAAAGCAGGTTAGTGGGGTGGGGAGGAATGGGGATTTTGCAGTAACCTCCCCTGACATGCCCACAAAGCCACCCACCATACCACCATACCCACCTCAAGCCACGCCCACAGAACCGTAGTAGTAAAAAATTTGAATACCCCCACTGTGCAAAACTCACTTAACAACTATCTTAACAACAACCAAATTTGGGCTCAGTTATGGTTATACGTCAAGGACTTTCTGTATGGAAGCTTTTGGAATAAAGGTTATTTTGCATTTGATCATTTACTATGTGTTAGATAACATTAAGAATTTTAAAAACCAGTTTTCCAATCAGTAGCCTTTACTCCCTTTCCTGTCTCGCTTTCTGTTGAGAATAATAATAATAATATCGGCTGCCAGTGGGTGTCACATTGGAAG
>CM019150.1:12093593-12120439 GCA_009733165.1 Naja naja | reverse complement strand
GAGTGGAGTGGAGTGGAGTGGAGTAGAATAGAATAGAATAGAATAGAATAGAATAGAATAGAACAGTTGGAAGGGACCTTGGGTCTTCTAGTCCAACCCCTGCTTAGGCAGGAAATCTACACCACTTAGACAAATGGTTATCCAACATCTTTTTAAAAACATCCAGTGTTGGAGCATTCACAACTTCTGGAGGCAAGTTGTTCCACTGATTAATTGTTCTCACTGTCAGGAAATTTTTCCCTTACTTCTAGGTTGCTTCTCTCCTTGATCAGTTTCCACCCATTGCTTCATGTCCTTCCCTCTGGTGCTTTGGAGAATAGCTTGACTCCCTCTTCTTTGTGGCAGCCTCTGAGATATTGGAACCCTGCTATCATGTTTCCCCTAGTCCTTCTTTTCATTAGCCAAGCCCAATTCCTGCAATGTTCTTCATATGTTTTAGCCTCCAGTCCTCTAATCATCTTGGTTGCTCTTCTCTGCACTCTTTCTAGAGTCTCAACATTTTTTATATCGTGGCGACTAAAACTGAATGCGAGGACAGGATAAAACTGAATAGGACGTATGCTTGACTCAGGCATTTTATTACAAAGCTACAGGCGGGGTGGGGTTGATGGTGGGAAATTAACTACTGTGATTGAAAAATGAACATTGAATTATTCCTGGTATCCAGTGGACTGTTCAGAAGCATACTATAGTCAGATAACCCAAAGCTGCTTTTCAAAAGGCAACTGGACTTCGTATTTTTCTTTGAAGAACTTTTGCTTCTCATCTAAGAAGTCTCCTCAGTTCTGATTAGTGTACATTCAAAGTGGCAATAAAGTTATTCTTATCCTTACAATGGAGTCCAACTTTTCTATGGCTAACTGAGGCAGTTGCTACATGAATTTGGCCCCTTCCTTGCCATAGCTGTTAAGTGAATCACAGCACTTGTTCAGTTAGCAACACGGTTGGAAAGTGAATCTGGCTTCCCAAAGGTTTTGCTTGTCAGAAGGTCACAAAAGGGGATCAGATGACCTAGGACACTGCAACTATGATAAACATGAGCCAGTTGCCAAGCATCTGAATTTGATAATGGGGATGCTACATCATGAGTGTGAAAAGAAGTGTTCATAAATCACTTTTCAGTGCCATTGTAACTTCAAAGGTCAGTAAATGAACTGTTGTAAGTCACGGACTACCTCTATATCCTTGTCTCAAAAGGTTACAATTTCCTCTTAGTTACACAAAATGAACCTCCAGTATGGTCGGGGTAGGTAAATTGAGGAACCAAGATTGTTGGGGCAATAAGCTGACTTTGTAAAAATGCCGCAGTAATAAGCAGGCATATACAATGGAATGAAGGCTATTGCTGCGCATTGGTTGTGCTCCAAAAATTGTAAGCCACCCTGAGTCTTGGAGAAGGGCAGCATATAAATGTAATTAAAAAAACTATCCCTAAAGGTAAAGGTAAAGATTTCGCCTATCTGGTCATGTCCGACTCTAGGGGGCAGTGCCAGTGGTGGGATTCAATTTTTTTACTGCCAGTTCTGTGGGCGTGGCTTGGTGGGCGTGGCTTGGCTTGGTGGGCATGGCTTGGTGGGCATGGCAGGGAAGGATACTGCAAAATCCCCATTCCTCCCCACCCCACTAACCTGCTTTCCAGTTCCGTTCTCCTGTGCAGGGCAACAAAGGAGACCCAGCCGATCGGCTGGGCTTGGAGGCAGAGAATAGATGGGGCGGAGCCAGTCAGAGGGGGTATTTGCCAGTTCTCCGAACTACTCAAATTTTCCGCTACTGGTTCTTCAGAACTAGTCAGAACCTGCTGAATACCACCTCTGGGCAGTGCTCAACTCTGTTTCTTAGCCAAGAGTGCCAGCTTGGTTGGTCATGTGGCCAGCATGACATCATACCACAGTGCAGAGCATGCAATAGAACACGGAAGCCTGTGACCTTCCCACTGAAGTGGTTCCTAGTTATCGACTCACATGTTCATGTTTTCAGACTGTTAGGTGGGCAGGAGCTGCGGCAAGAACAAGAGCTTGTCCCATCGCATGGTGCTTGGGTCTCAAACCAGGCTGTCAGTTTTCCAGCTGACAAACCGGCTTCTTAACCACTGATCCATTGCATCTCCCAGATATCCACAGTATGACAAAATTAAAATAGACATTTACATTATCAAGTCTACCCAGAAGTGGTATTCAGCAAGGTTCTGCAGAACCGGTAGCAGAAATTTTGAGTAGTTCAGAGAACCGGCAAATCCCACCTCTGGCTGGCCCCACTCCCATCTATTCTCTGCCTCCCGAGTCCCAGCTGATTGGCTGGGTCTTCTTTGTTGCCCTGCACAGGAGAACAGAGCTGGAAAGCAGGTTAGTGGTGGGGAGGGAATGGAGATTTTACAGTATCCTTCCCCTGCCACGCCCACCAAGCCACACCCACCAAGCCATGCCCACAGAACCAGTAGTAAAAAAATTGAATACCACCACTGAGTCTACCTCCACTTTACACTTATATGCTTTGTGCAGGGATCCACTAGAAAATCCACCTTAAAGCTTCCAGAACTTCTGTCCAACTTCTGCTGGAATACATATAGCAGAGTTCACTATGTGATTTAATCATTGTTTGCACCACCCAAATGCTCTTATCATTAGACAGTTCTTCCCTGCATTCAAGTAGAATTTATATTCTGGTAGCTGAAAGCCATTATTCTGTGTCTTGCATTCTGGGGTGATAGATCACAGGTCCTGACCTTCCTCTGTGTGATATCTCTGCAGATACTCAAGGTGTGCTATCATTAGTCACCCTTCCCCATAGTGACATGTATCCAGTTCCCTTAGTCTCTTACAGAATACAGAATAGCAGGGTTGGAAGGGACATTGGAGGTCCTCTAGTCCAATTTCTGTTCAAGCAGGAGGCCCTAGAGCATTCGGACAAATGGCTGTCCAATCTGTTAAAAATCTGTAGTGATGGAGTCTATGGAGATTCTCAGTCATCCTTTTAGAGAGTCATTGAGGCTACTTGGAGGTTTATCTGTATCTCAAAGTCATCTGAATGGTGCTCCTGGTTCTATAAGAGTCTACAATTTTTCCTCTGGAAATCCATTCCTACTCCCACACCATTCAAAGAGGGTTCATGCCAAATTGTATATCTAAAAGTCTGTAGAGATTCTCAGTCATTGAGGTCATGGTTGTCCCAAATGGGCTTTTTTGCAGGAGGCAACTGGACTTGCTTGGTTTTTCTTCTTTGAAGATGTTTCACTTCTCATCCAAGAAGCTTCTTCAGCTCTGACTGGATGGTGGGAAATGGAAGGATTTATACTCCTTGCAGACAGCTGGTCTGCAAGAAAACAGGGAAGCCTAGTTGCCTCCTGAAAAAGCATCTTTGGGACAACCATGACCTGGATGACAGAGAATCTCCATAGACTTTTAGCTATGCAACTTTGGGATGAACAACGTTCGAATGTTATGGGGATATGAACGGCTCTCCAGAAAAATTGCAGACTACAGGAACCATTTGCACTTCAGTCTGAGATGCAGACAACACAGACTCACTCCCAACAGCCTGTGCCTGTCTTCAACAGGGAAGAGACACAGGGCAGAAAACATCTTGCAGCCAAGAAGGCTCCACGCCCATTTGTACTACTCAGATGACTCTGAGATGCAGATAAACCTCCAAGTGGCCTCAATGACTCTCTAAAAGGATGCAAATGACCAGCTGTCTGCAAGGAATATAAATCCTTTCATTTCTCACCATCCACTCAGAACTGAAGAAGCTTCTTGGATTAGAAGCAAAACATCTTCAAAGAAAACTAAGAAAGTCCAGTTGCCTCCTGAAAAAAAACACCTTTGGGACTGTAGTGACGGAGTACCAACAGCCTCTGCAGGCATGCCATTCCACTGATTAATTGTTCTCACTGTCAATTTTTTTCCTTTGTTTTAGGTTGTATCTTTCTTTAATGATCTTTCACACATTACTTCTTGTCCTGCCCTCAGGTGCTTTGGAGAATAGATTGACCTCCTCTTCTCTGTCTGATAGTTTCTCAAGTACTGGAAGACCGCTATCATGTCCCCCCTTATCCTTCTTTTTGTTAGAGTAGACATACCCAATATCTGTAGCAGTTCTTCATATATTTTAGCCTGTAGCCCAATAATCATCACTGTTGCTCTTCTCTGCACTCTTTCCAGAGTCTCAACATCTTGTTCTTCTTGGAAAACATTCTAGCGTCTAGTTTCTTCATAACTGTGATTCACTTCTACATTTGTTCTACCTGGTACCCACAACTGAATGTAGTTCTCAAAATCAGTTCTTTCCAATTCCGAACAGAGTTAGAAATATTAGCTCTTGCCCTGCTCCTTGGAAATAATATTTATATTAATTGCATTTATCTTTTTAGAATCCTTATTGCATGGCTGATTTACATTCACCTTGTGATCAACTTCCATTCCAAAATACGTTTTATACTTACAGTTATCAAATCAGATGTTCTCATCCCTGCTCTGTACATTTCTTTCATGTTTCCTAAGTAGAAAAATATTACAGTATGTTTTCCTCTTTTAAATTCCATTACTTTCAGCCCACTTTCTCTTATCAAGATCATTTTGGATTGTGTTCTAGGCTTTTAAATCAGCTGCCCAATCTTGTGTCATCTGCAGATGAGATAAACATTCTCTTCACCTCTCCACCAAATCATTAATAAAATTATTGAAGGCTAGAAGGCTGTAAGGTAAGTGAGAACTTAACTTATGGGCTTAAGTTCCTGGGATGTAGATTGCTTGTGAAGGAGAGGTTCCTTCATTATGGTAAGATGATGAAACCATTTTACTAGTAGGTAAATAACCTTTCTCGTTCATGGGAGAGTTTCAAAAATTTATTTATTCAATTTCTAGAGCTGTCCATCACAGTCAAGGACTCTGGATGGGTTACAATCATTCACTGATGATGTTACCTAATTGGGTGATGAAATGTTTTCAAGAAAACAACCAAGATCAGAGAGCACCAAGGACCCCACAGTTTCAAAAGGAGCTACACCAACCATCTAACATGTACAGGTAGTCCTTGACTTACAACAATTCATTTAGCGACTATTCGAAGTTACAACAGCAGTGAAAAAAGTGACTTACGACTGTTTTTTGACCATTTACGACCATTGCAGCATCCCCATGGTGATCAAAATTAGGATGCTTGGCAACTGACTTGTATTTATGAAGGATGCAGTGTCCCAAGATCATGTGATTCCCCCTTTGCGACCTTCTAACAAGCAAAGGCAATGGGGAAGCCAGATTCACTTAGCAATCATGCTACTAACTTGATAATTTCAGGGATTCATTTAACAAATATGTCCAGAAAGGTCATAAAATGAGACAAAAACTTAACACGTCTCACATAGCAACAGAAATGTTGGATTCAACTGGGGTCGTAAGTCGAAGATTATCTGTACCTTATTTCTCCTTAAGCCATTTTTGTGCTATCCTACTATTCAAAAAGCCCGATGGCTTCTTCTTTTATTTCACGGCCTTCAGAAAATGGCAGACATAAGAACCAGGGGTGGGATGCTACTGGTTCTGCCCGGCTCTATAGAACTGGTAGCTCTGAAGAGCAGCAGACACTGAACCGTGTCTGCTGAACTGTGTCTGTGTCTGCTGCTGTTTGACCCACCTGCCCACCCGGTCTCTTGGCTGTCCTTTATTTCCTGCTTTTTCAACCTCAGCTGCTTTGTGTGGCACAGCTGAGGTTGAAAAAGCAGGAAAAAAGTGGCTTTTCAAATACTGCATACCTGCGCGTAGCGCTTTTCTGCTGTCTGGGTGGCACAGCTTAAAGGTTTTTACACGCGCGTGCAGCATGTAAAACGTAGTCACCAAACCAGTAGTAACACCGGTTGAATCCCACCCCTGATAAGAACACACAATGACACCACAATTGTCCACTGCCTATCCAAAGGAGGTTTGTCTAACTCAAGAGCTGCTGCTTTTTTTTTAAAGGAAGCAATGGAAATTGGTGGCTCAGGATAGCCTTTGGAATCCTTGATATGGGTCTCCTGCTGGACTGTTTTATATATATATAGTTCTGAATATTAATGTGGTTTTTTTCCTTTCTTCTATTTTCATACTCCTAGATTTTGTCCCAAATTTTGTGGTGCTTTGAAGTCATTTTATTACACTGCGCTGTTTTATGTTTTCATGGCCATGTTAATGAAGACTTTGGGACCCAAAACTCAAAAGAGAATTAAATTGCATCATAAATAAATAAATAAATAAATAAATAAATAAATAAGCAAGCAAGCAAGCAAACAAACGAATAAATAAATATATGTAACCACAGCTTTTTGGACATGGATATAGTCCTCGACTTACGACTGCAATTGAGCCCAAAATTTCTGTTGCTAAGCATGACAGTTGTTAAGTGAGTTTTGACTCATTTTACGACCTTTCTTGCCATGGTTGTGAAATGAATCAATGCCGTTATTAAGTTATAGTAACGTGGCTGTCAAGTGAATCTGGCTACCCCAATGACTTTGGTATAGTGGGGGGATTCAAATTGTTTTACCGCTGGTTCGGTGGGCGTGGCTTGGTAGGCGTGGCTTGGTGGGCATGCTTTGCCTAATGCCGGTGCACAGCTTTCCCCATACCAGCTGAGACCTGCGGCACCAATCAGCTGAGAGGATAAAGAAAAGCGCAGGGACGGGTGGGAGGGCCAATCCTGTGCTTTTCTCTTAATTTTCCTCTCAGCTCATTGTCTCAGCTGATCATTGGGTTTTTTTACTACCAGTTCAGGTGAACCGGTCCAAACCGGTAGCATACCACCACTGCTTTGGTAGGTGAAATCTGGCTGGGAAGGTTACAAATGGTGATCACATGACCCTGGGATGCTACAACCATCCTAAAAACATGTCAAATATCCAAATTCTGATCACCTGACTGGTGTGTGTGTGTGCTGCAATGCTTGTGTGAAAAACGGCCCATAACTCATTTTTTTTCAGTGCCCATTGTAACTTCCATCACTAAACGAATGATTGCAAGTTGGGGACTACCTCCCAAAGGGCCCAAAATGTGCTTTCACTTGAGGAAGTATCAAATCAATTCAAGTGCAATTCAAGGTGTTGGTTATTACCTATAAAGCCCTATATGGCTCAGGACCAAGTTATCCCCAGAATCATCTCCTACCCTGCGTCTCCCTGTGACCGGTAAGATCCCACAGAGTCGGTCTCCTCCGGGTTCCCTCAGCTAAACAATGCCGGTTGACGGGCCCATGGGAGAGGGCCTTCTCTGTGGCTACTCCGGCTCTCTGGAACCAGCTAGCTCCCGAGGTCCGGACTGCCTCCACCCTACTGGCTTTCCGCAAAGCAGTCAAAACCTGGCTTTTCCGGCAGGCATGGGGCTGTTCATCTCGCGACTGAGATCTAGCGAGATCCGGCCCTTCTGTTGTTTGTTGTTTTTAAAATTGTTTTTAAATTTTTTCATGTAATTCTTTTGTGTTTTTTGCTGTGAGCCACCCGGAGTCCTTTGGGAGTTGGGCGGCATATAAATATAATTGATAAATAAATAATAAATAAATAATAAATCATGTAATAAACGGAAAATTTGCTTTGAGAATTTCAGAATAAACAATTCAGGGGGGGGGCGATTTAAGCTTCCTAACCCTAGAGAGCTCCCTCTGACTTGACAAATTCAAGATAAGGTAGGATTAATACATCACTGGAGGTTTCTTATACCTTCTCATTATCTACTTTAATCGTGTCTCAAGTGCTGGCGAACATAAGCAAACTCAGTATGTCAGTTTGCCTTATCTTCAAGAAGGGCTTTATTGACTGATTGATTTATAATTATTTTTAGCCTGCATTAAGGATGATGTTCTCCCAGAAGGTACTCTTCCAATGTGACACCCACTGGCAGCCGATATTATTATTATTATTCTCAACAGAAAGCCGAGACAGGAAAAGGGAGTAAAAGGCTACTGATTGGAAAACTGGTTTTTTTTTAAAATTCTTAATGTTATCTAACACATAGTAAATGATCAAATGCAAAATAACCTTTTATTCCAAAAGCTTCCATACAGAAAGTCCTTGACGTATAACCATAACTGAGCCCAAAATTTGGTTGTTGTTAAGATAGTTGTTAAGTGAGTTTTGCACAGTGGGGGTATTCAAATTTTTTTTACTACCGGTTCTGTGGGCGTGGCTTGGTGGGTATGGCGTGGTATGGTGGGCGTGGCTTTGTGGGCATGTCAGGGGAAGGTTACTGCAAAATCCCCATTCCTCCCCACCCCACTAACCTGCTTTCCAGCTCTGTTCTCCTGTGCAGGGCAACAAAAGAAGACCCAGCCAATCAGCTGGAACTCAGGAGGCAGAGAATTGAGAGGGACAGGGCCGCCACTGGTTCTCCAGAATCTGTCAGAATTGGCTGAATACCACCTCTAGTTTTGCCCCATTTTACCACCTTTCTTGCCATAGTTGTTAAGTGAATCACAGCAGTTGTTAAATTAATAATACGGTTGTGAAGTGAATCTGGCTTCCCCATTAACTTTGTCAGAAGATCACAAGGGGATCCCATGACCCCAGGACATTGCAACCATCATACATATGAGTCAGTTGTCAAGTGGCTGAATTTTGACCATGGTGATCATGGGTATGCTTCAAGAGTGAAAAACTGTCATAAGTCACTTTTTCCAGTGATGTTGTAACTTTAAATAGTCACTAAATGAACTGTTGTAAGTTGAGAACTGCCTGTACTAAATTTATGAAATGCAAATAACCTTGTATTCTAAAAGCTACCATATTTCTTTTTTTTTTCAAGTGGTAATATATTTTATTTAATAAATTTTATAATCAAAGATTAACATACACTTGACAGAGAACAGATAAAATCTTTATAGATATCTAAAAGTTATAAATAAAGATATACTAGTCAAATCCAGTCTAATCTTCAAATTCCAAAGTCAAAGGTTGGTTTTTCCCTATGTCTTGTAAGAAATCTAACAAGGAATTTAGTCAAATTATTGTCTGTAAGCCAAGCAGTCAAATGTCATCATCTCGGTTAGATCCTTTAATTTTAAGCCCATTCTTCCATTGTGGTTATATATTCTTCTTTCCATTTTGGGCATAGAATAACCTTGTTGCCGATAAGATTCCATCATTTTTTTTCCACCTGTTTGTCTGACATCCCTGAATGAAAAAAATTCAGGTGTTGATGTTACATCCATTTTCAAAATTTTTAGAAGCAGCATACATATCTGATTCCAAAATATCTGTTTTTCCAAGCTCTTCCTCATGAATTCCTGAAATGAAGGAAAAACATCTAACTGTATTACATTGCATGGGCCAATCTCCAAGTGATGGTGAGTTCTAGTCTCACCTTAGGTATGAAAGCCAGCTGGGTAATGTTGGGCCAATCACCAGGAGACTGTGAAGAAAAGCATGTATTTCCTTCCTTCCTTCCTTCCTTCCTTCCTTCCTTCCTTCCTTCCTTCCTTCCTTCCTTCCTTCCTTCCTTCCTTCCTTCCTTTTATGAATGACTCAAGGCAGTGAATGTACCTAATATTCCTTCTTCCTTCTATTTTTGCCTCAACAACAGCCCTGTGAAGTAGGTTGGGCAGAGAGAGAGTGACTGGCCCAAAGTCACCCAGTCGGCTTCCATGCCTAAGGCATAACTAGAATTCACCATCTCCTGGTTTCTAAAGCATCACCTTAACCACTATACCAAATTGGAATTATTATCTTACTGCCAAGGCTTCAATATAAAATGACAGTTAAATGTATTATTGTCTCCCTTCATAATTTCCTACTTTTGCATCTTCCTGGCTCAGCTGAATTTGGTTAGCCAATGCCACTAGGGAGTTCAAAGGAAAAGAAAGGGCTTGCAAAATCTGTTTGTAAAGACTAAAATCTGAGCACCCTGACAAGTAAAATGTGGTAGGATTACCATTTCAGCAAACAAGACTCCTGTTTTGCATAGCGTGTGAGAGAGCTGAACTCGACTGTTCCTTTGATCTACTATAGATAGTATAACTCAGTCTTTGATGAGAAGAAAGGGGAAAACTTTATTTAAAAAAACAGAGATATGCACATAATTATGCAAATGGTTGAGAATCCTAAAACAAACTTAATTTCTTTATTTTGATTATCTAACTCCTCATTTTATCTCTTGAATGATCCCAGCTTTAGGCATTATAGAGCCACTTTGGTTTAATAGTTTAAGGCACCAGACTAGAAACCAGGAGACTGTGTGTTCTAGTCCTGCCTTAGGCATGAAAGCAGCTGGGTTACTTTGGACGAATCAGCAGGAGATGGTGGGTTCCAGTCCTGCCTTCAGGCATGAAAGCCAGCTTTGGTCCAATCACTCTCTCTTAGACCAACTCACCTCACAGGGTTGTTGTGATGAGAAAAATAAGAGGAAGAAGGAATATTAGTTATGTTTGCCACCTTGAGTTATGTATAATTTATTTTTATTTATTTATTTGATTTGTCAATTGCTTACAAGATAACAGGTATAAGTATAAACATAGCTTTGAATACATGAGATGGATACGTGTAAGAAAAATAAAAAGAAACAATAGGACAGGGATGGTAGGCACGATTGGTGCGCTTATGCACACCCCCTACTTAGGCAGTCTAAGGTTAAAGTTTTTGGGGTTTGAGGAAGAAACCACAGAGTCAGGTAGAGTATTCCAAACATTGACCACTCTGTTGTTGAAGTCGTATTTTCTGCAATCAAGTTTGGTGCAGTTAACCTTGAGTTTGTATCTATTGTGTGCTCTTGTATTGTTATGGTTGAAGCTGAAGTATTCATTGGCAGGTAGGACATTGCAATGTATGATTTTATATATTATATTTAGATCGGACCGAAGGTGGCGTAGTTCTAGTTTTTCTAGGTCTAGAGTTTCAAGTCTGGTGGCATAAGGTATTCTACAATGAGTAGAGGAGCGGAGAACTCTTCTTGTGAAATATTTCTGGACTTTCTCAACTGTGTTCATATCAGATACATGATATGGGTTCCAGACTGATGAGCTGTATTCAAGTGTAGGTCTAGCAAAAAATCTAATAAAGTCAGGATAAAACAATATTATAGAGGATCCAACATGCATCTTCAACATGAACAAAAGCAAAACAGGAGCTGAAAATTGGTGAAACGAACTATGTCCCCAGGGTGAAGAATTTGAGAAAGTAGAAAGGTTAAAAAGCTAAAAAGGTCCAAGACATGCACCCCCGCCCACACACACACAGACATACACACACACACAAAGAGAGACAGACAGACAGACAAAGACAAAGAGAGAGGGAAAGACAGACAGACAGAAAGAGAGGGGGGAAGAGAGAGAGGGAAGGAGGGAGAGAGGAAGAGAGAGAGAATCACTTAGACAATTGTTGGGTCACCCTTTGAGAGAAAAGTTTGATGTGACCAGAATGAACATTAAGTTTTAGGTCGCCCATATTTCTATAATCCCAATGCTGTGTGGTCCCAAGATCCTCTAAAAACAGCATAAATTGAGAAATAATTGTAGTGGCAAATAAGCTTCGATAAAAAGTCAATATTTACTTACCTAAATAGAATGAACACAGGTGAGCAAAACTGTGTGAGTGGGTGGGACTTCCTGCCAGCTTCTTCATCGGTTCTGTGGGATTTTCCTCTGGTTGTGGGAAGCTGGCAGGAAGCACCAGAAGTCAAAATCATGTGACCACAGGGGCGCTAAAACAGCCATCACTTTGCAAATAAAACTGGTCTGAGCATTGTGGAAATTTCAGTTCCGCAGGATTAATGGCTCCCAGATCTTTTTATACATCCTTTAATTCGGTGGATTTTATGCACCTTGACTCAAAAATGGTTGTAGTATAATGCACCATTTGAGCTCACTTGAGGGTACAAACAGACAAATAGACCACACCATGAGTGTTTCAGACGTATATAAATAGATACTATAGTAGAACAAGAATACCCCAATGATGCTAGCATACCTTTAGAGGCAAAGTGCATTAAATTAGATCTATTTTCATCATTGGTTTCAGGTGTTTTTAAAACACTAATGGCTATAGAAAAGGGATTCCATTTGAAATAGCATTCAATGTCTCCAATGAGCAAAAAAATATCATTTTTTTCTTACTAGGAGCAAAAACAATCTTTTAAAAATCAAGATTTTTTTAGCAGTTCGGATTTCTGTGCACGAAGTCTAATTATTAGGCTATTGACTTCATTGGTGAAAAACAATTGGGGAAATTATATAGCAGGAAATAAATGGAGGAGGAGTATTATAATGAATATTTTGTTCCACTTTCAGGACCTAAGTTTTACAAAAAGTCCTGCATGGTATTAAAAACAAAAAATGCACATACACAAACATTGTTCACATAGCATTCTAACCCATGAACAATGAATTCGAATCTCTAATGATGAGATTCACACAACATCTGAAGCCAATACCACACAAACAAATTGTAGCTTAATGTGATATATGAATTTTTGCACATATTTGTCATGCATCTTGTATGAACTCCCTAACTCATCTTGCCCTGTTTAATCAAGGAAATTTAGAACTATGGAACTCTCCAGCATCTCACTGACGTCTTCAGATTCAGGAAGCCCAATCATTTCTAGGAATTAGTACCATTGTTTAATTGTCTTATTTTTTAAAAAAATAAATCGAAATCGAAAATCTGCCAACCTGTAACTCAAAATCAGATGGACCAGTTAGATTCTAGCATTTTGAATAAGTCCCATTAGATCTCAGAAGATTAATGTTTACAGCAAGGTTGTCCAATGTTGGAAACCTTTAAGACTTGTGGACTTCAACTCCCAGAATTCTCCAGCCAGTACAGCTGGATGGGGAATATTGAGAGTTGAAGTCTACAGGTCTTAAAGTTGCCAAGGTTGGACACCCCTGGTTTACGGTATCTTTGCTGATTAATTTAGAATAAAGGCAGGAAAAAGAGCATTATGGACAAAATTAAAATTATAGATTATAACTATCATAGAGAGCTAGAGAGCATATTTTCTCTCCCTCTTACTGTGTGAAAACCCAGCTTCATTTATTCAAGCTAACACTCTGGTAGATTCACAATCAATAAAGGGAAGTACTTCTTCACACAACACTAGGGGTAGGATTTTACCTGGTCGGACCAGTTCTATAGAACCGGTTGTTATGATTCTGCCCAGTTTGGAGAACCGGCAAATCGCGCCACTGGCTGGCTCCTCCCCTCCCCACCCACTCACTCCTTACCTGGCATACATGCCATCAAACTTGCCTAATCATCATAGCTATTTATGTTCCAATCTTGCCTTCTTCTATGCAACCACTGATAGAATTTATTCCACGTTTCATAGTACTCAGATTCCCCCTCAATTCTTCACAGGCCATAATTTCCCTTATTATCTCTGTTTCTGGTGGTATGCTTTCCTTCTTCCAGTATTGCGCATATATTATTCTAGCCATCATCAACTGCACTCTTTCTTGAGTGCAATAGTGGCAAATATCTGCAGCTCGGGGGTAAGATGAGCGTGAAGGTTTGTTCTTTGAGCTTGTGGGTTGGTTTCCGAATGTTTTGTTACCAGGCTAACATCTTCAGTGGAGCCCATCAACAGACACACTGACCTACAATCAGCCTACGGACCTTCTCAAAATCCAAATCAACTGCACAGCCAACCAGAGACAGCACTGGCTCTCAACCAACACATGCAACCCTCCACACCAGCAGTTTACCTCCCAGTGACTCTCGCCTGAGGTAATCTTATCACAAGGCCCATCACAAGACCCTCACTTGACACACCCACACCTGAAGCTCTTATAAGCAGAAGAACATTATCCCCCCTAAACCAGAGGTCTCCAAACTTGGCAACTTTAAGACTTGTGGACTTCAACTCCCAGAAGAGCTGGCTGGAGAATTCTGGGAGTTGAAGTTGGCAAGTTTTAAAGTTGTCAAGTTTGGGGACCCCTGCCCTAAACTCTGCTGAAGATGTTACCCAGCCTGGTAGTGAAATGTTCAGAAACTAACCCACAAGCTCGGAGAACAAACCTTTACCCACAGCTGTTCCTCATCAGAGGGGGATCTGCTGCCTATCAGTACCCTGGCCTGTCAGCAGTCAACCCTCCCCTGTGTCTCTGAAGGCAGGCAGCTCTCGGTCTGGTCAACCACCTCCCCCAATTCCTGAGGGGAGCGGAAAAAGCATCATCCTCAGCCCCTGGCCTCTTCAAACATGCCAAGGGAGATGTGCCATCACCATTGGACAGTTCTGGTTCCAACTCCTCCTCCTCTTCTGAACTGGGCTTCAATGGAGCCATGACACCATTGGGAATTAATGTTAAAGTTGCTGAGCAGATGTTGTGCAAGTGCCAGATATGCATCCTCTTGTATGAATTACATAAACCTGCTTGTCTCAAACTTCCCACATTACTGATAGGTACTAGGGTACCGCTGTGCATCTGGTGGAGAAATACTGACACCTTATTCTGTGACATCAGATGACTTCTCTGTAGCTTCATGAAGATTAAGCAGAGGGATTGTGACTACTATTCCCTGGGGATTGCTAAAATCTAAAGTAGCCTTAAGGTGCTTTTTTTTTTTTCAAGAGGCAACTGGGCTTTACGGTTTTTCTTTGGAGACGTTTCGCTTCTTGTCCACGAAGCTTCTTCAGCTCTGACTGGATGGTGGGGAATGGAAGGATTTGTATTCCTTACAGTCAGCTGGTCATTTGCATCCTTTTAGAGCACAGGTGTCAAGCGTGCAGTGTCACATTGCTGTCATGTGATGTATCACGTTTCCCCCCTTTCAGGGAACTGGGGTGGGCATGGCCTGTGTGTGACACATCTGACCCACAGTCCTCCAGTTTCACATCCCTGTTTTAGAGAGTAGTTGAGGCCAATTGGAGGTTTATCTGTGCCAGGGGTGGGATTCTACCAGTTCGCACCTATTCGCTAGAACTGGTTGTTAACATTCTAAGCAGTTCTGAGAACCGGTTGTTAGAAGAAATTACTGGCCTAATCCTGTAAGGAAGGCAGGAAGGAAACATTCTGGTGTTGCTTACAGAAACTGCCTCTCCATTAACCTTTATTACATTCTTGGCAGGACTAGACTTCCTGTTTCAGGAACATCTCTGGAGTTTTTTTCCCCTCCTTTGCTGGTACTTTGCTTGTGTGGAGTAACCAAAGTTATAATGGCACTGAAAAAAGTGACTTATGACTATTTTTCACACTTACGACTGTTGCAGCATCCCCACAGTCATGAAAGGCCAGGCGAGAAGATGCGTGCCTCGATGTGAGTGATATTGAGTTGGCAACACCCAGCCAATAACATGACCACCAAGCCATGTCCACCCAGTCACATGACCACCAAGCCATGCCCACCACCTAAGCCACGCCCACAGAACCAGTTGTTAAAAATTTGAATCCCACCCCTGATCTGTGCCCTCAGGGTCACCTGAGTATGCAAATGGGTGTGGAGCCTTCTTGGAACTGCTGAAAGGGCAATGTGGTAGACTGGAAATAGATGATGTCATATCCCTCCCCTCTGTGGAGAGAGGGCTGTCCAATTTTGACATAGATGGCCTCTTTGACCCCTCTTTCAAACCAGCGGTCCTCTCTGTCCAAAATGTGGACTTTGCTGTCTTCAAAAGAGTGGCCTTTGCCTTTTAAATGCAGATGGACTGCTGAATCTAGTTCTGATGGGTTTGTTCTCCTATGCTGTGCCATGCGTTTATGAAGTGGTTGTTTTGTTTCCCCAGTGTACAGATCTGCACATGGCTCACTGCATTGCACTGCATATACCATATTGCTCACTTTGTGGCTGGGTTTTTTATCCTTGAGATGGACAAGCTTCTGCCTAAAGTGTATTCTTGGCTTTGAAGTGTGCAAATATGTTGTGTTGGCTAAAGGTCCTCCTGAGCTTTTCTGATATGCCTGCAATGTATGAAATTGATAATGTTGCTTAGTTTATTGTTCTCTTTTTTTTACAGAAAAGTTTTTTATTTTTGATACAAACATACAAACAGGACATACAAAACATAAAAACCATCTTCCATATATACATACAGTGTGTCAGTTGGTTACAAATCCTTTGTGTCATCCTTTCATATTCATCACTCACAATTTATCAAAAAGAAAATTTCTCATATTATCAATAAAACATTATGTATTTATCAATTATTACTTGTGTACAATTAAACTATTTATTTCATCATATATATGAGATATATTTTTAATCTAAAATTTATGTTATACTTTCATCCAATGGTTATATATATCAACATTATATTTTATATCAGCCTCTTATATTTCTATTACCAAATTATACGGTATATTGCATTACCAAGTCTTTATCCAACCATTGATAAAACAAATCCCATATCTTACAAAATTGTTTATCTTCTTGTTCTCTAATTTCAAATGTCAATTTACTCATTTCAGCACAGTCCATAATTTTCCTAATCACTTCCTCCTGCATAGGTATTTTATCATTCTTCCAATTTTTGGCAAACACAATTCTAGCTGCTGTTAAAACATTTACAATCAAATATTTCAACTCTTTATTGTAAATGTCTGGTATAATTCCCAATAAAAATATTTCTGGTTTCAAATCTATGTGTTGTTGTATCATTTTTTCCAACCATATGTGGATTTTAGTCCAATATCTTTTTGCATCCGAACAAGTCCATCACATATGGTAATATGATGCAGGTATCTGATGACATTTCCAACACTTATCTGATTTATTCTTAAACATTCTTGCAATTCTCGTCGGGGGTAACTGCCACCTGTAAAACATCTTGTACAAATTTTCTTTATAAGCGGTTGGCATTGTCATTTTATAATTCTGGGACCATAATTTTTCCCATTTCTCTAGATCAATCCCATACCCAAAATTTCCCCCCCAAGCAATCATTGTTTCTTTAACTTGCTCCTCTTCCATTTTAATTTCTAAAAAAATATCCATAAAGTTTTTAAATCACCTTTTCATCAGTACCCATCAATATTTTATCTAGCCCAGTCTGCTTGTTATAAATACCTTCTACTTTAATATCCTTATCAAATCTAGATTGTACTTGCAAATATGAAAACCAATTCATTTTTATACCTTGTTCTTCCAACGCTTGCATAGATTTAAGTTCACCCTTTTCATTCAATATCTCACCATATCTAACTTATTGTTCTCTTTATTGTCTGTTATGGAGGAGCTCCTGTAGGGTCTTCTTTGAGTTTTGATGAAAGCCCACCTGGGACAGCCACATGTTCTGAGGGCTTCCTTGATTGCATTTTAATTCTTTTTTTCCTGAAATGTCTTCAAAGAAAAATCAGAATGTCTAGTTGCCTCTTGGGGAAAAAAAAGCACTTTTGGGACAACCATGACCTGGATAACTGAGAATCTCCATAGACACTAAAATAGCCTTCTTCAACATAGGTCAGTTTCAGATGTGTGAACTTCTGCTCCTAGAATTCCCTGGTTAGCATGATATCATGCAGGATTCTGGAGATCACCCAGGTGATACCATCTGAAATGGCATAGGGTCTCCTGTTGAAGCAGAGGTTGGACTTTGAAGACCTCCAAGGTCTTTTCCAACACTATTGTTCTCCGATCTATTGCAGGTGAGGAAGGCTGTTGCAAAGCACGAAGTCATCACCTCCAATGATTATGCTTTGGGTCTTCAGAAAGATCGAATCAAGACTTCCCAGGAAGCAAATGCTGAGACTCCAGTAGGGTTGGAAAGAAATTGCTGACAAATCTCTTAGAACTTTCCCAGTGTCAGGTTTGAAGTTTCAAAGAACTTCTCTGTATTTGCTTAGCAATCAGACTATTTCAGCTGCTATGTCACTCTCCTCTTAACTCGCCCAGCAGAGAAGTTAGGATGATACAGTCATCCTGGCAAGAGTTGGGTGTTACATAATTGGTGACATCAGAAGCAGTATCTGGTAGAAGCTGGTATGATTGATGGAAATCTACCCCAAGCGGCAATCTGAATAGTATTGATCTGCCTAAGGAAGGGAGCCAGTCCAAAAATGTCAGGCTGGATGTCCCAAAGCTGGTTTTTTTCCCAAGAGTCAATTGGACTGCCCTTTTCTTTTCCTTGAAGAGGTTTCACTTCTCATCCAAGAAGCATCTTCAAGGAAAAAAACAAAGCAAGTCCAGTTGCCTCTTGAAAAAAAAAAACCACCACCTTTGGGACAACCATGACCTGGATGGCTGAGAATTTCCATAGATGACAGGTTGGATGGTGAGTTGGTCAATCTATTGGTTAATTCATCCGGAAGACAGGTGAATTGGGGAACGTGAATAAATAAAACTGTTTTTCCTTTCCAATAGCAACCACCAATTGTCCTCTTCAGAAAGTGGATTTAGATCTTCAACAATAAACATGCAACAATGGTGCGTTTTATAATATAGGTCAGTGGTCGCCAACCAGTGGGCCAGGGACCACTGGTGGTCCATGAGAAAATTTTGGTGGTCCACAGAGAAATGTCACCCCCAAAGCACCCCCCAAAGCAATTAATCCAGGCTGCACGGGAACACAAGGCTTTGCATCGCTTGCACTGCAAACATGAGGTAGTCAGGGGAGGGGGGGAAAGGATGGAGGGGGGTAACTTGTCCCACTCACCCCACTCGCTTGGCCACTGGGTTGCTTCTTTCTGCTTCTTTCTTCTTCTGCTTTTGGCTGCATACAAGGAAAGCAGCAAAAATCTTTCTGTCTCTCCTTCAAACTCCACCAGAAATGAGTCTTTGGGACCCTGCAAGGCATCCTGCTCCAAGAGTCACAAGGACTCATTTCTGGCAGAGTTTGGGGGAGAGAAAGAAAGACTTCTGCTGCTTCCTTGCATGAAGCCAAAACTCTCTCTCTCTCTCTTTCCCCCTGAGAACGGAGCTGGAGACGGTATTCTGCAATCCCAAATAAAGAATGATCGATCGGTAGGAAAACGGGGTGGGGAATTTTCCTGCAGACTTTTTTGGGGATTTTCCCACGGTCTCTGGTCCACGGGATTTAAAATTATGAGTTTGGTTGGCGTCAAAAGGTTGGCGACCCCTGATATAGAAATCCCTTGACTTACAACCACTCATTTACTGACCATTCAAAGTTGCAATGATTTACAACCGGTCCTCGCTCTTACAACCGATGCAGCATCCCCCACAGCCACATGATCAAAGTTTGGGTGTTTGGCAACTGGCATGTATTTAGAACAGTTGCAGCATCTGGGGTTATACGATCGCCACTTGTGACCTTCCCAGCTGGCTTCCAACAGATAAAGTCAATGAGAGAAGCTGGGTTTGCTTAAAGATTGCATGTCACAACTGCAAGTGATCTGCATAACAACTGTGGCATAAAATTGGGTGCACTCACTTAACAACTTCCTTGCTTAATAACAGAAACCCTGGTTTCAATTGTGGTCATAAGCCAAGACCTATGTGTTTAACATGCAAAATGTAATTCTGGTACGCTCCAACTGGTGACTATTCTTTCCTACACAACTCTCCTTCCTAATTTCATTTTTTTAAAGGAAGTCTCTTGTGTCATTTGTTTCTGAAAGGGATAAGGGGAAAATGCTGTTTTCTATGCCCAGAAGATAGTTATTTTATTATTTACCACTCTATAAATCCTTAGTAAGACCACACCTAGAGTACTGCATCCAGTTTTGGTCACCACACTATAAAAAGATGTTGAGATTCTAGAAAAGTACAGAGAAGAGCAACCAGGATGATTAGGGGACTGGAGACTAAAACATGCAATGAATTGGGCTTGGCTAGTCTAGTGAAGAGAAGGACCAGGGGAGACATGATAGCAGTCTTCCAATATTTGAGGGGCTGCCATAGAGGAAGGGGTCAAGCTATTTTCTAAAGCACCTGTAGGCCAGACAAGGAATAATGGATGGAAATTGAACAAGGAGAGATTTAACCTGGAAATAAGGAGAAACTTTCTGACAGTGAGAACATTCAATCAATGGAACAGCTTTGCCCTTGCAAGTTGTGGGAGTGCCATCACTTGAGACTTTCAAGAAGAGATTGGACTGCCATTTGTCAGAAATGGTGTAAGGTCTACTGCTTAGGCAGGGGATTGGACTAGATGATCTACAAGGTCCCTTCCAACTCTATTAATCTGTTAATCTGTTATTATTTTAGTTTGTATGGCTGCCCTCAAGTTCGAGGACTACTTGTGAAGGGAATTAAAAAGCATGGGTGTCATTGGCTCCATTCACACAACAAACGGATCGGGATGATTAAAGTCCTAGCATCCACATTCACCCAGGTGGGGAGGCTTGGCTACTCTGAATCTTGAATCGTTTTGCATGTGTGGATGTGTGCGTAGCTTAGTCTGTTATCTGAACTCAGCCTGTCTGGCTGGTTAACAATTCTAATGTACTTTGTGAAGCCAGAAAATGGATTAAGTGAGAAATGAAACTTCAGAATATTATGTGACTGCAGTATATTCCCTTGTTTCCTTAGTTCCATCTTTAGACACTCTTCTTTTTAAAGAGCAGGAAGGACATGAGAAGGTACAACAGGACATAGCAGTCCAACCCAAAGACCCTTTACCTGGGGCCTGATGTCTCCAACCACAATCCCCATCCTCCCCAGCCAGAGGGCTGCTTGCTGCTTGCAGCCCAAATCCCCTGGGCAGCACAATAGCCCCACGCCAAGGCCAAGCCAACTGCCCAGCTGGCCTGAAGAAAGTGGTGCATTGCATCCAAGCACCCTCCTGCAGTCCCAATAAGGACCCCCATCCTTGGCTCGTCCCTGGCCCACCCAGGAGCTCATCTTGCCCACCCACCCAAGGCCCAGGCCCAGGGCTGGGCTGCTGCGGGTTCACAGGAGTTCATGAGAGCCCTAGCTAAGATTCTGTGAAGTTCGGAGAATCCTGTTATGTATATGTAAACAACATAGTTGGGTTGACTATATAAACTACAAATATATATATTTGTTGCTTTAAGGAAAAATATTGTAATGTATTATGCTGTGTTCTCGTTGGTTGATTATGCTGCAAGTTGCCATAAGAGGGAGCTATAGATCATGGTTTAATTCTCTCTTTCCACTGATGATCTCTCTTGATACTGATGCTGACTGACTATGGACCGATACTGACTAACCCTGTTTACTTTGATATTCTGTTGATATCGAAGGTTATCTGTTGTATTATGGTTTGATATTTGTCTGCTGTAAAAGACGTGAAACTGGTAAGAAGACTTTATAACTGGATATTTCTGGACTATAAAAACTGTTATTTCTGGACTATAAAAACTGTTTATTGGACTGTGCTATTTCTTCAAGTAAACATTAACACAACTTGATTTAATTCTGTGTGGCTGTATATTTATTTGTTCTCATAAACGTTTCCATGTGCATAACCTTGTTATACAAGGGTTACTCTGCACATATCCTAACAACCCCCAAATCCCACTCCTAGCCCACCCTACCCTGCCCCTCCCAGGAGTCCCCAGGTGGCCCATTTTGGATGCAGGGAAGTGGAGAGCACCCTCAGAGGCTCGGGGAGGGCGAAAAATGGGCTTCCCAGAAGTTCGGGCCTGTTTCCGGCCTCTAGAGAGCCTCCGGAGTCCGGGGAGTCCATTTTCGCCCTCCCGGAGGTTCGAGGGAAGCCTCCAGAGCCTGGGGAGGCCAAAAACATCCCCCCACCATGGTGCAGACGGCTGACTAGGCCACGCTCTCCATGGCCACGCCCACCCAGCAACTGGGCAGAGAAACCTTTGCCTGCTCCTTGCCACAAGAGGACTGACCACACGTAAGGGGTCCTTGGCTCTTTCTGAGCTTGTTTTCTTGCAGACGTTTCATTTCCCAAACTAGGTAACATCATCAGTGCTAGGGAGGAATGTGATTTGCTGCCAATGCCTTTTTGGGCTGGTTGATTGTCTCTTTTGCACAGTCTACAGTTGTTGTTAATGTCTATGTGTCTATTGGTAGCTAATTAGTCAGAGCGCCAGGCTTCTAGAAATTCCCCTGGCTTTTTTGGACTTGGCCTGGTCTAGGATGGTCACATTTTTCCCAACTGAAACTATGGTTAAGTCTGTCTAGAAAGGGGTAAAAAAGGAGCCCCAGCACTTCTCCACCTGCAATCAGCATTCAGATCAACATGGATTAAGACCAAGAATCAAGACAACATGGATATCAGACCAAGAATCACATAAACAATACCCCGATCATGAAACTGCCAAGAGAAAATAATGGAATGTGCAGAAATGAGTAGATTGACATTGGCAATTAGAGAGCAAGAAGAAAAAGAATATTATAAAATATGGGATTTTATCAACGGCTAGACAAGAAAATAGCGAAATGAAACACATTATAATATGACTATAATACAGTAGTAAAGATAATACAATGAAATCATATATTATAACTGATTACTATGGAAAGAATTATAATTTGCTCGAAAAAGATGAAGTAAATTTGTAATTAAAGTCTAATGATGATTTAACGATAAGATAACATGATATGGATAGGTTTTTTACAATATGAATTTTAATCTAAACTTTAAAGGGAAAGACTGTTGATAATATGCACAAGAGATTTGTATCAACCGACACACTGTACAATTGAAATAAGATTTTATTTACTGTTTTATGTTTGTGTTTGTTTAAGTTTGTTGTCAAAATAAAAAAATTCAAAAAAAAAGAAACTGCCAAAGAAGCCAACAGTAACCGCCAACCAAAGAATCTCTAAGACACCCAAGAAACAAGCTACTAGAATACAGGTAGTCCTCAACTTACCACAGTTCATTTAGTGGCCATTCAAAATTACAACGGCACTGAAAAATGGACTTATGACCATTTTTCACACTTTCGACTGTTGCAGCATCCCCATGGTCACGTGATCAAAATTCAGATGCTTGGCAACGGACTCATATTTATGACAGTTGCAGTGTCCGACCTTCCGATGAGCAAAGTCAATGGGGAAGCCTCATTCACTTAACAACCATGTCACTAACTTAACAACTGCAGTGATCCACTTAACCACTGTGGCAAGAAAAATGGGGCCAAACTCAATTAACAAATGTTTCACTGAGGAACAGAAATGTCGGCTCAATTGTGGACATAAGTCGAGGACTATTGTATAATATTGTATTATATTGACTGTTTCCTAGTATGATTTGATTGCTTATTGTACCCTACGACTATTATTAAGTGTTGTCCCTGATGATTCTTGACTCTTGACGAATGTATCTTTTCTTTTATGTACATTGAGAGCATTTGCACCAAGACAAATTCCTTGTTGTCCAATCACATTTGGCCAATAAAGAATTCTATCTATCTATAAACTGAGAGCAAACCCCACTCCTTACTAGCACTGATGATGTTATCTAGTTTGGGTAATGAAACGTCTGCAAGAAAACAAGCAAGCTCAGAGAGCACAAAGGACCCCTCATGTCAACCCTGAGCTACAAATATTCTCCTTTATTGGTGACCATACATAGCAGAGGCCTAGCCAAGTCTGGGTGTGGCCAGACCAGGGTAAAAGAAAGCCAAGGCGCCTCTGGCTTTGGTCTGGCTAAAAATAACCAAGGAGGAAGAGGAGGAGGAAACATGAAGGGGGAAAAAAGGGCCAAGTCAGAACCCAGCAGGGCTACTACAGGTGGTTCTTGACTTACAACAGTTCATTTAGTGACCGTCCAAAGTTTCATCACTGAAAAAAGTGATTTATGGCCGTTTTTCACACTTACGACCGTTGCAGCATCCCAAGTCACGTGATCAAAATTCAGGTGCTCGGCAACTGGTTCATATTTATGACTGTTGCAGTGACCTTCTCACAAGCAAACTCAACAGGGACGCCAGATTCACTGCGCAACCACGTTCCTAGCTTAACAACTGCAGCAATTCCCTCAACAACGGTGTTAAGAAAGATCGCAAATTGAGGCGAAACCCGCTTAGCAAATCCCCAAGGGGCTTTTTTCAAGAGGTAACTGGACTTTCTGGTTTTTTGCTTTGAAAACGTTTCCCTTCTCATCCAAGTAGCTTCTTCAGCGCTCTGACTGGATGGTGGGGAAATGGAAGGATCCAGTCTTGGATCCAGTCAGAGCTGAAGAAGTTTCTTGGATGAGAAGGGAAACGTCTTCAAAGAAAAAAAAACCAGAAAGTCCAGTTGCCTCTTGAAAAAGCACCTTTGGGACAACCATGGCCTGGATGACCGGAATCTCCATAGACATTTAGTGGCTTAACAAATGCCTCGTTTAACCACAGAAACGTTGGGCTTCTGTGGTCGCAAGTCGAGGACTACCTGTCTCACAGGAAGCGACAATTGTCTAGTGTGATTTTTGTCCTCAGATCTTGCGTGAACCTTTTCTAATTCATGGGACTCCCTGTTATTTCTCCTTTCTCCGTGACCAGTCTTAGCCAAGGCCTAGCCAAGCCAAGCCAAGCCCAGGACCAGTGTGAAAGAAAGCCGAGAGACTCTCTGGCTTTGGCCTGGCTAAAAATAACCAAGGAGGAAAAGAAGAAGAAAAAGAAGAAGAAGAAGAAAAAGAAGAAGAAGGGGGGTGGGTGGGAACCTGAAGGGGGGAAAGGCGGGGGGGGGGAGGCAGGGCTAGTAGTCAGTGAGAGCCGAGGGAAACGAAGAAGTGAAGTCCAACTATTCCCCCGTTCGCCATCTCCAGCTGCCCGGGCTATTTTTTGCCCTGGTTGACTAAATATGGTCAGGGAGGGATCGGCGGGGTGGGGGGGACGACAACCGAAAGAGGCCACTTGGCTTGGGCGCGTGTTTCGGATGCTTCGCTGCGTATAAAAGCCTCGGAAAGGGGGATGCGGTTCCTGACCAGCCGCTTCGCCCCGCACCTCCGTGCGGACCCCTTCCCCCCCCCCGCCCTCAAACCTCCTTCATCTTCCTCCTCCTCCTCCTTTTTTCTTTCTTTCTTTCTCTTTCGCGCCTTCTCTCAGGCTGACCTTTGCGGGGCGGAAGGGCAACGGGGGCAAAAAGAACAGCCGGACTTGGCGAACAGGGGGTGGGTGGGTAGGTGGGCGCAGAGAGGGACTTTTTTTTTGCAGGGGTGGGGGGAAGCGAGGAAAGAGGGATATTTCCCTCCCCCTCTTCAAGCTCCCATGAAGTACTACTGCCGCCCTCTTGCGCGACCCCCCCACCCCCGACTCCCAAACGCCTCTTCCTCCTCCTCCTCCTCCTCCGAGGGGCTTTTCGAAGCGCTTCCCCGGAACGGCACTTTTTCTTCAACTCCTGCTCGGCTTCTGCCGGGTTCCTCCGGCTCTGTGGAGCGGCCCCCCCTCCCTTTTCTTCCACCCCCCCCACCACACACACCTTAGCCGAAGATGCTGCAGGGAGAGCCGAGCGAGGTAGTGGTGCCCGGGTTTTTGTGGGGGATTGAGGTGTGTGTGTGTGGTGTGGGTGTATGTGTAGGGGTGTCTGTGGGGAGGAGGGAGAGGGGGGGTGGGGTTTGCCTGAATTCCCTTCTCTCTCTCTCTCTCTCTTTCTCATTCATTCCCCGAGTGATGGGCTAATTCCATTAGTGGGCCTGCTCTCTCTCTCTCTCTCTCTCTGTCTCTTTCCCTCCTGCATTAGAGATTAGCTTTAAGGGGAAAAAAAAGGCTGACGGCTGCTGCATGCAACGCGTTATTACCTTGTGATTCCTTGACCCTCCTCTACGCATCCCTAACTCCGGAAAGCTGATTCAGCTTTAAAGCCGGTTGACTACCACTGCTGCAACAGAAAAAAAAATTCTTCTAACTGGTATGTCTTTTCTTTTCCGTTTTTTTCCTTTCCTTCCTCTCTCCCTCCCTCCCCTCATCATCCTCCCTTCCTTCCCCTCTCCCTCCCTCTTTCCTTCCTCCCTCTCCCTCCCTTCCTTTCCCTCCTTCCCTCTGTACTATCTTTCTTTCCTCTCTCTCCCTCTCCCCCCTTTTCAATTGCACCAGCTTAGCTTATTTTTTTAAAGTGACCTGCTGGAAGACCCTTCTAATGGGCATGCAACCAACTTCCCTCTCTGGGTGTTTGTGTGTATGTGTGCACTTAAAATGCATGCTTCTGGATCCAGCAGTGGGGGCATCCATGTAGCATGCTTTCCTTAAAAAAAGGGGGGGGGAATTGGTTAATGTTAGGTCCGTTTGGATATTCTCTCTTTTCCCTCTGTTCGCCTCCCTTTTTTCCTCCTGTTGTTGTCATTCTGTTGCCGTAGCACACACTCCGCGTTTAAAAACCCCAAAAAACAAAAAAACTGCAGCGCAAGCAGTGGACTAGAATAATCTGAACTGAAATGCTAGAACTTTGACTGTCCAGATCCTTTTACAAGGTTAAACCAACCTTTTAAATGCCTCATTCAGATATGAGCTGGTAATGACAGCTGTGAAGAGGGGTGGATGGGGGGAGGAAGAAAAATGTTTGATATTAGTTACTGTCTGAAAAGCTCAAATGGTATTGAAAGGGAAGGCAGCAGCAGGAGGAGGAGGAGGAGGCAGGCGGTTAAAGTACACATGCAAGATAGTTAAACTTAGCTTAAGTTGCCTGTGATTGCAATGCGGTGATTAACCGGTGAAATGCCAGCCCAAGGAGCATTAACAATCACATAATCTATGTGATTTATAGGTAATCAAAAGGTGAAGGTGAGAAAGAAATAGGACACCAGCAAAAAATAAGACGCTGGAGATGTCCCCCCCCCCAAAGAAAAATCTTTAAAATTAGGAAAAGGGAACTTACACTTAAGAACACTTCTTGGATGAGTCTTGCTCTCTCTTTTTTGGCCTTTGAAGACCATCTTTTTATGATGTTTTCCTTCAGCTTTCTAAAGCCATGCAATACCCAAGAATGCACTTGGATTAGATGTGAACAGGGTTTCTGTGTGCTAAGCATGCTTACCTTTCTAAAGGCATCTTTGCTGCCTAATATAAAGTGCCATTTATTCAAATTACTTCCAAAGGGCTGAATATGGAAGGTCTTTCCACCCTGTTATGCAGATATCACATAG
>CM019150.1:12071444-12092593 GCA_009733165.1 Naja naja | reverse complement strand
TGGTGGTCCACATGTCACCTCATGGGGCTACATGTTGTACAGAAATGAATGAGCTGGAAAGGGGTACTATTAGTAGGATTCACCTAACCCAGGGGTTTGCAACCTTAAACACTCAAAGAGCCATTTGGTCCCATTTCCCACATAAAAAAAACACTGGGAGCCAATAATTTAACAACTGCTGTGACTGGGTGGCCGTGGCCAACTCGGCGTCACTCACTCCACCCAGTCACCTCCTGCTCTGAAATATAGAGTGAGTCTCCATCCCCATCATCACCCTACCTTCTCCAGGCCAGGCAAGGAGTGACGGGGGAGGAGGGGTAAGGCCAGCCAGTGGAGATCAGCTGACAGGGTGCGCCAGCAGAGGCGAAAAGAGCGCATGTGCTCCAGAGCCTCAGGTTGCAGACCCTTGACCTAACCTTCATTTATTTCAAAATAAACCTGTTTTCCAAGTGGAAGGGAGTAGTGTTCTTTACTTATGTGCCTGACAAGAAAGAAACTTCACATTTACTTTTTTTTTTTATAAACAAGTTTTTTATTTTTGATACAAACATACAAACAGGACATACAAAACATAAATTAGAAAGGGAGAATAAAGAATTAGAAATTGCGATAATACATCTCGAATCTGAGAAGGCAGCCTACTACCTAAGGCTACAAAATGTAAGGGAAGAAAAAGGTGAAAATCTATGGGAGGTTATCGCAGGCATACTAGCTGACCTATTAGAAACAGAAAAGGAAGATTTAATAAAGTTGATGAACTGTACAGGGTTCAAACAAACTACATAAGATGATTTAATTTACCAAGAGAAGTTCATGTGAAGTTGGTGAGGAAATCTCTTAGGGATGAAATTTTACACAGAGCCAGAGACAACACCCTAGAGTATGCCGGCAAACAAATCACTGTACTTAAACAGACCCCAAGAGAGTAAGGGACTTAAGAAGACCCTATCAATTTCTAACTACTAAGCTTATAAAACGAGGCATTAACTTTAGATGGCTGGTCCCAGAAGGTATAATGCTGACTTGGACTGATAAGAAATATAAGCTAGACACTATAGAGAAAGCAGAGATGTTCTTGAACAGCAATTAAATAGAGAAGGAGAAGAGGAAGACCAAGAAATAATGAGAGAGAGGAAAGGGAGACCCCAGATGTATCATAAAAAGGTAAATATAATGGAGAATAAAGATGACAGCAATGGGAAAGGGGAACTTACAGAGGAACCTAAAGACATTAGAGTTACAAGGAGTACTAAATACAGAATCCAATAAAAATATAAACCTATGCGACTGTATATCTTGGAATATTAATGGCCTAAACTCTCCGATAAACGGAAAAACTTTTAAATATTTACAAATACAAAACGTCGATATTATTGCCTTACAAGAGGTCACATTCCCCAAAAACAAAAACACTTATTAGAAAATAAAAACTCGAAATTTGTTCTTGGCCCTAGATTCAAAGAAAAAAAGAGGAGTAATACTTTACATAAAGGACTGGATCCCAGCTTCATTAATATATTTGGACAAAGAAGGTAGGATATTAATGGTAGAAATTGAAATAAGAAAGATTAAAAGTTTATTAGTTGTAATCTATGCGTAAACGGCCCCCAGGAATCCTTCTTTCAAAAACTACACAATAAACTCAAAGAATTACAGTACCAGGAATTATCCATTATAGGAGATTTCAATGCGGTCATGGATAAATCATTAGATTATAAAGGAAATAATATTAATTTGGGAAAAAAAACTACCTAAAACTTTTTTAGACCTCACTAAAGAACTTAACATTAATGATGTTTGGAGAGAAAGGAACCTAGGGAAAAAACAGTTTACCTATTACTCCAACCGCCATATGTCTTGGTCAAGATTGGATATGATGTGGATGACAAAAAAATTAAACTCAGAAATCTTGGATATAACAATAGAACCAAATGTATTAGCAGACCATAATATGATTAGGCTCAGGTGGGAGGGAAACAACAACCAAGAAATTGGATGCTTCAGAGGTCTATATTAAAAGATGAAGCATTTAACAAATTGTTGACAAGGGAGTTAGAATTCTTTTCCAAGAAAACAACCCCCAAGACACCTCTTTACAAAACAATTGGGATACAGTCAAAGCCACAATGAGGGGAGTGTCCATTAAATACATGGCCAAGAAAAACAAGGAAAAAAAGCAACAGAGAGTAACATTACAACAGGAATACAAGGAATGGGACGACAAATTGCAGGCCACACCACAAGACAAACAAGTTAAACTACAATTGGACATGGTTAAACACAAAATAAATTTAATTGATAAGGAAGAACTAGCCCAGAAATTAAAGAAAATGAAGCAATACCAATTTGAGAATGCAAATAAACCAGGGCGTTGGCTAGCCTCAAACTTAAGAAACAGAATGAAAAGAGGTGGGTCACTAAATTAAGAAATGAACAGGGGGAGATATGTTTCAAAGAGGAAGAAAAAAGACATATTATTAAAAAATATTATAGCGATTTATATACAGAAGTAAACCACGCAACAGAAGACCAAATTCAAAAGTACTTAAAAATGTTGACTTTATAGAAATTTCAGATGAGGATAAAGAATCTCTAAATCAAAACATAACTTTACAGGAAGTATATGGTGCCATTAATAAACAAAAAATGACAAAGCTCGGGGCCAGATGGCTTACCGGCTGAAATTTATAAAACACAACAAGAAACTCTAGGAATAGAAATGTTAAAGATTTTCAATGAAGTTTTAGACAAGGCGACATGTCCCCAATCCTGGCAAGAAGCAAGAATATCTATTATCCCTAAAACAGGTACTGATTTGATAGACCCGCGCAATTATCGACCAATCTCCCTTCTCAATGTGGACTATAAAATCTTTATGACTATTTTGGCGGAAAGATTTAAAAGAATACTTAATAAATTTATCTCTACTGATCAAAATGGCTTCCTCCCACAAAGACACCTTAGAAATAACATTAGGGTAGCATTAGACGTATTAGAATACTACAAAGACCGTAGTGCAGAGCAAGTCGCACTACTGTTTTTAGATGCTCAAAAGGCATTCGATAATGTGAAATGGGAGTTCATTTTACAACAAATTAAACATTTGAATTTAGGACCCAAATTTATAAATGCAATTACGGCTATTTACCAAAGACGAGAAGCTTCAATTTTAATTAATGGGGACTCACGGAAAATTTCAAATACAGAAGGGAACTAGACAAGGATGCCCTTTGTTGCCATTGTTGTTCATTATGACTTTAGAGGCCTTAATAAGGACGATTAAACAAGAAAGTGATATAAAAGGATTAAAAATAAAAAGGAAGAGTTCAAATTACAAGCATTTGCTGATGACCTATTTTTATTCTAGAAGAACCACAAACTTCTGGGCCTAAACTATTACAAAAATTGGATGAATTTGGTCTTGTAGTGGGACTAAAAATTAACAAAATAAAACTAAAATGATCACAAAGAATATGACAAGCAAACAGAAAGAATTACTGGCAATAATGGGCATTGAGATTGTTGAAAAAATAAAATACCTAGGAATTATCATATCAACCAGACATACTACACTTAAGAAAGATAACTACAACCCCCTTATTAAGCGAATAACGGAAGATTTAAGAAGATGGAACAATTTAAACTTATCCTTAATGGGCAGGATAGCCACGATAAAAATGAATATCCTACCTAAAATTTTATTTCTCTTCCAAAATGCCCCTATAATACTTAAAAATTTTTTTGGGTTGAATAAAATAATATCAAATTTTATCTGGCAAAAGAAAAGGCCAAGGATTAAATTAAAATTACTACAGGACACCACGGAGAGAGGGGGTTCGCCTACCAGACTGGGAACTGTATCATAGCTGCAATAATGACCTGGGTAAAAGATTGGATCAACCACACAAACACAAGAATATTAACACTAGAAGGATACAACCTCCAGTCAGGGTGGCACGCCTTTCTCAGACAAGACAACATAAAGGGACATAGCTACGTGCAAAAACATAAAGTCAGACAGATACTTTTTATACTTGGTTTAAAATTAAGAAACAAATGTATATCCAAACCCCAATTTGGCTATCGACATTAGAAGCCCTGATGCATCCGCATTTATTAAGATCGACAAAATTATTACTTATGAAGAATTATTAGACACAAAAGGTGATTTACAAACTAGACAACAGCTGACTGCACAAGGAATAGAATTGGAATGGTGGGCCTATCTGCAACTTCAATCTAAATATGCAAAAGACAAAAAGGAATTGGGCATTAGTAAAACTAGGACTGAATTAGACAAAATTTTGTTAGGACCGGATGAAAAGATGATCAAAAAAATTTATCAGGTATTATTAGAAGCCAAATTAGAAGAAGAAATGGTAAAAGAAACAATGATACTATGGATGAGAGATTTTGGTTATAACATAAATTTGGACGATTGAAACATCTGGATTAGAAATAAAAAAATAACTCTAGCAATTCCATACAAGGAAAATCTATATAAATTATTTTATAGGTGGCACATAACACCAACAAGACTAGCTAAAATAAACAACAAATTTTCACCTACTTGTTGGAAATGTAACAAAGAAAAAGGCACTTACTATCATATGTGGTGGCATTGCAGAAAGGCCCAGGAATTTTGGAATCAAATACATAAATGGCTACAAGAATTTTGTGACGAGGAGATATATTTTACACCAGAATTTTTTTACTTGGAATCACAAATAAGAAATACCGAAAGACACTTTTTATTTAATGACTCATACTGTTACAGCGGCAAGGATGGCTTTTGCACAAAACTGGAAAAACACTGAAACTCCAACGGAAGCAGAACTAATAAGGAAAATTACTGCGCGCGGAGATGGACAAATTGACTATGGAAATTAAAACAAGGAAGAAACGGATTATTATAAAATATGGAACAATTTTTATGGATGGCTTGATAGGAGACAGATCCAATAGCTCTTTCTGAATTGGACTTGATAAACAATGGACAATGAGTGACACGAGCTCAGCAATACCTGTTCAAACTTAATGTATGTTTTATGTTTGGTTATGTTTGTTATGTTCTGTTTATGTGTCATTATACAAAATAAAAAAAAAAACATAAAAACCATCTTCCATATATACATACAGTGTGTCAGTTGGTTACAAATCCTTTGTGTCATCCTTTCATATTCATCACTCACAATTTATCAAAAGAAAATTTCTCATATTATCAATAAAACATTATGTATTTATCAATTATTACTTGTGTACAATTAAACTTTTATTTCATCATATATATGAGATATATTTTTAATCTAAAATTTATGTTATACTTTCATCCAATGGTTATATATATCAACATTATATTTTATATCAGCCTATTATATTTCTATTACAAAATTATATAGTCTATTGCATTACCAAGTCTTTATCCAACCATTGATAAAACAAATCCCATATCTTACAAAATTGTTTATCTTCTTGTTCTCTAATTTCAAATGTCAATTTACTCATTTCAGCACAGTCCATAATTTTCCTAATCACTTCCTCCTGCATAGGTATTTTATCATTCTTCCAATTTTTGGCAAACACAATTCTAGCTGCTGTTAAAACATTTACAATCAAATATTTCAACTCTTTATTGTAAATGTCTGGTATAATTCCCAATAAAAATATTTCTGGTTTCAAGTCTATGTGTTGTTGTATCATTTTTTCCAACCATATGTGGATTTTAGTCCAATATCTTTTTGCATCCGAACAAGTCCACCACATATGGTAATATGATCCAGGTATCTGATGACATTTCCAACACTTATCCAATTTATTCTTAAACATTCTTGCAATTCGTCGGTAAGTGCCACCTGTAAAACATCTTGTACAAATTTTCTTTATAAGCAGTTGACATTATCATTTTATAATTCTGGGACCATAATTTTTCCCATTTCTCTAGATCAATCCCATATCCAAAAATTTTCCCCCAAGCAATCATTGTTTCTTTAACTTGTTCCTCTTCCATTTTAATTTCTAAAAAATATCCATAAAGTTTTAAATCACCTTTTCATCAGTACCCATCAATATTTTATCTAGCCCAGTCTGCTTGTTATAAATACCTTCTACTTTAATATCCTTTCAAATCTAGATTGTACTTGCAAATATGAAAACCAATTCATTTTATACCTTGTTCTTCCAACGCTTGCATAGATTTAAGTTCACCCTTTTCATTCAATATCTCACCATATCTAACTTATTGTTCTCTTTATTGTCTGTTATGGAGGAGCTCCTGTAGGGTCTTCTTTGAGTTTTGATGAAAGCCCACCTGGGACAGCCACATGTTCTGAGGGCTTCCTTGATTGCATTTTAATTCTTTTTTTCCTGAAATGTCTTCAAAGAAAAATCAGAATGTCTAGTTGCCTCTTGGGGAAAAAAAAGCACTTTTGGGACAACCATGACCTGGATAACTGAGAATCTCCATAGACACTAAAATAGCCTTCTTCAACATAGGTCAGTTTCAGATGTGTGAACTTCTGCTCCTAGAATTCCCTGGTTAGCATGATATCATGCAGGATTCTGGAGATCACCCAGGTGATACCATCTGAAATGGCATAGGGTCTCCTGTTGAAGCAGAGGTTGGACTTTGAAGACCTCCAAGGTCTTTTCCAACACTATTGTTCTCTGATCTATTGCAGGTGAGGAAGGCTGTTGCAAAGCACGAAGTCATCACCTCCAATGATTATGCTTTGGGTCTTCAGAAAGATCGAATCAAAACTTCCCAGGAAGCAAATGCTGAGACTCCAGTAGGGTTGGAAAGAAATTGCTGACAAATCTCTTAGAACTTTCCCAGTGTCAGGTTTGAAGTTTCAAAGAACTTCTCTGTATTTGCTTAGCAATCAGACTATTTCAGCTGCTATGTCACTCTCCTCTTAACTCGCCCAGCAGAAGTTAGGATGATACAGTCAACCTGGCAAGAGTTGGGTGTTACATAATTGGTGACATCAGAAGCAGTATCTGGTAGAAGCTGGTATGATTGATGGAAATCTACCCCAAGCAGCAATCTGAATAGTATTGATCTGCCTAAGGAAAGGAGCCAGTCCAAAATATCAGGCTGGTGTCCCAAAGCTGGTTTTTCCCAAGAGTCAATTGGACTGCCCTTTTCTTTTCCTTGAAGAGGTTTCACTTCTCATCCAAGAAGCATCTTCAAGGAAAAACAAAGCAAGTCCAGTTGCCTCTTGAAAAAAACCACCACCTTTGGGACAACCATGACCTGGATGGCTGAGAATTTCCATAGATGACAGGTTGGATGGTGAGTTGGTCAATCTATTGGTTAATTCATCCGGAAGACAGGTGAATTGGGGAACGTGAATAAATAAAACTGTTTTTCCTTTCCAATAGCAACCACCAATTGTCCTCTTCAGAAAGTGGATTTAGATCTTCAACAATAAACATGCAACAATGGTGCGTTTTATAATATAGGTCAGTGGTCGCCAACCAGTGGGCCAGGGACCACTGGTGGTCCATGAGAAAATTTTGGTGGTCCACAGAGAAATGTCACCCACAAAGCACCCCCCCAAAGCAATTAATCCAGGCTGCACAGGAACACAAGGCTTTGCATCGCTTGCACTGCAAACATGAGGTAGTCAGGGGAGGGGGGAAAGGATGGAGGGGGGTAACTTGTCCCACTCACCCCACACGCCTCGCTTGGCCACTGGGTTGCTTCTTTCTGCTTCTTTCTTCTTCTGCTTTTGGCTGCATACAAGGAAAGCAGCAAAAATCTTTCTGTCTCTCCTTCAAACTCCACCAGAAATGAGTCTTTGGGACCCTGCAAGGCATCCTGCTCCAAGAGTCACAAGGACTCATTTCTGGCAGAGTTTGGGGAGAAGGAAGACTTCTGCTGCTTCCTTGCATGAAGCCAAAACTCTCTCTCTCTTTCCCCCTAAGAACGGAGCTGGAGACGGTATTCTGCAATCCCAAATAAAGAATGATCGTCGGTAGGAAAACGGGTGGGGAATTTTCCTGCAGACTTTTTGGGGATTTTCCCATGGTCTCTGGTCCACGGGATTTAAAATTATGTGTTTGGTTGGCGTCAAAAGGTTGGCGACCCTGATATAGGTATCCCTTGACTTACAACCACTCATTTACTGACCATTCAAAGTTGCAATGATTTACAACCGGTCCTCGCTCTTACAACCGATGCAGCATTCCTCACAGCCACATGATCAAAGTTTGGGTGTTTGGCAACTGGCATGTATTTAGAACAGTTGCAGCATCTGGGGTTATCGATCGCCACTTGTGACCTTCCCAGCTGGCTTCCAACAGATAAAGTCAATGAGAGAAGCTGGGTTTGCTTAAAGATTGCATGTCACAACTGCAAGTGATCCGCATAACAACTGTGGCATAAAATTGGGTGCACTCACTTAACAACTTCCTTGCTTAATAACAGAAACCCTGGTTTCAATTGTGGTCATAAGCCAAGACCTATGTGTTTAACATGCAAAATGTAATTCCAGTACACTCCAACTGGTGACTATTCTTTCCTACACAACTCTCCTTCCTAATTTCATTTTTTTAAAGGAAGTCTCTTGTGTCATTTGTTTCTGAAAGGGATAAGGGGAAAATGCTGTTTTCTATGCCCAGAAGATAGTTATTTTATTATTTACCACTCTATAAATCCTTAGTAAGACCACACCTAGAGTACTGCATCCAGTTTTGGTCACCACACTATAAAAAAGATGTTGAGATTCTAGAAAAAGTACAGAGAAGAGCAACCAGGATGATTAGGGGACTGGAGACTAAAACATGCAATGAATTGGGCATGGCTAGTCTAGTGAAGAGAAGGACCAGGGGAGACATGATAGCAGTCTTCCAATATTTGAGGGGCTGCCATAGAGGAAGGGGTCAAGCTATTTTCTAAAGCACCTGTAGGCCAGACAAGGAATAATGGATGGAAATTGAACAAGGAGAGATTTAACCTGGAAATAAGGAGAAACTTTCTGAGTGAGAACAATCAACCAATGGAATAGCTTGCCCTCGAAGTTGTGGGAACATCATCACTTGAGACTTTCAAGAAGAGATTGGACTGCCATTTGTCAGAAATGGTGTAAGGTCTACTGCTTAGGCAGGGATTGGACTAGATGATCTACAAGGTCCCTTCCAACTCTATTAATCTGTTAATCTGTTATTATTTTAGTTTGTATGGCTGCCCTCAAGTTCGAGGACTACTTGTGAAGGGAATTAAAAGCATGGGTGTCATTGGCTCCATTCACACAACAAACGGGATCGGGATGATTAAAGTCCTAGCATCCACATTCACCCAGGTGGGGAGGCTTGGCTACTCTGAATCTTGAATCGTTTTGCATGTGTGTGTGTGCGTAGCTTAGTCTGTTATCTGAACTCAGCCTGTCTGGCTGGTTAACAATTCTAATGTACTTTGTGAAGCCAGAAAATGGATTAAGTGAGAAATGAAACTTCAGAATATTATGTGACTGCAGTATATTCCCTTCTTTTGTTTCCTTAGTTCCATCTTTAGACACTCTTCTTTTTAAAGAGCAGGAAGGACATGAGAAGGTACAACAGGACATAGCAGTCCAACCCAAAGACCCTTTACCTGGGGCCTGATGTCTCCAACCACAATCCCCATCCTCCCCAGCCAGAGGGCTGCTTGCTGCTTGCAGCCCAAATCCCCTGGGTAGCACAATAGCCACACGCCAAGACCAAGCCAACTGCCCAGCTGGCCTGAAGAAAGTGGTGCATTGCATCCAAGCACCCTCCTGCAGTCCCAATAAGGACCCCCATCCTTGGCTCGTCCCTGGCCCACCCAGGAGCTCATCTTGCCCACCCACCCAAGGCCCAGGCCCAGGGCTGGGCTGCTGCGGGTTCACAGGAGTTCATGAGAGCCCCTAGCTAAGATTCTGTGAAGTTCGGAGAATCCGTTATGTATATGTAAACAACATAGTTGGGTTGACTATATAAACTACAAATATATATATTTGTTGCTTTAAGGAAAAATATTGTAATGTATTATGCTGTGTTCTGGTTGGTTGATTATGCTGCAAGTTGCCATAAGAGGGAGCTATAGATCATGGTTTAATTCTCTCTTTCCACTGATGATCTCTCTTGATACTGATGCTGACTGACTATGGACCGATACTGACTAACCCTGTTTACTTTGATATTCTGTTGATATCGAAGGTTATCTGTTGTATTATGGTTTGATATTTGTCTGCTGTAAAAGACGTGAAACCGGTAAGAAGACTTTATAACTGGATATTTCTGGACTATAAAAATGTGTATGACATGGACTGTTTATTGGACTGTGCTATTTCTTCAAGTAAACATTAACACAACTTGATTTAATTCTGTGTGGCTGTATATTTATTTGTTCTCATAAACGTTTCTATGTGCATAACCTTGTTATACAAGGGTTACTCTGCACATATCCTAACAACCCCCAAATCCCACTCCTAGCCCACCCTACCTGCCCCTCCCAGGAGTCCCCAGGTGGCCCATTTTGGATGCAGGGAAGTGGAGAGCACCCAGAGGCTGGGAGGCGAAAAATGGGCTTCCCAGAAGTTCGGGCCTGTTTCTGGCCTCTAGAGAGCCTCCGGAGTCCAGGGAATCCATTTTCGCCCTCCCGGAGGTTCGAGGGAAGCCTCCAGAGCCTGGTGAGGCCAAAAACATCCCCCCGCCATGGTGCAGACGGCTGACTAGGCCACGCATTCCATGGCCACGCCCACCCAGCAACTGGGCAGAGAAACCTTTGCCTGCTCCTTGCCACAAGAGGACTGACCACACATAAGGGGTCCTTGGCTCTTTCTGAGCTTGTTTTCTTGCAGACGTTTCATTTCCCAAACTAGGTAACATCATCAGTGCTAGGGAGGAATGTGATTTGCTGCCAATGTCTTTTTGGGCTGGTTGATTGTCTCTTTTGCACAGTCTACAGATGTTGTTAATGTCTATGTGTCTATTGGAGGGCGACCCGCTCCGGATCCGACCGAGCCCAGTTGAGAGCTCATATTAGGACTTACCTGGTAGCTGTGAGGAAATCTTACTTCTCCGCCCTCATAGCATCTGCAGATAACCCAGCCGCCCTGTTTGGGGTTGCCGCTCCCTCTTACAACTGGGGAGGCGGACCCTCTGGGTAGAGCTGAGGAATTTGGTCTTTATCTGCAGGACAAAATTGCTCGGATCCGGGAAGGGCTGCACTCGGACTTGCAGTGGTCTGATGAGGGGAGGCGAGTGGTCTGGCTAATGTTATCTGGACTGAGTTCGATCCTGTTTCTGAGGATGAAGTGGACAGGATTATCGGCGCTGAGTTCCACCACATGTTTATTGGACCCGTGCCCTTCCTGGTTGGTTTATGCTTCCAGGGAGGTCACGGCTGGCTCCGGGCAGTTATCAACGCCGTTAAGGGAGGGGCTGTTCCCCGCCTTGAAAGAGGCGGTGGTGAGGCCCCTCCTGAAGAGGCCTGCCCTTGACCCAGCCGAGTTGAACAACTTTCGTCCGGTCTCCAACCCGTTTTTAGCGAAGGTTGTTGAGAGTGTGGTGGCCCAGCAATTGCCACTTTTCCTGGATGAAGCGGACTACCTGGATCCGTACCAATCGGGCTTCCGACCGGGTACAGCACGGAGACAGCATTGGTCGCTGATGGATGATCTCTCTAGGGCTCGGGACAGGGTTTTTCCTCTGTCCTGGTCCTGTTAGATCTCTCAGCGGCTTTTGATACCATCGACCATGGTATCCTGTTGCGGCGTCTCGGGGGCTGGGAGTGGGAGGCACTGTTTTACGGTGGTTCTCCTCCTACCTCTCGGGCGTTAAACAGTGTTGGCAGGGGGCGGAGGTGACCCCGAGGTCTCTCACTTGTGGGGTACCTCAGGGGTCGGTCCTCACCTCTCCTGTTCAACATTTATATGAAGCCGCTGGGTGAGATCATCCGTGGCTTGGGGTGAGTTATCATCATGCGCTGATGATACGCAGTTATACATCTCCACCCCGGGCCACATCAGTGATGCTCTCTCCGTGATGTCCCGTTGTTTGAAGCGGTGCGAATCTGGATGGACAGGAACATGCTTCGTCTCAATCCAGCCAAGACAGAGTGGCTGTGCATACCGACATCCCGGTCCAGTTTGGATATTCCATCTTTGGTCATGGGGGAGGAGGTGTTACCCCTGTGGACAGGGCACGGAACCTGGGGGTTCTCCTGGATTCACGGCTCAAGTTGGAGGAGCAGGTGGGAGCCGTGGCCAGGGGGCCTTTGCCCAGGTCGGCTGGTTCGCCAGTTGCGCCCATACCTGGACGGGATGCCCTGTGCGCGATCACTCAGGCTCGTTGTCTCCCGGTTGGACTACTGTAACGCTCTCTATCTAGGACTGCCCTTGTGCACCACTGGAGGCTTCAGCTGGTGCAGAATGCGGCTGCGCTGGTTGTGATGGGAGCCTCCCGATACTCCCATGTTACACCCCTCCTGCGTGGCTTGCATTGGCTTCCGGTTGCCCTCGGGTGAGGTTCAAGGTTTTGGTTTTAACATTCAAAGTCCTACATGGCATGGGTCCAGGATATTTACGAGAACGACTTCTCCCAGCCTCAAATACCAGCCGCCTGTGCGGTCGCAGGCGGGTCTCCTCGGGCTGCCCTCAGCGACTCAATGTCGTTTGGCGGGGACCCGGGAGGGCCTATTCTGTGGCAGCCCCCACTCTATGGAATCTTCTTCCGCTGGAGCTCCGGCTGGCTCGATCTCCGCACCTTCGCCGTGAGCTAAAAACCTGGCTGTTTTACAATCTGGGCAGTGTTGACCCTTGGGGTTGTTTACGTAATTTTGGGGTTTTAATAATAATACTAATATTAATTCGGCTTTAATTTAATATATTTTTAAGTAACTTATTGTTGTATTCTATTTTAGTTGTGAGCCGCCCCGAGTCCCTCGGGAGAGGGGGCGGCATATAAGTCGAATAAATAAATAAATAAATATTGGTAGCTAATTAGTCAGAGCGCCAGGCTTCTAGAAATTCCCCTGGCTTTTTTGGACTTGGCCTGGTCTAGGATGGTCACATTTTTCCCAACTGAAACTATGGTTAAGTCTGTCTAGAAAGGGGTAAAAAAGGACCCCCAGCACTTCTCCACCTGCAATCAGCATTCAGATCAACATGGATTAAGACCAAGAATCAAGACAACATGGATATCAGACCAAGAATCACATAAACAATACCCCGATCACGAAACTGCCAAGAGAAAATAATGGAATGTGCAGAAATGAGTAGATTGACATTGGCAATTAGAGAGCAAGAAGAAAAAGAATATTATAAAATATGGGATTTATTTTATCAACGGCTAGACAAGAAAATAGCGAAATGAAACACATTATAATATGACTATAATACAGTAGTAAAGATAATACAATGAAATCATATATTATAACTGATTACTATGGAAAGAATTATAATTTGCTCGAAAAAGATGAAGTAAATTTGTAATTAAAGTCTAATGATGATTTAACGATAAGATAACATGATATGGATAGGTTTTTTACAATATGAATTTTAATCTAAACTTTAAAGGGAAAGACTGTTGATAATATGCACAAGAGATTTGTATCCACCAACACACTGTACAATTGAAATAAGATTTTATTTACTGTTTTATGTTTGTGTTTGTTTAAGTTTGTTGTCAAAATAAAAAAATTCAAAAAAAAGAAACTGCCAAAGAAGCCAACAGTAACTGCCCAACCAAAGAATCTCTAAGATACCCAAGGAACAAGCTACTAGAATACAGGTAGTCCTCAACTTACCACAGTTCATTTAGTGGCCATTCAAAGTTACAACGGCACTGAAAAACTGGACTTATGACCATTTTTCACACTTACGACTGTTGCAGCATCCCCATGGTCACGTGATCAAAATTCAGATGCTTGGCAACGGACTCATATTTATGACAGTTGCAGTGTCCGACCTTCCGATGAGCAAAGTCAATGGGGAAGCCTCATTCACTTAACAACCATGTCACTAACTTAACAACTGCAGTGATCCACTTAACCACTGTGGCAAGAAAAATGGGGCCAAACTCAATTAACAAATGTTTCACTGAGGAACAGAAATGTCGGGCTCAATTGTGGACATAAGTCGAGGACTATTGTATAATATTGTATTATATTGACTGTTTCCTAGTATGATTTGATTGCTTATTGTACCCTACGACTATTATTAAGTGTTGTCCCTGATGATTCTTGACTCTTGACGAATGTATCTTTTCTTTTATGTACATTGAGAGCATTTGCACCAAGACAAATTCCTTGTGTGTCCAATCACATTTGGCCAATAAAGAATTCTATCTATCTATAAACTGAGAGCAAACCCCACTCCTTACTAGCACTGATGATGTTATCTAGTTTGGGTAATGAAACGTCTGCAAGAAAACAAGCAAGCTCAGAGAGCACAAAGGACCCCTCATGTCAACCCTGAGCTACAAATATTCTCCTTTATTGGTGACCATACATAGCAGAGGCCTAGCCAAGTCTGGGTGTGGCCAGACCAGGGTAAAAGAAAGCCAAGGCGCCTCTGGCTTTGGTCTGGCTAAAAATAACTAAGGGGGAAGAGGAGGAAGAAACATGAAGGGGAAAAAAGGGCCAAGTCAGAACCCAGCAGGGCTACTACAGGTGGTTCTTGACTTACAACAGTTCATTTAGTGACCGTCCAAAGTTTCATCACTGAAAAAAGTGATTTATGGCCGTTTTTCACACTTATGACCGTTGCAGCATCCCAAGTCACGTGATCAAAATTCAGGTGCTCGGCAACTGGTTCATATTTATGACTGTTGCAGTGACCTTCTCACAAGCAAACTCAACAGGGACGCCAGATTCACTGCGCAACCACGTTCCTAGCTTAACAACTGCAGCAATTCCCTCAACAACGGTGTTAAGAAAGATCGCAAATTGAGGCGAAACCGCTTAGCAAATGGGGCTTTTTCAAGAGGTAACTGGACTTTCTGGTTTTTTGCTTTGAAAACGTTTCCCTTCTCATCCAAGTAGCTTCTTCAGCGCTCTGACTGGATGGTGGGGAAATGGAAGGATCCAGTCTTGGATCCAGTCAGAGCTGAAGAAGTTTCTTGGATGAGAAGGGAAACGTCTTCAAAGAAAAAAAAAACCAGAAAGTCCAGTTGCCTCTTGAAAAAAGCACCTTTGGGACAACCATGGCCTGGATGACCGGGAATCTCCATAGACATTTAGTGGCTTAACAAATGCCTCGTTTAACCACAGAAACGTTGGGCTTTTGTGGTCGCAAGTCGAGGACTACCTGTCTCACAGGAAGCGACAATTGTCTAGTGTGATTTTTGTCCTCAGATCTTGCGTGAACCTTTTCTAATTCATGGGACTCCCTGTTATTTCTCCTTTCTCCGTGACCAGTCTTAGCCAAGGCCTAGCCAAGCCAAGCCAAGCCCAGGACCAGTGTGAAAGAAAGCCGAGAGACTCTCTGGCTTTGGCCTGGCTAAAATAACCAAGGAGGAAGAAGAAGAAAAAAGAAGAAGAAGAAGAAAAGAAGAAGAAGGGGTGGGTGGGAACCTGAAGGGGGAAAGGCGGGGGAGAGGCAGGGCTAGTAGTCAGTGAGAGCCGAGGGAAACGAAGAAGTGAAGTCCAACTATTCCCCGTTCGCCATCTCCAGCTGCCCGGGCTATTTTTGCCCTGGTTGACTAAATATGGTCAGGAGGGATCGGCGGGGTGGGGGACGACAACCGAAAGAGGCCACTTGGCTTGGGCGCGTGTTTCGGATGCTTCGCTGCGTATAAAAGCCTCGGAAAGGGGATGCGGTTCCTGACCAGCCGCTTGCCCGCACCTCCGTGGACCCTTCCCCCGCCCTCAAACCTCCTTCATCTTCCTCCTCCTCCTCCTTTTTCTTTCTTTCTTTCTCTTTCGCGCCTTCTCTCAGGCTGACCTTTGGGGCGGAAGGGCAACGGGGGCAAAAAGAACAGCCGGACTTGGCGAACAGGGGTGGGTGGGTAGGTGGGCGCAGAGGGACTTTTTTTGCAGGGGTGGGGGGAAGCGAGGAAAGAGGGATATTTCCTCTCCCCCTCTTCAAGCTCCCATGAAGTACTACTGCCGCCCTCTTGCGCGACCCCCCCACCCCCGACTCCCAAACGCCTCTTCCTCCTCCTCCTCCTCCTCCGAGGGGCTTTTCGAAGCGGCTTCCCCGGGAACGGCACTTTTTCTTCAACTCCTGCTCGGCTTCTGCCGGGTTCCTCCGGCTCTGTGGAGCGGCCCCCCCTCCCTTTTCTTCCACCCCCCCCACCACACACACCTTAGCCGAAGATGCTGCAGGGAGAGCCGAGCGAGGTAGTGGTGCCCGGGTTTTTTTGTGGGGGGGGGATTGAGGTGTGTGTGTGTGTGTGTGGTGTGTATGTGTAGGGGTGTCTGTGGGGAGGAGGGAGAGGGGTGGGGTGGGGTTGCCTGAATTCCCTCTCTCTCTCTCTCTCTCTTTCTCATTCATTCCCCGAGTGATGGGCTAATTCCATTAGTGGGCCTGCTCTCTCTCTCTCTCTCTGTCTCTTTCCTCCTGCATTAGAGATTAGCTTTAAGGGGAGAAAAAGGCTGACGGCTGCTGCATGCAACGCGTTATTACCTTGTGATTCCTTGACCCTCCTCTACGCATCCCTAACTCCGGAAAGCTGATTCAGCTTTAAAGCCGGTTGACTACCACTGCTGCAACAGAAAAAAAATTCTTCTAACTGGTATGTCTTTTCTTTTTTTTTTTTTTCCTTCCTCTCTCCTCCTCCTCATCATCCTCCTTCCTTCCTCTCCTCCTTTTCCTTCCTCCTCTTCCCCTTCCTTTCCCTCCTTCCTCTGTACTATTTTTTTCTCTCTCTCCTCCCCCCTTTTCAATTGCACCAGCTTAGCTTATTTTTTAAAGTGACCTGCTGGAAGACCCTTCTAATGGGCATGCAACCAACTTCCTCTCTGGGTGTTTGTGTGTATGTGCACTTAAAATGCATGCTTCTGGATCCAGCAGTGGGGGCATCCATGTAGCATGCTTTCCTTAAAAAAAGGGGGAATTGGTTAATGTTAGGTCCGTTTGGATATTCTCTCTTTTCCCCCTCTTCGCCTCCCTTTTTTCCTCCTGTTGTTGTCATTCTGTTGCCGTAGCACACACTCCGCGTTTAAAACCCCAAAAACAAAAAACTGCAGCGCAAGCAGTGGACTAGAATAATCTGAACTGAAATGCTAGAACTTTGACTGTCCAGATCCTTTTACAAGGTTAAACCAACCTTTTAAATGCCTCATTCAGATATGAGCTGGTAATGACAGCTGTGAAGAGGGGGTGGATGGGGGGAGGAAGAGAAATGTTTGATATTAGTTACTGTCTGAAAAGCTCAAATGGTATTGAAAGGGAAGGCAGCAGCAGGAGGAGGAGGAGGAGGCAGGGCGGGTTAGAGTACACATGCAAGATAGTTAAACTTAGCTTAAGTTGCCTGTGATTGCAATGCGGTGATTAACCGGTGAAATGCCAGCCCAAGGAGCATTAACAATCACATAATCTATGTGATTTATAGGTAATCAAAAGGTGAAGGTGAGAAAGAAATAGGACACCAGCAAAAATAAGACGCTGGAGATGTCCCCCCAAAGAAAAATCTTTAAAATTAGGAAAAGGAACTTACACTTAAGAACACTTCTTGGATGAGTCTTGCTCTCTCTTTTTGGCCTTTGAAGACCATCTTTTTATGATGTTTTCCTTCAGCTTTCTAAAGCCATGCAATACCCAAGAATGCACTTGGATTAGATGTGAACAGGGTTTCTGTGTGCTAAGCATGCTTACCTTTCTAAAGGCATCTTTGCTGCCTAATATAAAGTGCCATTTATTCAAATTACTTCAAAGGGCTGAATATGGAAGGTCTTTCCACCCTGTTATGCAGATATCACATAGGTGCAAAGTATATATGTACATTTGTAGCTGTGTCCCTCTAGCTCGGTAATGCATGGTTACGTATTCCTTGTGGTATAGGTTACGATTGGGGTTTTATGAACCTGTACTGGGAAGTAGATCCAGTCATTCAAGTGTGTTTCCTCCAAGTCAAATGCACCAAAGAATTTCGTCCTCTACCCTTTTAGTCTTCCTTAATAGTGTGCCATGTATGGGTTCATAAGGAAAAATGAAGTCCTAAACCTCATCAAGACTGTCCACAATTGCACAGTCAGAGAAACTGCCGTGGTAATTGCTGCATTTCTTTAGAACTGGCTCAGTTGTGTCATTTGCATCATTTGTTAATGTGGAAAATGGAGCCAATTAAATAAATAGCTGCTCATCGGTGGCAGACTTAGCCAGACTCTCTTTCGCTCCAACTTTCCTATCTCTGACTTGTTCTTGGAGGGACCCTTTTGTTTTGGTCTTTCTGTTTAGAAGGTACACCTTCTTATCCTGAAGGTTGTGTTGCCAATCATCAAAGTTGCCACTGCAGGATAAAGAAGGAAGCTGTGCGGATTATGCATAAAGGCATAGCGTGGTATCCCTGAAATACCACACCCAGGAGGAATAAATTCTTTTTTTTCATCTTCAACATTTGGCCTCCTTAAAACTTTGAAATAAAACCCACCACTCTTCTACAGCTTTCTACCCATGTACACTTTCTAATCATGCAGGATTTTTTCCCACTAGGAATATACCAATCATTCCAGATGAAGACAAGGATCTTGAATTGTCCTCTGTTATCCTTGAGAGTGTGAAAATGATAAATAACCCTGACTAAATGTAAAAGCAGCAGCTGAGCTATATAATTCTGCTGTGCTACAAGAAAAGGCAAAAGGGGGCTGGTTAGAGCCAGGAATCCACCTTTGGCATCTTAACCCAGCATAGCACACAAAGCAAATATAACACAAAAAAGCATTTCTCCCAAATAGCAGGAAAAACAAACAAACAAAAACAAACAAACCTTAATCTGTAGCCAAACTTGGAAACGTTGAGGTGACTTTTCTATCACATGCATTTCTTAATTCTTTGGCATGGATAGGATTCTGTCCTCCATCTTTACATTTTGGTATTAAGGAGCCCTGTGGGTGCCAATTAATAGGTTTTGGCAAAATATATAGCAAGGACACTTTGAAAAGTATCAGGAGAACCGGAGGCCTTCAAGCATTCTCTAAAATAATTTAGAAAGGCAGAAAGGAATAAATAAATGAAGTGAATTGTGTCCATCCACTTGTGGCACTTTGGAAATAACTTTATCAGAATTAGGGAAAACTATCCAAAGGCCTTGAGAGAGGTCCATAAGATCTGTTCTTTTGGAACTTTGCTGATGAGGTTTGGGAATTAACATTTTCTATCATCCCTTCTAAGAATGTGGGTGTGAGCATACAAGCAACAATATGCTCAAATTCTTTAACCTGATTTGATTTTATTCAGACTAATTTCCCGCTTTGCTTTTTTTTTTTCTCTCTCTTAACTGACAATTCAGCTGCAGTTACAGTTAAAACAGATTTTATAAATCAGGGTTGACTGATGGAAAAATCAAGAGATTGTTAATTACCATATTATCATCCTTTGGAGGGAAAAAAAGAAGATGCTTAACCTGATTAGTTTGAGAAACACCAAAAAAAAATGGGAGTGCTTCGTTTAGTGATTAAGTGGAACTTGTGAACTGCTGGGACAGGTTTGGAATAATGACGCCAACAGGAAGAGTCGTAATGAGTTCTTTAGTATTTGCAACAGTGGTTTGAAACAAGTTGGGAACGTGTCTACCTCCCAGTTAGCGTTTCAAAATGCAATCTGGAGGGTGGAGCTGTAGGACTGGTCAATATAATTTAAGTATTCCAAAGTGCTTAGTTTGCCACTTGCTAAGTTTACTTAAACCCTCTTTAAAGGGTTCATTAGAAGCCTGTGAGAAATGGTAAAATTCATTAACATTAAGGCAGGCGTTCTGCATTTGCCTGTAAATTGGTATTGATCTGTATGGCTCAGACTGGTGGCAGCGAGGGTGGGGGGGAGGAGGGGAGAGAGAGGGGAGAGAGAGAGAGAGAGAGAGAGAGAGAGGAGGAACCATCAGATGGAGCAGGTGAGTGGACCAGCAAAGCATACTACACAGCAGTGCTGAACGAGGCATTTATGCACCAAGTGTGATCTGGCTTGCTAGATGTTTAAACCCTGCTCATAATAGTTGCTATTCAGTGCCTTTAACCATTCCCGGTGATGTTATTCGGACCTCATTGTTAGGGGCAGCTTTAAAGCTCAGAATGGCTGTGAAGTAACCAGTGGGAAGAGATGAAAAGGAGAGAGAGAGAAAAAGAGAGAGAGAAAGAGGGGAAAAAAAAGAGAAAGAGAAACTGCCTGGTGCAAGCAGAAAGAAGCTGCAGGAAATCACACACACATGGATACTACTTACACACTCGCTCTCATCCATGCACACCCTCTGCAACCAGGAGAACTTGGTTTCTCCTCTGGCCTACATTGTCCATCCATTCCGGGCTGTGTCCCATGCTGTTCGGTGTGGCTGTCTCTTTCAGGAATCCTGCAGAGTTTGTCCGGGAGATCTTTTTTTTTTATTTTTATTTTTAGAAAAATCCAACCTGCCTTAACAACTCATCCCCTGTAAAACACCCCATGGAGGAAAAAAAAGGCAAGCTTCATTCATTTTGTTTCCATCGGGCTGTGTCAGCAATGATGCTTTACAGAAAATGGGTTGTGTGTGTGTTTTTTTATTTTAAACAGTGGACCTTTAAGGTAAGAAGGAGCTTCCTTTATTTTATGTTTTAAAATAATTAAGCTGAAGAAGAAGAAGAAAACACCTCTATCCTATGTGAGAGAGCATATAGATGTGCATGCATATAGGTTTCCTTTTCTATAGCCAATGGAACATGTTTAGTTCGCCTAGAATAAACACTTGATTTTTTCTCTGTGGAGGTAATGAACATTTGGCTTCTAAAAAGCATGGGGCAAGCATTGTCTGTCTTTGTTGACTGGGGAGTAACCCATATCCTGCGTGTGAAGAAATTAAACCTTTTTTCTTCATTCTGTATAATGCATCCTGGCTTATATATCATAACTGAAAGTTTCAAATGCTATAGAAGTCTCTTGATTTTAAAACCCAGCCTACTTGGGTTGACATTTCACAAATCCATTCCAGTTCGAGGGGCCAACCCTTAAAAATGTGCTTCTTTTTTGTCATTAGTTTAAGTGAGCTTTCATATGAAAATG
>CM019150.1:12056712-12070444 GCA_009733165.1 Naja naja | reverse complement strand
AGTTCTGATGGGTTTGTTCTCCTATGCTGTGCCATGCGTTTATGAAGTGGTTGTTTTGTTTCCCAGTGTACAGATCTGCACATGGCTCACTGCATTGCACTGCATATACCATATTGCTCACTTTGTGGCTGGGTTTTTTATCCTTGAGATGGACAAGCTTCTGCCTAAGTGTATTCTTGGCTTTGAAGTGTGCAAATATGTTGTGTTGGCTAAAGGTCCTCCTGAGCTTTTCTGATATGCCTGTGTAAAATTGATAATGTTGCTTAGTTTATTGTTCTTTTTTTTACAGAAAAGTTTTTTATTTTTGATACAAACATACAAACAGGACATACAAAACATAAAAACCATACATACAGTTTGTCAGTTGGTTACAAATCCTTTGTGTCTTCCTTTCATATTCATCACTCACAATTTATCAAAAAGAAAATTTCTAATAATATCAATAAAACATTATGTATTTATCAATTATTACTTGTGTACAATTAAACTATTTATTTCATCATATATGCGAGATATATTTTTAATCTAAAATTTATGTTATACTTTCATCCAATGGTTATATATATCAACATTATATTTTATATCAGCCTATTATATTTCTATTACCAAATTATACGGTATATTGCATTACCAAGTCTTTATCCAACCATTGATAAAACAAATCCCATATCTTACAAAATTGTTTATCTTCTTGTTCTCTAATTTCAAATGTCAATTTACTCACTTCAGCACAGTCCATAATTTTCCTAATCATTTCCTCCTGCATAGGTATTTTATCATTCTTCCAATTTTTGGCAAACACAATTCTAGCTGCTGTTAAAACATTTACAATCAAATATTTCAACTCTTTATTGTAAATGTCTGGTATAATTCCCAATAAAAATATTTCTGGTTTCAAATCTATGTGTTGTTGTATCATTTTTTCCAACCATATGTGGATTTTAGTCCAATATCTTTTTGCATCCAACAAGTCCATCACATATGGTAATATGATGCAGGTATCTGATGACATTTCCAACACTTATCTGATTTATTCTTAAACATTCTTGCAATTCTCGTCGGGGGTAACTGCCACCTGTAAAACATCTTGTACAAATTTTCTTTATAAGGTTTGCATTGTCATTTTATAATTCTGGGACCATAATTTTTCCCATTTCTCTAGATCAATCCCATACCCAAAATTTACCCAAAATTTCCCCAAGCAATCATTGTTTCTTTAACTTGTTCCTCTTCCATTTTAATTTCTAAAAAATATCCATAAAGTTTTTAAATCACCTTTTCATCAGTACCCATCAATATTTTATCTAGCCCAGTCTGCTTGTTATAAATACCTTCTACTTTAATATCCTTATCAAATCTAGATTGTACTTGCAAATATGAAAACCAATTCATTTTATACCTTGTTCTTTGCCAACATAGATTTAAGTTCACCCTTTTCATTCAATATCTCACCATATCTAACTTATTGTTCTCTTTATTGTCTGTTATGGAGGAGCTCCTGTAGGGTCTTCTTTGAGTTTTGATGAAAGCCCACCTGGGACAGCCACATGTTCTGAGGGCTTCCTTGATTGCATTTTAATTCTTTTTCCTGAAATGTCTTCAAAGAAAAATCAGAATGTCTAGTTGCCTCTTGGGGGAAAAAAAAAGCACTTTTGGGACAACCATGACCTGGATAACTGAGAATCTCCATAGACACTAAAATAGCCTTCTTCAACATAGGTCAGTTTCAGATGTGTGAACTTCCGCTCCTAGAATTCCCTGGTTAGCATGATATCATGCAGGATTCTGGAGATCACCCAGGTGATACCATCTGAAATGGCATAGGGTCTCCTGTTGAAGCAGAGGTTGGACTTTGAAGACCTCCAAGGTCTTTTCCAACACTATTGTTCTCTGATCTATTGCAGGTGAGGAAGGCTGTTGCAAAGCACAAGTCATCACCTCCAATGATTATGCTTTGGGTCTTCAGAAAGAACGAATCAAAACTTCCCAGGAAGCAAATGCTGAGACTCCAGTAGGGTTGGAAAGAAATTGCTGACAAATCTCTTAGAACTTTCCCAGTGTCAGGTTTGAAGTTTCAAAGAACTTCTCTGTATTTGCTTAGCAATCAGACTATTTCAGCTGCTATGTCACTCTCCTCTTAACTCGCCCAGCAGAAGTTAGGATGATACAGTCAACCTGGCAAGAGTTGGGTGTTACATAATTGGTGACATCAGAAGCAGTATCTGGTAGAAGCTGGTATGATTGATGGAAATCTACCCCAAGCGGCAATCTGAATAGTATTGATCTGCCTAAGGAAGGGAGCAGTCCAAAATATCAGGCTGGATGTCCCAAAGCTGGTTTTTTTCCCAAGAGTCAATTGGACTGCCCTTTTCTTTTTCCTTGAAGAGGTTTCACTTCTCATCCAAGAAGCATCTTCAAGGAAAAAAACAAAGCAAGTCCAGTTGCCTCTTGAAAAAACCACCACCTTTGGGACAACCATGACCTGGATGGCTGAGAATTTCCATAGATGACAGGTTGGATGGTGAGTTGGTCAATCTATTGGTTAATTCATCCGGAAGACAGGTGAATTGGGGAACGTGAATAAATAAAACTGTTTTTCCTTTCCAATAGCAACCACCAATTGTCCTCTTCAGAAAGTGGATTTAGATCTTCAACAATAAACATGCAACAATGGTGTTTTATAATATAGGTCAGTGGTCGCCAACCAGTGGGCCAGGGACCACTGGTGGTCCATGAAAAATTTTGGTGGTCCACAGAGAAATGTCACCCCAAAGCACCCCCAAAGCAATTAATCCAGGCTGCAGGGAACACAAGGCTTTGCATCGCTTGCACTGCAAACATGAGGTAGTCAGGGGAGGGGAAAGGATGGAGGGGTAACTTGTCCCACCCCTCACCTCGCTTGGCCACTGGGTTGCTTCTTTCTGCTTCTTTCTTCTTCTGCTTTTGGCTGCATACAAGGAAAGCAGCAAAAATCTTTCTGTCTCCTTCAAACTCCACCAGAAATGAGTCTTTGGGACCCTGCAAGGCATCCTGCTCCAAGAGTCACAAGGACTCATTTCAGAGTGGGGAGAAAGAACTTCTGCTGCTTCCTTGCATGAAGCCAAAACTCTCTCTCTTTCCCCTAAGAACGGAGCTGGAGACGGTATTCTGCAATCCCAAATAAAGAATGATCGATCGTAGGAAAACGGGTGGGGAATTTTCCTGCAGACTTTTTGGGGATTTTCCCATGGTCTCTGGTCCACGGATTTAAAATTATGTGTTTGGTTGGCGCCAAAAGGTTGGCGACCCTGATATAGGAATCCCTTGACTTACAACCACTCATTTACTGACCATTCAAAGTTGCAATGATTTACAACCGGTCCTCGCTCTTACAACCGATGCAGCATCCTCACAGCCACATGATCAAAGTTTGGGTGTTTGGCAACTGGCATGTATTTAGAACAGTTGCAGCATCTGGGGTTATACGATCGCCACTTGTGACCTTCCCAGCTGGCTTCCAACAGATAAAGTCAATGAGAGAAGCTGGGTTTGCTTAAAGATTGCATGTCACAACTGCAAGTGATCTGCATAACAACTGTGGCATAAAATTGGGTGCACTCACTTAACAACTTCCTTGCTTAATAACAGAAACCCTGGTTTCAATTGTGGTCATAAGCCAAGACCTATGTGTTTAACATGCAAAATGTAATTCAGTACACTCCAACTGGTGACTATTCTTTCCTACACAACTCTCCTTCCTAATTTCATTTTTTAAAGGAAGTCTCTTGTGTCATTTGTTTCTGAAAGGGATAAGGGGAAAATGCTGTTTTCTATGCCCAGAAGATAGTTATTTTATTATTTACCACTCTATAAATCCTTAGTAAGACCACACCTAGAGTACTGCATCCAGTTTTGGTCACCACACTATAAAAAGATGTTGAGATTCTAGAAAAGTACAGAGAAGAGCAACCAGGATGATTAGGGGACTGGAGACTAAAACATGCAATGAATTGGGCATGGCTAGTCTAGTGAAGAGAAGGACCAGGGAGACATGATAGCAGTCTTCCAATATTTGAGGGCTGCCATAGAGGAAGGGGTCAAGCTATTTTCTAAAGCACCTGTAGGCCAGACAAGGAATAATGGATGGAAATTGAACAAGGAGAGATTTAACCTGGAAATAAGGAGAAACTTTCTGACAGTGAGAACAATCAACCAATGGAACAGCTTGCCCTGGAAGTTGTGGGAGCCATCACTTGAGACTTTCAAGAAGAGATTGGACTGCCATTTGTCAGAAATGGTGTAAGGTCTACTGCTTAGGCAGGGGATTGGACTAGATGATCTACAAGGTCCCTTCCAACTCTATTAATCTGTTAATCTGTTATTATTTTAGTTTGTATGGCTGCCCTCAAGTTCGAGGACTACTTGTGAAGGGAATTAAAAAGCATGGGTGTCATTGGCTCCATTCACACAACAAACGGGATCGGGATGATTAAAGTCCTAGCATCCACATTCACCCAGGTGGGGAGGCTTGGCTACTCTGAATCTTGAATCGTTTTGCATGTGTGGATGTGTGCGTAGCTTAGTCTGTTATCTGAACTCAGCCTGTCTGGCTGGTTAACAATTCTAATGTACTTTGTGAAGCCAGAAAATGGATTAAGTGAGAAATGAAACTTCAGAATATTATGTGACTGCAGTATATTCCCTTGTTTCCTTAGTTCCATCTTTAGACACTCTTCTTTTAAAGAGCAGGAAGGACATGAGAAGGTACAACAGGACATAGCAGTCCAACCCAAAGACCCTTTACCTGGGGCCTGATGTCTCCAACCACAATCCCCATCCTCCCCAGCCAGAGGGCTGCTTGCTGCTTGCAGCCCAAATCCCCTGGGCAGCACAATAGCCCCACGCCAAGGCCAAGCCAACTGCCCAGCTGGCCTGAAGAAAGTGGTGCATTGCATCCAAGCACCCTCCTGCAGTCCCAATAAGGACCCCCATCCTTGGCTCGTCCCTGGCCCACCCAGGAGCTCATCTTGCCCACCCACCCAAGGCCCAGGCCCAGGGCTGGGCTGCTCTTGGTTCACAGGAGTTCATGAGAGCCCCTAGCTAAGATTCTGTGAAGTTCGGAGAACTGTTATGTATATGTAAACAACATAGTTGGGTTGACTATATAAACTACAAATATATATATTTGTAGCTTTAAGGAAAAATATTGTAATGTATTATGCTGTGTTCTGGTTGGTTGATTATGCTGCAAGTTGCCATAAGAGGAGCTATAGATCATGGTTTAATTCTCTCTTTCCACTGATGATCTCTCTTGATACTTATACTGACTGACTATGGACCGATACTGACTAACCCTGTTTACTTTGATATTCTGTTGATATCGAAGGTTATCTGTTGTATTATAGTTTGATATTTGTCTGCTGTAAAAGACGTCAAACTGGTAAGAAGACTTTATAACTGGATATTTCTGGACTATAAAACTGTATGACATGGACTGTTTATTGGACTGTGCTATTTCTTCAAGTAAACATTAACACAACTTGATTTAATTCTGTGTGGCTGTATATTTATTTGTTCTCATAAACGTTTCCATGTGCATAACCTTGTTATACAAGGGTTACTCTGCACATATCCTAACAACCCCAAATCCCACTCCTAGCCCACCCTACCTGCCCCTCCCAGGAGTCCCCAGGTGGCCCATTTTGGATGCAGGGAAGTGGAGAGCCCTCAGAGGCTCGGGGAGGGCGAAAAATGGGCTTCCCAGAAGTTCGGGCCTGTTTCCGGCCTCTAGAGAGCCTCCGGAGTCCGGGAGTCGCCCTCCCGGAGGTTCGAGGGAAGCCTCCAGAGCCTGGGAGGCCAAAACATCCCCCACCATGGTGCAGGCGGCTGACTAGGCCACGCTCTCCATGGCCACGCCCACCAGCAACTGGGCAGAGAAACCTTTGCCTGCTCCTTGCCACAAGAGGACTGACCACACATAAGGGGTCCTTGGCTCTTTCTGAGCTTGTTTTCTTGCAGACGTTTCATTTCCCAAACTAGGTAACATCATCAGTGCTAGGGAGGAATGTGATTTGCTGCCAATGCCTTTTTGGGCTGGTTGATTGTCTCTTTTGCACAGTCTACAGTTGTTGTTAATGTCTATGTGTCTATTGGTAGCTAATTAGTCAGAAGCCAGGCTTCTAGAAATTCCCTGGCTTTTTGGACTTGGCCTGGTCTAGGATGGTCACATTTTTCCCAACTGAAACTATGGTTAAGTCTGTCTAGAAAGGGGTAAAAAGGAGCCCCAGCACTTCTCCACCTGCAATCAGCATTCAGATCAACATGGATTAAGACCAAGAATCAAGACAACATGGATATCAGACCAAGAATCACATAAACAATACCCGATCATGAAACTGCCAAGAGAAAATAATGGAATGTGCAGAAATGAGTAGATTGACATTGGCAATTAGAGAGCAAGAAGAAAAGAATATTATAAAATATGGGATTTTATCAACGGCTAGACAAGAAAATAGCGAAATGAAACACATTATAATATGACTATAATACAGTAGTAAAGATAATACAATGAAATCATATATTATAACTGATTACTATGGAAAGAATTATAATTTGCTCGAAAAAGATGAAGTAAATTTGTAATTAAAGTCTAATGATGATTTAACGATAAGATAACATGATATGGATAGGTTTTTACAATATGAATTTTAATCTAAACTTTAAAGGGAAAGACTGTTGATAATATGCACAAGAGATTTGTATCAACCGACACACTGTACAATTGAAATAAGATTTTATTTACTGTTTTATGTTTGTGTTTGTTTAAGTTTGTTGTCAAAATAAAAAAAATTCAAAAAAAAAAGAAACTGCCAAAGAAGCCAACAGTAACCGCCCAACCAAAGAATCTCTAAGACACCCAAGAAACAAGCTACTAGAATACAGGTAGTCCTCAACTTACCACAGTTCATTTAGTGGCCATTCAAAATTACAACGGCACTGAAAAAATGGACTTATGACCATTTTTCACACTTTCGACTGTTGCAGCATCCCCATGGTCACGTGATCAAAATTCAGATGCTTGGCAACGGACTCATATTTATGACAGTTGCAGTGTCCGACCTTCCGATGAGCAAAGTCAATGGGGAAGCCTCATTCACTTAACAACCATGTCACTAACTTAACAACTGCAGTGATCCACTTAACCACTGTGGCAAGAAAAATGGGGCCAAACTCAATTAACAAATGTTTCACTGAGGAACAGAAATGTCGGGCTCAATTGTGGACATAAGTCGAGGACTATTGTATAATATTGTATTATATTGACTGTTTCCTAGTATGATTTGATTGCTTATTGTACCCTACGACTATTATTAAGTGTTGTCCCTGATGATTCTTGACTCTTGACGAATGTATCTTTTCTTTTATGTACATTGAGAGCATTTGCACCAAGACAAATTCCTTGTGTGTCCAATCACATTTGGCCAATAAAGAATTCTATCTATCTATAAACTGAGAGCAAACCCCACTCCTTACTAGCACTGATGATGTTATCTAGTTTGGGTAATGAAACGTCTGCAAGAAAACAAGCAAGCTCAGAGAGCACAAAGGACCCCTCATGTCAACCCTGAGCTACAAATATTCTCCTTTATTGGTGACCATACATAGCAGAGGCCTAGCCAAGTCTGGGTGTGGCCAGACCAGGGTAAAAGAAAGCCAAGCCTCTGGCTTTGGTCTGGCTAAAAATAACCAAGGAGGAAGAGGAGGAGGAAACATGAAGGGGAAAAAAGGGCCAAGTCAGAACCCAGCAGGGCTACTACAGGTGGTTCTTGACTTACAACAGTTCATTTAGTGACCGCCCAAAGTTTCATCACTGAAAAAGTGATTTATGGCCGTTTTCACACTTACGACCGTTGCAGCATCCCAAGTCACGGATCAAAATTCAGGTGCTCGCAACTGGTTCATATTTATGACTGTTGCAGTGACCTTCTCACAAGCAAACTCAACAGGGACGCCAGATTCACTGCGCAACCACGTTCCTAGCTTAACAACTGCAGCAATTCCCTCAACAACGGTGTTAAGAAAGATCGCAAATTGAGGCGAAACCCGCTTAGCAAATCCCCAAGGGGCTTTTTTCAAGAGGTAACTGGACTTTCTGGTTTTGCTTTGAAACCTTCTCATCCAAGTAGCTTCTTCAGCGCTCTGACTGGATGGTGGGGAAATGGAAGGATCCAGTCTTGGATCCAGTCAGAGCTGAAGAAGTTTCTTGGATGAGAAGGGAAACGTCTTCAAAGAAAAAAAAAACCAGAAAGTCCAGTTGCCTCTTGAAAAAAGCACCTTTGGGACAACCATGGCCTGGATGACCGGGAATCTCCATAGACATTTAGTGGCTTAACAAATGCCTCGTTTAACCACAGAAACGTTGGGTTTTGTGGTCGCAAGTCGAGGACTACCTGTCTCACAGGAAGCGACAATTGTCTAGTGTGATTTTTGTCCTCAGATCGTGTGAACCTTTTCTAATTCATGGGACTCCCTGTTATTTCTCCTTTCTCCGTGACCAGTCTTAGCCAAGGGCCAAGCCAAGCCAAGCCCAGGACCAGTGTGAAAGAAAGCCGAGAGACTCTCTGGCTTTGGCCTGGCTAAAATAACCAAGGAGGAAAAGAAGAAGAAAAGAAGAAGAAGAAGAAAAGAAGAAGAAGGGGGTGGGTGGGAACCTGAAGGGGAAAGGCGGGGGAGAGGCAGGGCTAGTAGTCAGTGAGAGCCGAGGGAAACGAAGAAGTGAAGTCCAACTATTCCCCCGTTCGCCATCTCCAGCTGCCCGGGCTATTTTTTGCCCTGGTTGACTAAATATGGTCAGGGAGGGATCGGCGGGGTGGGGGGGACGACAACCGAAAGAGGCCACTTGGCTTGGGCGCGTGTTTCGGATGCTTCGCTGCGTATAAAAGCCTCGGAAAGGGGGATGCGGTTCCTGACCAGCCGCTTCGCCCGCACCTCCGTGGACCCTTCCCCCGCCCTCAAACCTCCTTCATCTTCCTCCTCCTCCTCCTTTTTTCTTTCTTTCTTTCTCTTTCGCGCCTTCTCTCAGGCTGACCTTTGCGGGGCGGAAGGGCAACGGGGGGGGGGCAAAAAAAGAACAGCCGGACTTGGCGAACAGGGGTGGGTGGGTAGGTGGGCGCAGAGAGGGACTTTTTTTTGCAGGGTGGGGGAAGCGAGGAAAGAGGGATATTTCCTCTCCCACCTCTTCAAGCTCCCATGAAGTACTACTGCCGCCCTCTTGCGCGACCCCCACCCCGACTCCCAAACGCCTCTTCCTCCTCCTCCTCCTCCTCCGAGGGCTTTTCAGCGGCTTCCCGGGAACGGCACTTTTTCTTCAACTCCTGCTCGGCTTCTGCCGGGTTCCTCCGGCTCTGTGGAGCGGCCCCCTCCCTTTCTTCCACCCCCCACCACACACACCTTAGCCGAAGATGCTGCAGGAGAGCCGAGCGAGGTAGTGGTGCCCGGGTTTTTGTGGGGGATTGAGGTGTGTGTGTGTGTGTGTGTGTGTATGTGTAGGGGTGTCTGTGACTCTTTCTCATTCATTCCCTGATGGGCTAATTCCATTAGTTCTCTCTCTCTCTCTCTCTCTCCTGCATTTATTGCTGGCTGTGCATCGCGTTATTTTGTGATTCCTTGACCTCCTCTAGCATCCCTAACCGGAAAGATTCAGCTTTAAAGCGGTTGACTACCACTGCTGCAACAGAAAAAAAATTTTCTATCCAGTTTTTTCCTTCCTTCCTTCCTTCCCTCCCTCATCCTTCCCCTTTCCTTCCTCTTCCTCCTTTTCCTTCTCCTCCCTTCCTTCCTTTCCCTCCTCCCTCTGTACTATCTTTCTTTTCTCTCTCCTCCCCCTTTTCAATTGCACCAGCTTAGCTTATTTTTTTAAAGTGACCTGCTGGAAGACCCTTCTAATGGGCATGCAACCAACTTCCTCTCTGGGTGTTTGTGTGTGTGACTTAAAATGCATGCTTCTGGATCCAGCAGTGGGGCATCCATGTAGCATGCTTTCCTTAAAAAAAAGGGGGGGGGAATTGGTTAACGTTAGGTCCGTTTGGATATTCTCTCTTTTCCCTCTGTTCGCCTCCCTTTTTTCCTCCTGTTGTTGTCATTCTGTTGCCGTAGCACACACTCCGCGTTTAAAACCCCAAAACAAAAAACTGCAGCGCAAGCAGTGGACTAGAATAATCTGAACTGAAATGCTAGAACTTTGACTGTCCAGATCCTTTTACAAGGTTAAACCAACCTTTAAATGCCTCATTCAGATATGAGCTGGTAATGACAGCTGTGAAGAGGGGTGGATGGGGGAGGAAGAGAAATGTTTGATATTAGTTACTGTCTGAAAAGCTCAAATGGTATTGAAAGGGAAGGCAGCAGCAGGAGGAGGAGGAGGAGGCAGGGCGGGTTAGAGTACACATGCAAGATAGTTAAACTTAGCTTAAGTTGCCTGTGATTGCAATGCGGTGATTAACCGGTGAAATGCCAGCCCAAGGAGCATTAACAATCACATAATCTATGTGATTTATAGGTAATCAAAAGGTGAAGGTGAGAAAGAAATAGGACACCAGCAAAAAATAAGACGCTGGAGATGTCCCCCCCCCCAAAGAAAAATCTTTAAAATTAGGAAAAGGGAACTTACACTTAAGAACACTTCTTGGATGAGTCTTGCTCTCTCTTTTTGGCCTTTGAAGACCATCTTTTTATGATGGTTTCCTTCAGCTTTCTAAAGCCATGCAATACCCAAGAATGCACTTGGATTAGATGTGAACAGGGTTTCTGTGTGCTAAGCATGCTTACCTTTCTAAAGGCATCTTTGCTGCCTAATATAAAGTGCCATTTATTCAAATTACTTCCAAAGGGCTGAATATGGAAGGTCTTTCCACCCTGTTATGCAGATATCACATAGGTGCAAAGTATATATGTACATTTGTAGCTGTGTCCCTCTAGCTCGGTAATGCATGGTTACGTATTTCTTGTGGTATAGGTTACGATTGGGGTTTTATGAACCTGTACTGGGAAGTAGATCCAGTCATTCAAGTGTGTTTCCTCCAAGTCAAATGCACCAAAGAATTTCGTCCTCTACCCTTTTAGTCTTCCTTAATAGTGTGCCATGTATGGGTTCATAAGGAAAAATGAAGTCCTAAACCTCATCAAGACTGTCCACAATTGCACAGTCAGAGAAACTGCCGTGGTAATTGCTGCATTTCTTTAGAACTGGCTCAGTTGTGTCATTTGCATCATTTGTTAATGTGGAAAATGGAGCCAATTAAATAAATAGCTGCTCATCGGTGGCAGACTTAGCCAGACTCTCTTTCGCTCCAACTTTCCTATCTCTGACTTGTTCTTGGAGGGACCCTTTTGTTTTTGGTCTTTCTGTTTAGAAGGTACACCTTCTTATCCTGAAGGTTGTGTTGCCAATCATCAAAGTTGCCACTGCAGGATAAAGAAGGAAGCTGTGCGGATTATGCATAAAGGCATAGCGTGGTATCCCTGAAATACCACACCCAGGAGGAATAAATTCTTTTTTTTTTCATCTTCAACATTTGGCCTCCTTAAAACTTTGAAATAAAACCCACCACTCTTCTACAGCTTTCTACCCATGTACACTTTCTAATCATGCAGGATTTTTTTTCCCACTAGGAATATACCAATCATTCCAGATGAAGACAAGGATCTTGAATTGTCCTCTGTTATCCTTGAGAGTGTGAAAATGATAAATAACCCTGACTAAATGTAAAAGCAGCAGCTGAGCTATATAATTCTGCTGTGCTACAAGAAAAGGCAAAAGGGGGCTGGTTAGAGCCAGGAATCCACCTTTGGCATCTTAACCCAGCATAGCACACAAAGCAAATATAACACAAAAAAGCATTTCTCCCAAATAGCAGGAAAAACAAACAAACAAAAACAAACAAACCTTAATCTGTAGCCAAACTTGGAAACGTTGAGGTGACTTTTCTATCACATGCATTTCTTAATTCTTTGGCATGGATAGGATTCTGTCCTCCATCTTTACATTTTGGTATTAAGGAGCCCTGTGGGTGCCAATTAATAGGTTTTGGCAAAAATATATAGCAAGGACACTTTGAAAAGTATCAGGAGAACGGAGGCCTTCAAGCATTCTCTAAAATAATTTAGAAAGGCAGAAAGGAATAAATAAATGAAGTGAATTGTGTCCATCCACTTGTGGCACTTTGGAAATAACTTTATCAGAATTAGGGAAAACTATCCAAAGGCCTTGAGAGAGGTCCATAAGATCTGTTCTTTTGGAACTTTGCTGATGAGGTTTGGGAATTAACATTTTTCTATCATCCCTTCTAAGAATGTGGGTGTGAGCATACAAGCAACAATATGCTCAAATTCTTTAACCTGATTTGATTTTATTCAGACTAATTTCCCCGCTTTGCTTTTTTTTTCGTTTCTCTCTCTTAACTGACAATTCAGCTGCAGTTACAGTTAAAACAGATTTTATAAATCAGGGTTGACTGATGGAAAAATCAAGAGATTGTTAATTACCATATTATCATCCTTTGGAGGGAAAAAAAGAAGATGCTTAACCTGATTAGTTTGAGAAACACCAAAAAAAATGGGAGTGCTTCGTTTAGTGATTAAGTGGAACTTGTGAACTGCTGGGACAGGTTTGGAATAATGACGCCAACAGGAAGAGTCGTAATGAGTTCTTTAGTATTTGCAACAGTGGTTTGAAACAAGTTGGGAACGTGTCTACCTCCCAGTTAGCATTTCAAAATGCAATCTGGAGGGTGGAGCTGTAGGACTGGTCAATATAATTTAAGTATTCCAAAGTGCTTAGTTTGCCACTTGCTAAGTTTACTTAAACCCTCTTTAAAGGGTTCATTAGAAGCCTGTGAGAAATGGTAAAATTCATTAACATTAAGGCAGGCGTTCTGCATTTGCCTGTAAATTGGTATTGATCTGTATGGCTCAGACTGGTGGCAGCGAGGGTGGGGGGGAGAGGAGGGGCAGAGAGAGAGGGAGGGAGGGAGAGAGAGAGAGAGAGAGAGGAGGGAACCATCAGATGGAGCAGGTGAGTGGACCAGCAAAGCATACTACACAGCAGTGCTGAACGAGGCATTTATGCACCAAGTGTGATCTGGCTTGCTAGATGTTTAAACCCTGCTCATAATAGTTGCTATTCAGTGCCTTTAACCATTCCCGGTGATGTTATTCGGACCTCATTGTTAGGGGCAGCTTTAAAGCTCAGAATGGCTGTGAAGTAACCAGTGGGAAGAGATGAAAAGAGAGAGAGAGAAAAAGAGAGAGAGAAAGAGGGGAAAAAAGAGAAAGAGAAACTGCCTGGTGCAAGAAAGAAGCTGCAGGAAATCACACACACATGGATACTACTTACACACTCGCCTCATCCATGCACACCCTCTGCAACCAGGAGAACTTGGTTTCTCCTGGCCTACATTGTCCATCCATTCCGGGCTGTGTCCCATGCTGTTCGGGTGTTGTGTCTCTTTCAGGAATCCTGCAGAGTTTGTCCGGGAGATCTTTTTTTTTTATTTTTATTTTTAGAAAAATCCAACCTGCCTTAACAACTCATCCCCTGTAAAACACCCCATGGAGGAAAAAAGGCAAGCTTTTCATTTCGGCTGTTTCCATCGGGCTGTGTCAGCAATGATGCTTTACAGAAAATGGGTTGTGTGTGTGTTTTTTATTTTTAAACAGTGGACCTTTAAGGTAAGAAGGAGCTTCCTTTATTTTA
>CM019150.1:12046761-12055712 GCA_009733165.1 Naja naja | reverse complement strand
CGCCCTCCCGGAGGTTCGAGGGAAGCCTCAGAGCCTGGGAGGCCAAAACATCCCCCACCATGGTGCAGGCGGCTGACTAGGCCACGCTCTCCATGGCCACGCCCACAGCAACTGGGCAGAGAAACCTTTGCCTCCCTTGCCACAAGAGGACTGACCACACGTGGGGGTCCTTGGCTCTTTCTGAGCTTGTTTTCTTGCAGACGTTTCATTTCCCAAACTAGGTAACATCATCAGTGCTAGGGAGGAATGTGATTTGCTGCCAATGCCTTTTGGGCTGGTTGATTGTCTCTTTTGCACAGTCTACAGTTGTTGTTAATGTCTATGTGTCTATTGGTAGCTAATTAGTCAGGCAGCCAGGCTTCTAGAAATTCCCTGGCTTTTTGGACTTGGCCTGGTCTAGGATGGTCACATTTTCCCAACTGAAACTATGGTTAAGTCTGTCTAGAAAGGGGTAAAAAGGAGCCCCAGCACTTCTCCACCTGCAATCAGCATTCAGATCAACATGGATTAAGACCAAGAATCAAGACAACATGGATATCAGACCAAGAATCACATAAACAATACCCGATCATGAAACTGCCAAGAGAAAATAATGGAATGTGCAGAAATGAGTAGATTGACATTGGCAATTAGAGAGCAAGAAGAAAAAGAATATTATAAAATATGGGATTTTATCAACGGCTAGACAAGAAAATAGCGAAATGAAACACATTATAATATGACTATAATACAGTAGTAAAGATAATACAATGAAATCATATATTATAACTGATTACTATGGAAAGAATTATAATTTGCTCGAAAAAGATGAAGTAAATTTGTAATTAAAGTCTAATGATGATTTAACGATAAGATAACATGATATGGATAGGTTTTTTACAATATGAATTTTAATCTAAACTTTAAAGGGAAAGACTGTTGATAATATGCACAAGAGATTTGTATCAACCGACACACTGTACAATTGAAATAAGATTTTATTTACTGTTTTATGTTTGTGTTTGTTTAAGTTTGTTGTCAAAATAAAAAAATTCAAAAAAAAAGAAACTGCCAAAGAAGCCAACAGTAACCGCCAACCAAAGAATCTCTAAGACACCCAAGAAACAAGCTACTAGAATACAGGTAGTCCTCAACTTACCACAGTTCATTTAGTGGCCATTCAAAATTACAACGGCACTGAAAAAATGGACTTATGACCATTTTCACACTTTCGACTGTTGCAGCATCCCCATGGTCACGTGATCAAAATTCAGATGCTTGGCAACGGACTCATATTTATGACAGTTGCAGTGTCCGACCTTCCGATGAGCAAAGTCAATGGGAAGCCTCATTCACTTAACAACCATGTCACTAACTTAACAACTGCAGTGATCCACTTAACCACTGTGGCAAGAAAAATGGGGCCAAACTCAATTAACAAATGTTTCACTGAGGAACAGAAATGTCGGGCTCAATTGTGGACATAAGTCGAGGACTATTGTATAATATTGTATTATATTGACTGTTTCCTAGTATGATTTGATTGCTTATTGTACCCTCGACTATTATTAAGTGTTGTCCCTGATGATTCTTGACTCTTGACGAATGTATCTTTTCTTTTATGTACATTGAGAGCATTTGCACCAAGACAAATTCCTTGTGTGTCCAATCACATTTGGCCAATAAAGAATTCTATCTATCTATAAACTGAGAGCAAACCCCACTCCTTACTAGCACTGATGATGTTATCTAGTTTGGGTAATGAAACGTCTGCAAGAAAACAAGCAAGCTCAGAGAGCACAAAGGACCCCTCATGTCAACCCTGAGCTACAAATATTCTCCTTTATTGGTGACCATACATAGCAGAGGCCTAGCCAAGTCTGGGTGTGGCCAGACCAGGGTAAAAGCCAAGCCTCTGGCTTTGGTCTGGCTAAAAATAACCAAGGAGGAAGAGGAGGAGGAAACATGAAGGGGAAAAAAGGGCCAAGTCAGAACCCAGCAGGGCTACTACAGGTGGTTCTTGACTTACAACAGTTCATTTAGTGACCGTCCAAAGTTTCATCACTGAAAAAGTGATTTATGGCCGTTTTTCACACTTACGACCGTTGCAGCATCCCAAGTCACGTGATCAAAATTCAGGTGCTCGGCAACTGGTTCATATTTATGACTGTTGCAGTGACCTTCTCACAAGCAAACTCAACAGGGGCCAGATTCACTCGCCAACCACGTTCCTAGCTTAACAACTGCAGCAATTCCCTCAACAACGGTGTTAAGAAAGATCGCAAATTGAGGCGAAACCGCTTAGCAAATCCCCAAGGGCTTTTCAGAGGTAACTGGACTTTCTGGTTTTGCTTTGAAAGCGTTCCCTTCTCATCAAGTAGCTTCTTCAGCTCTGACTGGATGGTGGAAATGGAAGGATCCAGTCTTGGATCCAGTCAGAGCTGAAGAAGTTTCTTGGATGAGAAGGGAAACGTCTTCAAAGAAAAAAAAAACCAGAAAGTCCAGTTGCCTCTTGAAAAAGCACCTTTGGGACAACCATGGCCTGGATGACCGGGAATCTCCATAGACATTTAGTGGCTTAACAAATGCCTCGTTTAACCACAGAAACGTTGGGCTTCCTTGTGGTCGCAAGTCGAGGACTACCTGTCTCACAGGAAGCGACAATTGTCTAGTGTGATTTTTGTCCTCAGATCTTGCGTGAACCTTTTCTAATTCATGGGACTCCCTGTTATTTCTCCTTTCTCCGTGACCAGTCTTAGCCAAGGCCTAGCCAAGCCAAGCCAAGCCCAGGACCAGTGTGAAAGAAAGCCGAGAGACTCTCTGGCTTTGGCCTGGCTAAAAATAACCAAGGAGGAAAAGAAGAAGAAGAAGAAGAAGAAGAAAAAGAAGAAGAAGGGGGTGGGTGGGAACCTGAAGGGGGAAAGGCGGGGGGGAGGCAGGGCTAGTAGTCAGTGAGAGCCGAGGGAAACGAAGAAGTGAAGTCCAACTATTCCCCGTTCGCCATCTCCAGCTGCCCGGGCTATTTTTGCCCTGGTTGACTAAATATGGTCAGGGAGGGATCGGCGGGGTGGGGGGACGACAACCGAAAGAGGCCACTTGGCTTGGGCGCGTGTTTCGGATGCTTCGCTGCGTATAAAAGCCTCGGAAAGGGGATGCGGTTCCTGACCAGCCGCTTCGCCCCGCACCTCCGTGCGGACCCTTCCCCGCCCTCAAACCTCCTTCATCTTCCTCCTCCTCCTCCTTTTTCTTTCTTTCTTTCTCTTTCGCGCCTTCTCTCAGGCTGACCTTTGCGGGGCGGAAGGGCAACGGGGGCAAAAGAACAGCCGGACTTGGCGAACAGGGGTGGGTGGGTAGGTGGGCGCAGAGGGACTTTTTTGGGGTGGGGGAAGCGAGGAAAGAGGGATATTTCCTCTCCCCTCTTCAAGCTCCCATGAAGTACTACTGCCGCCCTCTTGCGCGACCCCCACCCCGACTCCCAAACGCCTCTTCCTCCTCCTCCTCCTCCTCCGAGGGGCTTTTCGAAGCGGCTTCCCCGGGAACGGCACTTTTTCTTCAACTCCTGCTCGGCTTCTGCCGGGTTCCTCCGGCTCTGTGGGGCCCCCTCCCTTTTCTTCCACCCCCACCACACACACCTTAGCCGAAGATGCTGCAGGGAGAGCCGAGCGAGGTAGTGGTGCCCGGGTTTTTTTGTGGGGGGGGGATTGAGGTGTGTGTGTGTGTGTGTGGTGTGTATGTGTAGGGGTGTCTGTGGGGAGGAGGGAGAGGGGTGGGGTGGGGTTGCCTGAATTCCCTTCTCTCTCTCTCTCTCTCTTTCTCATTCATTCCCCGAGTGATGGGCTAATTCCATTAGTGGGCCTGCTCTCTCTCTCTCTCTCTCTCTGTCTCTTTCCCCTCCTGCATTAGAGATTAGCTTTAAGGGGAGAAAAAAAAAAGGCTGACGGCTGCTGCATGCAACGCGTTATTACCTTGTGATTCCTTGACCCTCCTCTACGCATCCCTAACTCCGGAAAGCTGATTCAGCTTTAAAGCCGGTTGACTACCACTGCTGCAACAGAAAAAAAAATTCTTCTAACTGGTATGTCTTTTCTTTTCCGTTTTTTCCTTTCCTTCCTCTCCTCCTCCCCTCATCATCCTCCCTTCCTTCCCTCTCCTCCTCTTTCCTTCCTCCCTCTCCCTCCCTTCCTTTCCCTCCTTCCCTCTGTACTATCTTTCTTTCCTCTCTCTCCCTCTCCCCTTTTCAATTGCACCAGCTTAGCTTATTTTTTAAAGTGACCTGCTGGAAGACCCTTCTAATGGGCATGCAACCAACTTCCTCTCTGGGTGTTTGTGTATGTGTGCATAAAATGCATGCTTCTGGATCCAGCAGTGGGGGCATCCATGTAGCATGCTTTCCTTAAAAAAAAATTGGTTAATGTTAGGTCCGTTTGGATATTCTCTCTTTCCCTCTGTTCGCCTCCCTTTTTTCCTCCTGTTGTTGTCATTCTGTTGCCGTAGCACACACTCCGCATTTAAAACCCCAAAAACAAAAAACTGCAGCGCAAGCAGTGGACTAGAATAATCTGAACTGAAATGCTAGAACTTTGACTGTCCAGATCCTTTTACAAGGTTAAACCAACCTTTAAATGCCTCATTCAGATATGAGCTGGTAATGACAGCTGTGAAGAGGGGGGATGGGGGAGGAAGAGAAATGTTTGATATTAGTTACTGTCTGAAAAGCTCAAATGGTATTGAAAGGGAAGGCAGCAGCAGGAGGAGGAGGAGGAGGCAGGGCGGGTTAGAGTACACATGCAAGATAGTTAAACTTAGCTTAAGTTGCCTGTGATTGCAATGCGGTGATTAACCGGTGAAATGCCAGCCCAAGGAGCATTAACAATCACATAATCTATGTGATTTATAGGTAATCAAAAGGTGAAGGTGAGAAAGAAATAGGACACCAGCAAAAATAAGACGCTGGAGATGTCCCCCCAAAGAAAAATCTTTAAAATTAGGAAAAGGGAACTTACACTTAAGAACACTTCTTGGATGAGTCTTGCTCTCTCTTTTGGCCTTTGAAGACCATCTTTTTATGATGTTTTCCTTCAGCTTTCTAAAGCCATGCAATACCCAAGAATGCACTTGGATTAGATGTGAACAGGGTTTCTGTGTGCTAAGCATGCTTACCTTTCTAAAGGCATCTTTGCTGCCTAATATAAAGTGCCATTTATTCAAATTACTTCCAAAGGGCTGAATATGGAAGGTCTTTCCACCCTGTTATGCAGATATCACATAGGTGCAAAGTATATATGTACATTTGTAGCTGTGTCCCTCTAGCTCGGTAATGCATGGTTACGTATTCCTTGTGGTATAGGTTACGATTGGGGTTTTATGAACCTGTACTGGGAAGTAGATCCAGTCATTCAAGTGTGTTTCCTCCAAGTCAAATGCACCAAAGAATTTCGTCCTCTACCCTTTTAGTCTTCCTTAATAGTGTGCCATGTATGGGTTCATAAGGAAAAATGAAGTCCTAAACCTCATCAAGACTGTCCACAATTGCACAGTCAGAGAAACTGCCGTGGTAATTGCTGCATTTCTTTAGAACTGGCTCAGTTGTGTCATTTGCATCATTTGTTAATGTGGAAAATGGAGCCAATTAAATAAATAGCTGCTCATCGGTGGCAGACTTAGCCAGACTCTCTTTCGCTCCAACTTTCCTATCTCTGACTTGTTCTTGGAGGGACCCTTTTGTTTTTGGTCTTTCTGTTTAGAAGGTACACCTTCTTATCCTGAAGGTTGTGTTGCCAATCATCAAAGTTGCCACTGCAGGATAAAGAAGGAAGCTGTGCGGATTATGCATAAAGGCATAGCGTGGTATCCCTGAAATACCACACCCAGGAGGAATAAATTCTTTTTTTTTCATCTTCAACATTTGGCCTCCTTAAAACTTTGAAATAAAACCCACCACTCTTCTACAGCTTTCTACCCATGTACACTTTCTAATCATGCAGGATTTTTTCCCACTAGGAATATACCAATCATTCCAGATGAAGACAAGGATCTTGAATTGTCCTCTGTTATCCTTGAGAGTGTGAAAATGATAAATAACCCTGACTAAATGTAAAAGCAGCAGCTGAGCTATATAATTCTGCTGTGCTACAAGAAAAGGCAAAAGGGGGCTGGTTAGAGCCAGGAATCCACCTTTGGCATCTTAACCCAGCATAGCACACAAAGCAAATATAACACAAAAAGCATTTCTCCCAAATAGCAGGAAAAACAAACAAACAAAAACAAACAAACCTTAATCTGTAGCCAAACTTGGAAACGTTGAGGTGACTTTTCTATCACATGCATTTCTTAATTCTTTGGCATGGATAGGATTCTGTCCTCCATCTTTACATTTTGGTATTAAGGAGCCCTGTGGGTGCCAATTAATAGGTTTTGGCAAAAATATATAGCAAGGACACTTTGAAAAGTATCAGGAGAACCGGAGGCCTTCAAGCATTCTCTAAAATAATTTAGAAAGGCAGAAAGGAATAAATAAATGAAGTGAATTGTGTCCATCCACTTGTGGCACTTTGGAAATAACTTTATCAGAATTAGGGAAAACTATCCAAAGGCCTTGAGAGGTCCATAAGATCTGTTCTTTTGGAACTTTGCTGATGAGGTTTGGGAATTAACATTTTTCTATCATCCCTTCTAAGAATGTGGGTGTGAGCATACAAGCAACAATATGCTCAAATTCTTTAACCTGATTTGATTTTATTCAGACTAATTTCCCGCTTTGCTTTTTTTTCGTTTCTCTCTCTTAACTGACAATTCAGCTGCAGTTACAGTTAAAACAGATTTTATAAATCAGGGTTGACTGATGGAAAAATCAAGAGATTGTTAATTACCATATTATCATCCTTTGGAGGGAAAAAAGAAGATGCTTAACCTGATTAGTTTGAGAAACACCAAAAAAAAATGGGAGTGCTTCGTTTAGTGATTAAGTGGAACTTGTGAACTGCTGGGACAGGTTTGGAATAATGACGCCAACAGGAAGAGTCGTAATGAGTTCTTTAGTATTTGCAACAGTGGTTTGAAACAAGTTGGGAACGTGTCTACCTCCCAGTTAGCATTTCAAAATGCAATCTGGAGGGTGGAGCTGTAGGACTGGTCAATATAATTTAAGTATTCCAAAGTGCTTAGTTTGCCACTTGCTAAGTTTACTTAAACCCTCTTTAAAGGGTTCATTAGAAGCCTGTGAGAAATGGTAAAATTCATTAACATTAAGGCAGGCGTTCTGCATTTGCCTGTAAATTGGTATTGATCTGTATGGCTCAGACTGGTGGCAGCGAGGGTGGGGGAGAGGAGGGGCAGAGAGAGAGGGAGGAGGAGAGAGAGAGAGAGAGGAGGGAACCATCAGATGGAGCAGGTGAGTGGACCAGCAAAGCATACTACACAGCAGTGCTGAACGAGGCATTTATGCACCAAGTGTGATCTGGCTTGCTAGATGTTTAAACCCTGCTCATAATAGTTGCTATTCAGTGCCTTTAACCATTCCCGGTGATGTTATTCGGACCTCATTGTTAGGGGCAGCTTTAAAGCTCAGAATGGCTGTGAAGTAACCAGTGGGAAGAGATGAAAAGGAGAGAGAGAGAGAAAGAGGGGGGAAAAAAGAGAAAGAGAAACTGCCTGGTGCAAGCAGAAAGAAGCTGCAGGAAATCACACACACATGGATACTACTTACACACTCGCTCTCATCCATGCACACCCTCTGCAACCAGGAGAACTTGGTTTCTCCTCTGGCCTACATTGTCCATCCATTCCGGGCTGTGTCCCATGCTGTTCGGTGTGGCTGTCTCTTTCAGGAATCCTGCAGAGTTTGTCCGGGAGATCTTTTTTTTTTATTTTTATTTTTAGAAAAATCCAACCTGCCTTAACAACTCATCCCCTGTAAAACACCCCATGGAGGAAAAAAAAGGCAAGCTTTTCATTTCGGCTGTTTCCATCGGGCTGTGTCAGCAATGATGCTTTACAGAAAATGGGTTGTGTGTGTGTTTTTTATTTTTAAACAGTGGACCTTTAAGGTAAGAAGGAGCTTCCTTTATTTTATGTTTTTAAAATAATTAAGCTGAAGAAGAAGAAGAAAACACCTCTATCCTATGTGTGAGAGAGCATATAGATGTGCATGCATATAGGTTTCCTTTTCTATAGCCAATGGAACATGTTTAGTTCGCCTAGAATAAACACTTGATTTTTTCTCTGTGGAGGTAATGAACATTTGGCTTCTAAAAAGCATGGGGCAAGCATTGTCTGTCTTTGTTGACTGGGGAGTAACCCATATCCTGCACGTGTGAAGAAATTAAACCTTTTTTTCTTCATTCTGTATAATGCATCCTGGCTTATATATCATAACTGAAAGTTTCAAATGCTATAGAAGTCTCTTGATTTTAAAAACCCAGCCTACTTGGGTTGACATTTCACAAATCCATTCCAGTTCGAGGGGCCAACCCTTAAAAATGTGCTTCTTTTTTGTCATTAGTTTAAGTGAGCTTTCATATGAAAATGAGATTTGTTTTGTGACTAATGAATTTGGTGAATCGTTCCTTCCCTACAAATCCATACTGCCTTCTTCTGGGAAAGAGAAAACGCTTGGTAAAGAGTTATGTCTGGATAGCTAGGTGGGTTTTTGAGTTTCTCAACTGCTGTGTCTCTAGTTGGATGGTGAATTATACAGCCAAGGGAGTAGGCGAATGAAGAAAACTACCCCCCAAATACTACCTCTTCCTCTTTCACAAATTAAACCCACTTAATCTGTGACTTCCTAAGTTGATATTCTCTTGAGCGTTTCTTCCCAAACTTGCCTGCTTGAATGACATACTTCTTTATATGCCCATATGAACCTGGCCAACTATGGAATGTAAAGAAGTATGTATTTCAGGCACGGATCTTCGCGATGGTGCTCACGTATGGATGATGGAAGGAAAAAAAGACCCACACACCCTTAAAAAGAG
>CM019150.1:12021761-12041761 GCA_009733165.1 Naja naja | reverse complement strand
CGCCTGGTTTAGCAAAGGGGGGAAAAGTCCCGATACATCACATGACGCAGCCGTGACGATGTGAGTTTAACACCCCTGGGATGGAGAAAATCTTTACATTAATCTTATAAGCCATCTAACATGATATGACATGGTTTCTGAATCATTCTAGATCAGGGGTCGCCAACCTTTTGGAGCCCAGGGACCACCAAACTCATAATTTTAAATCCCGCGGACCACTAATATGAATTTTGACTGACGGTGGCTTGCTGACGTTGGTGGGAAAGTCGGTCTCATATTCCAGAGCTTCAGTAGTCACAGGACTGGCCCTTTGGTCATCCTGCAGCAGCTGCTCCTCCACTCGGGTGCACCGGCCTGACATGGACTGGAGGAGCTGCTCTGGGATGACCAAAGGGCCAGTCCTGTGACTACTGCAGCTCTGGAATATGGGACCCGACTTTCCCACCAATGTCAGCAAGCCACCCCGGGGCGGATTTCCCTCCCCCGCCATTGGTCTTACCTTCCAGTTCCAGTTTGCGTGACCCTACTCAAGGTAAGATTTGCGCTCAGCCAAAGGGTAGGGGCCAGCAGACGGGCAGGCCATGTGGGCGGTGCAGCCTTGTGTTCCCGCGCAGCCCGGATTAATTGCTTTGGGGGGAACATTTCTCTGTGGACCATGAAAAATTTCTCACAGACCACCAGTGGTCCATGGCCCACCAGTTCTCGACCACTGTTCTAGATCCCCGTTTCACTGTGGAAATTTGACAGTAACAAAATTTCCAAGAGGAAACTCAAAGGCAGACCCAAGTTATCAAGTTTGGAAGTTACCGTTGCGTGTATTTTGAAATCATTTTCTTCCAAAGTGAGAAAAAATATGCAGGCTGTTGTCAACATACGACCATTTATTTAGTGACCAATGTTATAACAGCACTGAAAAAAATGTGGCTTGCTCACCCCTATAACCATTGCAGCAACCCCACAGTCATGTGATCAAAATTGGCAATTGGCTTGTATTTGTGACGGTTATAGCATCTCGGTGATCGGCATTCGCAACCTTCCCAGCCAACTTCCGACATGCAAAATCAGTGATGGAAGCCGGATTTGCCCCACGACAGTGTGATTCACTTAACCACACTGATTTGCTTAACAAATATGGCAAAAAAAAAAAAAGGTGGTAGAATCGGGAGCAAATCACTTAACTACAGAAATTCAAGGTCCCAGTTGTGTAAGTTGAGGACTACCTGCAATTGGCATATGGGGTTGTGAACTACCCAGAATCACTTAGATGAGATAGGTGGCATAGAAATAGAATTAATTAAATTAAACATCAAGCGGAGGTGATTGGATTTTGCCTCCATCTCTGGCGTGAAGAACTATGGCCCTGTTGTGATTTGTGGACTTCAACTCCCAGAATTCCTGAGCCAGCCATAATTATTAAGTGTGCTAATTTAAAAGCCAAATTATTATTGGGAATTAAAGAGCAGTTAACTAAATGATGTATAAGGTAAAGGGGTGATACACTCAAATGGGTAATTGTGGGGGAATTATTTTTTCCTATTTGAATTGTTTGAATTGGGGTGAAATTTTTGAAATGATGAAATAAAAATATGCGATGAAATTGCAAACCTGGCAGATACAAGTATAAAGTATAATGAATATGAAGATATGAGAATTATTTTAAAAGAAATAGGTTAAGAAATGAATAGAAAATATAAGAAATAAGTTTGAGAAAAGTTACTTGAGAAAATTTATAGAAAATATGTAATGTAATGATAGGATATGAAATCAAATGTGAAAGATGAATATGTAACCAAGGTCATGTTTGTAAGGAAATGTGAAAACCTGGAATCATGCTGTTCACTAAAAAAAGATGTTTTTGAAATGTGAAAAAAATTAAAAAACTTTTTACAAAACAAAGTCCACAAGTCATAACTGGGCCATAGTTTCCCCCATTTCTGACCTAAGGAGGCTAGGAACCAAGTTGGATGGAGAATCCCTAACCCCATCCCTTGGGTTGTGTTTGCACCACTCAAATTAGCCTCTCCATCTTGTCTGGATTCAGCTTTGATTTATTATTCTGTCTGCAGCCCAGAATTGACTAGGTTAGGCATCTTCACTGCAGCTTTGAAAAGATGTCGTCCCCCCCTTCTGCAGATGGTAACAAAGCGCTTTAGAAAAGAATACAGCTCAACTTTCACATTGGTGAGTTATTCTAGAACTAGCATTACGGGGTGGGTTTTCAGTGGCACGTTGGTCTCTTAGCCTCAATGTTGCAACAGTGAACTGCAGACTAGACTCGGGGTGTAATTCAGCAAAACGTGGTTAGATTCAATCGGTATACTCTTATAGAATTCTTTATTGGCCAAGTGTGATTGGACACCCAAGGAATTTGTCTTTGGTGCATATGCTCTCGGTGTACCTAAGAAAAAATAAAATACATTCATCAAGAATCATAACATACAACACTTAGTGATAGTCATAGGTTACTATAAGCAATCAAATCATACATAGGTTACTAATGCGCAATCAAAACATACTAGGAAAACAAATGCAACAATATTAATTGTAAAGATACAAGCAACAGAGTTATAGTCATAAGTGGGAAGAGATAGTAATAGGAAGGACGGGAAGAATAATAGTAAGTCTTACTAAGTCTTACTAAGTAATTTGACAGTGTTGTGTGAGTTGTTTAGTAGAGTGATGGCATTCGGGAAAAAACTGTCCTTATGTCTAGTTGTTCTGGTGTTCAGTGCCCTATAGCGTTGTTTTGAGGGTATATTTTTTAATTATAATTTAATGATAATTTTGAGGGTAAATTATAATTTGGTGTGGGTCCTTATTGTAATCCTGAATAATAATTTGTTTTTGTTATTCTAAAAAAAACCTCAGTTTTTATGCCAAGTCATCTACCACTGATGAAGCAGCATAAGAACATGCTAAGGTATTTTCAGAGTGATAAAAGACCTCAAATCCCAGTTTACTATTGATACTTTATAACATGATGCAATCTTTAAAAAAATCACACCATGAGTGTTCAGGAATTGGCTGTCCAGTAAAATTATATTTCCTAAATTTAAGACTGATTTTCTTTTTCTTTACATTGCTGGTATTTTTTTTTCCAGAAAAAACTATATTCCAAAATCGAACAAATGCATTCACTATCTTGGCTATTAAGTAAGATACTTAATTTCTTGGTTATCTCTTAATTTTGACTATTATTGCAAATTTAATTTCTTTGTGAAGAACAAAATTGCAATTGTTGGGATTTCCCCCCCCGCCATAAAGCACTTTATTCTTGAAACCAGAGACAATTATTTCAGCAACTTCTTTGAGCTTATATTTTCTTTTTCAATTTGGATTCTTTTTCTGTTTGCTTATTTGCTTACAAGGATTGCTAGATTCCAGCACCGGGTTTATATTAATGAAATGCATTTTTTCATGCTATTTTGATTTCTTCTAATTTTTCCCTCCCCTATGAATTAATATTCTTGTTAATTAAAAGGAATTACATTAGAATGTGAGCAAACCATGCAGAATGAAAATTTTATGTAAATATTTAAGTGGTTCTAAATTGGGTGGACGGCTTGCCTTTACAATGTTTAAGAAGCAAAAACCGCTAAAAAAAGAAAAGGACAGGTTAGAAGCGGTTAAAGGGTGTGCTAGAAAAGCAATCTTGAATACATTGGTGGAAGTGTTCTAAATGTAATTTTAGAGTCCATTTTTGGGGTGGATCCAAGCAATAAGAACTTTCGTACAGAAACGATGCATCAGGATGAGACAGAAAAATACGTAGTAAATTTAAAGCGCTCAGAATGGATGGCTTTAAAGTTTAACATTGACTTTAATGATCCTTAATAACTTTTCTTTTAATGACGGCATTTATATTGACACTGATCTCACCCAAAAGTCTTCTCTTCCCCCGCCCCACATCACTCAGAATGGATATGATTTCCAATCTCTTTGCCTCTGAAATGAATACAAAATAAGTCACTTAGAAAGGACAGCAAAAAATTTACACAGGTGGTTTTTGACTTAAAACGGTTCATTTGGTGACCGCTTGAAGTTACAACGGCATTGAAAAAAGGGACTTGTGACCGTTTTCCACACTTAGGACTGACCGTTGCAGCGTGCCCATGATCACATGATCAAAATTCAGACGTTTGGCAACTGACTTGTATTTATGATGGTTGCAGTGTCCCAAGGTTATGTGATTCCCCCTTTTGCGACCTGATAAACAATGGGAAAGCCAGATTCACTTGGTGGCTCAGGCTGTTAAACACCTAGCACTTAGCTCCAGCTGCCTGCAATTAGTGCAGGCTCGAATCCCACCAGGCTCAAGGTTGACTCAGCCTTCTATCCTCCCGGGGTAGGTAAATTGAGGACCCAAGATTGTTGGGGGCAATAAGCTGACTTTGTAAAAATGCCGCCTAGTAATAAGCAGGCATATACAATGGAATGAAGGCTATTGCTGAGCGCATTGGGTTGTATCCCAAAAATTGTAAGCCGCCCTGAGTCTCCGGAGAAGGGCGGCATATAAATGTAATTAAAAAAAAAAAAATTCACAACCGGGGATTACTCACTTAAACAACTGCAGTGGTTCACTTAACGACTGTGCCAAGGAAGGTCGTAAAATGGGACACAACTTACTTAACCCATGTCTCACTTAGCAACAGAAATGTTGGCCTCAGACATTGTGGGGTCGTAAGTCGAGGACTACCTGTAGTAAATTTCCAGAGCATGATTGCTAACTTCGTTTGCCACACTTTATTCAGGCGCACCAAGTCATTCAGCCAAGAACATTGAAAAATCCAAGAACCGTTTCCCACCACAGCTAGGGGAGGATTTGTTTTAACTGCCAGTTGTGGAAACAGTAGCTCAGAGGATTGTAAAAGCTGTAAATCTGGTGAGCCAAATTAGTTACATTTTTCTATTTTACATGCTCCACAAAATTGCCTCTTTCTATATTCCTCTTTCTCTCTCTCTCTCACACACACACACAAATGAACATTCCGCTTGTGCTTGACAAGGTCCTGAATATTACTCTGTTTTACCGAATAGAGTTGAAGGGACCTTGGAGGTCTTCTAGTCCAACCCCCTGCTCAAGCGGGAGACCCTATATTAAGATGGCTGTCCAGTCTCTTCTTAAAAGCCTCCGGTGTTGAAGCACCCACACTTTCTGTAGGCAAACCATTCCTTTCATTCATTGTTCTCACGGTCGGGAAATTTCTCCTTAGTTCTAAGTTGCTTCTCTCCTTGATTAGTTTCCACCCATTGCTTCTTGTCCTGCCTTCAGGGGCTTTGGAGAATAGCCAGGGGTGGGATGCTACCGGTTCTGCCCAGCTCTATAGAACCGGTAGCTCTGAAGAGCCGCAGACACCGAACCGGTTCTGTGTTTGCTGCTGTTTGGCCCACCTGCCTGCCCGGGCTCTTACCTGTCCTTTATTTCCTGCTTTTTCAACCTCAGCTGCTTTGCGTGGCACAGCTGAGGTTGAAAAAGCAAGAAAAAAGTGGGTTTTCAAACGCTGCGCACCCACGCGCAGCGCTTTTCAGCTGTCCAGGCGACACAGCTGATGTTTTTTTTTTACACGTGCGTGCAAAACGTAGTCACTGAACCGGTAGTAACACTGATTGAATCCCACCCCTGAGAATAGCTTGATTCCCTCCTCTCTTGTGGCAGCCCCTCAGATATTGGAAGACTGCTACCATGTCACCCCAGTCCTTCTTTTCATTAAACTAGATATTGCAATCATTCTTCATATATTTTAGCTTCCAGTCCCCTAATCATCTTCATTGCTCTTCTCTGCACTCCTTCTAGAGTCTCCACATCTTTTTTATAATATGGTGACCAAACCTGTATGCAGTATCCCAGGTGTGGCCTTATTAAGGCTTTATAATTTTGTTTTTTATAGTTTTATAATTTTGCATGGATAAAGTTAAAGCAAAAGAGAAAAACTGGAGAAAAGCACTGATTATTTTTTTAATTTGGCAACTTTTTGAATGGTTTCTTGGCCAGAGCTATTCATAACCTAGGGGGTTGTTTATTTCTTTTGAGCCGTGAAGAATATCTTCTGATTTTGAATAAATAATCATCAAATTCCATCACAGTTGGGTTTTTTTTGCAATTTAAGTTTAGTGACACATGTAGCAAAAGCAGCAAAGCATTTTCTTACATAAGGATCCTGTGCATGCACTGGTTCTGTTTTTTTTATGCAGGAGAAAGTTTTACAGTCTTACTTAAAACTGTTGACCCACTCTGAAAAATGTTGCATTGAGAATAAGCTGCTATTAAGCATGATTAGATTGACCTGCAGGACAGATGTTTTAGCTGCTACAGTGTAAATCAATCAAAAGGAACATCACTTGGATTGGGTGGAGAGAGAGGGAGAGAAAGGAAAGAAAGGAAGGAAGGAAAGAAAGAGAGAGAGAAAGAAAGAAAGAAAGAAAGAAAGAAAGAAAGAAAGAAAGAAAGAAAGAAAGAAATTGTTCCAGGCGCCTTTCATTTTTAATTTATGTGTCCATTCAAAAAGGGTACCATAGTTTTATGTTATTTTAGAAAGGATATGCGTATCCTGGGGAAAGTGTTAATTGCTGCCATTTTAGCAGCAATGGAAAGTATGGGACTCAGATCAACTGAATCAAAAGGTAAAAAGGAAAATGTGCTGATTCAGGGTTTAGGCAACTGGGCACGTTTGATTGCAGAATAGATCTGCACTGCAGCGCCCGTTCTCTCTTGCTTCAGCGTTCGGGTTAAGCGGGCAAGGGAATCCCTTCTGTTCGCCTGCCCATGTTGATCCAGATAGTGTGGCATGGTTTGCCCAAAGGCATGGCAGTCCCTCCCTGCCCTAACCTCTTATGGACAGACTTCCCACCTGGCTAGCCAGCCCTGGCTAATCTTGAAAAAGCTAACCAGGGAATGAAGTTTGAAAGAAGGCAATGGGCAATTATTTTCATATTGTTTCTTTAAAAAAAAAAGTATATGGACAGGCCCAAGTGGTCTTCAGAAATCAAGCTTATCTCAAGATTATCTTATTTCCATCTCCATCTCCCTTCCTTTTCCTTCTCCTGTCTCCTTCTCCCTCCTCCTCTTCCTCCTCTTTATTATTTATTTATTTATTGAACAAAAGAAGTCTAAGTGCTGAAACCTCCTAAAATATATGTCACATTCTAATATCCATTGTGCGAGGTATGATTTTTCCACACACACCCCGGTCAAGTGTATGTTGGCAATGAACAAAAATTAGAACTATGATAAATTGCAGCCCTGTGAGTTCAATAGAAAAGGAGAGAAAAAAGGACAAAATAACGAATTCAGGATGATATGATGAAGTGTTCTTGGGAACCTCTAATTCAAATTAGCAGATGGAACTCTGTTTTGCTTTTATTTTATTTAGAGGTTGGCATTATCCAGTCCAGCGTCAAAAGTGTACCTGATGTTTGTCTGATATCATTGTTTTAGGAAAATCTCTATGAGGTTGTTGTCTGTCCTTCCCATTCACCTTTTGTCCTTGTCTTCTGACTCTGCATTTCCTTTTTTTTCCCCCTTTTGCTCTGTATTCTTATTTTCTAATAATCCATTTTTAATTTCTCGTCTGCTCTTGGTGGGCCCCTAGCATAACGTGTAAACATATTGGTAGTGCCTACATTAAACGTTTTGGAGAAAATAAAGTGCTATAATAAAAACTCACTGTGGAAAATTGCAGTGACATATCTGGTCTCCCACTTTAACATTTAGCAAAGGAAAATTATTAACAGGAGGCCACCTTCCTGACTATATTCAAACGATATGCTTAAATGGATCGTTTAAAAACTAGGAGCTGCATCTATTACAATGTGCTGCATAGAGTTGTATCTTCTTTTTTTTCCCTAGCATTTTCATGCATATGCAGGATCTTTTTTTTCCTCCTATTTGTGGGTTTTGTTGTTGTTGTTGTGTAATTTGACCCACTCTGATAGCAAACTTACCATTCAATATATTGCAAACTTACCATTCAATATATTACACAAATCTAGAAAATTCAGTAACTAGGTTAGGCATGTTATGTTTACGGCACTGGATAAATCTTATTTTTATTTCTCTCACCTTATAAGATTTGGACTTGGTTTGTACTACAGGTAGTCCTTGACCTACAACAGTTCATTTAATGACAGTTTGAAGTTATAACGGCACTGAAAAAAATGACTTATGACTATTTAAGAAAAGTTAGAACAGTTAGAACAGCTAACCCAGTGGAACAACTTGCCTCCAGAAGTTGTGAATTCTCCAACACTGGAAGTTTTAAAGAAGCAATTAGACAACCATTTGTCTGAGCAGGGGGTTGGACTAGAAGACCTCCAAGGTCCCTTCCAACTCTGTTATTCTATATTCTGTCCTTCCAACTCTGCTATTCTATATTATTTGTCCTTCCAACTCTTCTATTCTATTTTGTTCTACTCTACTCTACTCTACCCTACGCTACTCTACGCTACTCTTAATTCTACTCTATTCTATTCTAATCTACTCTACACTACTCTATGCTACTCCTATTGTATTGTATTGTATTGTATTGTATTGTATTGTATTCTATTCTATTCTATTCTTTACACTTACGGCCATTGCAGCAACCCCATGGTCACATGATCAAAATTTCAGACGCTCGGCAACTGGTTCATATTTATGATGGTTGCAGTGTCCCGGGGTCATGTGATCCTTTTTTGAGACCTTTTGACAAGCAAAGTCAATGGGGAAGCCAGATTCACTTAACAACTGGGTTACTAACTTATCGACTGCGGTGATTCACTTAACAACTGTGGCAAGAACGTAAAATGGGGCAATATTCACTTAACAAATGTCTCACTTAACAACATAAATTTTGGTTTCCATTGTAGTCATAAGTCGAGGACTATCTGTATTATTTGTGCAATTAATTCATTTGTACAACATCTGGGTCCCAGTGACTCTAAATGGGGGATTGCTAAGAAATTGCAGGTTTCTGGATTAAACAAGGATGTTGGAACAGAGATGAGGGACATTTCATCTCTGGCAGTGGGACAGTTTTCTGAAAAGAAAATTGTGTGACATGTAAATGTCAAGAATCAAACTGAAGTCATGGGTACCTTTTAAAAAAAAAACCTTTTGGAATGGAGAGTCATATGGATATTTAGCATACGATTCACACTGTAGGTATTTCTGTGCAAATGGCATTCCGACGTAAGCATTTTTATATGGATTTCTGCCGCATGCAAAGAGATGTACAGAAATGCAATGTTGCCTGCATTTTATGCGTGCCATTTCCCATAAAGTATACCTGTGCATAACTAGACAACCCGGGAGCTATTGGCTCGTCATTTCAGGGATCTTTCCTTATCTAAACAGAGAAACAGAATAACAGAGTTGGAAAGGGGCCTTGGAGGTCTTCTAGTCCAACCCCCTGCTTTCGTAGGAAAACCTACACCACTTCAGGCAAATGGTTATCCAACATCTTCTTAAAAACTTCCAGTGTTGGAGCACCCACAACTTCTGGAGGCAAGTTGTTCCACTGATTAATTGTTCTAACTGTCAGGTAATTTCTCCTTAGTTCTAGGTTGCTTCTCTCCTTGATTAGTTTCCACCCATTGCTTCTTTGTCCTGCCTTCAGATGCTTTGGAGAATAGCTTGACTCCCTCTTCTTTGGGGCAGCCCCTGAGGTATTGGAAGACTGCTATCATGTCATCCCCAGTTCGTCTTTTCATCCAACTAGACATACCCAATTCCAGCAGCCGTTCTTTATATGTTTTAGCCTCCAGGCCCCTCATCCTCTTTGTTGCTCTTCGCTGCACTTCGCACAACAGAATGACCAAGGGTAAAAGCAAGGAGGTAGCAACTTCCAGTTGGCTGGACCACAGCTGACCACCGTCCAGCAGCCAATGGTGAGACTGATCTGCCTGGCCAATGGCAGTCTCAGGACTGGTTTCCTGAAGTTCTCGTCGGCAGCAGTGCAGTAGCATTGAAGCGACCACAAATTTGCCAAATTTCGATCCCCAGGAAGTGATGGGTTCCAAATTTTGAATGCATGTGAGTGAGATTCAAGGTGGTGGTATTGACCTATAAAGCCCTTCATGGCTTAGGACCAGGGTATTTGCAGGGAGCCCTGTGGCCAGCAATGGCTTCCCAACGTCCCGTGCGCTCCCATAGGCAGGGCCTTCTTGGGGTGCCGTCGGCCAGGCCATGTCGGCTGGCGGCCCCTAGGGGTAGGGCCTTCTCTGTGGGAGCACCCACCCTCTGGAATCAACTTCCCCTGGAGCTATGGGTGGCCCCTGATTGTAGATCTTTCCGCCGTGACCTAAAGACTTGGCTTTTCCAGCTCGCCTACCCGGACTGATGGAGGGATGGGGATTTTTAGTTGTTAGCTTTGTTTTGAGCTTACGAGATTTCTTACTTAATTTAATTCGGTTGTAATTTTTGTAATTTTTGTATTCTTCTTTTAATGTAAGCCGCCCTGAGTCCTTCGGGAGATTGGGCGGCATAGAAGTCTCATAATAAAATAAAATCAATCAATCAATCAATCAATCAATCCCATTTGACTATGGAGATTCTCTGTCATCCATGTTAAGGTTGTCCCAAAGGTGCTTTTTCAAAAGGCAGCTCCGTTTTTCATGGAAGACATTTTGCTCCAAGAAGCTTCTTCAGTTCTGACTCCACCATTCAATCAGAACTGAAGAAGCTTCTTAGATGAGAAGCGAAACTTCTTCAAGGAGATACGAAGTCCAGTTGCCTTTTGAAAAAGCACCTTTGGGTTAGCCATTGGTGGTACCTTGGTTCAAAAATGGTTGCCCTCAGTGCCCTGTTTTTGCCCAGTTAAAAGTTACAGAATGTGAATTTTAGTAGTATGTAAATTCCGAATCATCAGGAGAATCATTCGAACACCGTTGGCACTGACAAACTCACCATGAGTCAATTGCAAAAGGCAGTTTTACTTGGACAACCTTACATCCCACAGCGATAGCTTTCATGTTATCAAACAGCAACATCTGGCTATCTGAGATCCTTGCAAAGTGTTCAATAGATGGACATTAATGCCAAATCCATAAACATCTGGCTGGTTGTGCAACCAAGCATAATAATAATATTAATCGTCAGGGAGCTTCATGGTATGTGAAAGTCGAAGGAAAAATTAAATTCTAATCCATGTTTTAGTTGAAGAACTCCAAAATACTGATGTTCGTATTAAAATGCAAATCCAACCAATTGCTCTCCGTCCCTAATTATAAATCATTATCTACCATAGCAGCTTCTGCAAGGCATAAATGGAGGGACCCATACGTCTTTTAGCAACTAGACTGATTCCAATAGACAGATGTGTTGCTATTGTAATATCTGACTTCAGTGTGTCCTGCTTGTTTGAAATTCTTGTGATTTGTACTGACAAGCATTGGGAGAAATAGGATGACAATGGGAAGTTGCGTGTATCGAATCAAGCCATCGATCCATTAAAGTTTAAGCATTATATTTTTTAAAGATTCTTTTGATAGAAGATTAGGACATTTAAAATACAGCATTAAGCCAGCAACAAAAAAAATGGGTAGTTAATTTTATTCAGTCATGTTATCACAATATAGGAAATGTGGATGCTTAAGTCTTTAAGGTTTGGTTCAAAGAGAACAAGAGAATTTCTGATAGTTACTTCATGTATCGTTTTAGTTGTTTTTATACAAAATTGCTATTTTTATACTTGCATTTTTTACATGCTTTTGAACTGCTAGGTTGGCAGAAGCTGGGACAGGTAACTGGAGCTCACTCCGTTATGTGGAGCTAGGGATTCGAACCGCCAAACCGCCAACCTTTCTGATCGACAAGCTCAGCGTCTTACCCACTGAGCCACTGTGTCCCTCCATGAAATGAAAGAATGGAGTTCAAATGAAAGAACGAAGTATTTCTACTTGTGCGACGCTGGGCAATTACAGATAGACCTTGACTTACGATAGTAAAAATTGAGCCTGGAATTACGGTCGTAAATTGTGCCAGTTGTTAAAATGGGTCACCATGTGACCATGTCCCATTTTATAACCATTTTTCGTAGTGGTAGTTAAGTGAACACAGTGGTCCTAAAGCAAATACTGTGACTGTTAAGTGAATCCACTATTTGCAATGGGCATTTTTGCTACCAACTGAAAATAAATGCCTTTATGGCAAAATGTTGTAAATTGCCATAAATTCTGACGAATGGTTAAGGGCCCAAAATGCGATCACGTGACCAGGTAAGGGGGGGCAGCTGTTGGAACAAATTGGGGTCATAAGTAATCATGGGAAAGTCTACCATAATTTTGCCAGTTAACAGATAATCAGAGTTGGAAGGGACCTTATAGATCATCTAGTCCAACCCCCATGGCGGAGACCCTACACCATTTCTGACAAATGGCAGTCCAATCTCTTCTTGAAAGCCTCCAGTGATGAAGCTCCCACAATTTCTGAAGGCAACTTCTGTTCCCTTGATTGATTGTTCTCACTGTCAGAAAGTTTCTCCTTATTTCCAAGTTGAATCTCTCCTTGTTCAGTTTCCATCAATTATTCCTTGTCTGGCCTTCAGGTGCCTTAGAAAATAGCTTGACCCCTTCCTCCTCTCTGTGGTAGCCCCTCAAATATTGGAAGACTGCTATCATGTCTCCCCTGGTCCTTTTCTTCATTAGACTAGCCATGCCCAGTTCCTATAACCGTTCTTCATATGTTTTAGTCTCCAGTCCCCTCATCATCCTGGCTGTTCTTCTCTGCCTCTTTTTCTAGAGTCTCAAGATGTTTTTTATCATGTGGTGAACAAAACTGGATGCAGTACTCTAGGTGTGGTCTTACTAAGGTGTTATAGAGTGGTATTAGTACCTCATTTGATCTTGATTGTATCCCTCTGTTAATACAACTTAGGATTGCATTAGCTTTTTTGGCTGCTGCTGCAGACTGCTGTCTCCTATTTAGCTGATTGTCCACCAAGACTCCAAGATCCCTCTCACAGTTACTGCTATTGAGCCTGGTTGCAAGTCAAGGACCTGTAATTATCAGTATTTATCCTTTAATTAATCCTGCCATGTCACATAGCTCGTATTTTTCTTGCACCTTTCCCTAATATACAAATAGGTGGTCCTCGGCTTACAACTCACAAATAAGCCCAACATTTTAGTTGCTAAGCAAGACAGCCATGAAGTTAGTTTTGCCCCATTTTATGACCTTGCTTGCCACAGTTGTTAAGTTGGCAACACGGTTATTAAATAAATCTGGCTTCCCCATCGACTTTGTTTCTTGGAAAGTTGCAAAAGGTGAATGACTTTATGACGAAGGACATTGTAACCGTCATAAATGCGAGGACTCAAACTTGGATAACACGACCCTGGTCGATGCTGCAAGGGTTGTAAGTGGCCATACGTCACTTTTTTTTCCCAGTGCTGTCCTAACTTTGGACCGGTCACTAAACAAATAGTTGCAAGTTCAAGGACCACCTGTAGTTTCCTCAAGGAAAAATTCAGAGGCGGTACAGTTGGGCTTCGATAAACTTTATAGATTCAAATCTACCCATTCTGACTTTTATAAAGGCCTGAATATCCCTTCACTTTTTCAGGTAGGAGGGAAAATGTGGGATGCAGAAAACTGGCGCTTTAAGGCGTATGTGGTCTCCCTGGGTGTGGATACGTAGCTTCTCTGCAAATATATAGATATAGGTATCTATCCAAAAAGGGTTGGAAAATTTGCAAAGCAGGTGGATTATCATGCAGGGAGTGCTATCCCGTACTTGCATAAGTCAGCAGGATGCAGTCTAGCCACGTGTGCAATCTCGTTTTGCTCACTTATGCACAATACAATAGCTGCTTTTTTTCTTTTCGTCCCGTGTCATTCTGAAAGCCAAGCTAATGGAATAATGCAGTCTCTCTCTCTCTCTCTCTCTCTCTCTCTCTGTGTGTGTGTGTGTGTATAGACTACGCAATCTGATTGGCACTCTGGACACAGATGCCGCTCGATCCATATCTTATTTTTATCTGGCCTTAGATCCAAGCATTTTTTGTTTGTTTGTTCCCTTCCAGCACCAAGTACGTTTCTGCAAACCCTTCTTAGCCAAATCCACCCCTTTTACTTTCCCAATTTGTAGGCTTGCACTTCAGTGATCAAATTATTTGAGAAGGCCGTACTTTGCTTAGACTATTTTTTCCCCTTTTGCGTCAAGACAGATGCAAAGAATATATTAAGCAGTCCTGTTTTTTCCCCTGCTACCCGACACCTCCTTGCCAGCTTGTCCCAAAGGTGCTTTTTTTCAAAAGGCAACTGGACTTCCTAGGTTTTTCCTTGAAGACATTTCACTTCTCATCCAAGAAGCTTCCTCAGTTCTCACTGAAGACTCCCAGTCATAACTGAAGAAGCTTCTTGGATGAGAAGTGAAACATCTTCAAGGAAAAACCAAGAACGTCCAGTTGCCTTTGCCTTTACACCATGACCTGAATGACTGAGAATCTCCATAGATTCCTTGCCATCTTCTTCCATTAGTGGACAGATAATTTCCTTGACTTTTTTCTTATTTCTTACATGTTGAAAGAAACTACTACTACTTTTTTCTTCTCCTTCTCCTTCTTCTTCCTCTTCCTCTTCCTGTTATTGTTGGCATCTGTTGCAAGCTTTACTACATTCTGAGCCTTAGCTTTCCTGACTTCATTGTTGCAGATTCGGGCTATTTGCTGGTATTCTCTTTTAATTATATATCCCTCTTTCCATCCTTTGATGCTTCTCCTTTTTTTCCTCTTAACTATGTCACAGAATTCTTTATAAGCATGCTGGTTTATCTGTGTCTGCCTGTATCCATTTGGATTCTGTTTAGGTAGGAAAAAAATGGATTAATCAGCATTATGAGTTGGGGAAGGTGATAAAGCTTGCTTATATTTTTACATTTTTTGTGGGGGAGTGGAAGAAGAGGAAATGCATGCAGTATATATCATATAAGAATGCAATTCCAAGGCATCTGATATCTCCTGAACAGATGTAGGGTGTGAATGTGTGTTTGTGTGTGTGTGTTGGGGGCAGGGGGGGTTAAATAACCCTGGTGTTGGAGACGTGAGTTGCTCTGTATGCCCACATAAGGCCAGTATGTGGCTGAATGCTTCACCCTATCTAGAAAAGCCCATAGAGACCCTTAGCCAAGCCAAAAGGACTGTAGAACAGTTGATATAAATAGTCTTCATTCTCAGCTGCCCTGAAACTGTATTTGGAAGCTATCTGGGCAATCAAGAGGCACAAGGCCACCTCTTGATAGCCGAGTGTAGAAGTGCAATGTGATCAGTTCGCAAACAGCTGTAGGGACCAGAGTTACTGCTGGAAAGACCGTAGATAGGCACATCCACAGCAGGCATTTCAGGGGCCGAGGAATTCAGAGAGCTAACAGCGACCGAGGATAAAGTTCATTTCCAAAAGAACAGGACACCAGAGACTAATTATGAAAGTCACACGATCTCCTTTGGAGCCTGTGAATGACTAGCTGTTCTTTTTTTAACTGCGGTTGAAGCCAGAAGTTAGAGGTATAAACCCTTTTCAGAAGAGTTCAAAAGGAAGGAAGGGTAAGAAAAGAAAGAAAGACAAGAAAGGAAGGAGAGAAGAGAGAAGAGGAAGAAAGGAAGAGGAAGGAAGGAAGGAAGAGAGAGAAGAAGGAAGGAAGGAGAAAAGAGAAAAAGAGTGAGAAAGAGAAAGAAAGAGAAAGGGAAAGAAAAAAAAAAGGAAGGGAGAAAAATGTAGGTATGTGGGGCGGGAGGGAGGAACTCATGGCAAAATCATGTAAAATTGCAGCTTCCTAATCTTTTAGGACAGGGTTATCTGCTTTTGTGTCCTAACAATTATCGTAGCATATTATGAGAATCTGTTAAGATTATGCTTGCCAATTCTACATTCAGAGAGGGCACCACTATTCTCAGAGAAAAAGATAAAAGGGAGAAAAAAAGTTGTTCCCTTCATATTCTGGGAATATTACCCCCTGCCCCACAAACCCCCATTTTTTAAAAAAAACCCTACTGTCTAAAATGATGAAAACAAAATTGTTGGAATCTGACCTAGCAAGATTCTTCCGATAGTCTAATCCTATTTATCTGCCCTTTAAAAATTCTTTTTTTATACTCTTTCTATACTTCGGGTCCAGCCCTACTTTTTAGGACTATTTTACAAAAAAATGATGACATTCATTCTTGTATTCTTATTTCATGCTTCAGACATCAAAATGCCTGAAACCTTCATTTATTATTTTGGAGTGGGACTAAGGAATCCTTCATTTAAAGACGTAAATCTAATTGTCATGGGCTTCTGTTGATTGCCACAACTGCCTTTTTGTTATTATTTTATAAAGCACTGGACTGATTTTGGAGCAATATAGAACATAGACAAGAGTTCATCCATTTTTCTCTAGTGTGTGTGGGTGTTTTTAAGCCTTTTTGAGATGTAGTATTCATTACAGTAGATATAATCGCTCCAAACCATCCGAATTCCCTAAAAAAAAAAAAGCCAGATTAACTTGGCTTTTTAGGAGTACCTCAGTGAATCAATTTTGAGATTGTTGTTATAAAACTGGTATCGATATGAGATCTGGTCTGGATGCACTTTTAAAACTAAAACATTCTCTTGAGGTATGTCATAGGGATTTGTTCGCTCCCTTCTGCTGTTCCACATCTATTTAAAGCTGCTGAGAGAGGTCAGCCGGTAGTTTGGAGTGTGAAACCATCAACATGCTTATTTATTTATTAGATTTTTGCCAGGAGGCTGCCTGACTCCAAAAAGACTCTAAACAACTTACATCATTTAAAATATACATTTTTAAAAATATTATTGCCCACTTAACAACAATAGCATACACAAGAAATAGACACAGGCACACAAAAAAATATCCTGTAATGCAGTGTTTCTCAACCTTGGCAGCTTTCAGATGTGGGGACTTCAACTCCCAGAATTCCCCAGCTAGCATGCTGGAATTCTGGGAATTGAAGTCCACGCATTGAAAGCTGCCAAGGCTGAGAAACACTGCTAAAATGGGTAAAATGCCAGGCCTTAAAGGGACTTCTGGACACCTCAAGAGAGACAAAGCTGTTCCAGAGAACAGAGTCATAGCTGCGACAGAGAGGGCACCAAATTTACTCAAATTTATATTGCCACCTCAAGTTTAGCTTAGATAGATAGATAGATAGATAGATAGATAGATAGATAGATAGATAGATACAGTAGATAGACAGTATAGACACTATTGAAAAATAGATGATGGATGGATAGATGTCGATATAGATAGATAAATATATAGATATAAATGATAGAAAGATAGACAATAGATAGATAGACAGACAGATAGACAATAGAAAGATACACAATGGATGGATTGATGGACAGACTGATAGACAAACGGATAGATATAAATGGATAGATCTATCCAACTGTTGTCAATGGTCTGCTATGAAATGAGTAGTCGTCAACTTAAAACCATTCATTTAATGACCAAAGTTACAATAGCACTGAAAAAAAAGTGACTTATGACCAGTTCTCATTCTTAAACGGCCATGGCAGCATCACCATGATCACCTAATCAAAAGCCAGGCACTAGGCAACTGTCATTTATTTATGAAGGTTGCACTGTTTTGAGGTCAGATGGCCATTTGTGGCCTTCGCAGCCAGCTTCTGACAAGCCAAGTCAATAGGGAAAGCCAGATTCACTTTAACAGTTACAGGATTCACTTAACAACCATAGAGATTCGTTTAACAACGTGGCAGAAAAGTTCGTAAAATGGGGTAAGACTCACAACTGCTTGTTTAACAACAGAATCGTTGGGCTCAGTCGTGGTTGTGAGAAGTACTTGGAAGTTGAGGAGGCCTAGATCAGCAGTCTCCAACCTTGGCAACTTTAAGACTTGTGGACTTCAACTCCCAGAATTCCTCAGTCAGCAAAGCTGACTGAGGAATTCTGGGAGTTGAAGTCCACAAGTCTTAAAGTTGCCAAGATTGGAGATCCCTGGTCTAGATTAGGGATCCCCAACCTCTGGTCCGTGGACCGAGACTAGGGCCACAGCATACTAGTAACCGGGCCACACAAACCAGCGAAGCCCCAGGATGCAGGCAACACATGAAACCATACCAAACCTCTGGTCCATAGAAAGACCTTTCTCCACAGAACCGATCCCTGATGCCCAAAAGGTTGGGAGAACCGCTGGTTTAGATGGATGAATCAGGCCGGAGTGAGACCCAGGAAACATTCTTTGTTTTCTTCAGTTACCTCACAGCTCGGTGTCAAAAAATTTCCCCTGAAGGGAGCACATCATGATCTGGAGAACCTCCAAGACTCCTCCTAGATTCTAAATAATGCATTGTTCCTGGTTCCGCATTCAAAGCCTGTTTGGCTTTCTGGGTTGAGGCTAGGGGGCAGAAGTTTTAGGATTGATAGAATAATATTAGAAAAAGAGAGAGAGTAGAGGACCAGACCAGCTCTGTGGTATTTTATGCAAAACGTTCTCAACTGGGGCCCTGGAAAATACTGGGGTTCCATGATAAGTCACTAGAGGTTCTATGAGAAATCATTATTTTGGAGGGAAAAAAAAAACAGAATATAAAAAAATAGTGTTGGAAGGGACTTTAGTCCAACTTCCTGCCCATGGCAGGAAATCATATATCATTCTGGATTTTCTTTGAGCTTGATGGGATGGATACATACAATAAAATAAAAATAAAATAAAAGAATAATAGATGAGAATAACAAAAGTGGAAGGGACTCCAGAGATCCTCCAGTCCAGCCTACCATCCAAGCAGGAGACCGACTGTGTGTATGCCATTCCAGACAAATGGTTATCCAGTCTTTTCTTAAAAACCTCCAATGTTGGAGCACCCACAACTTCTGAAAAGAAATTGTTCCACTGATTAATTGTCAGAAAATCTCTCCTTAGTTCTAGGTTGCTTCTCTTCTTGATTACTTTCCATAAACATAGTTCACTGAACAATGTTTACATTTTATGCACTGCACAATGCTAGCTGCAGATAGAATAAATTTTATGCAAGGATCTCCTAAAACCTGAACGTTCTTATCCACAGTTCCTTCAAGGTAAAAAAAATGTTGAGAAAGACTGTTTTATTCTGCGAAGCATAAGAGGCATAAGCTGCGAAGACCCTTTGCTGGTCAATTTAGACAATAACAGGTTAGTTACTATAACGGGTTTATTCTCTGTTTCTACTAGAGCCCAATCATATGATTCTAATTGCAGATCTCTGAAATAATATCTGAAACCCAGATGATCTCAGTTTGATGCCTAAGTTTAAGGCAAAATGTTTGGGATGCTTTGACGTGTGTTACGTGCGTTCTTGTTTAAACTTGGGTGTCTGTGCCTAAACATCAGCTGTTCAGCATCAGCTGTTCTCATAATGTGCATCGGAGTTCCGTTTTGAAACCTAGTAAGAAAAAAAAAACTGATATAAGAAAGCATCCTTGGGCCTTGCATGGTATGATAATTTTGCACAAGAATATTGGAAGAAGGAATTGTCTGTGAAGGGAACCAATCCTGGGTGCCCTTCAAATTTGCACAATGCATCCTTTTAGGGCATGGGTGGCTAACCTTTTCCGGCTCCTGTGCCAAAAATTGTGCGCACGCTTGCACACTCACGCTTGCGTGCCAGCACCCAGAAGGCAATGCGCACCCCACACACCCCTACGCATGCACGCGCAATCCACCCACCCAACCCCTGCCGCCCCCCTACGTGCACTGCACTTCACACAGCTGATTTTTGGCCAGTTTGAGGTCTTTTTCGGCTTCCCAATGGCTTGAGAAAGGCTTCTGCAAGCTTTGCAGGCTGAAAACTAGCCCCATTTCGTCACTTCCTGATTTCCGAAAATACCAGAAGTGATGAAACTGGGCTAGTTTTCGGCCTGCAAAGCCTGCAGAAGCCTGCAGAAGCCTTCCTCAAGCCTTTGAATTTGCATCTTTCCCAAAATCTAAGTTTGGCTTTGAGGCTAACTTGCTTATTTTTCATTTCACATTTATCTAGGATTGATTGTTGTTCAATATAGCAGCAACAATAGACAATCTTGATT
>CM019150.1:11969261-12016761 GCA_009733165.1 Naja naja | reverse complement strand
CCCTCTGCGCCCGCTCCGTTTCTGTCTCTTTCGTGCGCTCCGACATTTGTCCTTAAGCAAAAACAGGTCATCGGGAAGTCAAAAAATTGATTTCCATGGACCTGCTGGGGAGATGCAGTAGGAAAAAGTTACATCATGAGATCGCAGGTTCAATTCACCACCCCCCCCCAAACTGGTTCTCCGAACTGCTTAGAATGTTAAGAACCAGTTCTAGCAAATAGGTGCGAACTGGTAGAATCCCACCCCTGGAGATTGAATTCAAGTCCCGCCTTAGCCATGAAAGCCAGTTGGTTGATCACTCTCTCTGAGCCCAACCCACCTTGCAGGGTTGTTGTATAGAGAATAGGAGGAGGAAGGTGTTTTGGATATGTTCCCCATCTTAAGTTATTGGTAAAAATAATACAGGTGGGATATAAAGAAAATAAATGTTAAAACCCACCCTTTATAATATAATTCTAATGTCAATTACTCTAAAAAGCACCTGGATTTAAGAAGATGGCTGCTTTTTTTGCGGTTATTTTTATTTTTTACAGATACATGAAAATGCATTAATGCAGTTTGGCCTGTACCCTACAAGTAATCCTCGCTTAAGGACTGGTTGGTCACTTAATGCCATTCAAAGTTGCAATGGACCCCCTACAAAAGTTACTTCTGACCCATCCTTGAAGTTATGAATTCACACACACACACACCTCGTCACGTGATCACAATTTGGATTCTTGGCAACTGGTTCACATTTATGTCTGATTGCAGCATTCTGCAGCCAAATGATTTGCACTGTTTTCTGCCAATTTTAGGCAAAAAAATGCCCATTTGGGAGAATGGATTCACTTAATCACCCCACCTCAGTTCACTTAATGACTGCATGTTTCACTTTATGACCACATAGTTCACTTAATAAACATCATAACAATGGTCGTAAAATCAAGTCAGGTCATGTGGCGACCTGTTTAACAACTACAATGACTTATGACCAAAATTTGGCCTCCATTACGATTGTTAAGCGAGGATTACCTGTAGAGTTCTTACTAACATGGTAACCTTAATCTAACATCTGTGTGATACACAGGGTTTACTAACATGGTAGCATCTCCTATTTTGTGAAGAGTTTACCCATTGGCACCATAGGATCAAGCCATTATTCAGCATTGCTTAAGTACGATCCTCTCTTTTATTTTATTATTCATCTTAATACTTAACTGAAATGATGGGATTAAAAATTCATCAGGTGGCAAATCACTGCTTCTTAAAAGTCATTCTGATATAATCAGCAGGAAATCATTTACATTTAAAAACTGCAGATAATTGCGGGCAAAGCACCCTACACTAGGAAAAGAAGAAGCTTCACAAACAATTAATAGTTATTGGAATATTAACAAGAGAGCTTCTGAAATGAGTCTCCAGGTTTGGATGTGGTTGAATTAATTGGCCCAAGATTAACTTGTTGCAAAATGATTCCTGCATGGGTCCTTCATCAAACATGATACAGAGAGTAGAAAGAAAAACACAGGATTCTCTACCCACAGGGTTTATAATCTAAATTTAAGAATAGAATAGGATAGAATAGAATAGAATAGAATAGAATAGAATAGAATAGAATAGAATAGAATAGAATTCTTTTATTGGCCAAGGTTGACTCAGCCTTCCATCCTCTCAGGGTAGGTAAAGTGAGGACCCAAGATTGTTGGGGGCAATAAGCTGACTTTGTAAAAATGCCGCTTAGTAATAAGCAGGCATATACAATGGAATGAAGGCTATTGCTGAGCACACTGGGTTGTATCCCAAAAAATTGTGAGCCACCCTGAGTCTTCGGAGAAGGGCGGCATATAAATGTAATTTTTAAAAAAAGTATGATTGGACACACAAGGAATTTGTCTTGGTGCAAATGCTCCCAGTGTACATAAAAGAAAAGATACATTCGTCAAGAGTCAAGAATCATAAGGTACAATACTTAATGATAGTCATAGGGTATAATAAGCAATCAAATCATACTAGGAAACAGTCAATGTAAATAATAAGGATACAAGCAACAAGATTACAGTCATACAGTCATAAGTGGGAGGGGATGGGTGATAAGGAGTGATGAGAAGATTAATAGTAATAGTAGTGCAGACTTTGTAAATAGTTGGACAGTGTTGAGGGAATTATTTGTTTAGCAGAGTGATGGCGTTCAGGGAAAAAACTGTCCTTGTGTCTAGTTGTTCTGGTGTGCAGTGCTCTATAGCGTCGTTTTGAGGGTAGGAGTTGAAACAGTTTATGTCCGGGATGTGAGGGGTCTGTAAATATTTTCACAGCCCTCTTTTTGACTCGTGCAGTATACAGGTCCTCGATGGAAGGCAGGTTGGTAGTAATTGTTTTTTCTGCAGTCCTAATTACTCTCTGAGTCTGTGTCTGTCTTGTTGGGTTGCAGAACCAAACCAGACAGTTATAGAGGTGCAGATGACAGACTCCATAATTCCTTTGTAGAACTGGATCAGCAATATCTGGTCATCTGAATGTTACTGGGATGTCATTTCCCTACTAGGCTAATGTCACAGCAAGCAACCAGAATGGCTCTGAGGGTTAATGTGAGAGATTTCTTTTCCAGGTAGTCCTTGACATACAGCCATTCATTTAGTGACCGTTCAAAGTTACAACGGCACTGGAAAAAAAGTGGCTTAGGACCATTTTTCACACTTACAATCATTGCAGCAGCCTCAGATTCACTTAACAACCGTATTGCCAACTTAACAACTGCAGTGATTCACTTAACAAATGTGGCAAGAAAGGTCGTAAAAATGGGGCAAAACTCACTTAGCGACTGTTTCAACACAAATTTGGGGCTCAATGGTGGTTGTAAGTTGAGGACAATCTGTACGAAAAAGGAAGGAAGGAAGGAGAAAGAAAGAAGAAAGAAGGAAAGAAAGAAAAAAGAGAAAGGAAGGAAGAAAGGAAGGAAGGAAAGAGAAAGAAGAAGGAAGAAGGAAGGAAGGAAGGAAGGAAGGAAGGAAGGAAGGAAGGAAGGAAGGGAAGAAAAAGAAAGGAAGGAAAAGAAGAAAAGGAAGGAAGGAAGGAAGGAAGGAAGGAAGGAAGGAAGGAAGGAAGGAAGGAAGGAAGGATCATGGATTTACATTGCAAGCAGCTGCAGCCAAGGAAGGAGTAAAAAGGAATATAGTTATTGTGCAGGAGTTTTAAGGAGAATTTGAAGAAACAGAAGAACAGGTGGTACTTTTCCATGTATTTTGGAAATGAGATTCATATAAAAAAAGAGAAAAAATAGAGAAAATTCATAAGAGAGGCCTTTGGGCAAATGAAGCTGATGGAGCATAGATCGGAGGAGTGAAACTCAAGTGTGAAGTATTGTTTTGCCTAAAACGTAAGAAAAATATATTCACAGTCCATTTCTTCTTTTTACAACATAACTCAAGCAAACTCACTGCAGCTTGCGCTAAGCCTTTTCCCTTTAAATTTAAAGTTTTGCTTGGAGTTTTGACCATGCAGACGTCTTCTGCGGCAATATAACTGCCAACTGTACGGCTTAAGAATTACTTGCCTATCTATGGTTTGTACAACTCTACTGAAAAGAGCTTAGACAGAGAAATATCTCTTCTGAAATGTTAATTGCAGTGAACTGTAGCTAGAAAGTGGCCCACAGGCTGAGCTCAGAAACGCAAGCAGTTATTTAATAGCATCTTTTTATTCCTTTCATCTTTTGGCACTTAAACATTAACATATGAAGAATGCTTTAATACACGTCTGTGAACCAACCTTAGATTCCCACAGGGTGTGTGCCTGTGTCAGTTGTGTGTGTACACAAATTAAGACAAAAATACACACACGCTCTAAGTGTTGGAGCCCAAATTTGGACACATTGAGAACAAAGTACATTATCTGATGTGTGCAAGATAACTAGATAGTGGTAGATCCAGAGGTGGTATTCAGCAGGTTCTGACCAGTTCTGGAGAACCGGCAGCGGAAATTTTGAGTAGTTTGGAGAACCGGCAAATACCACCTCTGACTGGAGATTTTACAGTATCCTTCCCCTGCCACGCCCACTAAGCCACACCCGCAGAACTGGCAGTAAAAACATTTGAATCCCACCACTGGGTAGATCCAGTTTGATCTAGTGATTAAAGTGAGTTCTAGTTGCACCTTAAGCATGAAAGCGGCTGAGTGACTTTGGGCCAATCACTAGGAGACTGAATTCTAGTCCCATCTTAGGCATGAAAGCCAGCTGGGTGACTGGGCCAATCACTAGGAGACTGTGAATTCTGGTCCCATGTTAGGCATGAAAGCTGGCTGGGTGACTTCGGGCCAGTCACCAGGAGACTGTGAGTTCTCGTCCCACCTTAAGCATGAAAGCCGGCTGGGTGACTTTGGGCTAATCACCAGGAGAAGCTGACTTGTAATCCCACTTAGGCATAAAAGCTGATGGGTGGCATTCAATCATTAGGAGTCTGTGAGTTCTAGTCCTGCTTAGGCATAAAAGCCACTGAATGACTTTGGGCCAATCACTAGGAGATTGTGAGTTCTAGTTCAGCCTTAGGCAGGAAAGCCAGCTGGATGACTTTGGGCCAGTCACTCTCTCTCAGCCCACCTACCTTACAGAGTTGTTGTAGAGAAAATAGGAGGAGGAAGGTGTGTTAGATATGTTCGCTGCCTTCAATTATTTATAAAAATAATTAAGGCTGGATAAAATAATCTAAAATTAAAAAAAAATAACACCCAGTTTCTCTTGGAATGTATCAAGCAGGAAAAAGAAAGTTTGGATTCTCTTCCATGTTAAAAAAAAGGGGGAATCCCATTAAAAAGGAACAGTTTCCAAAATATCAAATTAGCTTTATTTCTATACCACTGTTTTTCTTTCCCAAAACAGCATCAGGAATATGCCTGTTTCCAGCTTGTGATCAAGAGAAACCCAGAGAAAAAAGAAAGGGTGATTTATTTTACATTAACAATAATTTACACCTCCCCACCCACTCCTCCTTGTGAATTTTAAAAGCCAAACTAGCGGCTCAGCCTTGTGACTGTCATAGTATGTAGTTGTTCGAGCTAACAATTAGATGGGTTTCAAACATCTGCTGACTGCATTATCCAACTAGAGAAACCCCACTCAGCATTTCTGAACGATACTAGACACAGCTCTATTCAACCCAGCACCAACGCCCAGTTAAATCAATACAAAATTAGACGCTAGGAAAATGCAGTATGTGTCCAATTAATTATAATTGAAGCAAATGTGGATGTAGATAAGAGGCCAGGGTAAGATGCATCCACTTGAAATGCTTGTTATTTAAGCTCACTTTTAGCTTTGTAATGACAATTTCTTGATCCTGATAGGCCGTATCATGTAAATGATGATTTATCAAGCACTCAAATGTTAAAACATCATCTAATTGTTCAGATGCACAAAGTCCTTAGAGATACCGTGTATTCAACCCCTTGGCTTTTCGGGGGGAAAAGAAGTTTTCTTATTTTATTTATTGAGAATTCCTAGCTTGGCCATACAAATCTGAACGAAAAAGAACTCTACACGTTGCTCTGACAACTTTCAAAATATGCTTTTGTAAGTCTGGTGTTTTTAATTGCTTATTTAAAACAAAGGAAAAAGAAAAAGAAAACTTGAGTTCCGCAAAATCATTTCTTCCGCATTCTTTCCACTGTTTTTTCACACCAGTTCTTCTTGTACATCCTCCATATTTACCCATGGTGTCATTCAATTTTAAGATAAGCAACACTCTGTGGTTTCTTCCCCAAACCCCCAAAACTTTAACCTTAGACTGTCTACTATTGACCTCACCCCTTTCCTAAGAGGTCTGTAGGGGGCATGCATAAGCGCACCAACGTGCCTACTGTCTCTGTCCTATTGTTTCTTTTTATTTTTCTTATATGTATCCGTTTCATGTATTCATAACTATGTTTATACTTATACCTGTTATCTTATAATTGCTTGACAAATAAATAAAAAAAAATTATGCAGAATTATCTCAAAAGAGATAGAGCAATCATTCAGTATGGCAAGAACGGTAGCAGAAATTGGATTTGGCTAGTCTAGAGACTAAAATGTATGAAGAATAGTTGCAGGATCTGGGTTTGGCTAGTCTAGAGAAAAGAAGGATGACAGGGGGACATGATAGCAGTATTCCAGTATTTGAGGGGCTGCCCCAAAGAGAAATGGGGTCAGTTTATTTTTCAAAGCACCCGAAGGCAAGAGACAATGGATAGAAACTAATCAAGAAGAGGAGCAATCTAGTCAGAGAAATTTCTTGACAGTGAGGACAATTAACCAGCAGAACAGCTGGTCTTCAGACGTTCTGGATGCTTAATCACTGGAGGCTTTTTAAGAAGCGGCTGGACAGCCATTTGTATGAAATGGTATAGGATCTCCTGCATGAGCAGGGGGCTGGACTAGAAGACCTCCAAGGTCCCAGCTCTATTCTGATTAACCTGGCATTCTTAGAGTGGAATTAGAAGTCATGGAGTAAAACTAGACTTTAGTTGCCCCTGTGTTCTTTTTAGCAACATTTAACTGCATTGGCAGGTTTGATCAATTTCACTCTATTTCTGCATTCGTCTGCATGTTTTCTATGCATATATGTGCCGTTTTAGATGAAAACAAATGTACCATGTTATTAGATCTAATATTACACTCAAGGTTGATGTCTGTGAGTCAGATCCGTAAAGTGTTGCATTTCCTTGGTTGTAGAGTCTGTAGCTTATGTACAGCGTTCCTGTTTTCTTAAAACCCGCAATCACAGTTTGCTTGTACGATCTACATTACATTTACCTTTTTTTTTTTTGGACAAGAAAGATAAGAGACCTCCTAGGTTATCAAAGATTGCTTCATCTCTGGCAGGAGCCCTTTAGATTTAGCAACATCAAACACTACATTAACTTGGAAGAAATTTCCAAAAGCTAATTACTGAAGGAACATGTACCTCATTAAGATAAAGCTGTAAAAAAAAAATCAATAGTTTGCATTGTTGTTTTGATTGGATTTCCCCAATGATAAACTGTCACAGGTTGGCTTACCTCTTCTCCACCTAAGCATTTCTTTATCCAGATGAAGAGTATTGGGGCTGCCTGAAATGTGGGTCACTTGGGTATTTGGGGTGACCACACTTGAAGGTTGTAAAATCTCTCCCTCTCTGGTCCAAAGGGATTGGTCCAAAATCACTTAGCCGGCTTTCATGCCTAAGGCTAGAATTCCCAGGCTCCTGGTGACTGGCCAGAATCACCCAGCCAACTTTCATGGTTAAGCCAGGACTAGAATTCCCAGTCTCCTGGTGATTGATTCAAATCACCCAGCCAGCTCTCATGCCTAAAGCGAAACTAGAATTCACCTTCTCTTGGTTTCTAGCCTAGTTAGAATGCAGTGTTGCAGGCAAACTCTGCCCACTGTCAGGAATTCGATCCTCAAGGTTGACTCAGCCTTCAATCCTTCCAAGGTCGGTAAAATGAGGACCCAAATTGTTGGAGGCAAGAGGCTGACGTTTTAAACCTCTTAGAGAGGCCTGTAAAACCCTATGAAGTGGATTATAAATGCTATTGCTTCTCATCTCTGGAATAATTTATGGCAGGACAGGCCTCCCTGCTGACATTAGAGGCAGTCCTTGAATTATGACCACAATTGAGGCCAAATTTTCCATTGCTAAGCAAGACAATCCTCCCTTGCTTTTGGAAAGAATATGAATCAGAGGTTAAAAGAGAAAAGATATAAGGCAGGGTTGCAATTCCCCTCTTTGTGGGAAGAATGAGGAAGAACCTTGTGCTACCCAGTGAATTTGGAGGTACATTTAATCCGCGACTTATGACCCCAATTGAGCCCATTTTTTCCCTGGCAAGACAGCTGTTATGTAAGTTTTTTTGCCCCATTTCACGACCTTTTGCCATCGTTCTTAAGTGAACCACCGCAGTCGTTAAGTTAGGAGCACAATTGTTAAAGCAAACCTGGCTTCTCCATTGACTTTGCTTGTCAGAAGTTCACAAAAGGGGATCACATGACCCCAGGACACTGCCACGTTCACAAATGGGATGCTGCAATGGTCATAAGTGTGAAAAATAATCATAAGTTCCCCCCTTTTTTCAGTGCCATCGCAACTTTTGGTCACTCAGTAAATGGTTGTAAGTCGAACACAGCCTTGTATTGGCTCGATATCCTTTCATTTTATTGCATGGTGGGAGTTGACTGCTTTATTAGCAATATTGATATGGTGGGATTTGGGGGTGAGAATTTTGGATTCTTTAAGACAAAAGAAAGGAAGATGCAGCTCTTTGTGGCCTAAATGAGGATGCAAAAAAGAATTGCTCCGTGCCAGTAATGACATCATGAGGATCACTGCAGTTCAGAACTGATGAAAAATTCAGAGAGCTAAAATGCACATTTTTGTCTTGAGTCAAGGGTCATCTTTGGCTTCTGGGTTTAAAAACTTGGAACTATCAGTAAAAGTGGCTTCATCCTGGCCAAAAACTAAATATTTGATGTCATTCGATTTCATTTACATTTAAGTGCAACTGAAATAAATCATAGTTCGTCTGGTTGTTCTCCTAGCGCGCAATAGATTATTTTTCCATTCTGCCCCATTAAAAATCACAATGTTTGTATCCAACTTACTCAAGGAAGTTTATTCATTATGAGTAAGGACATCTAGGATTGCAAATTCCGAACTGCAAATCAAATTTTGCTATCAAAGTATTGGTTTCTCTAACATTCTCTTAGGCGTTCTAACCAAGATGGTTATGCTTGATTTTAATCAATTCTATTTGAGTAGCAAGTAAGAATTTTTTTTTGTAAGTAAGGTGATAGTTGGCATTTTTAAAAATCATAAAAACATAAGCTAGGTCAATTTAACATGATACAAAAGTTTAAAGTTATGGCCACTGAGAAAAGTGACTTACGACTGGTCCTTGCATGTATGACCATCACAGCGATCAAAATTTGGGTGCTTGGCAACCAGCATGTATTTATGATTGTTGTAGCATCCTGGTCTCAGGTGATCACCCTTTGTAACCTATCCAGCCGGCTTCCAACAGGCAGTGGGGAAAGCCGGATTTGCTTAATGACTGTATGACTTACTTAACAACTGCAATGCTTCACTTAACAACCCTGGGGAGGAAAATTTGTCAAATTAAGTCAGACAAATAGAATAGAATAACAGAGTTGGAAGGGACCTTGGAGGTCTTCCAGTCCAACCCCCTGCTTAGGCAGGAAATCCTACGCCACTTCAGACAAATGGTTATCCAATCTTTCTTAAAAACTTCCAGTGTTGGACCATTTACAACCTCTGGAGGCAAGTTACCCCACTGATTAATTGTTCTAACGGTCAGGAAACTTCTCTTTAGTTCCAGATTCCTTCTCTCCTTGGTCAGTTTCCACCTGTTGCTTCTTGTCCTGCCCTCAGGTGCCTTGGAGAATAGCTTGACCCCCTCTTCTTTGTGGCAGCCCCTGAGATACTGGAACACTGCTATCAGGTCACCCTAATGCCTAGTCCTTCTTTATTAGATTAGCCATGCCCAGTTCCTGCAACCGTTCATCATATGTTTTAACCTCCAGTCCCCTAATCATTTTGTTGCTCTTGTCTGCACTCTTTCTAGAGTCTCAACATCTTTTTTAAGTGTAACTCAATTAACAACTGCCTTGTTTAGCAATGGGAATTCTGGTCCCAGGTTTGGGTTGTAACTAAGTTGAGGATTACCTGTAACGATGTCACGGAGGTAAGAAATAATGAAAATACAGGTAGCCCTTGACTGATGACCCCAACTGAGCCCAAAATGTATGTTGCCAAGTGAGAAATTCATCAAGTGGGTTTCTACAACGCTTCAACTTTTCTTGCCACTTGTTCGGCGAATCCCTGCAATTACAGGAACTGGGCTTGGCTAGTCTAGTGAAGAAAAGGACCAGGGGAGACATGATAGCAGTCTTCCAATATTTGAGGGGCTGCCACAGAGAGGAAGGGATCAATCTAAAGTGCTTTCATTTTGTTAGATAGGGCCCAGTGTTCAAGTCTGTCAAGATCCATATGGATCTTGAGCCTATCCTCTAGGGTTTTAGTTATTCCTGCCAGCTTAGTATCATCTGCAAATTTGATAGGTTCCCCTTCTATTCACTATCTAAGTCATGTATGAAGATAAAGCTAATGCAATCCTAAATTGCATTGACACAGGGATATAATCACGATCAAGTGAGGTACTAATACTACTCTATAAAGCCTTAGTAAGATCACACCTAGAGTACTGCATCCAGTTTTGGTCACCACATTATAAAAAAGATGTTGCGACCCTAGAAAAAGTACAGAGAAGAGCAACCAGGATGATGAGGGGACTGGAGACTAAAACATATGAAGAACAGTTGCAGGAACTGGGCCTGGCTAGTCTAGAGAAGAGAAGGACCAAGGGAGACATGATAGCAGTCTTCCAATATTTGAGGGGCTGCCACAGAGAGGAGGGGGGGATCAAGCTATTTTCTAAAGCATCTGAAGGCCAGACAAGGAATAATGGATGGAAACTGAACAAGGAGAGATTCAACCTGGAAATAAGGAGAAACTTTCTGACAGTGAGAACAATCAACCAATGGAACAGAAGTTGCCCTCGGAAGTTGTGGGAGCGCCATCACTGGAGACTTTCAAGAAGAGACTGGACTGCCATTTGTCAGAAATGGTGTAGGCTCTCCTGCTTGGGCAGGGGGTTGGACTAGATGACCTATAAGGTCCCTTCCAACTCTGATTATCTGTTATCTGTTCTTCAGTGAGTGACTCGGTTGTTCAGTGAATCTGGCTTCCCCCTCGACTTGCATGTCAGAAGGTCACAAAAGGGGATCATGCGACACTGCGACTGTCATAAATCTGAATTCAGTTGGCAAGCCTCCTGATGTAAAAAATCACGTGACCATGGGGGATGCTGCAGAGGTCATACGTGTGAAAAAGTGGCCATAAGCCCCTTTTCTCCCCCCAGTGCCGTTGTAACTTCAAATGGCCACTAAGCGAACAGTCTTAAGTTGAGGACTGCCTGTATGCGTTGCACACCAGCTCCCGGAAGCTAGCAGCAATTCCAGTGAAGGGTTTCCTGACATTGCTCTCCACTGTCCTGAGAAACGCCAGCATTCACCATCTGCAAAATAGGAAACAGTCTTCCAAGATTTAATTTTGTTATCTGGAGAGAGCTTTTCCACCGGAGAGTGGTAAAACTGCAGAATTCTGTAGGTTAAGCATAATGTGTTCACTAACTAAAGCTGGGCATGTCCCACTGTGTTTGTGAAAACAGTGTGCAAATTATGCTGACGGCAGAGAGCCACAATGTGCAAATCAGATGCTCTCATCAAGCTCTTTATAGATTTCCAATGAGATACTCGGAACTAACCAAGTTTCTGCTTTCTGTTCAAAATAGATGTTGTTCTATCGGTCTTAGCAAAGAAACTAAACTGCTAAGGCAATATATTTTCTGCTCCTGCACTATGACTGGCAGAGAAGGATGCAAGATCTCCCTAAAAGATTAGATAAGCAGGAATTGGAAATGCTTTTACTACAGATTTCAGAAGAAGCCACTTTATATTTTATTGCCAGGTGAAATAAAATAAGAACACCTTGCCAAGATACCTTCAAAGGCATTTAAATAGGGACCCAGGACACCCAGTGAAGGATGGATAGCGCAGGAGAACCAGTGGGAAATTAATTTAGTTTGCCTTGAAATGGGAATTCTTCCAATTCTGCATTTCCAGCTAATGCGCCAACGCGAACAATCTTGTCGTTTGAAATGCCGTGAATTTTGCAATGCCGCTTCGTAAAAATAAGTTGAGGGGAGGCGGGGAAAGTCCATATAAAAAAGCATATCCGTACAAAAACAATGTTTCAAATGTATTGCTTGAACAAACAAACAAAAAAAAATCGGGAAAAATATATGAAAAATACCAATACGGTATTTATAAATACCAGTACGGTATATATAAATTGCTAAAGCAAAAACATCTTATGCCTGGAATATTACGCACCCGAAAGAGACAGATGTTTTTGTGTAAAATTTTAATAAATGTATCTCCAAGTCTGACATAGTCGCAGAAGTTGGATGCTTGGGGGGGGAAAAAACCACATAACTCTTCAATTGACCCATCCCTAATCCCTACACTGCCTTGTCAATGAGATGGGCAGCCTATAAATTTAATAAATTAAAAAATAAATAAATAAAACCGCTTTCCCATTGAAAAGTGGCACTAATTTGTCGGGGAGAAAGAATGAATAGGAGGTGGCTTTCTTTCAGCAGCCACTTTTCCTCACCTGACGTGGTCAAAATGTCTTGAGGAAACTTCCCTAGTGGGAAAGGGAAAATACAGGTAGTCCTCAATTTATGACCACAAGGCAGCCCAACATTTCTGTTGCTAAGCGAGGTGCTTTTTTGGTGAGTTTGGCCCCATGCTAAGACCTTTCTTGCCTCAGTTGTTAAGCTAATCACTTCAGTTGCTAAGTTAGTAACACGGTTGTTAGGTGAATCTGGCATCCACATGACCCCGGGACACTGCAACCGTCGTAAGTACACGCCAATTGCCAAGCGTCTGAATCTTGATCACATGACCATGGGAATGCTGCAACCGTTGTGTGAAAAATGATCATGGGTCGATTTTTTTCCAGTGTCCTTGTAACTTCAAAAGGTCACTAAATAAATAAATGAATGGTTGTTAAGTTGAGAACTGCTTGCATTATATCCTTTCTTAGCCACTAACGTTTCCTTGAAAACCTCCGTAAGTTGTAAGTGAGAAAGGTTATATTCCCTTCTTTTCCTCCCTTCTGCACTCAGGTGAAAAGTAAAATGGAAACTTAGCGAGCAAAATCCCAACAGCCCATTAGAATAACACTAGTTCATATTTAATATGTACATCTTGGAGGCTGCAACTTTCCTGTAGTTTGAATTTTAAAAACGATATTAATATACACATCCCTATTTTGCACTGCGGTCTTTATAATTGGTGTCAAGTACTTTTGGTTTAATGCAGCACATTTAAGGAGGACAAGGAGTGGACACGTAGTTAAAGAAATTTCTCTTCTCCTAAAGATTGTGCAGTGAATAGAGATTTGGGAGGCATTTTTGGTAGAAAAGGGTCATTTCATTGTCATAAGTAAAGGTAAAGGTTCCCCTCGCACATACGTGCTAGTTGTTTCCGGCTCTAGGGGGCGCTGCTCATCTCCATTACAAAGCCAAAGAGTTAGCGCTGTCCAAAGATGTCTCCGGGGTCATGTGGCCGGCATGACTAAATGCCAAAGGTGCACGGAACGCTGTTACCTTCCCACCAAATTGGTCCCTATTTTTCTACTTGCATTTTTACATGTTTTCGAGCTGCTAGGTTGGCAGAAGCTGGGAGAAGTAACGGGAGCTCACTCCGTTACGCGGCGCTAGGGATTCGAACCGCCGATTTTTCTGATCAACAAGTACAGCGTCTTAGCCACTGAACCACCACGTCCCTTTAGATAGATAGATAGATAGATAGATAGATAGATAGATAGATAGATAGATAGATAGATGGATAGATGGATAGATGGATAGATGGATAGATGGATAGATGGATAGATGGATAGATGGATAGATGGATAGATGGATAGATGGATAAGATAGATAAGATAGATAGGTAGATAGATAGATAGATAGATAGATAGATAGATAGATAGATGATTAAAGACAGACAGACAGATATATATTAAATGCCTGTTTATCCATGTGCATCAAGTTCATTTCAGTGTCCAATTAGACTTTTTATTGTTTAGTATGTGTGTTTTAACTTTAAATACACATACTAAACAATAAAAAAGTCTAATTGGATTAACCTAGGGATGTCAAACCATGGCAACTTTAAGACATGCTGGCTAGGGAATTCTGGGAGTTGAAGTCCACAAGTCTTAAAGTGGGGCCAAGGTTGGACACCCCCAGATTAGCCCATCCTGAGACTTGAAAAACAGAAACCTTAGCATGAAAAGAGTTACCCCAAAGGAACATTTTCACATCTAAGAATCTAGCCAGTAGGCAGAAATGTGAGGGAGCCGATGGGGATGATTGCAACTCTGCCACTAAAACCACTGTGGTGGAAAACACATTATTATTTTTGATTAATGGTGAACAGCCAGCAAAAACTTTTTTTCATCAAAGCGACCACCAGTCTGGATTTTTTCCCCCCTCCTTTGCTGGTACTTTGCTTGTGTGGAGTGACCATTCAAAGTTACAATGGCACTGAAAAAAGTGATTTATGACCATTTTTCACACTTACAACTGTTGCAGCATCCCCACAGTCACGAGAGGCCAGGCGAGGAGATGCGTGCCTCGATGTGAGTGATGTTGAGTTGGCCATGCCCAGCCAGTAACATGACCACCAAGCCATGTACACCCAGTCACATGACCACCAAGTCACGCCCACCAACTAAGCCACGGCCACAGAACCGGTTGTTAAAAATTTTGAATCCCACCCCTGATTAGGACCCCTGAAGTCCCTTTCAGCTTCATGAATCTATGTTCCATCCAACTACCATCATGAACACGATTCCCCCTTCTGGTTTTATTATGTTGTACTCTGTTAAACCATCATTGTCTTCCTGTGCTTGAGCTCCTAAGAATCCATCACCCTAGCTTTGCAAAAGACGGTTGACAATACTGAATAAACTCAGTCTGATTTTAATTGAACATCATGACCGAATATGATGAGATGCGGGTTTTGCTTTTTTTGTGCTGGAGTCGGGTGGGGGAGGGAATACAGAAGAGATGATGGAAACATTGACTTCCAGTAATGGGGTTTAACTAGACCGAGCTCTGTGAGACGGAAGAATTCTTGAAGTAGCAAGGAATAAAAGACAATAGAAATCTGCTGTGACTGCAGTTTCAGAAGCTTGAACTGAGTAATGTGCAATGTATCATATTGTGCTTAGGGCAGCTCATGTATCTTACCTTTAAACATTTGTGATTTATGTATGATTAATCACATCTTGATTCCTTCTCATTTCCCTTGGAGATACAAGCAGAGAAAGGAAGGGGCTGATGCCAAGACTCAACTGATTTCCTTCCTTCCTTCCTTCCTTCCTTCCTTCCTTCCTTCCTTCCTTCCTTCCTTCCTTCCTTCCTCCTTCATAAAAATATTTCTCCCTTCCTTTCTTCCTCATAAAATATTCCTTCCTTCCTTCCTTAAGGTCTTTCCTTCTTCTTCCCATCTTTTCTTCCAACCTTCCTTTCTTCCAACCTCCCTCTTTCCCTCCTAAAAATCTTTCTTTCTTTCCTCCCCCACTTTTTCTCCCTTTTCTCCTTCCTTCCTTAAAGTCTTTCTTCCTTCTTCCCTTTTTTCCTCCCTTTCTTCCTCATAAAAACCTTCCTTCCTTCCTCCCTCTCTTCTAAAAATCTTTCTTTCCTCAGCCAATTTTTCTCCCTTTTCTCCTTCCTTCCTTAAGGTCTTTCTTCCTTCTTCCCATCTTTCCTTCTTTCCTCCCTTTCTTCCTCATAAAAACCTTCCTTCCTCCCTCCCTCCCTCCCTCCCTTCCTCATAAAAATATTTCTTTCTGTCTTTCTTTGTTTTTTTTCTTTATTTATTTCCTCACCTTCTTTTTCTCCCTTCCTTCCTATCATCATTATTCTCCTTTGCCTTACTAGGTCTGTAGAAAACAAATACCACCTATCACAAATATTCAGTTAAAATGTAGGTGTGGTTTTATAAATAATTCATCAGGCAATATTTAAATCAAGCAAGAACTACTATAGTTGGAACTGTTATCATTATTCAAGGTTCAGTGGAGAAAGCATTTCATGCTTATTACCTAATGATTACAGCATCAGATCATTATTGTATCACATACTCACATCTTCACAATCACAATAATCAGTACTGATGATAGGTTGAATGTTAACCTATGACCAAACAAACATGAATTAAGATTCAAAGCATTTTATGCTTGTGTCAACTGTATTATCTACTCCCCATAAGTAAGTCAGACAATTTCTACTTCTACTTTCCTTTTCTGCTCTATTTTCTAATTCCCTTTTTATATTTAAATGTTACTATGTTCTCACTATCAAAAGTCAAATACCACAAATACAGATCGTGAGATATTTGTTGCATCCAACATTGTACAAAGGTATGTCTAATACTTTATGAATCTGTATGTAAACCATAACATACATATAGACTAAAATCTGGAATTTTACAAGTTAAAAAAAACCCTATATGAGGAGAAATGTCCATGAAATAATATATTAATACTATACTCTTTTTCTCTCCCAAATTGCAAAATCAGAACAAATCATTATATGCACCCTATAAAATAAGAAACTGAAAGAACGCAGAACTGATAAATTTATCCATCTTACCTAAAAACACCTAAATATTTTGACCTCAAGCAAAACTATCTTCTAGTGATATTGTTCTCCATTGGTTTCTGAAGTATTGCAGAATACAAAGATGGGTTGGTTCTAAATCATTGTTGGCATTTCGGTCTTACTAATAAATATAATGGAATTTTGTTGGAACATCTTGTACTGCTGCAGCTAAACTGGAACTGGGAAAGAGGCCTCTTGAAGTAGCATCTGAGTTACACTAAAGATTTTAAGTTTGCAGGGTAGAGCTGGCATTGACTCTAATAACAGTTGAACAATCAACATAATTGTTCTGTCCCAACTCCCCAAATACGACAAACCATCTGAAGTTAATTCGAAGATTCCTTTATTAGGAGTACCGGCAGCCCCAGCAAAAAGTTTCTCACTGCAGGCTAACAACTCTGTCTGACAGGGAGATGAATAGTTGTCTGCCACATCTACTGTATGCATCTCCGTCCCTGCCTTTTATCACCAGAGCTAGGGTGGGGCTTCGCTAGCAACAGTGGCTCTTCCTTCCCCAGGATCGGCCCACGGATTTCCACTGCTCTCCTCTCCTCTGCTTTCCGCACATCCGCGCGTCAGGCAGTGGACCCAGCTGTTCCTCCTCTTCCTCATCAGCCACCTCCAGACCTGGGGGCGGTTGACTCTCCATCTGAGGGCTGACGGATGGCCCAGGCTCTGCCTCTGTCTCTCTCTCTGCCAGCTTCATTCCCTCTTCCCCCTCGGAGCTTTCAGGTTGCATTGATGCTGACCCTGATTCCCACGCCTCCTCCTCTTGATTCTGGCTGCTGGAGGGGCCACAACAAGAATGATCTGTAAGGGGACCGTCCTATGTTCTAGATTGACATGGTCCTCAACATATATTTCACTGATATTTTTAATATACTCAATGCATGCCATACCTGACTATAGGAAACCCATTTTCCCCTCATCCACCACTACTGGATTTGATTGCCTTCATCTCCATGCATGGGTCTGCTTTGGCTTTTGATGAGTTTGACCCATCGGCAGACACCCAACCTTGGTTGCTGAAAAATATCCTTCTAGAACGGGTACGGGGGCCATCTTGCTTTTTTGCTCTCCTCTGTAGCCTTCTGCCAACAGTGACGAGGCCTAGAATGCTTTGCTAAAGCTGGTAAAATGGAACCAAATCAAGTGTTCAATGGATTTGGTCCCCTTCAACCAGCTGTAGCTGTGCATTGATCACACTCCCACAGACGGCACTGAAGGATAAATGCTCCAAGTGGACCAAGACTTCGGGAAGACAAATAGCCCCCTGGACATTGTCGATAAAGAAATTATGATGATTGACACCTGGAGATCTATCAACCTGGCTCTAAACTGGTGGGCTGGGCCCAAAGTCATTATGTGCTTGCTAGTCAATTCTCGGTACTCAGAGATTGATAATCTCCATCTTCCTACCCTTATTGATCTGAGCGGTAATTTAGAACTGTATATCTTAACCCCAGAAGCTTGTAGGTTTCTATAAAGCTCTTCTCCAAAGAAGGCCCTGCTTTGTTGTCTGTGTCTGTTGCAGTGATTAATTAAAAAAAACCACTTTTCATTCAGTGCTCTCTTTTCTGCAAACTGGTTTTATTTTATTTTATTCTTTTTTTTAAAAAGCAAAACAATAAAGTCCTTTGCTTTGAGATCAGCAATTTCACTGAGGAGGTTCTGCGGAAGTACCACAAGATGCAAAATAAAACAAAACTGAAATGCACATTTTATCCAACATAACTGACAAGGCCTAAATTGGCAGGGTGAGATTTACAAGGAGAGTACTTCAATAAGGGTAGAATGTTCTCCTTAGTTATTGTTTTCTTAAATAAACTTTGTGGCAGGCAGTGCCAGAAAATGTACAAACGTCACGCTGGAAAGGAGACAATTTAAAACAGCAAGTATTGCAAAAACCTACACAGGGCATCTGCAGCATTGTGGAACGGATCAAGCTAGAAATGCTATGCAAAGGAGCAGTTAGAAGCAGAATCCCATCTCAAGAACCAATTGGGTTTAGAAAGTTTCAGTTGTGGGACAAGGAGTAATTAACAGGTATGTCTATTTTATGGACAAAAAAAGAAATGTTTCTACTTCCACAAAGCATGCAATAATGACCTTGTCAGTAGATTACGCACACACACACACAAAAATCTGTCTTCCCAGCACGCATAGAGAAAGCTCATTGCCCAAAATTGTAATCGCAAGTATTCATTTGGACCATTTTTGGATCTGCAAGGAATTTACCTTGCAGAAGGTAAGTCAAGATCTGTAAGTTCCCAATTTTTAGCTGCAGAACAGCATGGCTGTGTTTCATCTCACCAAAACTAAACAAAAACAAAAACACCATTCAAATAAAGGATATTTGGGAGAGGGGTGAGCAAGATTTTAACATATAGAAAAAGAAGGAAAAAGAGAGGCACAGATTCCATTCACTTTTGTCAGTAAAAATTAAAAGCTTTGAATTATTTCATTTGTTATCAGTTTCCATTTCTTAGATATTTGGATTTCTTTTTTTTAAAAGGGAACTTACAAGCTTATCTCACCAAAACTAAACAAATACACAACTGAAATAAAGGATATTTGGGGGACAGGTAACATATACGCACTCAGAGAGAAACAGAAAAATGCAGAGATTTTGAACTCCATTCAGTTTTATGCTAAAAAAAACCACTTTCACATGAACAATTTACACCAGGGCATTGAATTATTTAACTCAACCAATCAGTTTCCATGGTCTTGGATATTTAGATTTTTTTTTTTAAACAAAGGGAAATAGCAATAGCATTTAGCATTCAGGCTTATATACTGCCTCATAGCATTTTACAACACTCTCTAGGAAGTTTACAATGTCAAAGCATTATTTGCATATCATCCCCAACAATCTGGATCCTCATTTTACCGACCTCGGAAGGATGGATGACTGAGTTAACTTCAAACCCTGTCAGGATCGAACTCCAGACTGTGGGCAGAGTTTGCCTGCAATGCTGCATTCTAACCACTGCACCACCACAGAACCTGTAAGCTCGCCACTCTCCTGGCATCCCTGTCTTTAAAATAAAATAAAAGAAATAGATTTCAGTTAATGAAGATTGGTGATCAGCAGCTGCTAGTCTTACTGGTTGCCTTCTAACTCCCATGTTCAGAGATGGAACCAGATGTGGAGGCAGAAAAATGGCACAAGCTGTGGTAATCCTAGGCTGCATTACTGGGATAGAATCAAGATAACATGAAGTTCTAGGGCTGCTTTACAAAGCTTTAGTAGCACCATACTTAGAACAGAGCATCCAGTTCTGGTCACCACAATATAAAGAAAGAGGTTGAGACTGTGTAGAAAGAGTTCAAAGAAAAGCAACCAAGATGATTGCAGGGGCTGGAGGCTAAAACATGAAGGGTTGCAGGAATGTCTAGTCTAAAGAAAAAAGGAGGACTGGAGAGAGATGACAGCACTGTTAAGTTATTTGGGGGGCTCCTACAAACTATTTTCCAAAGTACCAAAAGATAAGAAACAAGGGTTGGAAACTAACCAAGGAGTGAAGCAACCTAGAACTAAAGAGACATTTCCTGACAATGGGAACAATCAACCAAGGGAATAGCTTGCCTTCAGAAATGGTGGGTGCTCCATCACTTTCAAAAAGAGACTCGTCAATCATTTGTCTGAAATGCTATAGGATCTCCTGCTCTAGTGGGAGACTATAAGACCTCCAAGGTCTGTTTCAACTCTTATTATTCTACATATTAGGTGGCTTGCTTGAAGCTTCCCTAAGCTACTTATCTTCCATGGGATCGCAGTCCTGGGATAGATAGATTTCTGCTGAATTCATGTTTTTCTAATTGAGACTCTAAAAAGAGTGCAGAGAAGAGCAACAAAGATGATTAGGGGACTGGAGGCTAAAACATATAAGGAATGGTTGCTGGAACTGTGTATATCTAGTCTGATGAAATGAAGGGCTAGGGGGTTACATGATAGCAGTCTTCCGATATCTCAGGGGCTGCCCCAAAGAAGAGGGAGTCAAGCTATTCTCCAAAGCACCCAAGGGCAGGACAAGAAGCAAAGGATGGAAACTAATCAAGGAGAGAAGCAACCTAGAATTAAGGAGAAATTTCCTGACAGAACAATTAATCAGTGGAACAACTTGCCTCCAGAAGCTGTGGATGCTCCAACACTGGAAGTTTTTAAAAAGAGGTTGGATAACCATTTGTCTGAAGTGGTGTAGGTTTTCCTGCCTAAGCAGGCGGTTGGACTAGAAGACCTCCAAGGCCTCTTCCAACTCTGTTATTCTATTCTAATTACCCAGGAATAAAAATCAGTTTCAGAATATCTTGGGCTGGTTTTAGATCCACTGTTTATTCGGACCAATGAATTAATGGGTTGCAGAGCAATGATGCAGCTCAAGCAAACATCTTCCCGGTCACAAACTTCATGTTCTTGATCAGGGGTGTCAAACTCAAGGCCTGTGGGCCAACATTTGACCCACAGGGTGCTTAGATCTGGCCTGCGGGGTTGCCATGGAAACAGTGAAGGATCCAGCCAGCGGTGCCTCTGCCAGCAAAAATGGAACCCATTTTCCCGAGCTCTGTTTTTGTTGGCAGAGGTCTGAAGGAGGATCCCCCCCCAGCCCCACCCGAGTCACCTCAGTTGCTCCTGACATGAGTGATGTTGAGCTGGCCACGCCTCCTGGCCACACCCCCCCCCCAGGTCAAACACAGCCCTGATGCGGCCCTCAATGAAATCAAGTTTGACACCCCTGCTCTTGATTCTTTAACTGGATCTTGGCAAAAGGCACCCAGCTCCATTTGGCCGTAATAAGCATTGATGTTATGTTAATGGCTTAAAGAAAATCACTCGCTTTCTCGTGTTATAATGATTGGGAAAAGTAAACCGAGTGTCATCTTTTCTTAACTTTATTGTAAATCCATATAAGTATCACAGGCTACAAATGCTGTTGGTATAATACCAATCCATTGGAATACCAATACGGACCTTAAGTTAAAGTCTCTGTCCAGCTCTAGGAATAGAGTGTAAATCTGTGATTTGATCCTCAGCCATGGCTGGATCTGTGTAGTGAATCCTTGGTTTTGTTTTTTTTGAGGAGGGCGGGAACCTGGAATTGAGAAATAACCCATTTCCGAAGAGAAAATCATTGACTGCATCACAATTCATTACCAGAAACATTCTAAGGCAGTGTTTTTTTTAACCTTGGCAACTTTATGAGGTGTGGACTGTGCACGGTCACTCAGGCACTTGTCACCTCTCAACTCGACTACTGCAACGCTCTCTATTTAGGACTGCCCTTGCATACCATCCGGAGGCTTCAGCTGGTGCAGAATGCGGCCGCGCGGGTTGTGATGGGAGTCTCCCAGTACTCCCATGTTACACCCCTCCTGCGTGACCTGCATTGGCTACCGGTTGCCCTCCAGATGGGATTCAAGGTTTTGGTACTAACATTCAAAGTCCTACGAGACATGGGTCCAGGTTATTTACGGGAGCGTCTCCTGCTGGCATCGAATGCCAACCACCCTGTACGAGCGCACAGGCAGGGACTCCTCGAGGTGCCGTCTGCAACTCAGTGTCATTTGGCGGTGTCCCGGGGAAGGGCCTACTCTGTAGTGGCTCCCACTTTATGGAACCAATTACCCCTGGGGCTCCGTTTGGCCCCCGACCTCCGCACTTTCTGCCATGATTTAAAACCTGGTTGTTTGAACAGGCTGGGCTGTGCTGACTTCTTGGGGGTTGGTTTTTATATTTTAAATTGTAATGGGTTTTTAGTTGAATTTGGCTTGTTTAATTTAATCTTATTTTAGTTAAGTAACTTATTGTGCTGTTTTTAGTTGTGAGCCGCCCTGAGTCCTTTTTGGAGAGGGGGCAGCATACAAGTCAAATAAATTAAATAAATAAATAAATCATTTCACCCCTAATCCTTTTCTCTAGAATGGCCATACCCAATTCCTGGAACTGTTCTTCATATGTTTTAGTCTCCAGGCCCTTAATCCTTTTAGTTGCTCTTCTTTGCACGTTTTCTAAAGTCTCAACATCTTTTTTGTAAGGTGGTGACCGAAACTGGATGCAGCTCAATTGCAAACTGCGGGAAGCATGTGCAGAGAATATTGAATTGTCCTAATATCGCTATGTCGTCAGACAAGTCCACCATGCCTACACTTCCAGAATCATTTATCTAAGTTTAGTAACACAAAAAAAACCCTTAAGTAATATATGTACAATATCATAAAATCTGACGTCTTGCTTTTACTGAGGTCCCTAAATTAGAGCGCTCCATGCCTATATTTAGCCATCAAGAACTGCCCTAATTTTTTGTGCATTCTGCACACCTGCAGCTTCTTCAGCAGCCTCCTTCAGGATGCTCCTAGCTAGATGAAAATAAAATTTAAAAAAAAATTATCCTCTGCTTGCCTACTTGAGCAAAGCACTTCTGTCTGCACTCACATTCCCTACGAAACTTCAGACTACATTTATGAGTAAATAATAAGCACAGCAGAAATCAGTTTCTTAATATATGGATTAAAGAATTCTCCTTTTGAATAATGGAGGGGATATAATGAGTAAACCAGTGCACATTTTGGAGAAGAAGGCCAAGCTAACCCTGCAAGGCATTAAAATATTTATTGATGAATTAAAATTAATACAATCATTCCTCTAATGAAGTGTCACGATGGAATTGTAAGAGTTTGCATTCTCAGGAGGAAAGGTTCTATCCACCAACAGTGTAAAAATTATACAAATTCTACTTCCAGATGATATTGGTGCAAATATTGATCTAGTATTTTAAGGCACCAGGTTAGAAACCAGGAGATCATGGTATCAAGTCCCATCTCAACTTGAAAGCCAACTGGGTGACTGGGCCAATTACCAGGAGACGGTGAGTTCTAGTCCCGCTTTAGGCATGAAAGCTGAATGGGTGAATTTGGGCCAATCACTAGGAGACTGTGAGTTCTAGTCCCACCTTAGGCATAAAAGCAGACTGGGTGACTTTGGACCAATCATCAGGAGACTGTGAGTTCTAGTCCCTCCTTAGGCATAAAAGCAGGCTGGGTGACTCTGAGCCAATCACACCAAGCCAGCCCACCTCACAGGGTTGTACTCTTATGACTGTTGCTGTGTCCCAAGGTCATGTGATCCCCTTGAGCGACCTGACAAGCAAAGTCAGTGGGGAAGCCAGATTCGCTTAACAACACTGACAACGGTGGCAAGAAAGGTCGTTAAAATGGGGCAAAACTCACTTAACAAATTCTCACTGAACAACATAGATTTTCAGCTCAGTTGTGGTCATAAGTTGAGGATTACCTGTATTGCTTTCTTATGCTGCCCGCAGTGGTCACTGATTGCCAGTTTAAGGCACAGAATCTCTGCTCTGTTCCACCTGCTACGTCAGGCAATTCTGAGCCAGAAATACATCTGCATTTAATTATGTATTTATATCTACATATGTGCAGTTGATGCTGCTCTTCTTTCAAAGACGTTGAACTCTGCACTGAATTCCATCAAGAAATCCCCACCAAAGATTATTCTTACATTTCATTACAGGAAGACCTCGACTTAACAGCCATTCTTTTAGTGAGAATGCTACAACGGCACTGAAAAAAAGCGACTTATGACCATTTTTCACACTTACGACCGTTGCCGCATCCCCGTGGTCATGTGATTTACATACAGATGCTTGACAACTGACTCACATTTGTGATGGCTGCAGTGTCTGGGGGTCGCGTTATCCTCTTTTTGCGACCTTCTGACAAGCAAAGTCAATGGGTTGAAGCCAGATTCACTTAACAACCAGGTTACTAACTTAATAACCACAGTGATTCACTGTGGCAAGACAGGCCATAAAATCATTTTACAACTGTGTCGCTTAGCTGTAGCAATGTTGGGCTGAACTTACAAATGGTTGTAAGTCAGGGATTACTTATGGATCCAATTATATTCAGTAAGTTTGTTTGCAGGATAACATTTTTAGGAGACCCTAAAATCTGGAAGCTTCACTATAGCTCTCCCATTCTCTTTCTCCTCTCCCTCCCTCTCTCTCTGTCTCTCTTTCCTTTTCCCTTTCCCTCTCCCCCTCTTTCTCCCTCTCCCTCTCTCTCTTTCACTCCCTCCCTCTCCCTTCTGTCTCTTGCAGTAATTTTTGCAGTAATTTCATTCGGATGCATTGGTTAAGCACTTCCCCCTTTAAAAAAAAAACCCAGTTTGGATGTTTCAGGAAAGGCAACATCCAAGCCCATCCATGCATACTGATTTTTTGACGGAAACTCCATTCATTCAACAATGGAAAGGAATCCCAAAGAAGTCCCTACAGCTAAACCAAATGTTCATTTAACCTGATGAAATAAATTTTCAAAAAATACAAAGAAAAGAGCTGGCTCGAGAGAAAGGAAAACATAAATACAATGGGGTTGAATTGTGGTTCCTTGGGGAGCATTCATCACTAATGCGATGATAGAGCTGATCACACAAGTGATCTCGGCACTGGGTGTTTTTTTGTTTTTGTTTTAACATTCCTACCACTCCACCGAATCGCCCTTTTGGCTGCCGGACTGCCAGCCTTTGCAAACTTCTTTTCATGGTCTCCACGTTAGGCTAAATAATAAATATCCCACTTAGATGAAGGTTATAAATCTTGCCACGAGGCTGGGACAATTTGCATTTTTTCCACTGGGTGACACTGCCTCTTTCCGACTCTATAATTTACTTGCTGAGGCAGCAAAGGGACTCACTGGAAAAAACCAAACGCTTTTTCATAAAAGCAGGTGGTGGTTTGCAGGGAATCATGTGCAATGATCACCACAGAGTTGGGGAGGTTATAGATGTCGCTTCTTCTGATTGAGCCTAACATGTCTGTTGCTAAGCAAGACAGTTGCCAAGTGAGCTTTAGCCCATTCTACGGCCTTTGATTGCCACAGTTGTTAAGCGAATCACTGCAGCTGTTAAATTAGTAACACGTTGGTTAAGGGAACCTATTTTACTTTGCTGGTGAGAAGGTCATAAAAGGGGACCCCAGGACCTCAAGACCCTGCAACCGTCATAAATGGAGGTCAGTTGCCAAATGTTTCAATTTTGTTCATGGGGATGCTGCAACAAGTGTAGGTGGTAATAATGTCAAGTGCCAAGCAAATCAGGAGATTCAGGCAGTTCAATGGAGTATAAAGATTTATTGCAAGCAGAAGCTCTCGACAAGAATCTGACCAACTAACAGACAAGCGAAATGAGCAGGAGATAAGAAGACTCTTTATTAAAATACATTTTTTTATTATTTTTAATTGTTACAAACAACTCATTGTGTGAACAGTGTGGTCCCAGAGTGTTTTACATTTTAAAAACAAATATGACAATAATTTTACATTAATATTGTTGGCTAATATAATTTTGTATTAATATGTTTTATCAATCCTAATTTTAATCCTTCAATATTCCATATACTAGGAAGGATTTAATTTATCTAATAGTACATATGTTGATGGCAGCTAGAATAATATATGCGCAATACTGGAAGAAGGAAAGCATACCGCCAGAAACAGAGTTAATAAGGAAAATTATGGCCTGTGCAGAATCGGACAGGTTAACCTTAGAATTAGAAAACAAGGGGGAATCTGAGTACTATAAAAAGTGGAATAAATTCTATCAGTGGTTGCAAAGAAGAAGGCAAGGTTGGAACATAAGTAGCTATGATGATTAGAATAATTAATAAACAATATATCAAGCAAGAGGATTGTAAATGGTGAAGTAAAATTTATATATGTATAACAATTATAATGCCAGAACCGCTGCACTGTTATATTCTTATAATTAAAATAAAAAAATAAATAGAATTTTTCCCCCTATACTATTTTGTGTCAATCTCTACATTCTTAACATCCCAAGATAAGAAGGCATTTGGGATGACCCAGAGTGTAACACAAACATAACAAAATCCAAAACGTAAATAAATGTCCTTTAATGCCTCCAACTTGGCCCCACTGTTCAATAATTCTCAGTTGGAGATAAAACGTACTCAAAAATAGTCTTCAAAAGAAAGCAATACAGTCCAAACTTAATGAGCAGATAGAGGTGAAATAAAAAACTAAAACGAACTACAATGAAGGAATTTCCACAACGGACCAGGATAAGTAATTACCAACTTCTAGGAGATAACAAGGCACAGTCTGTTGGAAGGATGCCAGCCAAGATAACTTCAGCCCAAAATAACACATGCTTTGCTTCTGGCAATGCTGTGTTTTAACCGTCTCTCTTATATACTATTCTCCCCAGCTGCAATCAATGAGGGTGATCATGGCTGCTTCCTCTCTCATAAGCCAAGTTGTTTCCTTCTCCGTTCCTCCCTGCATGTCCTAGGATGCAGATGGGATGGGCCTGGTTCTTCCTCTGACTGCCCAGCTGGCCTCTGCCCCTCCCCAGACTCCTCCATAACCTCCAGAGCCACACCTCCACTCATGTTCCTCCTCTCCCTCAGAGTCTGACTCTAACAAGGGCATGACAGCATTCAAGGTGGGCTGGACTTAGATCTCTTATGGGCATGCAGGGACTTGTTACTTATGATGCCTTTGACCTCTCCCTTGGGCTCAGTCTTGTCATCTCCGACACATAACTCACTTTTTCAGTGCCATTGTAACTTCAAACAGTCACTAAATGAACTGTTGTAAGTCCAGACTATCTGTATTTCTTTAAGTTGTTCTATGCTCTGGTTGGCATCAACTTTCATGACGTCCAATGACCATGCTCTTTGGCAGCCCGGTTTCTTTTTACCACTAACTCTTCCAAACATTAATTTCTTTCTTTAGTGAATTCCCCTGCATGACATGGCCAAAATAGTGAGATATAATTTTGTGATTTTGCCTTTTGTTTTTTTTTTAATTAAATATTTTTATTTTTTTAAAACAAAAATACAAATCTCTATTCACATTAACAGTGTTCGTGTCATTATTGATACACACCTCTCCTTTTATACATAAACATCAGCTCTTATTTCTATCCTCCACCCATTTGTACCACCTATCCAAACCGCATAATAGTCCGAATCATCTTTGCCTCTCAATTCCATTGTGAGCTTATCCAGTTCCACACAATCCATTATTTTTTGTGTCAAGTCTTCTTCAGGTGGTATCTTTTCCTTCTTCCATCCCTGTGCGAAGGCTATTCTTGCTGCAGTTATGATATGTATAATGATGTATTGGATGACCTTGCTCAATTTTCCCTTGATTATTCCTAATAAGAATGTTTCCAGTTCGAGTTCTAATTTGTGCTCTGTAATTTCTAATAATCATCTTTGTACCCTCATCCAATATTTTTTAACCTCTGGGCACTGCTACCACATATGGAAGAACATTCCTTCTTTGTGTTTACACTTCCAACATTCTGCTTTTGTATTTGGATACATTTTGGCCAATATTGCCGGGGCTAGATGCCACCTACAAAACATTTTATATTGATTAGTGATTTTTCCTTTCAGTGACATGTCTGGTGTTACAATGCGACTTGTTTGTTAGTCACCTTTGCTATCCAAGGAATACACAGGGGCCTTGTCTAGCATCACAGCTCAAAGAAGTTGATTTTCTTCCTGTCTTGCTTTTTAAAAGGCCATGAATTATTACCCAGATTGCCTACTTTAGGGGCATTGGACTGTAGTCTGCCCTGAAACTTGCTTCAGGGATTGGCCACTGCCTTTCTGGAGAATGCTTTGATGTGGAATTGGCATATTGTTTTGCAATGGCAATTCAGTAGCTGTTTGGATGGAAAACAGTGGTGGTATTCTACCGGTTCGGCCCGGTTCTACTGAGCTGGTAGCAGCGATGAGCAGTGGAGACCAAACCGGTTCTCTCCACCGCTCTTCTGTTGGGCCCACCCACCCACCCGGGCTTCCATATTCACCTTTATCCCCTGCTTTTGAAGCGCAGCTGCTTTGCATGGCACAACAGAGTACCACATGGCAGTTGCTGAAGTGACCGGGAGAGTGTAGGCTTGCAGGAGGTGAGTTAGAACCCCTCTGTGCCTGCGCAAATTGCACATTTGGTGCGCACGGACATGCAAAGTGCCCACCAAGCCACACCCACCGAGCCAGTGGTAAAACTTTTTGAATCCCACCACTGATGGAAAACATATGGAATCAAACATAGGAATCCCAAATCAATAATCAAGACTTATTGCAGTCTAGAGAAAAGAAGAACTAGGGGAGACTTGACAGCAATACTCCAGTATTTGAGAGGCTGCCACAAAGAAAGGGGGGTCAAATTATTCTCAAAGCACCAGAAGGCAAGACAAGAAACAATGGAGGGAGATTAATCAAGGAGAGAAGCAACCTGTAATTAAGGAGAAACCTCCAAACAGTGAGGACAAACAACCGATGGAACAGCTTGACTATCACCACTGATCCAGCCCACGGGCCAGGAGTTTGACAACCCTGTTTTAGAGGGTCATTAAAGCACTTGGAGGTTTATTTGTGTCCTCAGGGTCACCTGAGCAGTGCTCCTGGCTCCTGTAGTCTACAATGTGTCAGATCCGGAATAATGTCAGGTTTCCAAGTGGTGAAATCCATTTAAAAAGAAAAGAACAAAGTCCATCTTCCAAGACAATTTCCTTTATTTAGGAAAGCATCAGATTGGCAAAGTGGGTGGTAATTCCAGATCTGACACAACCTGGAATTACCCACAATATTAGAAGTTAGAAACAACCCCCAAAAATCACATTCTCCAATAGAAGTAATTCAATGTTGCTTGATGTCATGAATCTCCACCTCAAGGGGCCTAAGCACGGACAGCTCGTTTTCCCACAGGAAGAAGAATCACCTAGCCTAAACAACTCTCTCTATCTCCACTCCTCCACCCTTAGGAATGTGGCAAGCCCAAAACCCAAAAGAGAAAGTAAGAAAAAGAATATATACTAAGCCTAACTAAAACACATAGGTCAATTTCGTCGTGACCTGAAGACATGCCTTTTTCGATCAGCCAACCTGGACTGAAGGGGTTTTTTTTAATTGTTTTTAAAATTTGTTTGTTGGTTTAATGTTTTAATGCTTGTAATTGGGGTTCTCTTATTTAATAGTTTTTTTAAAATTTTGTATTTCTGTTTTTTATTGTTGTGAGCCACCCTGAGTCCTTCAGGAGATAGAAATCCCAATATTAAATTAATTAAATTAAATTAAATTCGGGATGAACTGCCTTTGAATGGTGTGGGAGTAAGAATGGATTTCCAGAGGAAAAATTGCAGACTACAGGAACCAGGAGCTCCACTCAGGTGACCTTGAGGACACAGATAAACCTCCAAGTGGCCTCAACGACCCTCTAAAAGGATGCAAATGACCAACTGTCTGCAAGGAATATAAATCCTTCCATTCCCCACTATTCTGTCCCAGCTGAAGAAGCTTTTTGGATGAGAAGCAAAACATCTAAAAAAAAAAAAACCAAGAACGTCCAGTTGCCTCCTGAAAAAGCACCTTTGGGACAACCATGAATGACCTGGATGACTGAGAATCTCTACAAACCACCATGGCTGAATTTTTGATATTGTTTGGGCATATTAGGATATAAAAAAGAGATGTGATCCCATCTTCAGTTCTCCATCTTGCTCATCCATAGGATTGCTGCATTAATGCCTTTATATGAGTAGCGGGACTCATGAATAATGGGGGATCTGTGAATTTAGCACCATCTAATGATGTCACCATATGCATAGAATATAGGCAGAAGTCAGGATATCAGCCCCTTATGTGAGGCAAAGCATCTCTCCGGCAGTTATTCACCCACACAATACATTTCTGTGTGGTTTTCTTTTCTTTTATGGTTTGTATATTTTGGGCATAATCTTTTACTCTCTTACTTGCAAATAAAATCGGTCAGGTTCAGTAATGATGCTCATGGTTGCATGGCGCTTGCATGTTGTCTTCAGTTCCTTTCTTTTGTTGTTCTTTATGGAGACAAAAAGAATAAAAATGCAAGATTTCTTGTAAACAAATCCATAAAAATAATGGCAGTCAATCCATTCCTTTCTACTTTTGCCATTTGTCATGTGAAATTATCAGACTTAGATCTCTGGGATGAGAAGGCCATTAGCTTTAAATTAAAACTAAGTTCTTTTCTCTTCTCTTCTCTTCTGTCCTCTCCTCTCCTCCCCCCTCCCCTCCCTCCCTCCCTCCTCTCCTCCCCTCCTCCTCCTCCCTCCTCTCTCCTCCCATCCCTCCCTCTCCCTCCTCCTCTCCTCTCCTCCCCTCTCTTCTCCCCTCCCCTTCCCATCCCAAACTGAGTTTTTTTGCGATTTTTTGTGAAATCCCCTTCCCTCTCCCCTTCCCCATCCTATCCTATCTTAAACTGAGCTTTTTTTCAAGTTTTCTCTTATTTTATTTTTTTATTATTTATTTATTTATTTGATTAGACAATTGCTTACAAGATAACAAGTATAAGTATAAACATAGTTATAAATACATGGATACATATAAGAAAATAAAAGAAACAATAGGTCAGGGACGGTAGGCACTTTGGTGTGCTTATGCACGCCCCCTACAGACCTCTTAGGAAAGGGGTGAGGTCAATTATTCTCTTATTATTCATGTTGGTTTATGAAAGTCCCAGGCATCTTAAGAACAGCATTTATTCCTTGCCACTCTACAAGGGAATAAAATTTACCAAACTCCGTTCCATTTACTCCACTGAGTAACTACCATCTATGAATATTGTCTACACTGAGAGAAAAAGCTCACCTACTCTACATATGAATTAAAACTGCCAGCTCCAGCTGGTATCTTCCAGATGTGTTGGATTGAAATTCCTAGCCAGTGCTAATCTTTGTTGTCCCAGTAAAATTCAAGTCAGGTTTTATTATTTGTTTGTTTATATTCTGCCTTTATTATTTTTACAAATAATTCAAGACAGCAAAACTATCCAACACACCTTCTTCCTCCTATTTTCCTTACAACAACCCTGTGAGTTAGGCTGGGCTGAGAGGGAGGGAGTGGCCTAATGCTGCCCAGCCAATTTTCATGCCTAAAGTGGGACTAAAATTCATGATCTCCTGGTGATTGGCCCCAAGTCACCCATCCACTTTCATGCTTAAGGTGGGACTAGAACTCATTGTCTCCTGGTGATTGGCCCAAGGTCACCCAGCTGGCTTTAATGTCCAACATGGGACTAGAACTCCCTGTTTCCCATTTCTAGTCTGGTGCCTTAACCACTAGACCAACTGGCCTTATTTAAATAATATTTTGAGAGAAATTTTTTAAAAACCAGAAATAGAATTTAATTGGAGTAATGCAAGAGAGAACATAAACGGTCAGTCCTGCCCTTTGAATTGCTAGAGTCAACCTGTCTCTGTTCTGTGGTGGCCTTTTCTTGTATCATAATGCAACACAACTACCCACTGATGCTGTTTTCACACAGCAAATGGTTGAGGGAATGGCTTGTCATGTTCTAAGGGTCATGATTTACCATTTCCTGGCAAATACAATTTTTCACACTTGTGGGGAATCTGGTCAATAGCTCTGTTTCTGAGAACAGCTTCATCTAGCAAATGTGTTTGTGTGCTGCACACTATTAAGATGATATCAGTGTTTCCAGTAGGAAAATCACGCAGATGAATGAGTGTTGGTTCACATTTTTTAGACTTATTCCCTGAAGAGCCAAAACCAGGCACTGCAACTGGTATTTCGTCTGCGGCTATTTTAGGGACAAATCGCTGATGTTCATTTTTCATACTGGATGTGAGAAGGCATAACTCTCCACTTTTATTTATTTATTTCTATCCTGCTTTATTATTTTTATAATAAAATGCGGCGAACTTAACTAATATTCCTCCTCCTATTTTCTCCACAACAACAACCCTGTGAGGGGAGATGGGCTAGGGTGGGCTGAGAGAGAATGATTGGCCCAAAGTCACCCAGTTAGCTTTCCTGCCTAAGATGGGACTAGAACTTCCAGTCTCCTGGTGATTTGCTGAAACTCACCCAATTGACTTTCTTGCCTAAAGTGAAACTAAAACTCAAGGTGTCCTGGGGTTTTACCCAAAGTCATCCAGTTAGCTTTCCTGCCTAAGGTGGGACTAGAACTCATAGTCTCCTGGCGATTGGCCCAAAGTCACCCAGTTGGCTTTCCTGCCTAAAATGGGACTAGAACTCCCAGTCTCCTGGTGATTGGCCCAAACTCACCCAGCCAGCTCTCATGCCTAAGGCAGAACAGTCTCCTGGTGATTGCCCCAAAGTCACCAAGTTGGCTTTCCTACTTAAGGTGGGACTAGAACTCCCAGTCTCCTGGTGATTGGCCCAAACTCACCCAGCTGGCTTTCATGCCTAAGGCAGAACTAGAACTCACAGTCTCCTGGTGATTGCCCCAAAGTCACCCAGTCAGCTTTCCTGCTTAAGGCGGGACTAGAACTCACAGTCTCCTGGTGATTGGCCCAAACTCACCCATGGCTTTCATGCCTAAAGTGGGACTAAAACTCAGAATTCCTTTCCAGCCATGAAGAATAAGAAGCAAAACATTGAAAAAAAAAAACAAGTCCAGTTGCCTTTTGGAAAAATCACCTTTGGGTTTTTTTCATTACATCTCCCCCCCACCATGATTTTGACATAGTCTTCATGAAAGATTCAATGTCTGCCATGTAGTAATAGTAAATTAATCATATGCCTGTAATGAAGGCTAATACAAACACACAATAAAAGCAGCTTTTAATATGCACTACTATATATTATTAATATAACATACAGCAATATATTGTATGTATGCATACATACTATATGCATAATAATAACTGTAAACTCAAAAATAGATTGGCCCTTAAGACATATTGACAATGCATAGCTGATCACTTTTGATTGAATGCCAATGTCACCAAGGACAAATAAATGCAATTCAGAATGAGAACAATCAACCTGAATAATCAAATATTTTTAATCCTTTCAAAGCAATCACTGAACTTTTTTTTTTTTAAGGGAGGATTTTTTTTTTCTTAAGCTCCTCAAAATATTTTTTTAAACTGAGCTTTGCTTTAGATTACGGGATTAAATTTTGAGAGGGTTTTGTATTTTAATTTTTAGTTTGCAATGTTTACATTAATATTTTTTTAAAAGCCTTTCTTCATTTATAGAAATGTTTTATTCATGTTAATGTTTAAAATTCTTCAAGCCGGTTGTGGTATGTCTGCATTTGCGTCAAATATTGTTGATACAAATAACCTGCCAGGAACTATTTATTTTTTTCCCCTTTATTTCAATCTCTGATTTATTGCAAACTATGTAAGGAAATATAAATTGAAAGGAGATATATAAATTCAAGAGCGCAAGGATAAAGGCTGAAGAAAAAAGTCTGGAGGATCCTATGGTGTGACACAATCTTCTGTCTGTATGACCTGGGAGCTATCATGAATTGGTAAAGCATCCACCACATTTTCCAGACTTAGAGAGCATGGCTTAATAAGAAGCTGACGGAACATACAAAGATTCAGGTCTATAGGGCCTGTGTCTTGAGCACACTCTTGTACTGCAGCGAGTCTTGGACCCTTTACGCATGCCAGGAGAGAAAGTTGAACATCTTTCATATGTGCTATCTCTGATGTATTCTTGGCATCACCTGGCACGAGAAAGTTCCAAATAGCACAATCTTGGAATGTGCTGGAATTTCTAGCATGTATATACTACTGAAATAGTGACATCTGCGCTGGCTTGGGCATGTCATAAGGATATCTGATGGTTGGATTCTGAAAGACCTCCTGTATGGGAGCATTAATGCAGGGAAAGCGTCCTAGAGCAGAGGTCATCAACCTTTTGGACCTCAGGGACCACCAAACTCATAATTTTAAATCCCGCAGACCAGAGACCCTGGGAAAATCCCCAAAAAAGTCTGCAGGAAAATTCCCCACCCCGTTTTCCTACCGATTGATCATTCTTTATTTGGGATGGCAGGATACTGTCTCCAGCTCCATTCTCGGGGGTGGTGGGGGAGAGACTTTTGGTTTTATGCAAGGAAAGCAGCAGAAGCAGCAGAAGTCTTTTTTGTCTCCCCCAAACTCCGCCAGAAATGAGTCTTTGTGAAACTTGTTGTGCCAGCGCAGCCTCTTGGAGCATGATGCCTTGCAGGGCACCAAAGACTCATTTCTGGCAGAGTTTGGAGGAGAGAAAGAAAGACTTTTGCTGCTTTCCTTGCATGCAGCCAAAAGCAGAAGAAAGAAGCGGAAAGAAGCAGCCCGGTGGCCAGGCCAGGTGCATGGGGTGAGTGGGGCAAGTTCCCCCCTCCGCCCTTTCCCCCCTCCCCTCACTACCTTGTGTTGTTCGCAATGCAAGCAACACAAGCCTTGTGTTCCCGCGGGCCATATGGGCAGCACAGCCTTGTGTTCTCGCACAGCTTGGATTAATTGCTTTGGGGGATGCTTTGGGGGTGTCATTTCTCTGTGGACCACCAAAATTTTCTTGTGGACCACTAGTGGTCCCCAGCCCACTGGTTGATGACCACTGCCCTAGAGGGATATCACAGCCGTGATATAAGGATATCTGCAAGAGAGATCTAAAGGCCTTGGGAATGGACATCAACAGCTGGGAAACCTTGACCTCTGATCATTCAGTGTGGAGGCTAAAGATGCAGCATGGCCTTCTCCAATTCGAAGAAGAGACACTTGTTCGGCAGGCTGAGGCAAAGAGGCAGTCCCAGAACCAGCAAAATCTGGGGTCTGGACAGGAGACAGACTGTATCTGTCCTCAGTGTGGAAGGGATGGCCACTCTCGAATTGATCTTTTTAGCCATACTAGATGCTGTTTTAGGACCTCTCTTCAGAGCACGATACCATAGTCGCTTGAGACTGAAGGATGCCAATTCCAATATAAATTCAAGAGCGCAAGGATAAAGGCTGGAGAAAAAGGTTTGGAGCAATGCTGGCCACTGGGTCCTCTGGTGGGACACGATCTTCTGTCTGTATGACCTGGGAGCTATCATGCCTCTTGGATCTAGCCACCTTTTTAAAATACCAAGAACACATTCTTCAACTAGGACATCCTGAAATTGTGGGCTTCAACTTCCATAATTCCTCAGCAGCATGACTTTTGCTGAGAATTCTGGGAGTTATAGTCCAATTCACATTTCTGGATGATGCCAGTATAGGAGGACATTAGATTACCAGGAAATCAAGTCTCAAAAGATTTGACCCCAAGGTTCAGCTCAAAGCTGTTGACCAGAACATAACTATGGTAGTGGTTTTCCAAAGTGCCTACTGCCCATCTTACAAAATCAAGCAAAGTCCTGAGATTGCCATGTCATTGCCTCTATCTAAAAGAAATGTCTCTAGAAGGGACAGCATCCTGAAAACTATAGCTTGAGACTCTAGAAAGAATGCAGATAAGACAAAAGAAACCAAAACAACTAGGGGACTGGAGGCTAAAACATCTGAAGAACAATTGCAGGAATTGGGTAGGTCTAGTTTAATAAAAAGAAGGACCAGGGCAGGGTGACATGATAGCAGTGTTCTAATATCTAAGGCAAGGGTCTTCAAACTTGGCAAGTTTAAGACTTGTGGACTTCAACTCCCGGAGTTCCTGAGCTAACAGGACTGGAGGAGGAATTCTGGGAGTTGAAGTCCACAAGTCTTAAAGTGTCAAGTTTGAAGACCCCTGATCTAAGGGGCTGCCATAAAGAAGAGAGGGTCAACCTATTGTCTAAAGCACTTGAAGGCAGGACAAGAAGCAATGGATGGAAACTAATCAAGGAGAGAAGCAACTTAGAACTAAGGAGAAATTTCCTGACAGAATAATTAACCAGTGGGACAACTTGCCTCCAGAAGTTGTGGGTGCTTCAACACTGGAAGTTTTCAAAAAGATGTTGGATAACCATTTGTCTGAAATGGTGCAGGGTTTCCTGCCTAAGCAGGGGGTTGGACTAAAAGACCTCCAAGCTCCCTTTCAACTCTGTTATTTGGATCCAGGTTTGCAAGCCAACTGATGCTTCCTTTGATTGTATCACAAGCTGGTTTACTTGATGTGGGAAAAATGAAGTTGCAGATTTGATGCAAACAACTTAAGGGCATCGGTGGAAGTTCAGCCTCCATCAAATCCAGATATGGCTGAATCTCTTTTATCGATTGCCATGCTACAGAATATAGACAAGACTCACCTTGCCAGAGATTCTATTTAATGCATCTCGTTGGTATCTTGCCATAAAACACTGCACAGTTACATTAGCAAGGGGCTGGTGCTTAAGAATGGATTTCGAAAAATGCTGAATTTCTGAACCATCAATTGACTTTAGATGACCATCTGAATCTACTTGGCTTCCTTTTTTGGCATAAGGCTAAGTTCCAATTTTTTCTTCAGCGATGGCAAGTAGAGAATTACATGCATTGCAGATTCACTGCTGTTTTATCTAATTGATGCCAAGTACTGTAAAATGCTAGTTCATGGTTCCCACAATGTTAAACTGCGTGAACTCCTTGCTGGGGTGATGTGGGAGATGGAAAGAAAGAAAGAAAGAAAGAAAGAAAGAAAGAAAGAAAGAAAGAAAGAAAGAAAGAAAGAAGGGAGGGAGGGAGGGAGGGAGGGAGGGAGGGAGGGAGGGAGGGAGGGAGGGAGGGAGGGAGGGAGGGAGGGAGACTCCTCTCCTCCTTCACAGCCACCTGTTACAATAACCTTGGTTCCCACAAGAAAAACTTTGTATTTTGACTGTTAGCTGGGCTATCTACTTCCCCCCTCCTCTTCTTTCTCAGGCTTCATGGCAACTATGAGGCAGCACAAGATGGCTTCAGCCAGGTTCGCTTCAGAGTTGACATAACCACAGTATTATTAACTTAATGATTACACTGATTCACTCAAGAACTCTGGCAAAACAGATTGTCAAATGGGGCAAACTCACTTAACGGCTGATTCATGTAACAATGGAAAATTTGGGCTCAATTGTGTGTCAGGATTCCGGCAGTTACTCCCATTTAAATCATGAGTCTGCAGCCAAACTTCCAAAACTTAAAAAGGATTTATTGGGAGTTAACTTGTCCAGCACTGACTGGGTGTAGCCGACTCTGAGACACATAATTCATTGTCACCTTTGACCCTGGTTTCCCCCCACCCCCTGGGTGTATTGTAATTCATATTCTCCAATGTGACACATCCATAGCCAAGAGTCATCAATCATGCTCTCCAGTTAGAATTTTGCACAGCAGAAACTTGAGTCACCTAGTTACTATATTTGAAAACATTTATGGAATGCACTTTCAGTTTGCAAGCTGCCGCACTGCTCCCCCTCCCTTTCTATTGTCAACTCTAAAAAGACCATAGAAATATTTTATGAGTTGACATTGTGATTGTAAGTCAAGGATTACCTGTACCTCCAAATTCCCTGTGTAGCCAAGGTTCTTCCTCATTCCTCCCACAAAGAGAGGGATTGCAACTGTGGCTTGTGTCTTCTCTCTCTTTTAATCTCTGATTCATATTCTTTTCATTAGCAAGGAAGGATTGTCTCCCTTAGCAACGTAACATTTGGACACAATTGTGGTCGTAAGTTGATCTTGATGAATACAACTCACCAGGACAGATTACATCCCAGAGTTCTAAAGGAGCTCACAGAGGTCATCTCAGAAACACTGCACCACATCTTTCAAAAATCCTGGAGCACCGGGGAATGACCAGAGGACTGAAAAAGAGCTGATGTGGTTCCTATCTTCAAAAAAGGGAAAAAAAACAGACCCAGGAAACTATAGACCAATCAGCCTAACATCAATACCTGGGAGGATACTGGAAAAGATAATAAAAAAACCCACATCTGCCAACATCTAGAAATGAGTAAATTAATAGCTAGCAATCAGCATGGGTTTGTTAAAAACAGATCATGCCAAACCAATCTTATTTCATTCTTCAACGTAGTGATTAAATTAGTAGACCAGCAAAATATTGTGGACATAATATACAGTATCTAGACTTCAGCAAGGCATTTGACAAAGTAGACCACAATCGACTTCTTGGTAAGCTAGAAAAAAGTGGGATAGATAGCATCACCACCAGATGGATTCGTAACAAGCTGACAAATTGTATTCAACGAGTAGTCCTTAATCAGTCTAAGTCTACATGGAGGGAAGTAAGCAGTGGGGTACCACAAGGTTCCGTCTTAGGCCCAGTATTCTTCAATACCTTCATAAATGACTTAGATGAGGGAATAGAAGGGGAAGTTACCAAATTTGCAGATGATACTAAATTGGCAGGAATAACTAAAACCCTAGAAGATAGACTCAAGTTCCAGATGGATCTTGACAGATTTGAACACTGAGCCCTATCTAACAAAATGAAATTCAACATAGAGAAAAGTAAAGTCTTACACTTAGGCAAGAATAACCAAAAGTATACATATAGACTGGATGAAACCAGGCTTAATAGCAGTAACTGTGAGAGGGATCTTGAAGTCTTAGTGGACAACCAGCTAAGTAGGAGCCAGCAGTGTGCTGCAGAACCAGCCAAAAAAGCCAATGCAATCCTAAACGGCATTAATACATGAATACAATCAAGATCAAATGAGGTACTAATATTACTCTACAAAGCCTTAGTAAGACCACAGCTAGAGTACTGCATCCAGTTTTGGTCACCACACTATAAAAATGATGTTGAGACTCTAGGAAAAAGTGCAGAGAAGAGCAACCAGGATGATTAAGGGACTGGAGACTAAAATATATGAAGAACGGTTGCAGGAACTGGGCCTGGCTAGTCTAGTGAAGAGAAGGACCAGAGGAGACAGGATAACAGTCTTCCAATATTTCAGGAGCTGCCACAGAGAGGAAGAGGTCAAGCTATTTTCTAAAGCATCTGAAGGCCAGGCAATGAATAATGGATGGAAACTGATCAAGGAGAGATTCAACCTAGAAATAAGGAGAAATTTTCTGACAGAATAATCAACCAATGGAACAGAAGTTGCCTTTGGAAGTTGTGGGAGCTTCATCACTGGAGGCTTTCAAGAAGAGATTGAATTGCCATCTGTCAGAAATGGTGTAGAGTCTCCTGCTTAGGTGGAGGCTGGACTTGATGACTACAAGATCCCTTCCAACTCTGTTAATCTTTAATCTTAATCTGTATCCATACTTCCAGAGTGCAAAGAATGTGGGGAGATACATTCTTTCATTAAAGAAGAGGGAAAACCCATGTTAGATGAGTGGCTGATAACGATGTTGGGATGCTTTGTTCAGGCAGCTTTTATTTTGTAATGTTTTGACTCCTTGATTTGATGTGCCTGCACACACACATCTGCAGATGTTTCTGGCAAAGATGATGAAGGGACTGGAGGCTAAAACACCTGGAGGATGACTGCTGGAATTGGATATGTCAATTGAATAGGGCCAACCTATTCTCCAAAGCCCCTAGAGGCAGGAGAAGAAGCAACGGGTGGAAACTAATCAAGGAGAGAAACAACCTAGAACTAAGGAGAAATTTCTTAACCAGTGGAACAAATTGCCTGCAGAAGTTGCAAATGCGCCAACACTGGAAGTTTCTAAGAAGAGACTGGACAGTCATTTGTCTGAAATGGTATAGAGTTTCCTGCCTGAGCAGGGAGCTGGATTAGAAGACCTCCAAGGTCCCTTCCAACTCTGTGGTTATTTTGTTAGAGATTGTGCTTTGCATTGAGCGAGTGAATGCAACCCCCGAGGAAGCTGCTACTGGTGATTGCAGGAAAGAGACAATGAGTCTCAATTCTAAAGGAATTCTTCTTCTAAGACATTTGCGGACTCCTCCTTCTTCATGTACTCCAACCTGGATGATTGTGTGTATATATGTGTGTTTTTAACATGCAATGACTCATTAAACATTGCCTGCAGTCAATGATGTATCAAATGCAGTGATATTACCTACACAGCTCTATGTTTGCAACTTGCTCCCCTAGCAATTCATACATGGGAAAACAGACTGCAAACTGTTCTATGATAGAGCACCTGGGGATGAACAGATCCTTTAAATCTTCTCCATTCGAATGGACACACACACTCGCAAAGTTTGCCATTTCAGCGGAGCTTCTGTCAAAGCCTTAATCCACATTCTTAGTCTTAGAAATTTTTAACAGATTAATAGAGTTGGAAGGGATCTTGTAGGTCATCTAGTTCACCCCCCCCCCGTCCAGGCAGGGGACCCTACACCATTTCTGACAGATGGCAGTCCAGTCTCTTCTTGAAAGATTCCAGGGATGAAGCTCCCACAACTTCCAAAGGCAACTTCTGTTCCATTAGTCGATTGCTCTCACTGTCAGAAAAATTCTCCTTATTTCCAGGTTGAATCTCTCCTTGTTCAACTTCCATCCATTATTCCTTGCCTGGCCTTCAGGTGCCTTGGAAAACAGCTTGACCCCCTCCTCTCTGTGGCAGCCCCTCAAATATTGGAACACTGCTGTCATGTCTCCCCTGGTCCTTCTCTTCACTAGACTAGCCAGGCCCAGTTCCTGCAACCGTTCTTCATATATTTTAGTCTCCAGTCCCCTAATCATCCTGGTTGCTCTTCTCTGTACTTTTTCCCAGAGTCTCAACATCATTTTTATAGTGTAGTGACCAAAACTGGATGCAGTACTCTAGCTGTGGTCTTACTAAGGCTTTATAGAGTGGTATTAGTATCTCTCTTGATCTTGATTGTATCCCTCTGTTAATGCAACTTAGGATTGCATTGGCTTTTTTGGCCGCTGCCACACTCATATTTATATTGGCTCATATTTAATTGGTTGTTCACTAAGACTCCAAGATCCCTCTCACAGTTACTGCTATTAAGCCTGGTCTCACCCAGTCTATATGTGTACTTTTGGTTTTCTTTGTGCTTTTCTAGGGTTGCTGGAATTGGGTATTCTAGTTTAATGAGAAGAAGAGGTCATGTGATAGCAGTGTGCCAATATCTCAGGGGCTGCCACAAAGAAGAAGGGGGTCAAGATATTCTCCAAGGCCCCTGAAGGCAGGACAAGAAGCAATGGATGGAAATTAACCAAGTAGAGGAGCAACCTAGAACTGAGGAGAAATTTCCTGACAGTGAAAACAATTAATCAATGGCTTGCCTTCATAAATTGTGGGTGCTCCATCACTGGAGGTTTTTAAGAATAGATTGGACAGTCATTTGTCTGAAATGGTATAGGATTTCCTGCCTGAGCAGGGGGTTGGACTAGAAGACCTCCAAGGTCCCCTTCCAACTCTGTTATTCTGTTAAAATGGTGGCCAATATTTTGTAATCAAGGGCTGAGTGATGATTAGGTGATGGAACTGTCAATGACAGGGCAGCAATACAAGGCTCCTCCTTGTAGATATATGCCAGTGGAAGAATGCAACAAAGAAAGGTGAATTTGGGAAGGAAAAATACAGAGGAAGTTCATAATTCTAACTTAATAGAAACTTCCATTTGTCTGAGAAATAGGATTAGGAACAATTTGCGGCCAGAGAATGATAGCATCAATAGGATTATAGATGCTCTGTTGAAGTAAGTGAACTTGCTCAAAATCAAAATTCAAAATAAGCAAGTATTGATGGGCTATAGATACACTGGAGAATCAAGTGAGCCTATTGATGAACCATTTAAGTTATTAAATAGAAGTCAATTGGTCAATTGTTCTTATATTAACTGATCATCCATGCCATTCTATGTTTTCTTCACATTTCATTCAATGTAACCTTCTAGGACACTGTTTCTCAACTTTGGCCACTTTAAAATGGGTGGACTTCAATTTCCTAGAATTCCCCTGCTAGTTCTGTCTTAGGCTTGAAAACTTGCTGGGTGACTTTGAGCCAATCACCAGGAGACTGGGAGTTTAGTCCTACCTTAGATATGAAAACCAGCTGGGAGTTGAAGTCCACACATCTTAAGGTTGAGAAACAGTGGGGCAACCAATTTTGGTGATATTAAGCCCTGTGGACCTCAACTTCCAGAATTCCCCACCCAGGCAGTAGGTTTTCAGATCTAAGGTGGGACTAGAACTCCCAGTCTCCTGGTAGTTGGCCCAAAGTCACCCAGCTTAGTTTTCATGCCTTACAGTGTCAAACTCACAGCGTCACAGCATCGTAATGTTGGAAGAAATGTCCTTCTGGGTTCAGTTCCAAGTGGGAAGAAAGATACTGAAAACATGGAGGCTGCTTGGAAGGGTGGTTTAATGGTGAAGCAGAATCACCAAGCATGTGTGATAGATAGATAGATAGATAGATAGATAGATAGATAGATAGATGGATGGATGGATGGATGGATGGATGGATGGATGGATGGATGGATGGATGGATGGACAGACGGACAGACAGACAGACAGACAGACAGACAGATTCTCTCTTGGGCCTTGCCTTTGAGCTTCCTGTTTCTGTGCAAGAAATGTATACTATTGGTTGTCAGACTCCCGGGGGGCTATGCAGGGGTTTTAGCTAACTTTGTAGGCTATCTGTGTCCCAGGCTTGGTTGAATCTTGTTGGTGATGCAATGAAGGGTCTTTGGGCTGAGGGCTAATCCTACCTTGGTTGGATCTTGGGTGAAGGTATTTGCTTATGAATAGACCTAGCCATCTCTTTATCTCTTGTGGTGACATCTGCTGTGGGCTGTTGAGGAGGGTGTGGCTATTAAGAGTGAGTCTGGTTCCTGCCTCAAAAAAAAACCATGTTTCTCCATTTCTCATCCAGGGAAATATAATATTCTGCCTTTTTAATATTTCCTAGAATATTTCCTTCTTCTGGGAGAGGGATGGGTGCTAACTTTCTACAGTCATATGACATAGCTTCAGATTGTTGTCATGTAGGAAAAGTCAGACATTAACATTTATTTGACCATATTGTTAATTGCATTTACCTCAGGGCAGGCTGGGTGGTTCTTCTTCTTGTTTTCATCCTTACAACAATTCATAGAAGTAAGGCCAGTTTTGCAGAACCAAGGCTTCCTCTTTCTTTCTTTCTTTCTTTCTTTCTTTCTTTCTTTCTTTCTTTCTTTCTTTCTTTCTTCCTTCCTTCCTTCCTTCCTTTCCTTCCTTCCTTTTTTCCTTCCTTCCTCCCTCACTTCCTTCCTTCCTGCTACTAGCATGAAATTCAGGATGGTGCTTTTAAATATTTCCTAAAATATTTAATTCTTCTAGGGGAGGGGTGCTAACTTTCTACAGTCAAGTGACCTATTGTGACTTTTTTCCCCCTTTGCTAAACCGGGCCTGGGCACAGCCAGTGTGTGATGCATCCAGCTTGTGGCCTGCAAGTTTGACAGCCCTGCCTTAGAGAGAACTGAGTCTCCCAGTTTCTAAACTAGCAGCTTAACCACTAAACCAGACTGGCTCTCCTTTGCACACTCTCATTCATTTCACAGATGGATGTGCAGAAAATAACAATGAATGTGATGATCAAGCTCCAAAAAATTATGAATGGTATAATACCAGTGGGTAGAGATCATTCCTCCCTCCTCTCCCCCAGCCCTCATCTCTTAGAATACGAATTAACCAACCTTCCATCAAACTTAGTGGGAAATTCAAGCCAGATTTTAAAAAAATACAGCAATTCTTCACACATCATAAAATTCAGTGGAGGAATTTGTTAGCAAATGGCTTAGATGCTATAAGGATGGATTCTGATGTACGGGGGTCTCTGAAATTGAGAGCCTGTGTTTTTTTAAATGATTTTTAGAAAACATCCCATCAGCGTTCAATCTTATTCTTCTCTAGCACATTGTCTTACCCCTGTTAATACATGCAAATAAACTGCCTGCAAATTGTTAAATATGCCTGTTTATTGCTAATCCATCAACACAATGCTGGTTTAAAACAAGTAATTAAAGCATTTCATTGCTGATCAAAAGAAAAAAAGACTGATTAGCACATTAACAGAATCAGAGAATAACAGAGTTGGAAGGGACCTTTGAGGTCTTCTAGTCCATCCTCCTGCTCAGACAAGAAGGCTTATATCATTTCAGACAAATGGTTGTCCAATCTCTTCTTAAAAACTTCCAGTGTTTGGAACATCCACTATTTCTGGAAGCAAGTCATTCCACTTATTTAATTGTTCTCACTGTCAGGAAATATCTCTTTAGTTTTAGGTTGGTTCTTTCCTTGTTTAGTTTCCATCCATATCTTCTTCTCCTACCTCTTCTTTGTGGCAGCCCCTGAGATATTGGAAGACTGCTGTCATGTCTCCCCTAGTACTCTTCATATGTTTTAGCCCCAATCCCCTAATCACCTTCGTTGCTCTTTTCTACACTCTTTCTAGAGCCTCAACATCTTTTTTATATGGTGTCGACCAAAACTGGATGCAGCATTCCAAGTGTGGTCTTACAAAAGCATTATAAAGTGGTATTAACACATCATGTGCTCTTGATTCTATCCCTCTGTTAATGCAGCCTAGGACATTCTGATTGTCACAGCAATATAGACAGATTAAGATAGTACTGTAACATTCAATTATGCATAAGAGATTGTCTCTAACACCCTTAGACAGGACTGTTGACTCAGGCTTACGAACCTGAGGCACAAGCAGGCAATACATTTCCTTAGACCTATACATTAAATGCTAAGGGCTGCTCCTGCTAACTGAAGAATCAAATACTTCTTTAATATATATTTGCTAGTTCCTACAGGCATGCAAACAAGATTTTAAGCCTGATCCACAAATTAGCTAACGTGCCACGATGCTGTTTTGATTTAATGCCCATCTCTCCGCTGCGGGTTTTGGTGTCAAGCATGTTCAAAACAGTCCTTGACTATGCAAATATTTCTTAACCAGCTTTTAAACTTGACCTTCAAGTTCAAAGAGTCTGCAGTAGCAATCAATGTCCCGGGTGAAATACAGCGGTCTTATCTGTGGAAGCTTCAGATTGTTGTCATGTTGGAAAAGGCAGAAATTAACATTTATTTGACTATATTGTTAACTGCATTTATCTCAGGGCAGGCTGGGTGGTTCTTCCTTTTGTTTTCATCCTTACAACAGTTCATAGAGGTAAGGCCAGTTTGGCAGAACCAAGGCTTTCTCTTTCTTTCTTTCTTTCTTTCTTTCTTTCTTTCTTTCTTTCTTTCTTTCTTTCTTTCTTCCTTCCTTCCTTCCTTCCTTCCTTCCTTCCTTCCTTCCTTCCTTCCTTCCTTCCTTCCTGTTTTTTGCACAAAACTCAGACTTACGTAGAGACTTAGATTTGGATTATCTTGGTCTGATTCAGATCTTGTAACCACTGTGCTGCATTGTTGCTCACAGAAGAAGCATAAAGAGCCTTTTGCCTATTATCAAGCACCAAACAGATTTGTTGATAAGAGATTGTAGGCCTGGGAAAATCCTTCAGGGCTGTACAAATCCTCGAGGGGCTGTCATAGAGAAGTGAGGGTTGACCTATTCTTCAAAGCACCTGAACAATTACTACCAACCTGCCTTCCATCGAGGACCTGTATACTGCACGAGTCAAAAAGAGAGCTGTTAAAATATTTACAGACCCCTCACATCCCGGACATAAACTGTTTCAACTCCTTCCCTCAAAATGACTATAGAGCACTGCACACCAGAACAACTAGACACAAGGACAGTTTTTTTCCCGAATGCCATCACTCTGCTAAACAAATAATTCCCTCGGCGCTGTCCAACTATTTACAAAGTCTGCACTACTATTATTATTAATCTTCTCATCATTCCTTATCGCCCATCCCCTCCCACCTGTGACTGTATGACTGTAACTTTGTCACTTGTATTCTTACAATCTATATTCACTGTTTCCTAGTATGATTTGATTGCTTATTGTACCCTATGACTATCATTAAGTGTTGTACCTTATGATTCTTGACGCTTGATGAATGTATCTTTTCTTTTATGTACACTGAGAGCATTTGCACCAAGACCAATTCCTTGTGTGTCCAATCACACTTGGCCAATAAAGAATTCTATTCTATTCTATTCTATTCTATTCTATTCTATTCTATTCTATTCTATTCTATTCTATTCTATTCTATTCTGATGGAAGGACAAGAAGCAATGGGTGGAAGATTCATCACTGGAGGCTTTCAAGAAGAGATTGGACTGCCATTTGTCAGAAATGTGTAGTCTCCTGCTTGGACAGGGGGTTGGCCTAGATGACCTACAAGATCACTTCCAACTCTTAATCTGTAAATCATTAAAGAGAGATCCAATTTAGTATTAAGGATAAATGTCCAGACAGTGTGAACAATCAGTGGAACAGGCTTACCTCCAGAAGTTATGGGTGCTCCATCACTGAAACTTTTAAGAAGAAACAGCCATTTGTCTGGAATGGTATAGGTCTTCTGCTTCAACAGGCCATTGGATTAGAAGACCTCCAAGGCCTTCTTCCCATCCTATTATTCTATATTCTATGTTCTTCAAAGTGTTGCTTCAGAATGATTCAGAAGTAACTGTGGTTAGAAAAAGCTTAGAAAAAGACTCAGCTGTTACTTCAATGATTGAAAAAGAGATGCTTCAAACTCAAGAAGAAAGAAGTAAGACCACACCTAGAATACCGCATCCAGTTTTGGTCACCACAGTGTAAATGTTGAGACTCTAGAAAGAGTGCAGAGAAGAACAACAGAGGAGATTAGAGGACTGGAGGCTAAAATATATGAAGAACGGTTGCAGGAACTGGGCATGGCTAGTCTAGGGAAGAGAAGGATCAGGAGAGACATGATAGCAGTCTTCTAATATTTGAGGGGCTGCCACAGAGAGGAAGGGGTCAAGCTATTTTCCAAAGCACCTGAAGGCCAGTCAAGGAATAATGGATGGAAACTGATCAAGGAGAGAGATTTAACCTCAAAATAAGGAGAAATTTTCTGACAGTGAGAACAGTCCACCAGAAGTTGTGGGAGCTTCATCCCTGGAAGCTTTCAAGAAGAGGTTGGACTGCTGAAATGATGATGGGTCTCCTGCTTGGGCAGGGGATTGGACTAGATAACCTGCAAGGTCCCTTCCTGCTCTATTCCGATTGTATGTGCTAACCGTGGTCTCCGAGTTCCCCTATAACACGTGAATCCAATATCTTACTTATCTGCCATCAGGTTTCCTGCATAGGAGCTCAGATTTGCATTCAGAGTCATTGGCAGGCGGCTTCACTCCCGCTCCATCTTGGAACACAACATGAGCAATGAGCAAAGCGGTGGCATTTTTCAAACAGCCACCCTATTTCACGGCGCAGGACAGGGCTGCACTATTGGGACAGAAAAGTAATTGACATTCCCGAAAGGAAACCTCTTTAGAAATTCGGGACCCGAGACGCCTGGATTTATTATCAGCAGCTCCTTGCAGGCTCAGAATATGATAATGCTATTCTCTCTCTCTCTCTCTCTCTCTCTCTCTCTCTCTCTCTCT
>CM019150.1:11836378-11968261 GCA_009733165.1 Naja naja | reverse complement strand
TTGCAGGAGTCCCTCAAGACCTAGTTATAAGATCAGGCCTGGAGCTCCCAGGAAATCAGAGATAGACTTAGATAGCTCCACTGCCTGAGTTGGTTATTTTTCCCCTCTCTTCACCTAGGATTTGTATCTTTGTTTATTATAATGTTTACTTTAAAGCTATTTTTATATCTTTTATACTGATGTTTTTATAGGTGGGTTTTTTTAATTCACATTTATATGCCGCCCTTCTCTGAAGACTCAGGGTGGCTTACAATCTTTGGAGCACAACCCAATGTGCTCAGCAATAGCCTTCATTCTCTTGTATATGCCTGCTTATTACTAGGGCTTTTTGGCCCCCTCAAGTGGCATTTTTACAAAGTCAGCTTATTGCCCCCAACAATCTTGGGTCCTCACTTTACCTACCCGGGAGGATGGAAGGCTGAGTCAACCTTGAGCCTGGTGGGATTGAGCCTGCACTACTGCAGCTGGAGCTAAGTGCTAGGTGTTTAACAGCCTGCACCACCAAGGCTCCATGATGTTTTTATAGGTGGTTTTATCCATCTATTGTCCTAAATAGCTTTTGGTGAGATGGCTGACTATATAAATTAGATAGCTAGATGATAAAATAGAATAGGATAAGATAGAGAATAGAATAGAATAGAATAGAATAGAATAGAATAGAATGGAATGGAATGGAATGGAATGGAATTGGAATAGAATAGAATTAGAACAGAACAGAACAGAACAGAACAGAACAGAACAGAATAGAATAGAATAGCAGAGTTGGAAGGGACCTTGGAGGTCTTCTAGTCCAACCCCCTGCTCCAGCAAGAAGCCCTATCCTGCTTTTCAGGCAAATGATTGTCCAATCGTCTCTTTAAAACTTTCAATGTTGGAGCACTTACAACTTCTGGAGGCCAGTTGTTCCACTGATTAATTAGTCTAACTGTCAGGAAATTCCTCCTTAGTTCTAGGTTGCTTCCCTCCTTGATGACTTTCCACCCGTTGCTTCTTGTCCTGCCCTCAGGTGGTTTGGAGAATAACTTTGACTCCCATTTTCTTTGCGGCAGCCCCTGAGATATTGGAACCCAGTTCCAGCTTATGCAGCCTAAGATAGATAGGTAGGTAGGTAGGTAGGTAGAGAGGTAGATAGATAGATGATAGATATAGTGACAGAGAAAGAGAGAGAAATTTGGGGTAGATGGCCCACTGGGAAATTCTGGGAGCTGAAGTCCACACATTTCCAAATCACCAAGTTTGTTAAAATTTGGAGAAATTCAAATAGCTGGGAAATTAGCTGGGAGGGATATGGATCTCCTAGGGGATAGAATTTCTCTGATGAGGAGCCATGACTGAGAAGGCACTGTCCCTTCTGCAATGGTAAGGGATACTGCTTAATAGATGAGACCTGGAGTATTCCCATCTTAGCTGATCTCACAAGATGCGAGGGAAGACATAGAGATATTTTTGCAGTTGTTGATATTCATTTTGTTCCTTAATCCCCCTAAAAAATTTCAAGAAGTTCAGGAAACATAACCCAGCCCACTCTGATATCCCAGCTCTCCAGCCTGAAATTCAATTCTTTCTTTCTGACATTTAGCCAAGCAACAGTTACAAGGGAACATGGTTATCATTCGTGTTTTTAGCCATCACCCCTGTGATTTACATGTTTGGCTCAAAACCAATATATTTCTTCCCCTTGACATACTGAGATGGGTTGAACTTTCTGGGGAAGAACGTCAGGTTGCACGAGTGTGCACTTTTGGCACACCACAACAAAAAGGTTCACCATCACTGGTATAAGGCATGATATAGTGGCTCAGTGGCTAAGATGCTGAGCTTGTCGATCAGAAATTTCGGCACGGGTCGTTCGAATCCCTAGCACCACATAATGGAGTGAGCTCTCGTTGATTGTCCCAGCTTCTGCCAACCTAGCAGTTCGAAAGCATGTAAAAAATGCAAGTAGAAAAATAGGGACCACTTTGGTGGGAAGGTAACAGCGTTCCGTGCGCCTTCGGCATTTAGTCATGCTGGCCACATGACCACGGAGATATCTTTGGACAGTGCTGGCTCTTCGGCTTTGAAACGGAGATGAGCAGCGCCCCGAGAGCCGGAAACGACTAGCACATATGTGCGAGGAGAACCTTTACCTTTATGGTATGTTATTGTAGGGGCAAAATCCCACCAGCTCTTTGCAAACAGCCTAATAAATCTGGTTGACCCAAGTATTGTGTGAATTTCTTAGGCACAGTATGATTATGTTCAAATTACTCTAGGCTTGTTGATGAAGACTGATGATGATGGGGACATGTTATGTTTTATGCCAGGGGTGGCGAACAAGTTTGACACAAAGAGCCACAATTTCAAACTGTGCGAGTCAGAGAGCCACACCACGCCGCTGGCTCGGCAGTTGTTTCGAGGATGGGAGACGGGATGACGCAGCCGGGCGGGACTACGGCTGAAATCTCTCCTCAGAGATCCCTCCTCAGAAGCAGCATAACAAAATCCAAACTTGGCAAAGAGCCACAGTATACAAAATAATATAATATAATAATAATATAATAATAATATAAGAGGCAAAGAGCCGCATTCATTTTGGACGGAAGCCGCATGCGGCTCGAGAGCCGCGTGTTCGCCACCCCTGTTTTATGCCATGAGATGTATGTCGGCGGCAGAGAGATACAATAAGAACCTGGGAGCCTCAATTAGATTTGGAGATTCTTTGGATTAACCAAAAAAAATTCATGTCCATGGATGGAATAAGTACAGAGATAGTCAGATCTATTTATTGTTGATCCTTGTCAGTTCCCGTGTTCACAAAAAATGCCTATAATGCTGGCTTTGCTTCAATTATTTAAAAATATACACAATCCATTCAATTCCTGTTATTCTGTTAAGATATTAATATTAAAAGGGACCTTGGAGGTCTGCTAGTCCAACCCACTATTCAGCAGGAAATCTCTATACCATTTCAGAGAAATGCACCTGAGAACATGACAAGAATCAATGAATGGAAACTAATCAAGGAGAGAAGCAACCTAGAACTAAGAAGAAATTTCCTGACAGAACAATTAACCAATGGGACAATCTGTGTCCAGAAGTTGTGAATTCTCTAACGCTGGAAGTTTTTAAGAAGAGATTGGACAACCATTTGTCTGAAATGGTGTGGGGTTTTCTGCCTGAGCAGGGGGTTGGACTAGAAGACCTCCAAGGTCCCTTCCAGTTCTGTTATTCTAATTTTCTAATTTCTAAATGGTTGTCCAAACTTTTGTTAAAAACCTCCAGTGACGGAGCACCTACAACTTCTGGAAGCCAGTCAATCCACTGATGAATTGTTCTCACTGTCAGGAAATTCCTCCTTCGTTCTAGGTTGCTTCTGTCCTTGATTAGTTTCCATCCATTGTTTCTTGTCCTGCCTTCGGGGGCTTTGGAGAAAAGGTTGATCCCATCTTCTTTGTAGATGATGGCAAATAAAACTCTACAAAACAGAAAACTCGAATCTCTGTGGTTGAATCCAGCTATGGAGGTGTCCTTTAGGTCAAATGTAACCCACTTTTTAAAAAAAGAACACCATTCAACTGCACTGAAGAAGTCCCCAAAAATAAGACACTGTCTTATATATTTTTTGGCTCCCAAAAACACACTAGGTCTTATTTTCAGGGTAGGTCTTATATATTTATGGTGCCAAATAGTGGGTGTGAGTGTGTAGGGGGGTGTTTTGGTGCACGGTTGCTCTCCTGAAAAGTCTTCCTGGAACTGGAGATTTACACTAGGTCTTACTTTCGGGGTAGGTCTTATTTTCGGGGAAACACGGTAATAGTGTCATCTAAACATAAAGTAGGTTTTACTGTGCTTATGGGATCAGCCAAACATGATGCTGACAGAATTCATTTTTTAGTTAGGCTTCAAATGAAACAAACTACTGACCTACATATTCTGCAATAAGTTGGGTGAATGTTCTCCCCTTAAGTAGCTTCTTTCACAGAATACAAGATTTTTTAAACTAAGACCCAGTTATGAAAAGGAAATATACCTTCAATCTGCCTTAGTACACAAAAATAGAACAGATTATGAGGGGAAAACTGCCTCTTTGGTTAACTTTTTAGTATAATCTTTCCTGATCAGATGCTTTTCTGGTAGGTGGAGACTGTCGTTCACAAAATTTCCAATGGTGTGACCAATGGGTCATGAGGGTTGATTTGATTGTGTGCTATCAAGTCATTGTTGATTCTTAGTGGCTATATTGATAGACTTTTAGGATAGTCCAGAGGTGGTATTCAGCAGGTTCTGACCAGTTCTGGAGAACCGGTAGTGGAAATTTCGAGTTGTTCGTAGAACCGGCAAATCCCACCTCTTTCTTCCAGATGGGTGACCTTGAAGCAGCTTCTCAAGAAGGCACAGTATCTACTTTCCGTTTCCCAGATATTCCCTCCCTCCATCCCCCTTCTTCATAGTTCAAAGCAGGCTGTCACAGCATATCAGCGAAGCACAAGCAAGCATGAGGTGGCAACTGATATTGTCAAGAAAGGCCTTAAACTTGGGTGTCACTCACTTCACAACTATCCTGCTTAGTAACAGATATTCTGGCCCCAATTGTGGTTGCAAGTTGACAATTATCTATATTGTGGACCTCTTTTCCAAATGAATTGGTCCCCTGACTGGGGGCAAGGGACAATAATTGGCAAGAAAGGGGCAGGACCCATTTTTTTCTCTCTCTCTCATCTCTTAATTAGCATAACATCCTTCTGTCCTGCTGCACAAGACCAGCTTGGCAATTCTCCCGCTGTTTTGCAAAAACTTGGATCTTCCTTCTCATGGTATACTGGCCTCCTGGGAGCCATATTGACCTTGCCTGTTCCTTCCCAGGCTGTGAACATAACTCCAGGTGATCTTGGGGCTAAGGCAGCAGCCATTAAACTTACTAACTGGTTAGATCAATCAAGTGAAAATACATGGGATAAACTGCGCAATTACTCTCTCATACCTAGAACATCTGCAGGTGAAAAGTACTGTGGGGGGAAGCTTTCTCCCCTCTTTTGACTTTCACCTGGGAAAAATCCTTCTTTGAAGATATTGCTTGCATCTCTCTCTCTCTCATCTCTCATCTCTCATCTATCTATCTATCTTCTATCTTCTATCTATCATCTACTATCATCTATCATTTATCATGTATCATCTATCTATCATTTATCATCTATCTATCTATCTATCTATCTATCTATCTATCTATCTATCTATCTGCCTATCTATCTATCTATCTATCTATCTATCTATCTATCTATCTATCATAGGAGGGGCCTCCTTGGGGTGCCGTCGGTCAGGCATTGTCGGCTGGTGGTCCCCAGGGCTAGGGCCTTCTCCATGGGAGCGCCTGCCCTTTGGAATCAGCTCCCCGTGGATCTCCGTTTGGCCCCCGACCTCCTCTCCTTCCGCCGAGACCTGAAGACTTGGTTGTTTCAACAGGCTGGCCTGGAATGACCCGAGGGGGGTTGAGGGTTTTAATTTTTACTTTTAATTGTATTCGGCTTGTTTATTTGTTTAATTCTCTTTTTTATTGTAAATTTGTTCAGTTTTAATGTTCGCCGCCCTGAGTCCTTAGGGAGTAGGGCGGCATACAAGTCGAATAAATTATTATCTATCTATCTATCTATCTATCTATCTATCTATCTATCTATCTATCTGCCTATCTATCTATATCTATCTATCTATCTATCTATCTATCTATCTATCTATCTATCTATATCTATCTGCCTATCTATCTATCTATCTATCTATCTCTATCTATCTATCTATCCATCCATCATCTATCTATCATTTATCTTCTATGTATCATTGAATTTATTTTCCATCCATTTCATACTGAAACACTCTGGGCCGCTTCCAGAATTAAAACTTTAAAAACCTAACAAATAAATATCTTTAAAATAATAAAAATAGAAATCCCAATTAAAATAAAATTATAGTTAAAAGATGGGGAAGAAGGGTGCATGGGGTGTGTGTGTGTGAGGTAATGATTGCCTCTTAATTCAACAACCATCTCCAATGTGATGCTCCCTCATTGTGAAGATCATAATCCAAATATATATATATTTGCAGAAATGCTTAATTAGATGTTTGTGAATTTGCATTTAAATTGTATTAATTAATTAATTAACTTATTAACTTATTTATTTATTTAAATTTATTACTGATTCAAATCCATGGTCTCTAATTATTATATTTATGTGCAGCCTGAGAAAAAATGCCACAGTTTAACACAACTCTATTTACCAGAGATTATAAAAAGAATGATTGACCTGTGTATCCAATAAGAATATTCCTGATTAGGTGATGAAAAACTCCCTTGTTCCCATTCTGCTCGTACATCATAGGAGTTATCATTTTTAAATCAAGCTTAGCTGAGACATTTCTTCAAAATAATAGATTGTCCATCAGAGGTGTGGCCAACACAATTAGATACAGGTAGTCCTTGAATTATGACCACAATTGGAACCATAAACTCAGTCACTGAGTGAAATGGTTGTTAACTGAGATTCTTATGCACCCATCTTCTCATATATTTTATGCTTCTGTCATCCTCACAGCTTGCAAATTGTCTGAATCCAGCCCCCTTTGATTAAGTTATGACTCAATGGATTGCAAAGCAAGAAAATGAGTTCACTTGATACACTATTTCAGGTGTGTTGTTTGAACACAGCATCTGTCAGTCAGAAGAGAGCAGCCTTTTTATTCATTAAAATCTTCCCTGGTTTCTCCAAAAAGATGACTCCTTGTTAGGACAAAAATATTTGCAGTGCACAAATCTGGGTGGCCACTAGATGTCAACAAAGAAGAATCTCATGATTATGTAGAAGAGTAGGCTGAGCTGGAAGGTGGAGTTAAACATGTCATAAGTTTAGAATCATGGCATTGCCATAAGTGGCCCAAGTTCATCACCTCACCCTTGATTTCCATTAACCCTTATCTAGTGCCAATTTAGTTTTAACCATTAGTTAACTAGATTTTTGTCTATAAGTATCAATAATAAACTCTTGTATGCTTTGACCTCAATGAATGTTCCTGGTTATTTGCGTCTGATTCACTACCACCAATGTTCACGTGGATTTTTGCAGGCTAGATAGAGTAGCTCTAACATGTGTTTTTCCTTTAGGTGAGAGAAGAAAATTATGGCTAAGGTAAAGGTTTCCCTATCAGTTGTGTCTGACTCTAGGGCACACTGCTCATCCCTGTTTCTTGGTTAAGGAAGCCAGCATTGTCCGAAGATAGTTTCATGTGGCCAGCATGGCTGTAGGCCAAAGGCACACAGAACGCTGTTTACCTTCCCACTGAAGTGGTACCTATTCATCTACTTGCATTTGCATGCTTTCAAACTGTTAAGTGGGCAGAAGCTGGAGCAAGAACAGGAGCTCACTCTATTCCACAGAGCTCAGGTTTCAAACCTGGGCTATCAGATCTCCAAGCTCAACGTCTTTAACCACTGAGCCATCACTCTCACCATTGACTGAGGAGTAAATTATGGGTCCCCCCCACATTTTTCAAAATTTGTCCTATCTTTGGATGGAACGTGAACGTAAGAGTTAAAAAAAATAACAGTGAGAGGAAAGGAACGGAAACCACAGTCAGCATTTTCCTCCTTTGCTGATCATAATCCAGTTACGTATCCAGCCCCCTCTTGCCTGGGACTCTTTCTGCTGCTTCTTGATGAGATGCTGTGAATTTAATTCTTCTTTCAGCGGGACTCTTCCATGTGGTGCTGAGTATTAAGTAGAGCTGGAAGTTTTAATCGGTTTAATCAGTAGATTAATCAGCTAAAGCTAATTTTAATCAGTGAGGCTGACAGTTAAGAGCATACTGATATTTTTTCCAGGGTTCTTTTGGTTCTGTTGCTTTGCTTAAACTCCCTTTTCCCCGACTGCTCTATTGAAAAAGCAGTCCTGTTAATGGGAATTCCTACCTTGTAAAAGCCTCCAATCCCTGGTTCTGTGAAAACAGCCAAAGGATGGCACAGGTAATCCTCATCGTATTTGCAAGAGGGAGAAAAGGAAGGTTCTTTTTTTGCCCTTTTTTGAGGAAAGCTCAAAAAAAGAATAGGCCCATTTTGAAGTTCTGAGGGACTGTCTCCAGTGGTGGGATTCAAATAATTTAACAACCGGTTCTCTGCCCTAATGATTTCTTCCAACAACCAGTTCACTAACCTGCTCAGAAAGTTAACAACCATTTTTCCCAAACTGGTGAGAACAGGCTGAATCCCACCGCTGACTGTCTCTCCCTCATTATATCAGCCCGCCTTGTTAGATTTGCCAGAAAAGGCCTGCTGCCAGAACCTACATTTGGTGGGTCCCAGGAGATAGGTTGATTTATAAAATTTATAGGCCACCCATCTTACCTCAAGGTAGGTCTGGGCAGAGATGTGTCTATTCTGCTGTGGTGCCCTCCCTATGAAGCATTCTTCTCACCCAAGATTAGATTGGCTCTATGTGCACTGGCAGCCAAAAAAGCCAGTGCAATCCTAAATTGCATTCACAGAGGGATACAATCAAGATCAAAGGAGGCACTAATACCGCTCTATAAAGCCTTAGTAAGACCACACCTAGAATATTGCATCCAGTTTTGGTCACCACACTATAAAAAAGTTGTTGAGACTCTAGAAAGAGTGCAGAGAAGAGCAACCAGGATAATTGGGGAACTGGAGACCAAAACACATGAAGAATGGTTACAGGAACTGGGCATGGTTAGTCTAATGAAGAGAAGGACCAGGAGAGACATGATAGCAGTGCTCCAATATTTGAGGGGCTGCCACAGAGAGGAGGGGGTCAAGCTATTTTCCAAAGCACCTGAGGGCCAGACAAGGAATAATGGATGGAAACTGAACAAGGAGAGATTCAACCTGGAAATAAAGAGAAATCTTCTGACAATCAACCAATGGAACAGAAGTTGCCTTCAGAAGTTGTGGGAGCTTCATCACTGGATGCTTTCAAGAAGAGACTGGACTGCCATCTGTCAGAAATGTGTAGGTTCTCCTGCTTGGGGGGGTTGTATTAGATGACCTACAAGGTTCCTTTCAACCTGTGGTGGGATTCAAATTATTTTACTACCAGTTCTGTGGGCGTGGTTTGGTGGGCATGGCTGGGGAAGGATAGTGTAAAATCTCCAGTCAGAGGTGGTATTGCCGGTTCTCTGAACTACTCAAAATTTCCGCTACCAGTTCTCCAGAACTGGTCAGAACCTGCTGAATACCACCTCTGCTTCCAACTCTGTTAATCTGATGTTTCAGAAGGCCTCAAGATCTGACTATCTATGGTGGAATCTCCAGCTAGACTGGAGAGGGATGTTAAGACAGGACCAAGCTTAGAGCAAGATGGCACTGTAAAAAGCTTGACTTCTCCCCAAATCCCTGAAGCTTCATCTGACCAGTGGAAGGGAAGGCAGCCAGTTCAGCAAGATTCTTATTTTTATTATTTTTTATTTTTTTGGACTTGTATGCTGCCCCATCTCCGAAGACTTGGGGCGGCTCACAGCTAAAAACACGACAATAAATAATTAAAAAAGATTAAACCAAATTGACAAGCCCAAAAATAAAAAGCAAATTTACAATAATTAAAAATTTAAAAACCATCCCCCTCGAGAAAGGGTCACAGCCTGGATTGGTCAAACAACCAGGTCTTCAAATCATGGCGGAAGGTGCGGAAGTCAGGGGCCAGGCAGAGCCCCAGGGGAAGTTGGTTCCAGAGGTCCGGGCCCGCGACAGAATAGGCTCGTCGCCGGGGACCGCCAGATGGCAATGACCCGCCGACGGGACCCCAAGAAGTCCTTGCCTGTGTGCTCGCACAGGGTGGTTGGCACTTGATATCGGCAGGAGTCGCTCCCTTAAATATTGAGGACCCATGTCGTGAAGGACTTTGTATGTTAAAACTAAAACCTTGAATCTCACCCGGAGTGCAACCGGCAACCAATGCAGGCAGCGTAGGAGGGGGGTAATATAGGAGAATCGGGAAACTCCCATCACCACCCGCGCCGCCGCATTTTGCACCAGCTGCAATCTCCGGATGGTATGCAAGGGCAGTCCTAAATAGAGAGCGTTGCAGTAGTTGAGTCTAGAGGTAACAAGGGCATGAGTGACTGTGTGCAGGGCATCTCGGTCCAGAAATGGGCGAAGTTGACGAACAAGGCGGAGTTGGGCAAAGGCCCCCCTGGCAACGGCCCCCACCTGCTCCTCCAACTGGAGCCGTACATCCAGGAGGACCCCCAGATTCCACGCCCTATCCACAGGGGGCAACACCTTTCCCCCTATAGCCAAAGATGGATATTTCTGACTGGGCCGAGATGCCGGTATGCACAGCCACTCAGTCTTGGCCGGGTTGAGTCGAAGCATGTTCCCGCTCATCCAAATCCGTACCGCATCCAAACACCGGGTCATCAGAGAGAGGGCATCACTGATCTGGGTTCGGGGTGGAGATGTACAGCTGAGTATCATCTGTGTACTGATGGAATCTCACCCCGAAACCACGGATGATCTCACCCAGCGGCTTCATGTAGATGTTAAATAAAAGAGGGGAGAGGACCGACCCCTGAGGGACCCCACAAGAGAGGACCCTCGGGCTTGACCTCTGCCCCTCCACCAACACTGATTGCGACTGCCGCGAGAGGTAGGAGGTGAACCACTGAAGGACAGTGCCCCCCACTCCCAACCCCTCGAGGCATCGCAAAAGAATACCATGGTCGATGGTATCGAAAGCCGCTGAGAGGTCTAATAGGACCAGGACAGAGGAAAAACCCCTGTCCTGTGCCCTCCAGAGATCATCCATCAGTGCGACCAATGCCGTCTCCATGCTGAAGCTGGGTTGGAAGCCTGATTGGTACGGATCCAGGTAGTCCACTTCATCCAGGAAGAGTGGAAACTGCCGAGCCACCACACTCTCAACAAACTTAGTCAAAAAGCGAAGGTTGAAGACTGGACGAAAGTTGTCTAACACGGTCGGGTCCAGGGCAGGCTTCTTCAGGAGGGGTCTCACCACTGCCTCCTTCAAGGCGGAGGGAGGGAAAAACACCCTCTCTTAACAAAGCATTGACAACTGCCCGGAGCCAACCGCAGGTGGCCTCCCTGGCAGCATAAGCCAACCAGGAAGGACACGGGTCCAACAAACATGTGGTGGAGCTCAGGCGCCACATAGTCCTGTCCACTTCATCCTCGGAAACAGGATCGAACTCATCCCAGATCACACTGGCCAGACTGCTTGTATCCCGTTCCTCAGACCACTGCAAATCAGAGGACAACCCGCTCTGAATCCGGGCAATCTTATCTGACAGATATTGACCAAATTCCTCAGCCCTTCCCCGCAGTGGGTCCGCCCCTCCCTCTGTGCGAAGGAGAGAGCGGGTGGCCCGAAACAGGGTGGCTGGGCAGTTATCTGTGGATGCTATGAGTGCAGAGAGGTAAGACCTTCTCGCTGCTCTCATAGCTACCAAGTAAATCCTAATATGGGCTCTTAGCTGGGCTCGATCGGACTGGGAGCGAGTGGACCTCCACCTGCTCTCTAAACCCCTCCGACAGCGCTTCATCTCCCGGAGCTCCTCCATATACCAAGGAGCCATCCGGGATCCACAGCATGTGAGGGGACGCATGGGGACAACCCTGTCGAGGGCATCCGACGCAGCCTGTTGCCAAGCAGTCGCCAGATCCTCGACGGAGCTGTGGGCAAGGAAAGAGGGAAAAAACCCCAGTTCCGCCTGGAACCTCTCAGGGTCCATCAGGCGTCTGGGGTGGAACCATCTAAGTGGCTCCTCATCCCAGCAGTGGGGGGCAGCCTGTTGGAAGACCAGCCGTAGGAGATAGTGATCAGACCATGGAACGGGCAATGCCATAAAAGTGGCTTGCCCTCTGTCACTACACCACTGTTCAGAGACAAAAACTAGGTTGAGAGTGTTTCCCCCCTCATGAGTCAGGCCTTGAATCAATTGGGTCAGGCCCATGGCTTCCATAGAAGCCATGAATTCTTGGGCCAAACCCGACGCTCCCCCCAGGGAGGGCAGATTGAAGTCCCCCAGGACTATAAGGCCCGGGAACTCCACTGCCACCCCCGAGAGGACATTGAGAAACCCAGGCAGGGCCGCTGTCACACAGCTGGGGGAAAGGTATGCGAGCAGCAAGCCCACCCAACCGTTAGGCCCCCACCTCAGGAGGAGGGTCTCACTCCCGCCTATCTCTGGAACCGTGACCTCCTTTGGAAACAAGGTCTCCCGGATAACCACAGCCACCCCACCCCACAAACATTAATTGACTAGCAATAAAACTACTCTGAGACTCTTCAAGAATTGTTTTAGTTGCTTATGCTCAACACTACATCATTAGGTCTGGAGGCTCCAGACAAACAGAGCAATGCTTAGATATCTCCGTTGCTGAACTGGCTATTTTTATTCCCTCTTCACCTAAGGTTTAAGATGTGTGGTGGCTCAATGGCTTAATAATGCTGGAGATGGTCTTTACTCCAGTGGTTTGAGTCCCAGCATTGCATGGCGGGGTGAGCTGCCATCACTCGCCTCTACTTCTGCCTACCTAGCAGTTCAAAAGCATGTTCTATGTGAGTAGATAAATAGATACCACTCTGATGGGAAGATGAACTGGAGTTTTGTGTGGACGGTCAGAATCCTGCTAGCGCTGAAACTTCCAGATTGTGACGCCCATTTGTGAGACGGCTTCAGTGGAAGGACCTCAGATGACACTGCGGGAACCCTGCTTGTCTTTCTTTCTGGTGCGGAGCTAGCTCGCCCTCTAGTGGCGCACTTTGGGAAACATGGGAATGTGAACCAAACATAGCTAGCAAACAGGCAACTAAACTACTACTCTGCATTATCATTGTTAGTCTCCTGGCTAATGTAAAATGATCATACATAAAATAAATCAATAACGTAGGGTTTATATCTCTGCTTTTATAATATGTACTGAATTTATTTTATACATATATTTTTATATCTGGTTTTTATATGTGGCTGTACCCATTTGTTGTGTGCCACCCAGAGTCATCTTCAGTGAATTGGCGACTATATAAATATGACTAATACATAAATAAACAATAAATAAATACAGGCGATAGCAGGTATGCTTTGGATGTTGGTTTATTTTCCAGCTTGACTTTTGTTCACTTGATTTATTTACTTTAAATATTTATGAGATCTATCTTTCTAGAAGATCAATAGGGATGATATCTAGAATGTGTTTTATTTTGCTTTCCATAACAATTCTGTTAAAAATAAATTTAAGATGTAAGTATATTCTTCCAGTCTTTCGCTGTTCCATTCCATTAATAAACATAGAACAATTTATGTTTACAATTTTTCATTGCCAATTTCTGTCCAGCTGGAACGATTTATCCTATTTTCCATGGAAATCTCACTTCAAGTAGTGTGAATCTGAGTCACGCAGCTATTTTGTGGAATTTGTTATCCGCACTAATCAAGACCTAACTATATATTGACAAAATAAAGCATAGATTGTCTTCGAATTACAACCAGCCCACCAGATGTGGTATTCAGCAGGTTATGACCAGTTCTGGAGAACCGGCAGTGGAAATTTTGAGTAGTTCAGAGAACTAGAAAATACCACCTCTGACTGGAGATTTTACAGTATCCTTCCCCTGCCACGCCCACCAAGCCACACCCACAGAACCGGTAGTAAAAAAAATTTGAATCCCACCACTGGAATACATATTTAACATTACATGTATTGACAGCAAGAATTTGAACAGTACTGGAAACATGAATCCCACCACTGCAGCCAACCAGTTACAGTTGTTAAGTCATCATGGACAGAAAGTAGGTCACCCACATGACTGACGCTCTGGTGCTTTGGAGAATAGCTTGACTCCCTCTTCTTTGTGGCAGTCCCTGAGATATTGGAACATAGAAGAAAGTACATTCCAGCTAAGCATCATATAACCATGTGGAAGGCTCTACTCTGCCAAGGGATGCCCAAGCCAGTTGACAAAACCATTGTCAGGAGCAAACCTGGTCCACAAAGGTTCAAAATTATTGATTTATTGTTCAAACATATGCAGAGGAATCTTCTCAGACTAATGCGTGGGAAGAAATATCCATCTGGTTAAGTTCAAAGCTGGGAGAAAGACACTGGAAACATGGAGGCTGATTGGAAAGATGGTTTAATGGTGAAGCAGAACCACATGGGTACTGGGCAGCTGACTACATGGAGTTGATAGTGGATTTTACACTTGAGCTTCCTGTTCCTATGCAAGAACATGTATTCTATTGGCTGTTGTCAGACTGCCATGGTTATGTAGGAGTCATAGCTGGCTCTATAGGCAAAGTACAAATCCTAAGGGTTTGTCTAAGCTAACTTTGGTTGATGTTTCTGAGGGTGATGCAATGAAGGGGCTTGTGTTCTGAAAGGGTGTTGGGTAATTCCTATTGTGGCTTAATGGCTTTTTCCTGTGTTCTATCTTGGGTGATGGCTGCTTTCGATCCTACCATTCTGCCTTTGTTACAAAATATCCTGTCTTGAATGGATTACCAAATCTGCATTTCTAAAAACTGGCCTCAATATCTGCTGGAGCTATTAAGGAAAGTGGGGGTTGCTTTCTGCCTCTAATAAAACATGTTTCTCTATTTCTTCCTTTGGGAAATATAATAATCTGCCTTTTTTAATATTCCTCAAAATATTTCATTCTTCTAAGTGAGGGGGGTGGCTTCCCACAAATGGTTAGCACCTGCTTGGAGTTAGATAAGGATCCATGGAATATGGGGGCTTGGACTTTGTTCTCTTGTGACTGCATAGAGTCTTCAAACTAATTTCACTTTTGACTCCTCCCTCTGGCATTGCCAGTCTCTTTCCTACAACCATGTTTGAAGGGTCTTTCAGAAGGTCAACTGGATTGATACTGTCACTGCGGGTTTTTTTTTTTTTGGTTTGTCTGTTTCAGCTCCTAAGCTCATATTCTAGCAAGTGGGTGTCTGCTAGCCAGCACTGTGTTATCTTGTCTCCATAGTAATGAGATAAGAAAGTCTTGTGATGTTTTGATCCACTGCACATGTGTACAAAGTTTATACTTCACTTCCTGTGACTTCCTGTATCTTTTCCTTTGTTTCTTTTTCTATATGCCTTGATGGAGATTAGGTTGCAAACATGTAGCTCCGTGTAGGTTTCTTCATTTTATAAATAAAAATGTTTTTAGATTACTTTTTGGGTCTACTTTTTATCAATATTGACAGCAAAGAAAAACACGGTCTATCACCTCTAATTAGCAGGGATGTTTGAAGAATTTTTACTCCCTGGCAAAAGGTTTTTCCAAGCCTTAATAATGGTCGCAGAGAAAGGCTTGACAGGTACCAATCTCATTCTGGTGGGGATAATGTTCCAAAGGATGGGGGCCACAACAGAAAAGGCTTTCCTTCTAGGTCCTACCCAAAGAAACTCCCTAGCCGATGTGACCCACCACATGCCTCTTCCACTAGGCCTGGTGGGACAGGCAGATGTGGAACATAGAACATGGATTGGGTTGGAAAGGAGTTTGGAGGTCTTCTAATTCTCAACCTTCTTCCCAAGCAGGAGATCCTATACCAAAGGTCTTCAAAGTTGACAAATTTAAGACTTGTGGACTTCAATTCCCAGAATTCCTGAGCTAACATGACTGGAGAAGGAATTCTGGGAGTTGAAGTCCACAAGTCTTAAAGCTGTCAAGTCTGAAAACCACTGTCCTATACCATTCCAGACAAATGGCTGTCCAATCTCTTAAGAACTTCCAGTGATGAAGCAACCACAACTTGTGGAGGCAAGCCATTCCATGGATTCATTGTTCTCACCGATAGGAATTTTCTCCCTAAGTTTTTTTTTTAATAGAATAGAATTCTTTATTGACCAAGTGTGATTGGACACACAAAGGAATTTGTCTTGGTGCAAATGTTCTCAATGTACATAAAAAGAAAAGATACATTCATCAAGAATCATAAGGTACAACATTTGATGATAGTCATAGGGTACAATAAGTAATCAAACCATACTAGGAGACAATCAATATAAATCGTAAGGATACAAGCAACAAAGTTACAATAATAGAGTCATAAGTGGGAGGGGATGAGTGATAGGAATGATGAGAAGATTAATAATAATTCTAGCTTGGATCTCTGTCTAATGATCTTCCACCAGTTACTTTTTGTCCTGCCCTCAGGTGTGTTGGAGATTGATCTTCTCTTCTCTGTGACAGCCCCTTAGATACTGGAAGACTGCTGTCATATCACCCCTAGTCCATCTCTTCGTTAGACTTGACATACCCAGTTCCCTCAATCGTTCATCATATGGTTTAGCCTCTAGCATCCTAATAATCTTTGTTGCTGCTCTCTGCACTCTTTCTAGGGTCTCTTAACTTCTTTTTTGTATCCTATGACCAGATATAATCAGGTACTGGTAGATGTAAGTGGAGAGAATTGGTCCTGCAGGAATGGCATGGCATCAGAGAGTCCATTTAGCAGCTAGTTAGATACTAACAAGGAGATGGATTCAACGTAATAGTTTCATAGCACATACATGTCCTTATCAAGAGAATGAATAATAGTGGTGGGATTCAATAATTTTTTAACTACCGGTTCTGTAGGCGTGGCTTGGTGGGTGTGGCTTGGTGGGCATGGCAGGGGAAGGATATTGTAAAATCTCCATTCCCACCCCACTCCTGGGGGAAGGTTACTGCAAAATCCTCATTCCCTCCCCACCCCACTAACCTGCTTTCCAGCTCTGTTCTCCTGTGCAGAGCAACAAAAGAAGACCCAGCTGATCAGCTGGGAGTCAGGAGGCAGAGCTCAGATGGGGGCCGGCCAGTCAGAGGTGGTATTTGCTGGTTCTCTGAACTACTCAAAATTTCTTCTACCGGTTCTCCAGAACTGGTCAGAACCTGCTGAATACCACCTCTGCTGTGTATTTGTGTGTGTGTGTTTGTGTAGCTTTGGGGGGGGGAGGAGAGAAATGCAGGAGGCCATACGTGCAGTGTAGATGTTCCCTCAAAGCTGCAGCACCTCACTTTTTTTTAATTAAAAAGGGAAATTGAATCTCTGCATCCATTTTTCATTGCAAGAGCCATAAAACATTGGCTGCTCTGGACGGATGGAGTGTGTGAATCTGTTATGTGTAGCTTTAGGGGGGGGGAGAGTGAGAAATGCAGGAGGCCATACGTGCAGTGTAGATGTTCCCTCAAAGCTGCAGCTTTTAAACCCTCACTTTTTTTTTAATTAAAAAGGGAAATTGAATCTCTGCATCCATTTTTCATTGCAAGAGCCATAAAACATTGGCTGCTCTGGACGGATGGAGTACAGTTTTCTCCTCTTGCTAATTATAAAAAAATAATGCCAGACAGGAAAGCAAAAAAGAAAAAGAAAGAATCTGGAGGAGGGAGGTTATGATTTCTTGCATTAAACAAATTTTATAGCCGCAAAGAGTTTTAGGGTCTCTATTTGCAGGAGTGGATGAGTGCCAGCTTGCTATCATTAAATCTGTCAATCCCAGATCTGAGCTGTGCTTATGCAGAGTGCATATAAATAAAATACAGGAGGCTATTAAAGATGTTGCCAGGTTTCATAGAACTCTTGTTGCTTACCTGAGCTAGATCAACAAGAACCAAGACCGCTGTTTTCCCTTTATGAAATTTGACATTTGCAAGGGTCAAGCCAGTGGTGGAATGCTGCCAGTCTAACAAGTGGTGTCATGCCCCTGTCGGAATCTGATTCAGAGGGGGAGGTTGAGCAGCTGACAGGGAGTGGGAGTGTGGCTCCATTGGCTGTGGAAGAAACTGGAAAAGGGCACAGTCCATCTGGGCAGAGCTGGGGAGAGGTAGAGCAATGGAGAGGGAGTTCAGAGGAAGACTCAGGCCCACCCCCTCTTCATCCCAGGGCACGCAGGGAGGAACGGAGAAGGGAACAACATGAGTTGCATGGCTTACGGGGGAGGAAAGGGCCCTGATTCCCTTCATTAGCTGCAGCTGGGAACAGTGTTTAAAAAGGGAAGCTGCGTGCAGCAAGCTGTTGGGAGCAAATTGTGAATTTATCTGGTATCATCGTGGCTTATCTGGGTTCCTGGCTTCTTCCCAACTGTGTGTGTTTTGCTGTGCTCTCAAATCTGCAATTCCTTCTCCTGTCCTGTCAAGTTAATTACTGCAGCGTGGTTTGTTTGGATTTTTAGTTACAGTTTGTATGTACTTAGTTTTTGGACTGAATTTTCTCCACTTAAAGGCTCCTGGGAGAGTTTTTTTTTCCAACCAAAGGTAACTGGACATTTGGGGCAAGGTAGGAAGTATTAAAGGGACTTTTCTTACTTATGTGACTGTGTTGCCTTTGTGCCACGCCCCGGGTCATCACAAGTGGTTTGCTAAAGCTCTACGTGCATGAACAACTTTCAAAAATTCTTACCTTCAATGTTACTTCGGGGAAGTAACACAGCCGAGGCGCGGCAATCCGCTCTGCTGTGCGAATCAGCTGAGCAGGTATAGCACAGTGGTGGGCGGGTGGACTGATTCGGAGCCAGCTGATCATTGGAGCTAGGGGTCTGGCTGAATCGGTCCGAACTGGCAGAATCCCACCCCTATGTCAAGCATGGGGATTCGTGGAATACTACCACAGATTATAATAGATAATCAGAGTTGGAAGGGACCTTGTAGGTCATCTAGTCCAACCCCCCTGCCCAAGTGGGAGACCCTACACCATTTCTGACAAATGGCAGAAATACTAGATAATTACAATACTAGATAACACAGTATCAACAGTAGAGACCTTCAAATTTCTAGGTTCTATCATATCACAAGACCTAAAATGGACACCTAACATCAAAAACGTCATCAAATAAGCACAACATAGAATGTTCTTTCTGTGCCAACTCAGAAAGCTCAAACTGTCCAAGCAGCTGCTGATCCAGTTCTACAGAGGAAATATGGAGTCTATCATCTGCACCTCTATAATTGTCTGGTTTGGTTCTGCAACCCAACAAGACAGACACAGACTTCAGAGAGTAATTAGGACTGCAGAAAAAATAATTACTACCAACCTGCCTTCCATTGAGGACAAGTATACTGCAAGAGTCAAAAAGAGGGCTGTGAAAATATTTGAAGACCCCTCACATCTTGGACATAAACTGTTTCAACTCCTACCCTCAAAACGAAGCTATAGAGCACTGCACACCAGAACAACTAGACACAAGGACAGTTTTTTCCCCGAACGCCATCACTCTGCTAAACAAATAATTCCCTCAACACTGTTCAACTATTACAAAGTCTGCATTGCTATTACTGTTAATCTTCTCATCACTCCTTATCACCCATCCCTTCCCACTTGTGATTGTATGACTGTAACTTTGTTGCTTGTATCCTTACGATTTTTATTGACTGTTTCCTAGTATGATTTGATTGCTAATTGTAACCTATGACTATCATTAAGTGTTGCATCTTATGATTCTTGACTCTTGACGAAGGTATCTTTTCTTTTTATGTACATTGAGAGCATTTGCACCAAGACAAATTCCTTGTGTGCCCAATCACACTTGGCCAATAAAGAATTCTATTCCAAATATCCAGTGATGAATTGAGCCTCTTCTTCTGTGTGGCTCACAGTTAGCAGTAGTAAAATTCTGATTTCCTATAATAATGAGTGCCTAATAACCCATGAAAAGACTACAAAATATGGAATTCAATGGTATTTATTTATTTTATTTTTAATTACATTTATATGCCACCCTTCTCCGGAGACTCAGGGCGGCTTACAATTTTTGGAGCACAACCCAATGCGCTCAGCAATAGCCTTCATTCCATTGTATATGCCTGCTTATTACTAAGCGGCATTTTTACAAAGTCAGCTTATTGCCCCCAACAATCTTGGGTCCTCAATTTACCTACCCCGAGAGGATGGAAGGCTGAGTCAACCTTGAGCCTGATGGGATTCGAGCCTGCAGTAATTGCAGGCAGCTGGAATTAAGTGTTAGGCATTTAACAGCCTGCACCACCAAGGCCCTATAATCAACATATAGGTAGACATCAACTTATGAGCACAATTGAGACCAGAATTTCCATTGTTAAGCAAGCTGGTTGTTACATGAGTAACATGCCCAATTGTAAGACATTTTTTTTGCCAAGGTTGTTAAGTGAATCCCTGCAGTTGTTAAGTGAATCGTGTGGCTTTTGAGCGAATCCAGCTTTCCTCATTGGCTTTTCTTGGCAGAAGCTGGCTGGGAAGATCGTAAATGATGATCGCATGACCCCAGGAGGCTGCAACCATTCTAAATACATGCCAGATGCCAAGAAAACCAAACTTTGATCATGTGACTGTGTGAGGATGCTGATGTCAGTTGTAAGTGTGACTGTAAACTACATTTTTTTCAGTGCCTTTGTAACTTCGAACACTTGTAAAATGAAGGATAGTTTCCATCCATTTCTTTTCTTTCCTTATTTTCCAAAGCACCAAAGGGCAGGACAAGAAACAATGGATGGAAACTGATCAAGGAGAGAAGCAACCTGGAATTGAGGAGAAACTTCCTAACAGTGAGGACCAGAGGTGGTATTCAGCAGGTTCTGACCAGTTCTGGAGAACTGGTAGCAGAAATTTTGAGTAGTTCGGAGAACTGGCAAATCCCACCTCTGACTGGCCCTGCTCCCATCTCTTCCCTGCCTCCTGAATCCCAGCTGATCGGCTGGGTCTTCTTTGGTTGCCCTGCACAGGAGAATGGAGCTGAAAAGCAGGTTAGTGGGGTGGGGAGGGAATGAGGATTTTGCAGTAACCTTCCCCTCCCACGCTCCCCAAGCCACGCCCACAGAACCGGTAGTAAAACAATTTGAATTCCAACACTGGTGAGGACAATTAACAAGTAGAACAGTTTGCCTTCAGAAGTTGTGGGTACTCCACCACTGGAGGTTTTTAAGAAGAGACTGGACAGCCACTTGTCTGAAGTAGTATAGGGACTCCTGCATGAGCAGGGGGTTGGACTAGAAGACCTCCAAGGTCCCTTCCAACTTTGTTATTTTGTTAGACACAACCTGAGGGAACAGCAGAAACTCACACATGCACAATCATGCCAAGCTATTTTCTATTCTATTCTGTAGGAAGTTAGCAGTTTCCAGTGTCTTTTTCCCCACTTGGAACTGAACCCAGGAGGATAATTCTTCCAACAATTCTCCAAAGCACCAGAGGGCAGGACAAAAAGCAATAGATGGAAACCAGGGGTGGGATCCGACCGGTGTAACTACCGGTTCGGTGATTTTACATTTTGCTGCATGTGTGTGTGTGTATAGTCATCAGCTAGCTTCCTGGACAGCTGAGCAGCGCTGCACGCGGGTGCGCAGTGGTTGAAAAAGGACTTTTTTTTCCTGCTTTTTCAACCGCAGCTGTGTCACGCAAAGCAGCTGCGGTTGAAAAAGCAGGAAATAAAGGTCAGAAGAAGGCGGGTGCGCCAAAACAGCAGCAGACATAGAACCAGTTCTATGTATGCTCTCTGTCTGCTGCTCTTCAGAGCTACCGGTTCTTCAGAGGTGGACAGAACCGGTAGAATCCCACCCCTGATGGAAACTCATCAAATAGAGAAGCAACTGGGAATTAAGGAAGGACTTCCTAACAGTGAGGACAATTAACCAGTGGAACAGAAGTTGCCTTCAGAAGTTGTGGGAGCTCCAACATTGGAAGTTGTTGTTGTTTTTTTTAAAGAAGACTGGACAATCATTTGTCTTAAATGGTATGGGGTTTCATACCTAAGCAGGGGGTTGGACTAGATGACCTCCAAGGTCCCTTCCAGCTCTATTGTGATTGATTGATTGATTGATTGATATTGATTGGCTGGTTGTTAGTCAAGGAGTACCTGACCATGGGCTTGTTTCGGAACACAACTACAAACTTTTTTCCTTTCTGCCTAAACATAAACATAAACTCATACCCTCATACCAGCCTTGGTAGCTCAGGCTGTTAAATGCCTGCTCTTAAGATCCAGCTGTCTACAATTACTGTAGGCTCGAATCCCACCAGGCTCAAGGTTGACTCAGCCTTCCATCCTCTTGGGGTAGGTAAATTGAGGACCCAAGATTGTTGGGGGCAATAAGCTGACTTTGTAAAAATGCCGCTTAGTAATAAGCAGGCATATACAATGGAATGAAGGCTATTGCTGAGCACACTGGGTTGTGCTCCAAAAATTGTAAGCCACCCTGAGTCTTCGGAGAAGGGCGGCATATAAATGTAATTTAAAAAAAAATTGTGGCTATCTTGCCTGTATGTGCAGATCAGTGTTTTTCAACCTTGGCAACTTTAAGTTGCATGGACCTCCACACCATGAATTCTGGGAATTGAAGTCCACACAGCTTAAAGTCACCAAAATTGAGAAACACTGGTGGAGATGGAGATTTGCAATCTCTTGAAGCGGGTTGGACTAGAAGACCTCCAAGGCCCCTTCCAGCTCTATTCGGATTCAACCATCCCTTGCTTCTTGCCTTGCCTTCAGGTGTTTTGGAGAATAGCTTGACTTTCTCTTCTTTGCCGCAGCTCCTCAGAGGTTGAAACGCCACTGTTCGCCTTACACATAACCGGCTCCAGGTGGCTTACAAATCTCAAGATCTTATGATTTATATATTAGAATAATAAAGTTGGAAGGGACCTTGGAGGTCTTCTAGTCCAACTCCCTGCTTAGGCAGGAAACCCCACACCATTTCAGAGAAATGTTTATCCAATTTCTTCTTAAAAACTTCCAGTGTTGGAGCATTTGAGCTGTGGTGGCACAGTGCTTAAAGTACAGTACTGCAGGCTACTTCTGCTGACTGCCGGTTGCCTGCAATTTGGCAGTTCAAATCTCAAAAGGCTCAAGGTTGACTCAGCCTTCCGAGGTTGGTAAAATGAGGACCCAGATTGTTGGAGGCAATAGGCTGACTCTGTAAACCACTTAGAGAGGGCTGTAAAAGCACTGTGAAGCGGTATATAAGTCTAAGTGCTATTGCTATTTACAACTTCTGGAGGAAAATTGTTCCACTGATTAATTGTTCTAACGGTCAGGAAAGTTGTCCTTAGTTCTAGGTTGCTTCTCTCCTAGATTAGTTTCCACCCATTGCTTCCTGTCCTACCTTGAGGTGCTTTGGAGAATAGTTTGACTCCCCCTTCTTTGTGGCAGCCCTTGAGATAATGGATCACAGTATCATGCCACCCCTAGTCAGAGGTGGTATTCAGCTGGTTCAGACCGATTCTGGCGTATGGATAGCAGAAATTTTGACTAGTTCGGAGAACCGGCAACTACCACCTCTGGCTGGCCCCAAACCATTGCTTATCCTAGGTATCTCTCCCATCCAACCACTAGCCTCAACCAATCCTGTTTAGCATCTTCTTCTTTTGGTCAGCTGAGAAATATTCATGAAAAATTCTCTTCTCTGTGATTCAGCCTCGGTTACAATAGTTAAAAGTGCTTCTCTGTCATGCTGCCAAGAACACCACACAAGGACTACTGTGCTGCTTGCAGGAAAATTGATGACACAGTCACTGCAAGCTCCCTTAGGGAGAGGCCAAGTATATTTTAAAAAGGATGAAATAGAAGTCATGTTTTCATTCTTACCGGGAAGGGAGAAAATGTTAATTTAAGAAAGGGGGAGAAAGGGAGAGCGACCATCGAAAGGGGACTAACCACAAACACAGAGACTAATAGGAAGCCACAGAGATGACCTTGGAGGAACACTTCAGAGACAATTACAGCAAGGTGTGAAAAAGCAGGCTTTAAGCCCAGGAAATATGGAAAGTGTTAGAAAGAGATCGAGATTAGCAAAGATGCTTAAAAATTTGTCTGCCAGATGTTGGAAATGTAACCAGACCCTGGGCACGTATTATCACAGGCCATACATGGTTAGAAAAAAAATGTTAAAGCAGCACATAGATTATAAGCCAGAAATAGTTTTATTAGGCAATAGTACCGGAAAAGTATGATGAAGAATACATCAGAGGTTGTATTCAGCAGGTTCTCACCCCAGTTTGGAGAACCAGACTGGAGGTTTTACAGTAGTAAAAAAAATTTGAATCCCACCACTGGAATACATATTTAACATTACATGTATTGACAGCAAGAATTTGCACAGTACTGGAAACATGAAGAAACTCCTACAGAAGATGTAAATAAAAAAAAAATTAGATTGTGCAGAAATGGACAGACTGACTTTAAAGATAAGAGAAAAAGAAGATACAGAGTATTTTAGAACACGGGATTTGTTTTACAAATGGTTGGATAATAGAGGTGGAAATTAGGAGCGAGGAAAGTATTATTATATATTCAAAATGATCCAGACAATACACTGCTCACCAAGCATTTATGTATGTAAAGTGAAAATGTATAAATAAACTGTTAAAAAGAAAGAAAGAAAGAGACTGAGATTGACTCTCTACATTGACTCTATGGCAGGGGTGTCAAACTCAAGGCCCACAGGCAGGACCTGGCCCATGGGGTACTTAGTTCTGGCCCATGGGGCTGGCCTGGAAACAGCAAAGGACCAGCCCGTGGTGTCTCTGCAGGTGAAAAGGGAGCTCGGGGGGGCACGCTGCCACCCCAAGCTCCATTTTTGCTTGGAAGAGGGCTGCAGGGAGCCATCACAGCCCAAAACTGGGAGGGTCCACGTACAGCCCACGCAAGCTCCATTTTAGCTGACAGAGAGCTATCAAAACAAACTAAAAACAAAGCCAAAGGAGAAATTTTTGCATTTATTTATTTATTAAATTTATATCCCGCCTCTCTTCCCCCATCGGTGAACTCGATTTGAGCATCCAAGAAGGGACAGGAAAGAACAGGAAGGGACAGGAAGGGACAGGAAAGGAGAAAGGGAAAGAGGGAAGAAAAAGAAGGGAAGATAGGAAGAGAGCAAGGAAGGGAAAATAAGGAGAGAGGGGAAGGAAGAAGAAAGGAGAATGAAGAGGGAAGGAAAAAGGGAAGGAAGGAAGGAAGGAAGGAAGGAAGGAAGGAAGGAAGGAAGGAAGGAAGGAAGGAAGGAAGGAAGGAAGGAGATTATAATGAGAATGAGGGAGGGTCTCAGGGAAGTCCTGCCTTGGCATTTGGCCACCACAGGTGCCCTTGACACGAGTGACATCGAGCTGGGCATGCCCCCAATGGCCACCCATGGCACTCCAAGGTCAAACTCAACCCTGATGAGATCCTCAATGAAACTGAGTTTGACACCCCTGCTCTATGAGATGGCAGACAGAGGGAGGGTTTTACAGCATTTCCACTGTCAGCTCGATTCTCTAGCTTTAAGCTCGCAGTAGCCTTGCTTCTGTTTCTAAATGCACACACTCTCATCAACCTTGGTGGGCAACATCACATTAGCACACCAGCTATAAGGCTAGACAGCTGAGTTGAATGCCAAACTCCTGTAGTTGAAAAAGTAAGTTAAGCAGTAACTGTGTAACCAGTCCTTTCCCTCCACACATTGACAGTACAAGCTCATTTCAAGAGAGCAATGTAGGTGCTTTCCTATGCCTTCCTATGCCTGCTTTTGAGTTGCCATAAACAAGGGAGGGGGCAATCTGAAGGGCCAGTATGGCAGTTTAAAACCAGAAGTACATTCCTCGCTTATCTTACAAAGGCTACCGGATCTTCTGCCTGTGAAAATCCTTCATTGGAGAATGTGATTGATGACACCCAGCCTATGAATGTGTTTCATTGGAGAATCTGATTTATGAAACACCCGGGGGGGGGGGAACAGGGTCACAGGTGACTGTGTATTATGTATGCCAGAGTTGGCTTCATTTAGACTAATGCCGACATTTTGCTCCTAATAAATCTTTGGATTCTTTTGAAGCTTGGTTCGAGGCTGATGATTTAATTAGGGCAATCGCCAGAACCCTGACAGTAGGTTACAAACAAGAATGTCAAGTGCCAAGGAAATTAGGAGATTCAGGCAGTTCAAATGAGTATAAAGATTTATCGCAAGCTTGAGCTCTCTACAAGAATCTGGCCAACTAATGGTCAAGGGAAATGAGTGGGAGATAAGAAGGCATTCAAGTTGGGCTAGACTTAGATCTCTTGTGGGCACACAGAGACTTGTGACTTCTGACATATTTGATCCCTCCCTCAGGCTTAGTTTAGTCATCTCCTACAAAGACAACTATCTCTGGACCACAATCTTTGGTCATCGCATCATGGTTTGCTAAGAAGAAGAAAACTGTATTTTCAAAACATTTTGCTTGGAATGATGGAGATTTGATTTGAATGAAAGAAGGAAATAAAATTTCAATTGGCTCTTTTTCAAGCCAATGACATTTCCATGGAAGCATCACTTATTAATCTCTTAATTTAATCCCATTTAATTGATTCAGTTAAGGCATCACCAAACACCAATTCAACTCTGTGGCTCTTTGCCTAGGACAGTGTAATGCTCCAGATTCTGCTAAAAAATTGTAGAATCATAGATTTGGAAGGGACTTAAGAAATGATCATGTACAACCCCCTGCACACTTCAGGATTTGCAATACCATCCCTGGAGATGACTATACAACCTCTGTTTGGAAACCTTCAGTGAAGAACAAGAACAAGAAACCACTACATACTGTAATGTGCTCCACTCATTGATAGCTCTTACGGTCAAGAAGTTCTTCCTAATATCTAATCTGTTTCTACGTCCTTCTACATTCTACCCATGAATCCGTACCAATCGGGCTTCTGGCCCGGGGTACAGCACGGAGACAGCATTGGTCGCGCTGATTGATGATCTCTCTAGGGCTTGGGACAGAGGTTTTTCCTCTGTCCTGGTCCTGTTAGATCTCTCAGCAGCTTTCAATACCATCGACCATGGTATCCTGTTGCGACGTCTCGGGGGGTTGGGAGTGGGAGACACTGTTTTACAGTGGTTCTCCTCCTACCTCTCGGGACGTTCGCAAACAGTGTTGGCAGGGGGGCAGAGGTCAACTCCAAGTTAACTCACTTGTGGGGTGCCCCAGGGGTCGGTCCTCTCACCCCTCCTGTTCAACATTTATATGAAGCTGCTGGGTGAGATCATCCGTGGCTTTGGGGTGAGTTATCATCAGTATGCTGATGATACACAGTTATACATCTCCACCCCAGGCCACATCAGTGATGCTCTCTCCGTGATGTCCTGTTGTCTGGAAGCGGTGCGGATCTGGATGGACAGGAACATGCTTCGACTCAATCCGGCCAAGACAGAGTGGTTGTGCATACTGACATCTCAGTCCAGCTTGGATATTCCATCTTTGGTCATGGGGGAGGAGGTGTTGCCCCCCGTGGATAGGGCACGGAATCTGGGGGTCCTCCTGGACCCACGGCTCAAATTGGAGGAGCAGGTGGGGGCTGTGGCAAGGGGGGCCTTTGCCCAGATCCGGCTGGTTCGCCAGTTGCGCCCATACCTGGACCGAGAACTAGCTGGAAACCCTGATATGGATCATTGGAACTCTGGACTGAATTTGACTATTGTTCTGCACGTTCCTCTATTAAAGGTAAGTCAAACAATTCAAATAAGCTTCTTCCAGAGTTTGCATTCCTTGTCTGCTATTATCTCCTTGATCTTGAGTAAACTGTTGCTATTTCTATAGCAACTGTGTGTGTGAAAGTATATAATCGAAACCAGAAGCAGGATACTATGTACATAGCTCTTCTCTGTAACTTTTGAAAACATCTGTATCTTGTGAGACCAACTATAGAAAGCTGCCATGCAATCCTGGGAAGAAATATGGCTACTTTAAAGAGCTGCAGACAGATAATAAATTCACAGTCCTACCTGTCAAAAGCACATTTTCCAAATTATTTCCTAAGCCTTGTTCAACCCTTCTGGGAGAGATATCTTGGCAGGGCTCCTTCATAAAAAGGTCTCATGCAACTTTTAGGCTGCTCTTGAAAACCCCTTCGTAGAATGACACCATGGTGTAAGTTCACAATTAAGCAATTATGAGGTGGTCAGGGGAATTCTTTTCTGAACTGCTTTATAATATGAAGCATAGGATTCTTTAAATGAGGCCAAGGGAGTGGCCACAGCTCAGTGGTCAAGTAGATGCTTAACTTGCAGAAGGTGTCAAGTTTAATATCCAACATTTATTTATTGATTTGATTTATACCACATTTTTTCTGCTCTGGCAAGTGCTCAAGGTGAATATCTTGAGGAGCTGGGGAAGTGAGGAGAGTCTCTATCACTATCTTGACTTTACTGGAAAGAAATTTTGGCAATTGTCTGAATTTATCTGGAGGTTATCTATTGTGGAAATCTGCTTTAGTGGTTAGCATATCTAGACCAGGGGTTGCCAACCTTTTGGACCTCAGGGACCACCAAACTCATAATTTTAAATCCCACAGATTAGAGACCCTGGGAAAATCCCCCAAAAAAGTCTGCAGGAAAATCCCCCACCCCGTTTTCCTACTGATCAATCATTCTTCATTTGGGATCACAGGATACCATCTCCAGCTTCATTCTCAGGGTGGGGGAGGGAGAGACTTTTGGCTTCATGCAAGGAAAGCAGCAGAAGCAGCAGAAGTCTTTCTTTCTCTCCCCCAAATTCCACCAGAAATGAGTCTTTGTGGGACTTGTCACATTGGGGCAGCCTCTTGGAGCAGGATGCCTTGCAGGGTCCCAAAGACTCATTTCTGGTGGAGTTTGGGGGAGAGAAAGACAGACTTTTGCTGCTTTCCTTGCATGCAGCCAAAAGCAAAAGAAGAAAGAAGTGGAAAGAAGCAGCCCAGTGGCCAGGCGAGGCGCGTGGGGCAAGTTCCCCTCCTCTGTCCTTTCCTCCCTCTCCTCACTACTTCGTGTTGTTCATAATACAAGTGACACAAGCCTTATGTTCCCGCGGGCCATGTGGGCAGTGCAGCCTTGTGTTCCCACGCAGCCTGGATTAATTGCTTTGGTGGATGCTTTGGGGTGACATTTCTCTGTGGAACACCAAAATTTTCTCACAGACAACCAGTGGTCCCCGGCCCACTGGTTGGCGACCACTGAGCTAAGTGGTTGGTTAGAAGAACAGGGTCTATGACAATTCACCACAGCCAACTTGTCACAGCCAACATGCTATGGCCAATTTTCCATGGCCAACTTATCATAACCAACTCACTGCTGGGCAACTCACCACAGTCAACTCACCACAGGACAACTTCACTGCAGGACAAGTGTTACACTAATATCACATGCCAACTTTTCACAACCTCACCACTTCTGGAGGCAACTTGTTCCACTGATTAATTGTTCTGTCAGGAAATTTCTTCTTAGTTCTAGGTTGCTTCTCTCCTTGATTAGTTTCCACCTATTGCTTCGTGTCCTGCCTTCAGGTGCTTTGGAGAATAGCTTGACTCTCTTTTCTTTGTGGCAGCCCCTGAGATATTGGAAGACTGCAATCATGTCACCCCTAGTCCTTCTTTTCTAGCTTAATGAAAAGAAGGACCAGGGGTGACATGACAACAGTATGGTGGTAAGTATCTTTTCTGAGGAGAATTATCATTTCCATAAGTTGGACCATAATGAAGGCTGAGCACCAAAGAATGGAGGCCTTTGAACTATGGTGCTGGAGAAGACACCTGTGAGTCCCTTGGACTGCAAGGTGATCAAATCAGTCAGTCCTAGAGGAGATCAACCCTGACTAGAGGAGATCAACCCATCCTGAAGATGAAACTCAAAGACTTTGGCCACCTCATGAGAAGGAAGGACTTGCTGGAGAAGAGCCTAATGCTGGGAAAGATTGAGGGCAAAAGAAGAAGGAGATGACAGAGAATGAGGCGGCTGGATGGAATCCCTGAAGCAGTAGACGTAAGCTTAAATGGACTCCAGAAGATGGTAGAGGACAGGAAGGCCTGGAGGAATGTTGTCCATGGGGTCCCGATCAGGGGTGGGATTCTACCAGTTCACACCTATTCGCTAGAACCGGTTGTTAACATTCTAAGCAGTTCGGAGAACCAGTTGTTAGAAGAAATTACTGGTCTAATCGTGTAAGGAAGGCAGGAAGGAAACATTCTGGTGTTGCTTACAGAAACTGCCCCTCCATTAACCCTTATTACATTCTTGGCAGGACTAGACTTCCTGTCTCAGGAACCTCTCTGGAGTTTTTTCCCCCTCCTTTGCTGGTACTTTGCTGGTCATGTTATTGGCTGGGCGTGGCCAACTCAATATCACTCACATCAAGGCACGCATCTCCTCGCCTGGCCTCTCGTGACTCTGGGGTTGCTGCAAGAGTCGTAAGTGTGAAAAACGGTCATAAGTCACTTTTTTCAGTGCCATTGTAACTTTGAATGGTCACTCCACACAAGCAAAGTGCCAGCAAAGGAGGGGGAAAAAAACTCCAGAGAAGTTCCTGAGGCAAGAAGTCTAGTCCTGCCAAGAATGTAATAAGGGTTAACGGAGAGGCAGTTTCTGTAAGCAGAATGTTTCCTTCCTGCCTTCCTTACAGGATTAGGCCAGTAATTTCTTCTAACAACTGGTTCTCCGAACTGCTTAGAATGTTAGCAACCGGTTCTAGCGAATAGGTGTGAACTGGTAGAATCTCACCCCTGCTCTTACTGCTAGAAAATTTCTCTTTACTTCTAGGTTGAATCTCTCTTTAACAAGTTTCCATCCATGACCTCTGGTGCTTTGGAAAATAAGTCAATTCCTTTTCTCTGTGACAGCCTCTCACGTACTGGAAGACAGTTATTATGTCTCCTCTAATCTTTCTCTCGGATAACAATTTTGGCTGAATCCTGCCCATGTTTTTATAGGAAGACCTTCCCACCAACTGATACTATGAAAACTCACTCTTCTGTAAGGAAATCGCAAGAGTACTTAGACTTATATATCGCTTCATAGTGCTTTCAAGCTCTCTCTAAGCAGGCCAAACTGTTTTATTTGTGTTTTTCCTGGAAAAAGCTTGCATACAAACACAATTGTGTACACTTGTTTTTATACAGAATCTCCAGAGCTTTAAAATCACAAGCTGCACTCACAGTCAGCTCCATTTATTTATGCAAGAGAGCCTAGCCTTAAAAGGTGGAGTCAAGAGAGGAATCAGCCTGGAATCTTTACGTTCCCACAAGCAGTCTAAATCCAAGCTCTCTTGAATTTCACTGACTCTTAAGGTAAAAGGTATAGGTTTCCCTCGCACATACATGCTAGTCATTTCTGGCTCTATGGGGTGGTGCTCATCTCCGTTACAAAGCCAAAGAGCCAGCACTGTCTGAAGACATCTCTGTGGTCATGTGGCTGGCATGATTAAATGCCAAAGGCTCATGGAACGCTGTTACCTTCCCACCAAAGTGGTCCCTATTTTTCTACTTGCATTTTTACATGCATTCGAACTGCTAGGTTGGCAGAAGCTGGGACAAGTAACGGGAGCTCACTCCGTTACGCGGCGCTAGGGATTTGAACCACCAAACTGCCGACCTTTCTGATCGACAAGCTCAGTCTTAGCCACTGAGCCACATCCCTCCATTGGCTCTTATCTAGCATCAATTTAGTGCAGACTCTTAAAATCACGTTAACTATGAAATCACAGGTTGCAATCACAGCCAGCTCCATTTATTTAAGCGAGAGAGCCTAGCCTTAAAAGTGCAGAGCCCATTTATCAACAAGCTCTACCATAAAGAGCTGCAGTGGCACAGTGGTTAGAGTACAGTACTGCAGGCTACTTCTGCTGACTGCTGGCTGCCTGCAATTTGGCAGTTCGAATCTCACCAGGCTCAAGGTTGACTCAGCCTTCCATCCTTCTGAGGTTGGTAAAATGAGGACTTAGATTGTTGGGGACAATAGGCTGACTCTGTAAACCAGTTTAAAAGGACTGTACTGCACTGTAAAGCGGTATGTAAGTCTAAGTGCTATTGCTATTGCTATCCAGTCCTAATTCTTACTTCTGGCTCATTGTCATGTACTTCCAGTTTGACCAAGCGATTTTTGCTTCAAATCCAGAGCTGAAAGGAATAGTTTGCTGGAAATAAACCTGCAGTCTTGCATGAACTAATCCAGAGGCATATATTTGAAAATCTGCAAAAGTTAAATTTAGGTGGTACAAACAAAAAACCACTCTACCCATCTTCAAACTGAAAATCCTCAGAGACACCAGAATTACAATACAGAGTCCAGTTTTTCCTTATGACCTCAGCACAACTACTAACAAGTGCCAACCTATTGTGTTCAAAATCTTTTTTCATCAACTGACGAAGGAAATGTTGTTTCGGTTCACCTCTGCTGCACATGAAAAAGCAGAGGATAAAAGGTACCAAGAGTGCTGTTTGCTAAATATAAAGTGAGATTCAATTTACTGTACTCTCCAGTAAGATGTTTCATAAAGGATGGATGTCAGCTTCTATATGTTGGATGGACAAAATGGTGGAAGGGACTTTGATCGTATGTTGTGCCCTAGCATTGTTTATTTTTTATTTCTTCATTTATTTATTTTCATCCCGTCTTTATTAAGGTCCTATTTTTTTATTTCTTCATTTATTTACTTTTATCCCACCTTTATTATGGTCTTGTTTTGGTCTGTTTTGGTCCTGTTTTTTTATAATCCTAGTAGCATGGTGCTAGGAAGAAAAATAAGATTCAAAGATGTGATGTTGAGCTATGTATAAAGAGGCTTGGATCAAGCATTTAGGATTTACAGTGAATGGACTATAGTTCAGAGTTGGATTAACTCTGCCATAGCCAGGTTAAAACTTTAGAGTGGTACGGTGGCCTAGAGGTGTTCTCGCCTCACAATCAGGAGGCTGATTGATACTAACAGAGGGATACAATCAAGATCAAAGGAGGTACTAATACCACTCTATAAAGCCTTAGTAACACCACACCTAGAGTACTGCATCCAGTTTTGGTCACCACATTATAAAAAAGATGTTGAGACTCTAGAAAAAGTGCAGAGAAGAGCAACCAGGATGATTAGGGGACTGGAGACTAAAACATACAAAGAATGGTTACAGGAACTGGGCCTGGCTAGTCTAGTGAAGAGAAGGACCAGGGGAGACAGGATAGCAGTCTTCCAATATTTGAGGGGCTGCCACAGAGAGGAAGGGGTCAAGCTATTTTCTAAAGCACCTGTAGGCCAGGCAAGGAACAATGGATGGAAACTGAACAAGGAGAGATTCAACCTGGAAATAAGGAGAAACTTTCTGACAGTGAGTACAATCAACCCATGGAACAGAAGTTGCCCTTGGAAGTTGTGGGAGCTTCATCACTGGAAGCTTTCAAGAAGAGACTGGACTGCCATTTGTCAGAAATGGTGTAGGGTCTCCTGCTTGGGCGGGAGGTTGGACTAGATGACCTACAAGGTCCCTTCCAACTCTGATTATCTGTTAGGCTGTGAGTTTGATCCTAGGCAGAGGCAGATGTTTCTCTCTCTGGACACATTGAGATTATATCTGCCGAATATAACTCCACACCGGTGACAGAAGGGCATCCAGCCAGTAAACACTTAGCTCCATTCAGTTGCCCAGACTCTGCCCTGCAAGGCATTATGGGGTCATTAAAAGATGATGATGATAGCCAGGTTAAAACTTTAGTCTGATGGAAAGTGTCCAGTTTTCACCGTTGAACTTAATTTTGTATTAATATAGAGGAAAGATTGACCTATATTATTCTAAACTGATGGAAAGTGTCCAGTTTCCATCTTTGAACTTAGCTTTTTTTTTAAAATTACATTTATATGCCTCCCTTCTCCGAAGACTCAGGGCAGCTTACAATTTTTGGAACACAACCCAATGCGCTCAGCAATAGCCTTCATTCCATTGTATATGCCTGCTTATTACTAAGCTGCATTTTTACAAAGTCAGCTTATTGGCCCCAACAATCTTGGGTCCTCAATTTACCTACCCCGAGAGGATGGAAGGCTGAGTCAACCTTGAGCCTGGTGGGATTTGAGCCTGCACTAATTGCAGGCAGTTGGAACTTAAGTGCTAGGCATTTAACAGCCTGCACTACCAAGGCCCTCTTTGTATAGAGAAAGGCTGACCTAGATTGTTTTATGGGGTTCTTGGTGCTCTCTGAGATGGTGGTTTTCTTCCAAACATTTCATTACCAAACTAGAGAACATCATCCTTGCCAGAAGGGAGTAGACTTTGCTTTCTGCTTATGTACTAGTAGCTCTCCTGATCAAGGGATAACCAGGAACATTCCCACCAAGACTGACAAGGCAAGCCACTAGTTTATAAACAGAATGCAAACCCCACTCCCTTTTAGCACTGAAGATGTTACCTAGTTTGGTAATCAAATGTCTGCAAGGAAACAACCCAGCTTAGAGATCACCAAGGATCCCACAGTTAAACCCTCAGCTACAAATATTCTCTTCTAACATTCTTGGAACTGCTGAAAGGAACTTCTAAAAGTTCCACACCCGTCTTCACTATTCAGGGCACAGATAAACCTCCCTGTGGCCTCAACGACTCTCGGAGAGAGTGCTAAGGACCAGATGACTGCAGGGAATATAAATCCTTCTGTTCTCACCATTCCATCAGAACTGAAGTAGCTTTTCGGATGAGAAGTGAAACCTCTTCAAGAAAGAACACAGAAGGCCCAGTTGCTCTCTTGAAAAAGCACCTTTGGGACAGTGCTCTAGAGGAGAAGACGCAACACCAACCAGGATTCTTAATTTTTACCACTTCAGCTGCAATGCCAGAGGCAGTTTCCCAGGCTGAGGTTCACCAGCACCAGAGATAAATGTTTCAAGGACTCCCTTTTTCAACATGCTCTCCATCACTTCCTCGAGGGGTTGGGGGGAAATTGATGTTGCAGCTACTCTGCAGCTTTATCTACAAATATCTCCTTTTTCTCTCAATAATCAGAGAAAGCGATTCCTCTGACACTTTGAGCAGGGGAAATAGGATAAGCAGCTTACTGTGGGCAAATGGGAAACTTTTGTTGATAGAAGAGTCTACTTGCACATACGTGTGTACTATCTAGGGATGAAACAGAAATTGGTCCAGGCTTTTGCAGGGTTGAAGTACTATAAACTGTCCTTCTACAGGTAAGTGGCCATGAAGCAAGGCTTTCCCAGCCAGAATTAGAATAGAATAATAACAGAACAGAATAGAATAAGAACAGAACAGAATAAGAACAGAACAGAACAAGTAGGATAGAAAGAACAGAATAGAATAAGAACAGAACAGAATAAGAACAGAACAGAATAAGAACAGAACAGAACAGAACAAGTAGGATAGAAAGAACAGAACAGAATAGAATAAGAACAGAATAGGATAAGATCACAGAATAGAATAAAATAAGAACAGAACAGAATAGAATAAGAACAGAGTAGAGTAGAGTAGAGTAAGAGTAGAGTAGAACAGAACAGAACAGAACAGGATTAGAATAAGAATGGAATAGAGTAGGATAGAATAGAATGGCATAAGAACAGAACAGAATAAGAATAGAACAGAATAGAATTAAAAACAGAACAGAATAAGAACAGAACAGAATAGAATAGAAAGAACAGAATAGAATAGAATAGAGTAGGAATAGAAACAGAACAGAATAGAATAAGAACAGAACAGAATAGAATAAGAACAGAGTAGAGTAGAATAGAACAGAACAGAACAGATTAGAATAAGAATGGAATAGAATTAGATAGAATAGAATGTTATAAGAAGAGAACAGAATAAGAACAGAACAGAACAGAATAAGAACAGAACAGAACAGAACAGGAATAGAAACAGAACAGAATAGAATAAGAACAGAGTAGAGTAGAATAGAACAGAACAGAACAGAACAGATTAGAATAAGAATGGAATAGAATAAGATAGAATAGAATGTTATAAGAAGAGAACAGAATAAGAACAGAACAGAATAGAATAAGAACAGAACAGAACAGAACAGAATGGAATGGAATAACAGAATTGGAAGGGACCTTGGAGGTCTTCTAGTCTGACCTGCTGCTTAGGCAGGGAATCCTATGCCATTTCAGACAAATGGTTGTCCAATCTCTTCTTAAAATCTTCCACTGTTTCAACTTCTGGAGGCAAGTTGTTCCACTGATTAATTGTTCTGTCAGGAAATTCTTCAGGAACAACATCTATTTGTAAAATTGGGGGGGGGGACCCTACATTTTGGGGGTGTTTGCTTAACTCTGCCTGAAACAATTAGGAGTAACACACAAGAAGGAAAATTAGGTTTTCAGACAGACATGAGAATATGTCTGACTATGAAAAGGTGTAGGAATGGGCATTAAAACCCCCCAATATTATGGAAAGTTGTGTTCAAAAGTTTTTGTTTCAGAATGTTTTGGGCAACAGATACATTTTTTCTTGTTTTCATTAAAAAAACAGGTCAGAGTAATGCTCCATTAATGCAGATGTTAATAAGGAATTAATTGATGTTGATCTTCACACTGACACTTCCATCATTTGTTATGTATTGTTCACAATTGTTAAGTAATGTTATTATTAAGATTTATTATATGCTCACTTCAAAAGACTCTGGGTGGTTTGCAACATATCAAATATGCAATTCAAACATAACAAAGAAACATAACGGCCTGGATAATAAAAAACAACTAAAACTACGTCAAAGCACAACAGGAGTTCCACAAACACCATCACCCTAAGACCGGAAAAGAAATCCAAGACTTAAGGGCCTTGTGCACTTAGAAAAGTTGCTGCCATTAAGTATTTCTTTTGGGGGTTTTCCTGCACTTTTATATTGGGCCTTTATTGTATTTGTAAGCCAGCAATTCACAGACTGTGGTGAGGTCAAAAGATAAGAAAGATGGAGAGAGAGAGAGACAGAGAGGCAGAGAGAGAGAGAGAGAGAAAGAGACAGGGAGAGAGAGAACACTGTTAATTATGGGGTCCTTAGTGTTTTCTGAACTTGGTCGTTTTCTTGCAAACATTTCATTGCCCAACTAGGTAACATCATCAGTTCTAGAAGGGTGTGGGGTTTGTTATCTCTTTATATACTTGCAAAGTCCGTGTTGGTGGGAGTGTTCTTGGTAGTTCCTTGATTAAGCTGTTGTTTACTGTTTACTGTTTGTCTGAGTTGGTAATTCCTTGATTAGGGTATTGTTTACTGCTTGCTATTAGCTCTGTTGGCTAAATACTCAAGAGTCCTCCCCACATCCCCAGTGAATCTGAGAGCAAGTACTCATGGAGAAAAATGAAATTACACTGGCAATTGTAATTCAGAATTCAGTTCCCGCTCTGAGCACTGAATGGGTAAGTTAATTTTGTCTTAATGGATGTAACAGGTGCGCTTCCCATTCAAGTAAAGTAATCTCTTAATGCAGACAGCAAGAGAGTTATGAATGGGACTGACTCCAGTTAAGATGAAGCAGTCAAAATAGAAATGTATTAAAAGGGAAACCCCACTTCTCAAAAACTATTTATTGTAGCTACTGCCTACATTTCTTGCCGGGATATTTGGGGAGCTGTAAGGATTGCATTTCACGGAAAATTATCTCACTGGAATTCAGAAATCCTGTGCCATTTAAGAGCTAATTAAATCCAGCCACAATCATCAAATCTGCCTCCAGTGGATCTTATTACCTGGCATCGTGGTTTGTTGCTGGGTGACTAGGCATGTCTTTGAATGATGAACAGAAACGTCATTACATAAAGATTTCTTTTGAAGGCCGTCAGACTTCATGCATTGGAAGGTAAGCACTGAAACGAGGACAAGAAAATTAAGCGGTGTTTATTGTCAAAAGAGAGCACCAAATATTATTCATAAATAAACATTGGTATGCTTTATAGTCCCTGGCAGGAGCAATGCATGATGAAAGCAAGTGTCATAGGTGGACCAAGAAGTATAATTTTTTTAAAATTACATTTATATGCCGCCCTTCTCCGAAGACTCAGGGCGGCTGACAATTTTTGGAGCGCAACCCAATACGCTCAGCAATAGCCTTCCTTCCATTGTATATGCCTGCTTATTACTAAGCGGCATTTTTACAAGGTCAGCTAATTGCCCCCAACAATCTTGGGTCCTCAATTTACCTACCCCGAGAGGATGGAAGGCTGAGTCAACCTTGAGCCTGGTGGGATTCGAGCCTACAGTAATTGTAGACAGCTGGATCTTAAGAGCAGGCATTTAACAGCCTGAGCCACCAAAGCTCATTGTTTGGAAAAAGTGCAGAGAAACGCAACTAAGATGATTAAAGGCCTGAAGACTAAAGCATATGAAGAATGGTTACAGGATTTGGGTTTGGCTAGTCTAGACTCCAGAGAAAAGAAGGACTAAGGGGGACACGATAGCAATATTCCAATATTTGAAGGGCTGCCATGAAGAGTGGGGGGCAGCTTATTTTTCAAAGCACCAGAGGGCAGGACAAGAAATGATGGATTGAAACTAACCAAAGAGAAGCAACCTGGAATTAAGGAGAAACTTCCTAACAGTTTGCCTTCAGACGTTGTGGGTACTTCATCACTGGAGGTTTTTAAGAAGAGACTGGACAGACATTTGTCTTAAATGGTTTAGGGTCTCCTGCCTGAGCAGGGGTTGGACTAGAAGACCTCCAAGGTCCCTTCCGGTTTCTATTCTACTCTATTCTGCTCTGCTTTACTCTACTACGCTATTAGTCTATTCCATATTCTATTCTATTCTATTCTTCTATTCTATTCTATTCTATTCTATTCTATTCTATTCCATTCCATTCCATTCCATTCCATTCCACTCCATATTTTCTATTCTATTCTATTCTATTCTATTCTATTCTATTCTATTCTATTCTATTCTATTCTATTCCATTCCATTCCATTCCATTCCATTCCATATTTTCTATTCTATTCTATTCTATTCTATTCTATTCTATTCCATTCCATTCCACTCCATTCTATTCTATTCTATTCTATTCTATTCTATTCCATTCCACTCCATATTTTCTATTCTATTCTATTCTATTCTATTCTATTCTATTCCATTCCACTCCATATTTTCTATTCTATTCTATTCTATTCTATTCTATTCTATTCTATTCTATTCTATTCCATTCCATTCCATTCCATTCCACTCCATATTTTCTATTCTATTCTATTCCATTCCATTCCATTCCACTCCATATTTTCTATTCTATTCTATTCTATTCTATTCTATTCTATTCTATTCTATTCTATTCTATTCTATTCTATGGCATCCCATCCCATCGATCATCTTTTGGTGATGGGAGAGGATACTTAGATGCAATGTTGATGTTTTTGATTAATATAAATAAATCTTCTTTTTCAAATCTCCTGCTAGCCTGACTCTTCCAAAGAAATGGACTGAGTGCACAACACTGGAAAAAAAGAAAAACCTCTGTATGTAATAGAAGCAATCTATCTTAAACTTAAATTATTTAGATTGTACAGTTGTCTCAAAGTTAAATTATTCAAACTGTAACAGCTTTCCCCCTTTTTTGTTATGAGGTGTTTGTTTGCATCAGGATAAGCTTTTTTTTAGAAAGCTGTCTCAAAAGGCCTCCTTTTGAAAAGCTGAGATTATTTAAATCCCACGCAAGCTGTAAATGCTACAGTGCAAGCTGGCTCTTTCAGCACCTTGGACAGGTATACAAGGAGCGGGGGTAGAGTTAATCCTATTAAATGCACGCAACTGAATAGAATGGAATGGTAACTTCAGTGGATTTTTAATGCAAGATATTATACTGGTTTTGTTAATTATTTTGAATTTTATGGAGAAGGGGTGCTTTGTTTATCTTGAGAAAAAGTTGCTGCAAAATGCAGAGGAGTAAATATAAATTGTGAAGAACTAAGTGGGTTTTCATTCCACACTTAAACACAAGCTTGTCAACCACATTTTAGAATCTACACAATAATTATTGTGGGTCACAAGGTTGCTTAGATCTAAACATATGGAATCAAACATATCATATCCAACACACTGTTCATGCCTTTTGTATGGCATTACAACTAATCTTAGTAGTCTGTAACTAAAAGATACAGCAAGGGTCTTCAAACTTGGCAACTTTAAGACTTCTGGACTTCAACTCCCAGAATTCTTGAACTAACATGACTGGAGGAGGAATTCTGGGAGTTGAAGTCCACAAGTCTTAAAGCTGTCAAGTTTGAAGACTCCTGAGATACAGCCATAACACTATATTACTGTATTATCACAATTTAGAATAGAATAGAGCTGGAAGGGACCTTGGAGGTCTTCTAATCCAGCCCCCTGCTCAAGCAGGAGATCCTACACCATCTCAGACAAGTGGACTGTCCTATCTCTTCTTAAAAACATCCAGTGATAAAGTGCCCACGATTTCTGAAGGCAAAGCTGTTCCACCGGTTAATTGTCCTCACTGTTAGGAAGTTTCTCCTTAATTCCAGGTTGCTTTGCTCTTAGATTAATTTCCAACCATTATTTCTTGTCCTGCCTTCTGGTGCTTTGGAGAATAATTTGAGAATATTTTTTTTCTTTTCTTGTAGTCAATCATGTCCAATTCTCAGACACTGCTTGGGTAATTCCCTGGTTTCCGGTGCATGCATGCGCACCAGCCAGCTGGTCTTCATGCACGCATGCATGCATGCCAGAAACTGGAACACCAGGTGGCTGGCGCAGATGCACACACCAGAAACCAGAAGCTCAGCTTCCTGGTACACACATGCTCATGCCGGGTAGCTTCTCTTCTGGTTTCCAGCATGCGTGCGCGCACGCTCTCATTTTTTTAAGGGCCTTGGTGGTACAGGCTGTTAATAGCCTAGCACTTAGCTCCAGCTGCCTATAATTATTGCAGGCTCGAATCCCACCAGGCTCAAGATTGACTCAGCCTTCCATCCTCTCGGGGTAGGTAAAGTGAGGACCCAAGATTGTTGGGGGCAATTAGCTGACTTTGTAAAAATGCCGCTTAGTAATAAGCAGGCATATACAATGGAATGAAGGCTATTGCTGAGCACATTGGGTTGTATCCCAAAAATTGTAAGCTGCCCTGAGTCTCCAGAGAAGGGCGGGATATAAATATGAATAAAAATTAAAAAAAAATTTCAGCATTCGGTGCCGAAAAGGTCATACCCTTGTCCTCACACTGTAGATATCACTATAACTTACTGAATGATTACTTCATTAGCCCATGTTTCTGGGTTTCCACCATAAACAGAACTATAGGTAGCCCTCAATTTATGACCACAATTGAGCCTGAAATTTCTGTTGCTAAGTGAGGCAGTTGTTAAGTGAGTTTTGTTCCATCCTATGACATTTCTTGCCACAGTTGTTAAGTGAATCACTGCAATTGTTCAGTTAGAAACACGGTTGTTAAGTGAATCTGGCTTCCCATTGTCTTTGCTTGTTAGGAGGTGATCAAAGATGATCAGATAACCCTGGGATACTGCAACCGTCATAAGTATGGATCAGTTGCCAAGCATCTGAATTTTGGTTATCTGCCGATGGGGATGCTGCAATGGTCATATGTAAGTGTGAAAAATGGTCATGAGTCCCCTTTTTTCCAGTTCCATCGTAACTTTGAAGTATCACTCTTGAATTGTTGTCAGCTGAAGACTACCTATATACTTGTTGCTGAATGATAACTCTTAGCAACAAGCATGATCAGCATTGGGGCATCTGGGAACAGTATTTAGCCTTAATGTTCTGACCCACGCTTTTTTCCAAACACAATCAAACACAATCCAAAAGGAACAGAAACCTTGTAATGCTTTTACAAAATAATTAGCTGTGATAAGCACAAGTCTTGCCAAACTGTGCAAGACTTGCCAAAAGATAACAGACAAGAAATAATGTGAAAAATAAGAATCTTAAAACACAAACTCAAGATACTGGAATGTCCACAAGGCTGGAGTTTCAAAACGTCTTTGCCTTCTGCAAAGTACGTTCGTTTCACAGCTGGCTTTTATCTTCTTGAAAGAGGGGCCATTACCTTGCAGCCTTACTCCTGAGTTGCCCATGCTGTTGTAACTGCTCTTTCCTCCAAGCAATCCTATGCTGATGCGCATTTAGGACAGGCTTCTAGGGAACCTCCTCATCACTGCTGCCAGCCCCCACAATCTCTGAAGGCAGCAGTCCACTCCCTAATGGTCCTGGCCCCTCATCTGAGTCCTCGCTCTCCTCACCCATCCACACCTGCTACCGGCTAACCACAACACTCAGGTTCTACTTGAATTTTTCAAGAATCATTTCTGAGAGATGATTTGTGCCTGAACAGCCCTCCCCCTGTGAGAATCAAAGATATAGCTTAGTGATCTATTAGATTCAATAATCCCTATGGATGATAGCAGGCCCCAGAAGAAAGAGACATGAACCAAAGTTTTCAGCTAGGATGGTTTCAAAATATACCAGAACTATTTGTAAGCCTGCTGAGCCACTGCTATACTGTGAAAACATATTTTTGCAAAGTATGCACTTGGATGGATATGCTTAAAACAGGAAGAATGAAACTGTTGGGAATGAGGAACTGAAAATAATGTACATAAAGGTGTTTAAGGAAAGGGACAGTTGTGAAGCATATATGTGGTTAGAAGAAAAGTATAAAGGATAGGGTTGGAGATCAGCTCAGGGCCCTTTGATTTATGGCAGTCCTTGCAGGACCTGCTGTATGTCATTGGACCCCATTGCAATGGCTTATTAATGTAAGTGTTTTACTGCTATTGGCAGGTAAAAAGACCAAAGGAGGAGTTTGTTTTCTTTTTATGTTGTACAGGTCACCTTCAGGAAGTGAGGGGAGCTGAATGTCAACTAAAAAGATACTCCTTTGGTCTTTTTAGCTGTCAGAAAAAGGGAGTGGGGGAAAACAAGGCATTCTTGAAATGCCTAGATAATCACCCTGGTAGCCCAAAGTTGTTGGAGCATAAGAAGGTTATTGGAGAGCATGATGGATGACTCTTGGAGATGTATGTGTCCCATTGGAGAAGTCACATCCAGAGGGTGTGGGGGAAGACCAGGGTCAAGGGGGAAATGTATGATGTAATTTCGTATTGGCTGTACCCAGCCATATGCCAACATGGCAACCTCTAATAAATCAATTTTCTTTTCTCTGAGATGCGGCTAGAGACTTTTGATTTGAATGAGGATGAACTTGTTGGAGCCCCGACAGCTATTATATCTTTTATATCTATTCATTTCTTATGTTCCAAATTATTAGAAACAGTAAACCTCTGATCTTAAAGTATGAATTTTTGTTTGTGTTGCTGTCTGTTTCCTAGTGGTATTTTTTTATGACACCCCAAACCATGAAAGAAAATTGCAGTTCTTCCAAGCAGATTACTTGATTGTTCCGCAGTTATAGACAGAATCTTGCCAGAATGAAGCAGTTTGCTGTCTACATCTGAATTCTGGTCACGCAACCATGGGGATGCTGCAACAGTTGTAAGTACCAAAAACATAAATCCCTTTTTTTTTCAGTGCCGTTGCGACTTTGAATGGTCACTCAATGAATTGTGGTAAATTGAGGACTACCTGTATAAAGGGACCACAGGAGTTGGGGATGCACATCATGCTAAGCTAAAATGTGGTTGACAAGCTTGTGTTTAAGTGTGTCTTGTGAACTCTGTGTTTTAATGCTACCATCTCTTGTCTGGCCTTTTCCAGGAGGCATCTCCCTATGTGTTGGAGGTCACATCATTCAGAAATCCATGCTTCATACCCCAGCATGGAAGGGGATGGTTGTTTTACCTTACTGATATAACAGTAACAGAGTTGGAAGGGACTTTGGAGATTATCTAGTCTAACCCCCTGCTCTTGCAGGAGACCTACACTATTTCTGATAAATGCTATCCAGTCTCTTCTTAAAAGCATCCAGTGATGGGGCACCCACAATTTCCAAAGCCAATGTGTTCCACTGTTTAATTGTTCTCACTGTTAGGAATTTTCTCCTTAGTTCTAGGTTGCTTCTCTGCTTGGTTAGTTTCCATCCATTGTTTCTTGTCCTGCCTTCAGGAGCTTTGGTAAATAAGTTGGCCTCCTCTTCCTTGTTGCAGTCCTTCAAATATTAGAAGACTGTTATCATGTCATCCTTGGTCCTTAGGTATACTCAGTTCCTGCAATCGTTCTTTGTATGTTTTTCACTTTTAGGCATAATAGAATAGAATAGAATAGAATAGAATAGAATAGAATTCTTTATTGGCCAAGTGTGATTGGACACACAAGGAATTTGTCTTGGTGCAAATGTTCTCAATGTACATAAAAGAAAAGATACATTCGTCAAGAGTCAAGAATCATAAAGTACAACACTTAATGATAGTCATAGGGTACAATAAGCAGTCAAATCATACTAGGAAACAGTGAATATAAATTGTAAGGATACAAGCGACAAAGTTACAGTCATACAGTCACAAGTGGGAGGGGATGGGTGATAAGGAGTGATTAGAAGATTAATAGTAATAGTAGTGCAGACATTGTAAATAGTTGGACAGTGTTGAGGGAATTATTTGTTTAGCAGAGTGATGGCATTCGGGAAAAAAACCGTCCTTGTGTCTAGTTGTTCTGGTGTGCACTGCTCTATAGTGTTGTTTTGAGGGTAGGAGTTGAAACAGTTTGGTCCGGGATGTGAGGGGTCTGTAAATATTTTCACAGCCCTCTTTTTGACTTGGGCAGTATACAGGTCCTCAATGGAAGGCAGGTTGGTAGTAATTGTTTTTCTGCAGTCCTAATTACTCTCTGAAGTCTGTGTCTGTCTTGTTGGGTTGCAGAACCAAACCAGACAGTTATAGAGGTGCAGATGACAGACTCAGTAATTCCTCTGTAGAACTGTATCAGCAACTCCTTGGGCAGTTTGAGTTTTTTGAGTTGGCGCAGAAAAAACATTCTATGTTGTGCTTTTTTGATGACATTTTTTATGTTAGGCATCCATTTTAGGTCTTGTGATATGATAGAACCTAGAAATTTGAAGGTAATCATTTTTGTTGCTCTTCTCTGAATTCTCAACATCGCTTTTGTATTGGGGTGACCAAAACTGGATGTACTATTTTTAGTGTGACCTTTACAAGGCTTTGTAGAGTGGTACCACTACTTCACATGATTGTCATTGGTACTCCTCTTTGAATCAGTAAAGTAGATCATTACTCTCTCAATCTGGCATACAAAATGCTCCTTCATTCAAGCCATCCTAGCTTTGTTTATCCACAAGTCAATCCAGCAGCATTTAACAGAGCTGACTCCCATCTAAGTGAGCAGAGCATTTCAACCGTTGTCTCTTGGTATCAATCTCATCCATTCCAGCTGAAGGTATTTTTATTTTTTATTTGAAAGGCATCCATTTATCTTTCCCCCTCGAGCTGTCTACCCATAAGCCTCGGAAAATGCAACAGCTTGACCTATAAGGCTTCGGATAAAATCGTTCAGGCACTTATTTTAGAACGGAGCACTGACTGCTTGGAAATAACTCATGTGAGATTGACAGCTTTCGGCAGGGAACAGGAAGGAGACCAATTGCTCATTCCTGTGAAGTCCCAGCTGGTGTTTGCTGCAGCAGGCTCCTTCCCACATCTGTCACATAAGATCAGGAGTGCTGGCCTTCTGAAAGCCATTGACCAAGCCATCTTTTCTCATACCACCACCACCCAAAGTAGAAGCATGGTGGCTCAGTGGCTTAATGATGATGGAGATGGTCTCAACTCTAGTGGCTTGAACCCCAGTTCTATGTAGCAGGTTGAGCTCCTGTCACTCACCTCAGTTTTGGCCCATTTAACAGTTCGAAAGCACGTTCTATGCAAGTGGATAGGTAGGTACCACTTTGGTGGGAGATGAGCTGGTGCTCTGTGCAGGCAATCAGATTCCTGATGGTTCTGAACCTTTCCCAGTAGGAAGGGAGGGGTCTTGGGTGATGCTGCAGGAAGAATCACTATTTGGATCACATGACTATGGGGCTGCTGCAAAGGTCATAAATATGCATGTGTATATGAGTGTTATATATGTGCTTGGTAGATATACACTCTTTTGAGAGCAGGCAACAGAATTTCATTTTTAATGTGGGCCGGTGTGCTCACAGTAAAAAATAATAATAATAAAGTTATCTAAGTGCAAGGACTGGTCACAAGTCACAGTTTTCAGTGTTGTTGTGACTTTGAACAGTCACTAAATGAATGGTTGCAGGTTGAAGACTAGTAATAGCATTTAGACTTATATACCATCTCACAGTGCTTTTTATAGACCCCTCTAAGTGGTTTACAGAGTCAGTCTATTGCCCTTAACAATCTGGATCCTCACTTTACTGACCTGGGGAAAATGGAAGGCTGAGTCAACCTGGAACTGGTCAGGATCAAACCACTGGCAGTCGGCAGAATTAGCCTGCAGTAACACATCCTAACCACTGCGCTACCATGTAGTGTCGTTACTTATGACCACTGGCTGTTCCCCCACCCCCACCAAATTTGTAAGGTTTGATTGACACCATGTTATCTGGCCCTCCAGTTCTCTATACTATAGGTAGACGTCTGGCATATAGAGTTACAGTAAGTAGAGCTATTTTATTTTGTTTTTATTTTAATTTTTCTTTCCTTAAATTTGTATGCCAACCATCAAAGCAACTCTGAAAATCATGGGTGTTACTCTAGGAGACCTTAGGAAATTGTTGAGGATCATAATTTTTAAGGAACAGGAGAGAATTTGAAATGAACAAATAAAGGATAATGTGCATACATTTTGAAGACAGAGAAGTTCCCCAGGGATGGGCTCCAGTATGAACCCAAAAGCTTGGAGGAATAAACTTTTGGTCCTGGGGACCAACTCGGATTGGATCCTGATTTGCTTTATTTAACATAAATGAAGGCAGATATATGTGTCCCAGGATAACGTTGCATGACCCAATCTGGGTCATATTCTGGAGCAAGAGAAGTTCTCTAGAAGGATGGGCTCTATCATGAGTCCAAAAGTTCAGAAGACTAAACTTCTGTTTCTGGTGACTGACCCAGATTGGATCCTGATTTATTTAATTTTACTTACATCTACATTGTAACAAACTGGAACCTTCCACATCACCATTTCTATTAAACTTCAACTAAAGTTTTATTAAATAGGTTCATGCATTCCGGGAGTCCAAACATTAGACTGTAATTAATAACCACTCAATGCAATTTATTAAAGAGGTTAACAGCACCCACGGCAATCAAATAATCATTTAATGCTCAATCACTCAAATAATCACTTAATAGTCAATCACTCAAAGAATCACTTAATATTCAATCACTCAAAGAATCACTTAATATTCAATCTCTCCAGTCAACAGCCTACAGCCTAACACACACATTTTAAGCCATAAGCACTTCCAGGAAATCTCATGCTTTTGATTCGATGAAACATGTGTGAATTTTTGTCCAATATCTTTTAGCTGACCACCACATATGGTAAAATGTGCAAGACCGCCACATATGGTAATATGTTCCTGGTGTTTGATGACACTTCCAGCATTTGGTTGATTTATCTTTAAACATTTTTGCTAGTAACTTAATGTATAGTTCTGATCAGGGCTCTCCAACCTTGGCAACTTTAAGCCTGGTGGACTTCAACTCCCCAAAGCAAAGCTGGGGAAAGCAAATCTGGCTGGGGAATTCTGGGAGTTGAAGTCCGCCAGGCTGAAAGTTGCCAAGGTTGGAGACCCTTGGTGCAGATTCTTTGTGCCTGACAGTTTGCCCTTCGACTAATGACTCTGTTGGAATGGCAGCTGGTTTTTTTTCCCCAGACCTTCCCATCTCTAGGCAGGACTGTATGCATTTTGGAGCTACAATAAGAAATAACATAGGAATTAATATAGTGGCTAAGAATGAGCATTTTGGACCTAGAAAATCTCGGCTCCACTCTCACTTCAGTTGGGCCAACTACTCGTCTTGTAACCTTAGCCTCCCATCTGCAAAGGATTATTGAATTAATTGTCTGAGAAAAGCACTCAGAAATGTTTGAAATGTGCCCCATTAGTGCTCAGTATGACTACAGCAGGTGGCTGAAACTTAAGCTAAATGTTACGCTGGAGACCTGTAAGCAGTTGTAGGAATCAGCAATTGGATGTAGAAGAATGCAAGGCAGGAAAGAACAAAATGGAATGAATTTCTTGAGGGTTTGGCTGTTTCCCCCTTCTGGCATTTGGTGACTCAAAATCCCTCTTGATGACCCCAAACGGGTCATTTTTCTACCAACAGATCAAGAATGCAGAATTTTCATTGGCACAAGGGCCATATTGGTGCAGCATATGAAGGTTGCACATCAAACATTGGTGGGGCCAGAATCTACTGGGGGGTCCAAGAGTCTTAAAGGATATTGCATGGATGATTTTGGGGATGAATTGAAGAGATGCTGCCTCTGAAACAACCAGATAAGGGAGTCAGGAGCCTCCAGTGATTCAACAGACAAAGGGAGAAATCTAGGAAAGACCAGTCCTAATGGATTAAGCAGTTAAAAGTTGCAATGGGAAGTTCGTATGTTGAGTTTCTCTGAAGATTCTCAGTCATTCAGGTCATGGTTATTATCCCAAAGGTGTTTTTTTTCAAGGGGCATCTGGACTTTCTTTGTTTTGCCTTGAAGATGCTTCACCTCTCATCCAAGAAGCTTCTTCAGTTCTGACTGAATGGTGAAGAATGGAAGGATTTATGTTCCTTGCAGTCATCTGGTCATTAGCACTCCCTCTGGGAGTCATTGGTGATTTATCTGTGACCTCAGCGTCACCTGTATCAGAGTGCAAAAGGGGATGGAACCTTCTTGGGATGGCTGAAAGAACTGTGTTGTAAACAGGAAATAGGTACTATTGGATCTTTCTCCTTCTGCTGAGAGAGGGTCATTACATTTTAACATAGATGGGCTCTTTGACCTCACTTTCAAACCAGTGATCCTCTCTATCCAGAATGTGAAGTTGTCTGTCTTCTAAAGAGTAGTCTTTCAAATGCATTCAGATTTGCAAGATCCTTTCCCTCTCCCCCCTCAATTGTTCTATTTACTTTTGTATTTTGTATTTTATAATACTCTATAACTTAATAAAAAAAGTTGATTCACATTTGCAAGATTCTGTTAATATAGCCTTAAACTAAACCAGAATGAGTTCATCTTGTCATATCTTCTGTCTGATTTATCCAGGAAGGCTAATCAATACCCTTCTTAAAGGTGAAGGTTCCCCTTGCACATACGTGCTAGTCGTTTCCGGTTCTAGGGGGCGGTGCTCATCTCCATTACAAAGCCGAAGAGCCAGTGCTGTCCGAAGACGTCTCCCTGGTCATGTGGCTGGCATGACTAAACACTGAAGGCACACAGAACATTGTTACCTTCCCACCAAAGTGTCTATTTTTCTACTTGCATTTTTTACATGCTTTTGAACTGCTAGGTTGGCAGAAGCTGGGACAAGTAATGGGAGCTCACTCCCTTATGCGGCACTAGGGATTCGAACCACTGAACTGCTGACCTTTCTGATCAACAAGCTCAGCATCTAAGCCACTGAGCCACCACGTACCCTTCTTATTGGCCTGTAATTTCCCAATTTTAAAACATGGGGAAAAGGCATTGACATTTATAACTCTGACAGTCTTGAGAGCCATAGAGGTCATGCTGGTCACCTCACATGGGGCCTGGATCTCTTTTTTGCACCCCTGCAAGAAGAAAAGCAAAATGCTAGAGCAGAAAGGTTTTGTTAGCAAAAAGGTATGAAGGAAGACACACAACCTTTCGATCCTCTTGTGGGCTTCTGGTGAGGATTCATGGTGAACTAGACATCTCCAAAGGAGCAGCATTGTTGATATATAGGTGGCCAGAAAGTGGATTTCATCCAGCAAAACCTCTCCAGAAAAAGGAGGGATCATGAGATGGCCCACTTGTACTCTGGACAGTTGCTGCTCATGGATATACTGCAGGAACTGAGGTTTTTGCAGTAAGCTCATGAGTTGAACAGCTGGGAGTTGAGGGATTTCCACCAAGCTCACAGCAGTGTGGACTGTATTCTGGACACAAAACTCTGCCAAGCCTAATTTCTTAATCACTTTTAGAAATTGCTTCTTAAGAACCTCTCAATCAGCAAGTTTTATAATATGTACTGGGTGAGGTTTTTTTGATCCTTAGCAAGAGACGTTTTAAAGTAAATTTAAGGATTTTTTAAAAATCCCTCTCTTTTGGCATTCTGTTGATCCTTTCAACTTGTCTGACGTTTTCCAGTTGCATTTCCAAGGAATTAGGATGCAGACTGTATCCAAACTATCCACGTTGCTCCTGAACAGGAAACAAGACAGTATTTCATCGGTCTGACAACATGTTTCCAGGTGCAATTCTCAAGCTCCTACTCATTAGGCTGATTAAAGCCATATCTTTAATCATGTATTCTGCACGTATTCATACAGAGGGGAATAGGATGATGATGTTGTAGTGGAGTCACAAGGCCTTCCCAACCCATCCTTCCCATCTGGAAGGCACCCCTGAAGTTGACACAGAGGACAGAACAACATGGTTGGAAGGGACCTTAGAAGTCTTCTAGTCCAATCCCTTGCTCAAGAAGGAGACCCTATACCAGTGATGGCAACCTTTTTGTTGTGGTGTGCCGGAAGCGTGCATGTGCCGGCACCCACAATGCAATGCGCCCCCCTCTGCAGCCTTTGGAGGCCAAAAAAGTGGGCCTGTTTCATCACTTCAGGTTTTGTCACTTCCGGTATTTCCGAAAGGCCCATTTTTCGGCCTCCCCAAGGCTGCAGAGGCTTCCATCAAGCCTCTGGGAGGCCAAAAAAGGCCTCAAATGGCCAAAAATCAGCTGGGAGGTGCGCACATGCGCAGTGCAGGTAAGTTTGGCTGGGGCTCGCATGCCTGCACAAATGGCTCTGCATGCTACATATAAATGGCCCTATAGTATAGGGCCGTGATGGTGAACCTATGGCACGCATGCCACAGGTTCACCATCATTTCGGTTGTGTGCATTTGCAGGGTTATGGCGGCTCAGAGGAGCTGAGCGTTGGTGGAGATTGCAGAGAGACCCCAGGTTTGGCTGTTCGGGGGGTTTGTTTGCTTCCGGAGAGGTGGACCTTGCAGCGGCTCGACCCAGGGTGCTTTCCCTGGGTCGGATGTTGGCGGCAATGGCAGCGACGCCGGTCGAGGGGTTTTAGTTTTAACATACAAAGTCCTTCACGACATGGGTCCTCAATATTTAAGGGAGTGACTCCTGCAGATATCGAGTGCCAACCGCCCTGTGCGAGCACATAGGCAAGGACTCCTCGGGGTCCCGTCGGCAAGTCAATGTCAGCTGGTGGTCCCCCGGTGACGAGCCTATTCTGTCGCGGCCCCTGACCTCTGGAACCAACTCCCCCTGGGGCTCCGCCTGGCCCTGACCTCCACACCTTCCGCCATGATCTGAAGTCCTGGTTGTTGACCAGTCCGGCTGTGACCTTTCCATGGGGGGGATGGGTTTTTAATTATTTTAATTATTGTAAATTCTAGTTTTGTAATCTTTGGGCTTGTGAATTGGTTTAATCTTTAATTAATTAGTTTATTGTTGTTGTTTTTGTTGTGAGTTTCATTACCCAAACTAGGTAACCCAGAGTGCTTCGGAAATGAGGTTACTTAGCTTGGGTAATGAAATGTCTACAACAAAACAATGAAGCTTAGAGAGCACCAAGGACTCCTTGTGTAAAACAGTGTCAAACCCAAAATCCAAAATGACATATGATGACATTGTTTCACACCAATAGACAAAATCTTGCCAGACTCTACTGTCTGCATCTACCATATTCTCTGGGAACTATTAGGGAGGGGTAATCTTCACCTCCTTCTCTCACACATGATATCTCGGCCAATGTCAGGCACAAGTCAAGGAGTGAGGGGAGCTGAATGTCAACTCCTAAAATATTTCTATGGATTTTTTAGAGTTGCCCACAGAAAGGGAAGGGGGAAAGGGGTTTGAAAGAGCAGTGCAGTAGCTTGGAAAGTGAAAGTGCATTCCATAAATATTTTTCAAAGATAGTAACTAGGTGACTGAAGATTCTGCCTTGCTACATTTCAATGCATCCAATGCCTAAATCACAATGTCAACCCCAGATCCACCTTGAATAAGATTTGGGGCTGCCACAAGGGAGGATGGATAACTTTGGGAGCAGAAGTAAAGTGAGAAGGGAGGATAGCCACAACAACATTCTCTCACCAGAGCTTAGGATCGAGTTGCTGGAGTTTGAAGAGGAGTGACCAGACTTGATGGGAATTCAGAATGGAGGTGGATTGGAGAATGTGGCTTGAGGGTCATTAGTAAGGGGCCTGGGTGTAAGTTTAATATAGCAGGGGAAAACACGGGAATTCAAATTCGGGTTTTCCCCAGATGTGCCAATATGACTTCTCTAATAAATTCTTCCTTAGATGGACTTGGAGTGCTGAATTGGGATGGAGAGTTTGGCTGGAACGCTGACATACCAAACCCCAGTTCTTAACTAAGCTAATGAAAAACTAAGCTAAGCTAAGCTAATGAAAAACATTGTTTCACAAGATGACACTCCCTTGGACATAAAGGTAATAAGGAAGATCTTTGAGTGTGCAGAGATGGATAGGTTATCTATGGAGTTAAAAGACAGAGAAGAATCGGAATACTTATGGAATGTATGGTACCAGTGGTTAGAGATCAGACATAAAGGAGATGTATGGAGGAGATATAGTAAAAGGAGGAAGGATTGCATATATATTTGTAAATATTGTTATAAATTAAAATTAGGAAGAAATTATATAACATAATGGAACAGTAACAATTATGTCAATATAAGTGAATACCATAATCTGAACGCTGTAATGAGTGTAAATGTGATGTTTTAATTTGAATTATTTAATTATTTAATTTGAAATAAGTGCCTTGGTGGTGCAGGCTGTTAAATGCCTAGCACTTAGTTCCAGCTGCCTGCAATTAGTGCAGACTTGAATCCCACCAGGCTCAAGGTTGACTCAGCCTTCCATCCTGTCGGGGTAGGTAAATTGAGGACCCAAGATTGTTGGGGGCAATAAGCTGACTTGGTAAAAATGCCGCTTAGTAATAAGCAGGCATATACAATGGAATGAAGGCTATTGCTGAGCGCATTGGGTTGCGCTCCAAAAATTGTAAGCTGCCCTGAGCCTTCAGAGAAGGGCGGCATATAAATGTAATTAAAAAAAATATGACTAATAAAAATTTACTTTGAAAAAAAGAAAAAGAAAAACATTGTTTCAGATACTGCTGAAATCCATCAAGAGAAGGCAGCAACATTTTGCCTTGTAGAGGAAGCCCTTGACTTACACCACAATGGAGCCTGAAATTTCTTTGCTAAGTGAGTCATTTGCTTAGGGAATAGTCTACTTAGTCTACTTTATGGGTGTCTTGCCACTTCGTTAAGTGAATCATTAGTAATCATGTTAAGTTAGTATTTATTTATTTATTAGTATTTATTTATTTATTTTATTGGACTTATATGCCGCCCCATCTCCGAAGACTCGGGCGGCTCACAATTAAAACATACAAATACAATAAATAATTAAGAAAGAATTAAACAGTCATCAAGTCCAATAAGACCAGATTAAAATAATGAAAACTATCCCATACCCCCCGTGAGGTAGTCACAGCCCAGCTTGGTCAAATAGCCAGGTCTTCAAATCGCGGCGGAAGGTGCCGAGGTCAGGGGCCAGATGGAGGTCTAGAGGCAGTTGGTTCCATAAGTCGGGAACCGCTACAGAATAGGCTCGCCGCTGGGGGACCGCCAGCTTACATTGACTTGCCGACGGGACCCCGAGGAGTCCCTGCCTGTGTGCCCGTACAGGGCGGTTGGCACTCGATATCGGCTGGAGACGCTCCCTTAAATATTGTGGACCCATGTTGTGTAGGACTTTGAATGTTAAAGCCAAAACCTTGAATCCCACCCGAAGTGCAACCAGCAACCAATGCAGGTCGTGCAGAAGGGGGGTAATATTGGAGAATCGGGTGACTCCCATCACCACCCGCGCGGCCGCATTCTGCACCAGCTGCAGTCTCCGGATGGTATGCAAGGGCAGTCCTAAATAGAGGGCATTGCAGTAGTTGAGTCGTGAGGTGATAAGGGCATGAGTGACTGTACGCAGGGCATCTCGGTCCAGAACCGGGCGAAGCTGGTGAACCAGCCGGACCTGGGCAAAGGCCCCCCTGAACAGCCCCCCTGCTCCTCCAACTGGAGCCAGCATCCAGGAGGACCCCAGGTTCCATGCCCTATCCACAGGGGCCAACACCACTCCCCCTATGGTCAATGATGGACAATCCTGACTGGACTGAGATGCCGGTATGTACAGCCACTCAGTCTTGGCCAGGTTGAGCCGAAGCATGTTTCCGTCCATCCAGATCCATACCACATCCAGACAGCGAGTCATCACGGAGAGGGCATCACTGATCTGGTTTGGGGTGGAGATGTATAACTGGATATCGTCAGCATACTGGTGATACCTCACCCCAAAACCACAAATGATCTCACCCAGTGGTTTCATGTAGATATTAAATAAAAGGGGGGAGAGGACCGACCTCTGAGGGACCCCACAAGTGAACTGGCTGACCACTGTCCCCCTGTCAACCACCGACGACCAACCCGAGAGGTAGGAGGAGAGCCACCGAAGAACAGTGCCCCCCACTCCCAGCCCCTCGAGGTGTCGCAAAAGGATACCATGGTCAATGGTATCAAAAGCCGCTGAGAGGTCTAATAGGACCAGGACAGAGGAAAACCCCTGTCCCGGGCCCTCCAGAGATCATTCATCAGTGCAACCAATGCCGTCTCCATGCTGAAACCAGGCGGAAGCCCGATTGGTGCGGATCTAGGTAGTCCGCTTCATCCAGGAAAAGTGGAAACTGCTGAGCCACCACACTCTCAACAACCTTTGCCAAAAACAAGGGTTGGAGACTGGACGAAAGTTGTCTAACATGGTTGGGTCCAGGGCAGGCTTCTTCAGGAGGGGCCTCACCACCGCCTCTTTCAAGGTGGAGGGAAAGACACCCTCCCTTAATGAGCATTGACCACTGCCCGAGCCAACCGAGGTGACCTCCCTGGTGGCATAAGCCAACCAGGAAGGCACGGGTCCAACAAACATGTGGTGGAGCTCAGACGCCGCATAATCCTGTCCACTTCATCCCGAAACAGGATTGAACTCAGCCCAGATCACATCGGCCAGACTGCTTGCACCACGATCCTCAGACCACTGCAAGGTGGAACACAACCCGCCGCAAATCCGCGCGATCTTATCCGACAGATATTGACCAAATTCCTCAGCCCTTCCCCGGAGAGGGTCCACCATCTCCCCCGGATGTAGGAGGGAGCGGGTGGCCCTAAACAGGGCGGCTGGGCGGTTATCTGCGGATGCTACGAGGGCGGAGAGATAAGACCTTCTTGCCTCCCTCATAGCTACCAGGTAAGTCCTAATATGGGCTCTTAGCTGGGCTCGATCAGATTGGGAACAGGTGGACCAATCCGGAGGGGTTTAGAGAGCAGGTCCACCTGCTCTCTAAACCCCTCCGACAGCACTTCATCTCCCGGAGCTCCTCAGTGTACCAAGGAGCCACCCAGGATACACGGCGTGTGAGGGGATGCATGGGGACAACCCTGTCAAGGGCATCTGATGCAGCCTGTTGCCAAGCAGTCACCAGATCCTCAACAGAGCTGTGGGCAAGGGAAGAGGGAAAAAAACCCAGCTCCGCCTGGAACCTCTCAGGGTCCATCAGGCGTCTGGGGAGGAACCATCTAAGTGGCTCCTCATCCCGGCAGTGGAGGGCAGCCTGTTGGAAGACCAGCCGCAGGAGATAGTGATCAGACCATGGGACGGGCAGTATTGTACAACTAGCCTGCCCTCTATCACTACGCCACTGTTCTGAGACAAAAACTAGGTCGAGGGTGTTTCCCCCCTCGTGAGTCGGGCCTTGAATCAGCTGGGTCAGGCCCATGGCCCCCATGGAGGCCATGAATTCCTGGGCCAAACCGCGCCCCCCAGGAAGGCAGATTGAAATCACCCAGGACCATAAGCCCTGGGAGATCCACTGCCACCCCCGAGAGGACGCCGAGAAACCCAGGCAGGGTTGCTGCCACACAGCTGGGGAAAGGTATGTCAGCAGCAAACCCACCCGACCACCAGGCCCCCATCTCAGGAGGAGGGTCTCACTTCCGCCTATCTCAGGAACAGCGACCTCCCTTGGAGTCAGGGTCTCCCGAATAACCACAGCCACTCCACCACCCCTCCCCTGAGCCCGTGACCAGTGCAAAATCCGAAAACCTGGGGGGCATAGATCGACCAGAGGGACTCCTCCCTCTGGCCCCAACCAGGTCTCGGTGATGCAAGCCAGGTCCGCAGCCTCCTCCTCAATCACCTCGTGGAGGAGGGAAGACTTATTAGCCACGGACCTGGCATTAAAGTACACCAGCTTAAGCCCAGGGGTCCCAGTTCCCATGCCCCCTAGGGAGGAGGCCATAGGGTTGGAGCATGCCACCGCGCAGAAATGGTGGGTACGCGCTCCCAACACATGATATGGCCCTATGCTTCGACGTCTCCTGCCAATCCCAATCACCCTGGGAATCGCGGTCCCCACTTCGCACCCCGGGGCCCTGCTGGCCCCCACCCCCCCACCACACACTGGGCTGTGAGAGGACCCTTCCACCCCCCTCCCTAACCCCTTAAGACGACCAATTAAAAAATTTAAAAACCTCCCCTTCTGAATTAAACGTAATTTAAAACCTTTGGTCATGCTATGCCCCCTCTCGGGAATAAAAGATCTGTCATCAAGGAGGGGTTTTGATAATACGGCAGGCCATCTCAGGGACAGGGGAACACCCCTGAGTGCCCACAGCTCAAGAGAAGAGTAGGTATAACCAATAGTGGTCATTGCTAGGGAGAAATCAAAGTCCAGGATAAGATGGTACATAATTCAGGTCGCCGATGACCAGTTCTAGGGCCAGCAAACAGCGGAGACCTCTCGACCCAGGCGGCACTCCCACTGCCTGCCGGGGAGTAAGTCCCACGATCTCAAACATGGTCCAGCCTCCTCTCTCCCACAGAGGAAGAGAGTCCGCAGGCTAGCCCCAAATAAGGGGGCCAAACACCACTGCTCTCTCACCCCAGTGGTAATGGCCAGGCATGGAGTGCTCCCACCACACCATGCAACCCTCCAAAAGGCGAACTGAGGCATCAGAGGGGAAGGAAGGATGGTCCAGGCATAGTAGATCTCAAAAGGTAATCCCGTGACCCAGGGCATTTCAATCATCATAACTATGAGTCTGTCAGCCTTCAAGATTTCCTTCTTTTGCTTTGCATCTTTTGGCTGTCATAAGTAACGGGGGGAGGAGGGGGGACATGATTATGGGAAGTGAGCTGGAGGTTTTGTTAAGAAGTATATCAGTTAGGGGGAGGTTTCTTGCTTTGATTTCTGTCTTATGCTATGCGCAGCCGCAGCTCTTTATCAAAATATGCCAAGATCAACGGACAGAGGCCTCATCACCACCTGGAGATGCCCACATGACGTTATCCACAACTTTTAATTGGGTAGCCTACTTGAACTACTGTGGGTGGGAATGTTACCATCACTTTGTATATGTGATTTTCGCGCTCATTCTCTCAGATTCAGAATTCTTTTGTTGCTACCACTTGATTTCCAGTAAAAGATATCTTTTCTCTAATTCATGGAGTCTAAGTATTTCTTTCTTGGATTTTGAATGGAGCACTACCTGACAGAGTCAATGCCAGCATCTGAATGTTGGTCATGTATCCCTTGGGATGCTGCAAGGGTCGTAAGCATGAAAAATGATCTTAAGTCACTTTTTTTTCATTGCTATTGTGAGCAGTCACTAAATGAACGGTTGTAAGTCAAGGATTACCGCGACCTCACTGCTTCTCCAGCAACACAGAGGTTTGGGGGTGCGCAGAACTTTCTATGCAGCCACAGGTTCCTGTAAAGCAGCCACTTGCATCCAAGGGCAAACATCCATCCATTCCACTCAACATGATGTAATGCTTGGATTGACGCCGCTCGGTATATCAAATCCCCGAAAGTGTTATGTCAGCTGAAAAAATGCAAAAACATTGCTTTGCTTTAAAAGGACACACTGTCTTCTGGAGACTGTGTGTTTCTTTGCTCTTTTGCTTTTCTCTCTCCCGCCCATTGCACCTCGAGAGGTGATTCATAGACACTGGTCTTGGATGCTACGGAGAGGATTGTGGGTGTTTTTATTTTAGTCCTCCCTCATTTCTTTCACTTTCATGCTGCTAAGCATCCCTTTTGTTTCTGTTATTACTTTATCACATTTTTTTATCCCTCTCCTTCGTTACTTTATAAGTAATTCAAGGCAGCAAACATACCTACCATATTTTTCGGAGTATAAGACGCACTTTTCCCACCCCCAAAGGTGGGTGGAAATGTCTGTGCATCTTATACAATGAATGTTGCCAAAGTCCCACCCACCCACCGGTCCCCGCCCTTTGGCCTGTGCTTCCCAGCCATTTGCCTCCTTGCAGCAAACAGCAAACAGCCTGTTTCAGCTTTAGCACAGCTTGATTAGCACAAGCGGCTGATTGTTGGTTGGGTCGGCCTCCCAACGATCAGCTGTTTCAGGCTGCAGGGATTGCCATCGCTTATTGCTACCTCCATGTGCTCCATTTTTGGCATCCGCATCCCATGTTCAGCCTCCCCATACCTGTTTTTGGCCTCCACATGCCCCATTTTCTGCGCATTCCAATCCCCACCACCAGGGGTGCGATTCAAATGTTTTAACAACCGGTTCTGTGGGTGTGGCTTAGTTGGTGGGCATGGCTTGGTGGTCATGTAACTGGGTGGACGTGGCTTGGTGGTCATGTTATTGGCTTGGCATGGCCAACTCAATATCACTCACATCGAGGCACGCATCTCCTCGCCTGGCCTCTCATGACTGTGGGGATGCTGCAACAGTCGTAAGTGTGAAAAACGGTGATAAGTCACTTTTTTCAGTGCCATTGTAACTTTGAATGGTCACTCCACACAAGCAAAATACCAGCAAAGGAAGGAAAAAAACTCCAGAGCAGTTCCTGAGACAGGAAGTCTAGTCCTGCCAAGAATGTAATAAGGGTTAATGGAGAGGCAATTTCTGTAAGCAACACCAGAATGTTTCCTTCCTGCCTTCCTTACAGGATTAGACCAGTAATTTCTTCTAACAACCGGTTCTCCGAACTGCTTAGAATGTTAACAACCGGTTCTAGTGAATAGGTATGAACTGGTAGAATCCCACCCCTAGAATGGGCTAAAAATGGGGCATGAGGAGGCCAAGAATGGGGTGGGTGGAGGCCGAAAATGGGATGTGGAGGCCAAAAATGGGACATGCAGAAGTGGCAATAGGCTATGGCAATCCCTGCAGCCTGAAACAGCTGATCGTTGGGAGGCCGATCCAATGAACAATCAGCTGCTTGTGCTAATCAGGCTATGCTGAATCTGACCTTGCTGTTTGCTGCAAGGATGCAAATTGCTGGGAGGCAGAGGCAGATTTTTTTTCTTGTTTTTCTCCCCAAAAGCTAGGTGCGTCTTATACTTTGGAGCGTCTTATACTCTGAAAAAGACAGTAATACTCCTTCCTCCTTCTGTTTTCGCCACAACAACCACCGTCTCCTGCAGATTGGCCCAAAGTCACCCAGCTGGCTTTCATGCCTAAGGCAGAACTAGAACTCACCATCTTCTAGTGATTCACAGCAGTGGTGGGATTCAAATTTTTTTACTACCGATTCTGTGGGCATGGTTTGGTGGGCGTAGCAGGGGAAGGATACTGTAAAGTCTCCAGTCAGAGGTGGGATTTGCCGGTTCTCTGAACTACTCAAAATTTCTGCTACCGATTCTCCAGAACTGGTCAGAACTTGCTGAATACCACGTCTGATTCACAGCTTCTGGAGGCAAGTTGTTCCACGGGTTAATTGTTCTAACTATTAGGAAATTCCTCCTTAGTTCCAGGTTGCTTCTCTCCTTGATTAGTTTCCACCCATTGCTTCTTGTCCTGCCTTCAGGTGCTTTGGAGAATAGCTTGACTCCCTCTTCTTTGTGGCAGCCCCCGACCTCTGGAATCAACTGCCTCTGGAGCTCCGTCTGGCCCCTGATCTCCGCACCTTCCGCCGCGAATTAAAAACTTGGTTGTTTGACCAACCCGGGCTGTGACCCTCCTTTGGGGGGAGGGATGGGTTTTTAATGTATTTTATTGTATTGTTGTGTCTTATATTTGGGCTTGTTGGTTTAATGTCTTTTTAAATATTTATTGTTCTGTGTTTTTAGTTGTGAGCCGCCCCGAGTCTTCGGAGATGGGGCGGCATACAAGTTCAAATATAAATAAATAAATAAATAAATATCAGAACACTGCTATCATGTCTCCCCTAGTCCTTCTTTTCATTAAACTAGACATACCCAATTCCAGCAACTGTTCTTTATATGTTTTATCCTCCAGTCCCTTAATCTTTGTTGGTCTTCTCTGCACTCTTTCTAGAGTCTCAACATCTCTTTTACATTGTGGCGACCAAAACTGGATGCGTTATTCCAAGCGTGGCCTTACCAAGGCATTATAAAGTGGCATTTGATTGCTTCAACGTCACCCAGCTGGCTTTCATGCCTAAGGCAGAACTAGAACTCACAGTCTGCTAGTCAGTGGTGGGATTCAAAAATTTTTACTACTGGTTCTGTGGGCATGTCTTGGTGGGCGTAGCAGGGGAAGGATACTGTAAAATCTCTAATCAGAGGTGGCATTTGCCGGTTCTCTGAACTACTCAAAATTTCTGCTACTGGTTCTCCAGAACTGGTCAGAACCTGCTGAATACCACCTCTATTTCTAATGATTACTTCAAAGTCATCTAGCTGGCTTTCAAGGCTAAAGCAGGATTAGAACTCACTGTCTCCTGGTTTCTAGGTCATTACCTTAACCACTATACCATACTGGTTTACACTTCAGTAAAGATGTCAGAAAAGAAATTCTCAGGAATTTGGAATTTACCCTCAATTAGAACCACATGAAAGTCAGTTTTGTGCAGTGGTGAAGGCATCAAATTAGAAATTGAATGACTGGATGTTCCAGTCTTACCTTTGACATAAAGCCAGCTGGATGACTTTGGGCCAGTCACTCTCTCTGCGTGTCCGTGTCCTAGGAAGCAGGCAGTGGCAAACCACTTCCAAAAAAACGCTTGCCAAGAACACTGCAAGGATATGTTCAGGCAGTCGCCAGGACTCGTGGCTGATTCAAAGGCATGCCTAAAACAAAACAAAACTTTATCATGCTATTATTCCCTTTTGAGGCGATCAGAATCACATTATGCAAAAGAAGGTGAGCAGATAACATTAAGCAAAAGAAATTAAAGGCCTAAGTAAAAGGGATCCCATAGCTAAATCTCATTTCCATCTTCTATTTTTGTATCTTTGAAAAATCATCCTTTCTTCCCTCGTGTCCATCCCCTGGATTGATTCATCTCCATCCGTTTGTTCTTTAAACTTCTCACCTCCTTTTTTTATCCGGAGATCTCATTGTCTCCATTCAAGCGTGACTCTCTCAGCCTCTTCCTTTTCTTTCCTCAGCCCATTCACTCTGTGTTCATCTATCTGTTTTACGATTCAGTTCTCATTCATCCTCTTTAAATGACCTAACCACCTCAATGCGTTTCTTTCCTATGGTTCTTCACTTCTGCATTCAAACCATCTTCATTCATCACCCATTCATTCTTGACCTTATCTCCTCTGGTTTGACTACACTCAGTTCTTAAGTAACCCATCCTCAATCCATTCAACTTACATTGATGGCTCTCCTGACATAGACAATTCTCAATTCCATAAAACAAAGTGGACAGAAGTCCATTATTATACACGGCCATTTTTCATCTGGGATATTCCTTCCTTGCATCACGTTAAGAGCCCACGTGCCTCCGACATCCTTTTTAACCAGGATTTCTTCATTTTGTTCATCCATCTGAAGTCAGTAAAATGAGGCCCTGGATTGTTGTGGGCAATATGCTGATTCTGTAAACCATTTAGGTTTAGGTTTAGGTTTATTTGGACTTATAAGACGCCCTCTCTCCCGAGGGACTCAGGACGGCGTACATAAAAACAAAGAATACAAAAGTTAAAAACAAATTTAAAAAGTATTAAGTCAATGCCAAATAACCTTTTGAATTAAAACCCCGATCCCCTGTCAGTCCAAGCCAGATTGTAAGAATAACCATGTTTTGAGGTGGCGGAAGGAGCGGAGATCAGGGGCTAGACGCAACTCAAGGGGTAGTTGATTCCAGAGGGTGGGCACCCCCACAGAGAAGGCCCTACTCCTAGGGGCCGCCAGCCTACACTGTTTAGCTGACGATATCCCCAGGAGGCCCCGTCTGGAGACCACACTGGGCGATTGGTATTCGTCAACGGAAGGAGACGTTCTTGCAAGTACCCCGGACCCAAACCATATAGGGCTTTGTAAGTTGTTACCAAAACATTGAATCTCACACGGAGAGCAACTGGCAACCAATGCAAGTCGCGCAGGAGGGGTGCAATATGGGAGAATCGGGACACTCCCATCACTACCCGCGCAGCTGCATTTTGCACCAGCTGAAGTCTCCGTATGACATGCAAGGGTAGCCCCATATAGAGAGCATTGCAGTAGCCGAGTCTAGAGGTGATGAGCACCTGAGTGACTGTGCGCAGCGCATCTCAGTCCAGATAGGGGCACAGCTGGCGTACAAGCCGAACCTGTGCAAATGCCCCCCTGGCGACGGCTCCCATCTGCTCCTCCATGCTGAGCCGCACATCCAGGAGGACACCCAGATTGCATGCCCTATCCACAGGGGACAACACTTCTTCCCCTATGGACAATGATGGGATCTCCTGGATTATCCGAGATGATGGTATACACAGCCACTCAGTCTTTAGCAGTAAAGCTCTATGAAGCGGTATATGTCTAAGTGCTATTGTTATTTTAAATTATCTGCATTTGTTTATTTATCCTGGCTTTATTATTATAAATAACCCAAGGCAGTGAACCAGAGGTGGTATTCAACAGGTTCTGACCAGCTCTGGAAAACTGGTAGTGGAAATTTTGAGTAGTTCGGAGAACTGGCAAATACCAGCTCTGACTGGCCCCACTCCCATCGCTTCTCTGCCTCCTGAGTCCCAGCTGATTGGCTGGGTCTTCTTTGGTTGCCCTGCACAGGAGAAACAAGCTGGAAAGCAGACAAGTGGGGTGGGGAGAGAATGGGGATTTTGCAGTAACCTTCCCCCAGGAGTGGGGAGGGAATGGAGATTTCACAGTATCCTTCCCTGTCACGTCCACCAAGCCATGCCCACCAAGCCATGCCATGCCCAGCAAGCCACACCCACACAACCAGTAGTAAAAAATTTTGAATCCCATCACTGCAGTGAACATACCTAATATTCCTTCCTTCTACCAATTTTTCCCCACAACAGCCTTGTAAAGTGGATTGGGCTGAGAAACAGTCACTGGCCCAAAATCATCCAATCCCTTTTCATGCCTAAGGCAGGACTAGAACTCACAATCTCCTGATGATTGGGCACAAGTCATCCACTGGTGATCTTGTTTCCATCTTTCTTGGGGATTTCCCAGTGGGTGAGTCACTTGAAAGCAAGGTTTACTATGCTGTCCAGACAGTTTATAGTTAATTGGGAATTGGGATAGTTAGTTAGGAATTGGGAGCTGTCCCCTTAAGGGAACACATCATGGTAAATGTAGTTAAGGTATCCTGGGAAATGTAGTCCATGACATGTGGTCACATCTGTAATCCTGATTGGTCACTGAATTGACCCTTGGTGGGTTGGGGGAGGTTCCTTCTCTCTTGCTTGGACCCCAGCATTATGCTGGCATCTCTCCCCTTTGCTCCACTATTATGGACATTGACTTGGACATTGAGATGAATCTCGACCTAACCGTGAGTTATATATGAGGATGCCTGATGACCCAATAAAGAGACTTTGTATGGATGCCTTTGTGGAGTAAGTCTGTCTGCCTTAAATTCAGCTAGTAATTATAAAGGACAGAACATTTATCTTTGATCTTAGTTTGTAGACAATCTCTCCGTTGCCTGCATAGAGCTCTGGGCTCTGTTGGCCTGTTTCTCTCTGTCAGTCTCATGACAACTCAACTCTCCTCCTAGGTGTCACTTGTCATTTGCCTCCCAGCCTCGTGTCTTCTGTCTTCTTTAGACAAAGTGATGGGCTCAGGCTCAACTATTCTCTTCAGTCATGCCAGAGTATCATTTATCAGTTAGCAGCTGGCAAGTAAGCAGAGAACATACAAAGAGTGTTATGTATGTGTATATATATATATATATATAAGACCTTGTATATTCCAGAAGCTTGACTTCTCTGCACAAGACTAGGCAGGAGGGTAGGGAATTGTTTCATTTATCCAATATATTACAGCTGTATTTCTTTCTGGACATAACTGTCAAGGAAGAATTCACTTGTTTCCACATCCTTGTTTCCAATCAGGTGAATCCTTCCTCCCCCCTTCTTTCCATTATTCAGAAGATTAAAATATAAACTCCCAAAGGAAAAAAAATAACTGGGACAAAATTAGGCAAGGGTATTTTTAAAAAGCAAATTGAAAAGAACAAAAGACAAAAACATACATTATTCCCCTAGTTAAACACTAACAAATCTATTGCATTAATATTAGCTCCCCCCCTCCACCCCTTGCTAAGTTGGTCCAAAATTTATAAGCTTCTACATCTATTTGCAACCCAGCTGACCTGTCATATCTACAAATATGAAAAAAGACCTTAACAGATTAAATGATAGCAAAAAATTCTTTCTTTCTTTCTTTCTTTCTTTCTTTCTTTCTTTCTTTCTTTTCTTTCTTTCTTTTTCTTTCTTTCTCTTTCTTTCTTTCTTTCTTTCTTTCTTTTTCTTTCCTCCTACTGACTGCATTGACAAGTCCCTGCAGTTTTACTGCAAAGATTTTTTGAAAGTAGTTTGCTTGAGTGCCAGGCTTCCAGGAATTCTCCGGTGTGGAAGCTTGTCATTCAGACAAATCGATAGGCACATAGAGATAAATAACATCTACATACCAAAAGAGACAGTCAAGAAAAGCAAAAAGGAAACAAAAAGACCAGAATACCAGCAAGCAAAACCCAGATGAGATTAACACTAGATCAACAATCAAGTAAACAATATTCCTCCCCATCAAGCCAACAGTAAGCAACAGCTTAATCAAGGAACCACCAAGAACATTTCCATCAGCACTAACAAGCCACTGACTAATATATAAAAAGAGAGCAAACCCCACTCCCTCTAGCACTGATGATGTTACCTAGTTGGGTCATGAAATGTCTGCAAGAAAACCACCAAGCTCAGAGAGCAACTCCTCAGAATCCTCTCCATTTGGTTAGCTTTTGTTTGAATCATAAAAATGATGAAGATTGTAAGAAGGTTAAGCATGTTAGATGAAGATAACCATTTAAAGCCACCAATTACTTTAGTTCTTCCTCTTCCCCCTCCTGTAATAAAGGATAGAATGGCATATTGGTCTTTTTCAAACGATTTCAGCATTTAGATCCAGGAAATATATAATCACATATCACCCTGATGTCATTACATAATGCTTCCATAAGTTTGATAAGTTGTGTCTGGAATGCACAGATCGATAATATACAGTAATGCAGAAACATTCAAGTATAATGCAGAAGACAGGATTTGATGAATATGCCCTTTGTGAATTTAAAAAACAAGAAGAATAGAGAAAAGTATTGAATGAAGAAGAATATATCAAGATCTCCCCAAGAAAATCAAGCCATCAGCTGCAGGTATAAAAAAATAATAATAATTCAGTGAAGCAAATTCAGATTTCCTCATTAATTTAGCTAAGGTTCACTTTGGTCTGCACTGAGCTAATATATAAATGTTATGTTTTACTTAACAAGTCAGCACTGCAGCTGCAAAACGACAACCTAAAATTGTTAACGCTCGAGGCACAAAATTATCATTAGGTAGCATTAAACAAATGAAGTCCTATCTAATTTTGGAGTTTCTAAGTTTCAAGTGGCAATAGTGTCCAATGAATAATTCAAAGATCCTTTGTTGAATGTGGGCCACTCTACAAATGGCATACATTCAACACCATGTCAGCTAAAGGATTTCTGCATTTCTTAATCTCTCAACTTACTTTCTCAGAGGAAATTCCTCTCAACAACAACTTAGAAAGATCAGGCTTATTCCTCATTCTTAGGTGTGAGTTAGCAATGTCAAAACAAGACAACACAGTCTTGGGCTGCATCAACGGAGGGATGGCATCACCAACATCAGAATACTGAACACAAAATACAGAATAGCAGAGCTGGAAAGGACCTTGGAGGTCATCTAGTCCAAACCCCTGGTCAAGCAGCAGACCCTATATCCATGATGGCAAACCTATGGCATGCGTGCCACAGGTGGCACAAGGAGCCATTTGTGCAGGCACATGAGCCCCAGGTAAACTTACCTCACAGTGGATGTGCATGGGGCACATCCCCAGAGGCTCGTGGGAAGCCTCTGCACTCTTGGGAAGCTGAAAAACAGGCCTGTTTCATCACTTCCTGTATTTCCGGAAATACTGGAAATGACAAAACGGGCCCATTTTTTGGCCTCCAAAGGCTGCAGAGGCTTCTCTCGAGCCTCTGGGAGGCTGAAAAAGGCCTGAAAATCCTTATCCTTAAAAGCCTCCAGTGTTGGAGCACCCACAACTTCTATAGGCAACCTGTTCCACTGGTTGATTGTTCTTACTGTCAGGAAATTTCTCGTTAGTTCTAGGATGCTTCTGTCTTCGATCAGTTTCCATCCATTCCTTCTTGTCTTGCCTTCTGGGGCATGATAGAACCGCTCTACACCATTTGGTAAGACCACATTTGGAATATAGTATCCAGTTCTGGTCACAATACGAAAAAGATGCTGAGGCCTTAGAAAGAGCGCAGAGAAGAACAACAGAGATGATAAAGGGTTAAAGGAATTAAGATAATTTTAGCTTAATGAAGAGAAGACTGATAGGGGAGACATGGTAGCAATCTTCCAGGATTTGAGGTGCTGCCACAAAGAAGATGGAGTCCAATTATTTTCCAAAGCACCAGAGGGCAGGACAAAAAAACAATGGTTGGAAATTAATCAAAGAGAGAAGCAACCTACATACTCTACATAAATGACCTCTGTGATCATATTAAGAGCAACTGTGTTCTCTTCGCTGATGATGTGAAGCTATTCAACACCACCGACAATACTGCTACCCGCCAAAAAGACCTCGACTATGTATCAGAATGGTCAAACAAATGGCAACTTCAAATCTCAACAAATAAATGCTCTGTCTTACATATTGGCAAAAAAAAAAATCAGAAAATAAAATACAAGCTGAATAGTCAAGACCTTGTTGATGATCCAAACTCCGTCAAGGACCTTGGAGTACTCATCTCAAATGATCTGAGTGCTAGAGCCCACTGTAACTACATAGCCAAAAAGGCATTAAGAGTTGTTAACCTAATCCTACATAGCTTTTTCTCTGGTAATATCACACTACTAACTAGGGCATACAAAACATTTGCTAGACCAATACTTGAATACAGCTCATCAGTCTGGAACCCACTTCACATATCTGATATTAACACAGTTGAGAAAGTCCAGAAATATTTCACAAGAAGAGTTCTAGACTCCTCTACTCATTGAAGAATACCTTATGCCACTAGACTTGAAATTCTAGACCAAGAAAACCTAGAACTACGCCGCCTTTGCTCCAATCTAAGTATAGTATATAAAATCATACATTGCAATGTCCTACCTGTCAATGAATATTTCAGCTTCAACCATAACAATACAAGAGCACACAACAGATACAAACTCAAGGTTAACCGCACCAAATTTGATTGCAGGAAATACGACTTCAGCAACAGAGTGGTCAATGTCTGGAATACTCTACCTGACTCTGTGGTTTCTTGCTCAAACCCCAAAAACTTTAACCTCAGACTGTCTACTATTGACCTCACCCCTTTCCTAAGAGGTCTGTAGGGGGGTGCATAAGCACCAACGTGCCTACCATCCCTGTCCTATTGTTTCTTTTTATTTTTCTTATATGTATCCATTTCATGTATTCATAACTATGTTTATCCTTATACTTATTATCTTGTAAGCGATTAACAAATCAAATAAATAAAATAAATAAAACCTGGAATTGAGGAGAAACTCCCTAACAATGACAACAGTAAAACAATTTGCCTCCAGAAATCATGGGCTTCATCATTGGAGGTTTGCAAGAAGAGATTGGACAGCCACTTGTCTGAAATGGTATAGGGCCATGATGGCGAACCTATGGCTTGAGTGCCAGAGGTGGCATGCAGAGCTCTCTCTGTTGGCATGTATGCTATTGCCAGCTGTTCTTCTGGTTTCCGGCGTGCTAGTCTTCGCACATGCCAGCGCACTGGAAACCCGAAGACCAGCTGGCCAGTGCACTTGCACACATTGGCCAGCTGGTCCTCATGCGTGCTGGAGCGCCAGATGGCAGTCCGGTGCGTGCAAAGACCAGCTGGTCTTCAGGTTTCTGGTGCTCTGATGTGCGCGAAGGCCAGCTGGTGCACTGCGGATATGTGCACCAGTCAGCTTTTGTTTTGTGTGCACCTGCACACACGCATGCACATGGACATGCGTGTTCTGGTTTGAGGACTTGGTACTGAAAAGGTTTGCCATCACTGGTATAGGATCACCTGTTTGAGCAGAGGGCTGGACTACTAGAAGACCTCCAAGGTTCTTTCCAGCTTCTATTCTATTCTGTTCTGTTCTGTTCTATTCTGTTCTGCTCTGCTCCGCTCCACTCCGCTCCATTCCATTCCATTCCATTCCATTCCATTCCATTCTATTCTATTCTATTCTATTCTAATACTTCTCCCGATTCTATTCTATTCTATTCTATTCTATTCTATTCTATTCTATTCTATTCTATTCTATTCTATTCTGCTCTATTCTGCTCTATTCTGCTCTATTCTATTCTATTCCATTCCGTTCCATTCCATTCCATTCCATTCCATTCCATTCCATTCCATTCTATTCTACTCTATTCTATACCTTCTCCCTATTCTATTGTATTATATTCTGTTCTGTTCTATTCCTTCTCCCTATTCTATTCCTTCTCCCTATTCTATTCTATTCTATTCTATTCTATTCTATTCTATTCTATTCCTTTGCCCTATTCTATTCTATTCCATTCCATTCCACTCCACTCCACTCCATATTTTCTATTCTATTCTATTCTATTCTATTCTATTCTATTCTATTCTATTCTATTCTATTCTATTCCATTCCATTCCATTCCATTCCATTCCATTCCACTCCATTCCACTCCATTCTATTCTATTCTAAATATTTAAAGGGTTTTCACAGGGAAGAGACCCTCAATATATTCTCCATAGCAAAAAGCAATGGGTGGAAGCTCCTGAAAGAGAGACCCAACCTAGAAATAAGGAGGAATTTCCTGACAGGAGAACTATTCAGCAGTGGTACAGCTTCCCTTGCAGAATTATGGGTGCTCCATCACCAGAGGTTTTCAAGAAAAGGTTGGGCAACCATTTGTCAGAGACGGTATGAGGACACCTGTCTTGGTCAGGAGGTTAGACTAGATGTCCTCCAAAGTCCTTTCCAATCCTATGTTTATATGATTCTACTGAATATTGTAGCATTTTGGAGGCTGTTCTCTGGGTTTAATTTATTGTGACATTTTTTTGCTATTGTTTTTTTCTGTCTGCTTTTCTCTGTTTTTGCTGGAGTTTTATGATGTATTGATTTTGGTTTGTACCATGGGTGTTTTAATTCTTATTTTACTGTAAACACTGTAAGCCACCAAGAGTTGCTGGATCACTGGGGGTTACAAGTTTAATAAGTACCCAAATGAGCAAATTTACAGAAAGTAGAATCTGGCTAAATACATGTTTCTCCTACAGGGTACAAATCAAATAAATATGTTTACAGAAACTAAAACCTGGCTAAGTACAGGCTTCCTCAAATTGGTTGAATTTTCTAACTGTAAATTTTCTTTTCTTCAGCGCTGGATGGGATTGTTCTGTAAAATTCAAGAATTAGAGGCAAAATGAACATTCATTCAACGTGTCCTTGGTCAAGAAATACATCTGGGCTTGCTTAGAGAATTGGAGGTACCCCAAACCTGCATCAAATTCATATCTAAAAATCTGATTCTGACTTCCCCGTATGAGTGACCTTTATCTATATATATAAAAGCGAAATAACACTCACGCATCATCACAAAATCTCCAGAACTGTAAAGCCTACAAACTTGAAATTTGGCACATATGTTTCTCTTGGCTTCTAGGTGCTCACTAAGAAAGGATTTTTCGAAATGACCATCAGAGCATCAGTATTTCGTATATTATTATTAACACGCTCTGATGCTAAGGAGTTCTACTCCCCTCCCCACCTGAAAAGAAATCTGTTCCAAATGCAAAACACAAGCAGAGGAGTTTCAGTTTCAGTTTCACAGCAGCAAGCAGCTTTAGTACAGAACAGTTGAGCTAAGCCATGCCCAGGCTCCTTGCTGTCTCCTTCTTGCTCACACAGCAAATACTGTTTCAGTTTCCAAACAGCCCTCAACTCTCACACATTGACAGGACGCTTGCCAGATGAATACTGATGGATGCTGGTAGGCAGAGGCACAATTTTTCCCCCTTATTTTCCTCCCCAACAACTAAGCCTGATCACATAGTTTCTTAGCAAAGCACGGGTATCCAGCTAGTGTTAAATAAGTACAAAGTAGAATTGACCCAACGATGCATTGCTAAGGTAACCAGATATTGGAAAATTTGAATTTCCAGACTTTGAATGTGAAAAGAGTTGAATAAAAAAAATTGCTTGAGTTTTGAGTGGCTTGCAACAATTTATGAACAAGACTTTGATGAATTTTTGCTAGGAGATGCCCTTCGTTAATATATTAACCAAGATTAGTTAGTGAATTCTATATTTAGTTGAAAATATAGAAACGCCATTTCAAGTGTTCTTTCTAATTGCTTCTTGAATAAATATGTACAATTGAAAATTGGACTTGAATCAATCCTTCTCCTTAGCTAATGGCTGGAAAAAAACGAGAAAGGGCTTGCACGGAGTGCTATGAATGGAAACTATGTGTACCTAAAACCTAGTCATTTAGAAATAAAAAATAATAGGTGCTTCTTTCCTCAACACAGGTGGGAAGAGTAAAGAAACAGAGGAATGGATTAATTTAATTAGGTTGTCCAACCTTGGCAACTTTAAAGACCTTTGGACTTCAATTCCCAGAATTCCCCAGCCAGCCAAGCAAATTCCTTTGAGAGACTGTCACTTCTGCTTGCCAGTATAATCGGCTTTACTAATCAGCCTGTAAGAGTCATGGGATATAAACAGGCCTCAGAATAACCTGGTCTCAAATTTCTTACAAAATGAAATTATTTACTATGGATTTTTTTTGAATGACATGGATGCTATGACAAGAAGAGCCTAGAGGAAATCCTCAACTTATGACCACAATTCATCCCAAAATTTCCCTTGCTAGGCAAGACCGTTGTTAAATGAATTTTGCCCCCCATTTTATGACCTTTTTGGACAACGTTGCTGAGTCAATTTGGCTTCCTTGTTGATTTTGCTCGTCGGAAGGTCACAAAAGTTGACCACAGTATCCTTCCCCTGCCACACCTACCAAGCCACGCCCACCAAGCCATGTGTCAACTCATAAAATATTTCTCTGATCTTTTAGAGTTGCCAATAGAAAGAGAGGGGGGAGTACTGTAGCAACTTGCAAAACCGAAATTGCATTCCATAAATGTTTTCATAGATAGTTCCCAGGTGACCGAAGTTTCTGCCCTGCAAAATTCTAACTGGAGAGCATGATTGATGACTCTTGGCTATGGATGTGTCCCATTGGAGAATATGATTATGATACACCCAGGGGGTGGGGGAAAACCAGGGTCAAAGGTGACAATGAATGATGTGTCTCAGAGTTGGCTACACCCAGGTAGCACCGGCATGTCTTCTCCTAATAAATCTTCTTTGAGCTTTGAAAATCTGGCTAGAGACTCATGATTTAAATAACTACCAGAGCTCTGACACCATACCCACAGAACCAGTAGTAAAAAAATTTGAATCCCACCACTGATAATGATAATTGACAGCAATCTCCTTGACATGAACCAGTTCAATTCCTCCCCTAGGGATGCCATTAACAGGGCACTGCATGCCAAAACAACTACAGGCAGTCCTCAACTTACAACGGTCCATTGAGTGACTGCTCAATGTTGCAACAGCACTGGAAAGGCGACGTACTGCTATTTTCAAGACTTATGGCCACTGCACAATCCCTGTGATCACGTGATTAAAATTCAGGCATCGGGCGACGAACTCATATTTAAGACGGTTTCCATATCCTGGGGTCACATGACCCCCCCTTTGCAACCTCCTGATCTGCAAAGTCAATGGGGGGAAAAGGCCGATTCACTTAACAACCGTGTTACTAACTTAAGAACTGCAGAGGTTCACTTAACCACTGTAGCAAGAAAAATCATAAAATGGGGTAAAATTCACTTACTAAATGCTCAAAGCATTGTTAGAGACCCCACACTCACTCACTTTACGGTCTGTTTCTGTTCTCTGGGGAGGTTTCAAAGTATTTCTAGCAGGACTACCAGACTCTGTAATAGCTTGGTTCCCTGTGCCATCCATCTGGTAAACTCGCAAGATTTGTTCTTCTCGCCATGTACATGTATACATCCAGACGAGACTGTGTTGTTTCCCTGTGCCGTATAACATATGTCGGTATATGCATGTATTTATTTATTTATTTAGTCATGTTTACGTAATGTATATTGGAGGTGAGTGGTGCGATGGCCTAAAGGTGGAGCTCTGGCCTCACACTCAGGAGGCTGTGAGTTCAATCCTAGGAGAGGCAGATATTTCTCTCTCTGGGCATGTTGAGAATATATCTGCTGAATATAACTCCACGTTGGTGACAGGAAGGGCATCCGGCCAGTAAACACTCAGCTCCATTCAGTTGCCCAGACTCAACCCCGCAAGGGATTATGGGGTTGTTAAAAGAAGATGATGATTGGAGGTGGTGACCCTTTTGAGAGATGTATGCTATAAAATTTCATTTTAATGTACGCCAATTAGTATATATTCAGCAACAAGTTATTTCTATTCTATTCTATTCCATTCCATTTCATATTATTATTCTATTCTATTCTATTCTATTCCATTTCATTTCATCTTTTATTCTATTCTAATTCTAATTCTAATTCTATTCTAATTCTATTCCATTCTATTCCATTCTATTCCATTCTATTCCCTTCCATTCCATTTCATATTATTATTCTATTCTATTCTATTTTATTCTATTCTATTCTATTCCATTCCATTCCATTCCATATTATTATTCTATTCTAATTCTAATTCTATTCTATTTATTCCATTCCATTTCATGTTATTATTCTATTCTATTCTATTCTATTCTATTCTAGTTCTAGTTCTAGTTCTAGTTCTGTTCTGTTCTGTTCTATTCTATTCCATTCCATTCCATTCCATTTCATATTATTATTCTATTCTATTCCATTCTATTCCATTCTATTCCCTTCCCTTCCATTTCATATTATTATTCTATTCTATTCTGTTCTATTCCATTCCATTCCATTCCATTCCATTCTATTCTATTCTATTCTATTCTATTCTATTCCATTCCATTCCATATTATTATTCTATTCTATTCTAATTCTATTCTATTTATTCCATTCCATTTCATGTTATTATTCTATTCTATTCTATTCTATTCTATTCTAATTCTATTCTATTCTATTCTATTCTATTCTATTCCATTCCATTCCATTCCATTCCTTTCCTTTCCATTCCATTCCATTTCATATTATTATTCTATTCTAATTCTAATTCTATTCTAATTCTATTCTAATTCTATTCTATTTATTCCATTCTATTGCATTTCATGTTATTATTCTATTCTATTCTGATTCTATTCTATTCTAATTCTATTCTAATTCTATTCTAAACAAATGTCTCACCAACAGACATTTTGGGCTGAATTGTGGTTATTAAGTCAAGGACTACCTGTAGACACAGGGACAATTTCTTTCCCTCATGCCATCACTCTGCTGAACACCTAATTCCCACACTCCTGTCTTATGTCTATTTACCCATGTAGTCTGGCTGTATTACTATTATCCTTCTCATCTTTTCTACAACCTTCTCTTATTGGTATCATTATTATTACAGTTATGATTACTTGGTCATTTTTGTACATATACTGAGAGCTTATGGACCGGAGACAAATTCTTTGTATGTCTAATCACACTTGGCCAAATAGCGTATTCCTTTGCATTTAGCATCATTTCAGTTTTTAGCTCCTGTTCTGATGCGCAACATTTTGTGGCCCTGTAGCAAGAAAGGCAAGATTAAAAAAAAAAAGGCAAGAATCAACAATTTATCTTTTAAGAAGAGTCATTTGATTAGTAATCATGCATAAGTTACAATTCAATAATGCTAATGGGTGCGTCCATTATGTAGTATAATTAGCATTATGATACCCTTATAAAGAAAAGAACATCACTGTGATCTTTTCCACTTCTAAATAACTAAGAGAGGAAACAAAGGAGTGATTCAAAAAGAGAAAAACAAAATCACAGCTTCTTTCTGAATTGAAATTGCTCATGAGAGGCTTATTAGCTTGATGTTCTATTAAGGTGGCTCACCTTGTAATTCCTACTAATTATTACTAATTTGCGGTTCCTTCCCAATTAATTGCTTACAAAGCAGTACAGCATTGTCAGGCTACAGGTATAAAATTAATTATGGATAAAATTGCAGAACGGTGCCACCACACCTATGGGAAAAACAATATTTGTTAACTCGGAATTGTTTACTCTCCAGAGGGGAAGAGTTGCTGGCATCTAAGCTAAGTTCTGTGATAATCCCTTTTTCTCCTTTCAAACATGAGCTAAAATGCATTCAAAGATCTATGGAAGTGCTGGAAGGGAGAAGAAGAAGAAGAAGAAGAAGAAGAAGAAGAAGAAGAAGAAGAAGAAGAAGAAGAAGAAGAAGAAGAAGAAGAAGAAGAAGAAGAAGAAGAAGAAGAAGAAGAAGAAGAAGAAGAAGAAGAGGAGGAGGAGGAGGAGGAGGAGGAGGAGGAGGAGGAGGAGGAGGAGGAGGAGGAGGAGGAGGAGGAGGAGGCTGGGGATTCTGGGAGTTGAAAGCCACAGGCCTTAAAGTTCCCAAGGCTGAGCAACACTGATTAAGACCATTCACACATTAATTAAGCTCCTGAAACCCTGTATTATTTCAAGATCTTGTTGGCCTTCTAACTTTTCAGAGGTCTTGGTGATAGTTTACCCATGGAAATGAGATAAGGTTTTCATTCCAAAAATATCTTCTTAGATAAATGTATTCCCTGAAAAATTACAGCCTTAGCAAGTTCCTTATATGGAATGATGCTAAACTGAGAAAGGAGCGTCTGGATAAGGGGCAGGAGGTATTTGAGGGAGGGCTTTGACTGTAATGTATATGATATGTTGGACGAAGGGGGTCTTTGTGGCAGCCCACCTAACAGCATGCTGTCATCGCCCTTGAGTGAAGAATAATGAACTTAATTTCATACAACTGCCTGCTGTTTCCTTGATCCCAGCTCAGAAACGAACATGATGAGGAATAAAATTTCTCCCATGCTACTTTTTTCGAAGGCCAAATATTGCCTGTTCAGTTATTGTAAGTTGTGGAACAGCATTGTAATTTATAAAGACTCAAACATTTACAAAGATTAAAAAAATAGATCTGTGCCAAATGTTTGCAAGCAAACATTCCAGTGCCCAAACTATGCAGAATAACAGAGATAACAGAATAACAAACGGGACCTTGGGGCAGTGGTGAGATTCAAATATTTTTACTACTGGTTCTGTGGGCGTGGCTTGGTGGGCATGGCAAGGGAAGGTTACTGCAAAATCCCCATTCCCTCCACACCCCACTAACCTGCTTTCCAGCTCCGTTCTCCCATGCGGGCAATCAAAGGAGACCCAGCCAATCAGCTGGGACTTGGGAGGCAGAGAATAGATGGGAGCAGGGCCAGTCAGAGGGAGTATTTGCCAGTTGTCTGAACTATTCAAAATTTCCACTACCGGCTCTCCAGAACTGGTCAGAGCCTGCTGAATACCACCTCTGCCTTTGGGGTCTTGCAATCTGACCACCTGCTGAAGCTGAGTGCCAAAACAAGAGTGCATGAGCGCATGTGTGCACCAGAAACTGGAAAAGCAGCTCCCAGATGCGCGCGTGCTGGAAACCGGAAGCTTTGCTTCCCGCATATGCATGTGCTCCAGCCAACTGGTCTTCTGGTTTCTAACACGCGTAGATGATAGATGTAGATGTACAGAGAGAGATGGGTAGATAAATAGGTAGGTAGATAGATGGATGGATGGATGGATGGATGGATGGATAGATAGATATAGATGATAGATGGATGGATGGATGGATGGATGGATGGATGGATGATGGATGGATGGATGGATGATGGATAGATAGATATAGATGATAGATAGATAGATAGATAGATAGATAGATAGATAGATAGATATATATAGAGAGAGACGGATAGATAGATATATATAGATGAAAGTAAGACAGCCAAGTTCAGACAGCACCAAGGACTCCACCATTCCAACTTGTGTTACAGGTAGTCTATTCTAGACTACCAGGACTGGACTGGGAACAGAGGTGATATTCAGCAGGTTCTGACCAGTTCTGGAGAACCGGTAGCAGAAATTTGAGTAGTTTGGAGAACCAGCAAATACCGCCTCTGACTGGCCCTGCCCCCATCTATTCTCTGCCTCCCGAGTCTCAGCTGATTGGCTGGATCTTCTTTTGTTGCCCTCCACAGGAGAACAGAGCTGGAAAGCAGGTTAGTGGGGTGGGGAGGGAATGGGGATTTTGCAGCATATCCTTCCCCTGCCATGCCCACCAAGCCACGCCCACAGAACTGGTAGTAAAAAAATGGAATCCCACCACTGACTGGGAAGTCAGAAGATAACGTAGGAGAAGCTGCTGATAAATCAGTTGCATGACATTACCAAGAAAAGCACATATTGTGCTCATGAAGTGAGCAGACGTTGAACTTGACTCCAAAGAGATTTTCCTTTTGAAAACCGTCTTCAGCTTCACAGAAATGTTGGCTTGTCTCTTCCGATTACCATTCTTTCATTTTCGGTTGTAGGATCTGCACAAGCACCACGGAAGCTATGAATTATGCATGAAACGAGCAAAGTTAAAAAACACACACACACACAACCCGAGCCTCCTAGTCCCATACACAGAGGGAATACACAATGTGCAAAGCAATCACATCTTTGGTACACAATGCTATTTGCTTTGTGGTACTGTGCAGCGCTACCCAATATGATGCATCACACTGCTCAGTCAAAAGCAGTTAAATCTCTCTGATCCTGCAGAGTGCCATAAAAATCCTTGTGAAATATATGACCAAAGGGGGAAAGGACAATATAAATTATCATATTCTGCCCTTTCCAAAAACATAACAACAACATTCTTTCCATATTGCTTAAGAACTAGCTGCATGAAAACTCTAAGGATTTTATGAGCAAATAGCCTGAAGATTGCTTTAAGTTCTCTGTCTCTCTCTCTCTCTCTCTCTCTCTCTCTCTCTCTCTCTCTCTCACACACACACACACACACACCACAACATGCACACACACACACCAACACACACACACACCACAACATAGAGACAGTACACTCCTGTCAACCTGATGCTTGGAGAAGAGGAATAGTCTTTTCTTCTTCTTCTTCTTCTTCTTCTTCTTCTTCTTCTTCTTCTTCTTCTTCTTCTTCTTCTTCTTCTTCTTCTTCTTCTTCTCATCCTCTCCTTCTCTTCCTCCTCCCCCTTTCCCTCCTCCTCCCCCTTTCCCTCCTCCTCCTCCTCCTCCTTCAATTTGGTACTTTTGACTGTCAGCCCTAGGGTCTAGGAAAGCAAGAACACATATATGTTGCCCCTTGTAACGCTACCTTTCATAAATGATAAGTTTCTCTGGGCAGAATATTCTAAACACTGAGGAGTCACATTTGACTCTTTCACCTCAATTTGCTGCCCTGCATCTATCCTGGACAACAGTATTGATAATTTACTTCTACCCTCAACCTGGCTAACAGCCAGGCTGGGAGGAGGGGAATTATGAGAGTTGTAATTCATGATAACTAGAAGGTATCGAGTTGAACAGAATTATATAAGGTAGAGTGCGTAAGTCCATAGTTATCCTTTAGATGAATCACCCAGGGAATTTATCAGCTACAAAGCCAATAAGTGATACAACATGGTTCTCTTGAACCTGCAGGAAGACGTCAGGGAAAACACCAAGGAGGGGAATGAGGCTGCAATCCTCTATTCCTATTCAAGTACCACGCTGCAATATGCCTAAATTATTTAAAAGTTGGCACAATGCTGTTTTGGATAGAACAAAGGGGCAGGGTTGACTTGCAGCAATTCATATTGCTGAACAAGACAATGCAAATGGAAGCATCTGTTTTAATGGCTTGGCAAAGAAGAGCAGAGCCTTATATCATGGCTATTTTAGTCCTGTGAGTTGACAAGTGATGAAACTTTAGACCGGGAAACAAATTGTAGATTTGCAGCAGAGAATCCCTCTTGTTTTCCTTCTTTCCTTCCCTCCCTCTCTTCCTCCTTCTCCCCTTCCTTCCTTCTTTCTTTTCTTCTTTTCCTCCCTCCCACTCTCCTCCTTTCCTCCTTCTTTCCTTCTTTCTGTCTTCCTTCCTTCCTTCTTTCTGTCTTCCTTCCTTCCTTCTTTCTGTCTTCCTTCCTTCTTCCTTCCTTCCTTCCTTCCTTCCTTCTTTTGTTCTTCCCCTACTTCCACCTTTACGTAAGCCAGTCCTGCATGTCAGTATTTTTCCTGAAAAACATGCTTAGCATCATTACAATCTATTAAACAATGCCACTGTTCTGCTTTGTAGTCTTGAGATCTGGACTGGCCAGTGGCTCTGTCTCTCTCTGTGAGCATCTGGCATCCAACGTTTTCCAAGTTGACTGTGGGTGAGTGAGGTTGCTTGCATGTACAAAGGCATCTCAAAGAGGCTAGCATCTCTCTCTCTCTTTCTCTCTCTCTCCTCTCTGTCTCTGTCTCTCTCTGTCTTTCTGTCTCTCTGTCTCTGTCTCTCTCTTTGTATCTCTCTGTCTGTCTGTCTCTCCCTCTTTCTATCTGTCTCTGTCTCTCTGCCTCTGTCTCTCTGTCTCTGTCTCTCTGTCTCTGTCTCTCTTCTATCTCTCTCTGTTTCTGACTCTCTGTCTCTGTCTTGCTCCAACATCTCATGTGCCATCAAGGAGAGGACCTCAATGGGTTTTAAACAAATAAATGTGTGTGTGTGTGTGTGTAGGGGGTTCCTGTGGGTTCCAGAAACACAGGCAGATTTTGGCATCTCTTGTGCTCAGTGAGGGCTGAATTTAATTATATCAATGATGGGCTGGTCTAGAAATGTGAGGATCAATGTTAATTGGATTCATTTTACTGCTCCCTTTATAGGGCAAGTTTCTATTCTGGCAGATTTACCTCCAATTTTTTTTAATAAAGTATCCTTAACATAAATTGACTTGTCTGTTTAGGAGCAGATGTGGTTGGACTCGCTTCCGAAAAGAGATGACAGAGTTGGAATGTTTGGTTTTTGCTTTCTTTGCACTTCCAAAGCCTCCCCTCCCCTCCTCTCCCCTCCACATGGAGGGTCCCTGTGAAAATTGGTTCCTTCTTATGAAGCTTAATGGACAGGTGATCATACACTAAGGGATCACATTTATCTTATCCGGGGAAAGAGCTGAGCTGCATTTCTGCCACAATCTGATGTGATGGAATGTAGTCTGGATTCCAGGAGGGAGGGGCTGCATTCCAGAGGAGTAAGCGGCAGCTCAGTTCCGATAGTTTGTGTGAGAGAAAGAAGGGGAAGACAGGCCCTTCCTAATAGTTCCCTGAGAATACTTTTCATGTAGACAGCAGACTGCTTCATTCTGGCAAGATTCTGTCTATAAATGAGGAACAATAAAGTAATTGGCTTGGAAGAACTTCAACTGTCTTTCATGGTTTGAGGAGTGAGGGCTGTTCAGGCACAAATCATCTCTCGCAAATGTTCCCTGAAAAATTCATGTAAAACCTGAGGCTAAATGTGTTCCCAGATGCCCCACCATTGATCATTCTTGCTGCTAAGAGTTATCATTCAGCAACAAGTATCCAGATAGTCAACTTACAACCATTCATTTAATGACAATTCAAAGTTACAACGGGTACTGAAAAAGTGACCAATATCTCAGGGGCTGCCACAAAGGAGAGGGAGTCAAGCTATTCTCCAAAGCACCTGAAGGCAGGACAAGAAGCAATGGATGGAAACTAATCAAGGAGAGAAGCAACTTAGAACTAAGGAGAAATTTCCTGATAGTTAGAACAATTAATCAGTGGAACAAGTTGCCTCCAGAAGTTGTGAATGCTCCAACACTGGAAGTTTTAAAGAAGAGATTGAATAACCATTTGCCTGAAGTGATGTAGGGTTTCCTGCCTAAGCAGGGGGTTGGACTAGAAGACCTCCAAGGTCCCTTTGGGCTCAATTGTGGTCATGAGGCAAGGACTAACTATAAATGGCATTGGTATCTGGCCTCTGTTTAGAGATAGCTAAAAATTCTCCTGAGCCAAACTTGAGTTTGGATGTCTTCATAGACAGATCTAATTTTCTTGTCAACAATAGAAGCATGGGTTTTTTTTTGTGTGTGTGTGTGTGTGTGTCATTGCTCATCATTGGGATAATTTTTGACTTCCTAGGCTAGTCTTCCACCTTGGGATATTAGGAAAAAGTTTACAGGACTAGATTCAGCTGTCCACCTAGATTTAAAAGACAAAGGCCACTCTTTTGAAGACAGCAAAGTCCACATTTTGGACAGAGAGGACCGCTGGTTTGAAAGAGGGGTCAAAGAGGCCATCTATGTCAAAATTGGACAGGCCTCCCTCAACAGAGGAGAAGGGATAAGACATCATCTATCTCCAGTCTATAACACAGTCCTTCCAGGAGCTCCCAGAAGGCTCCACACCCATTGGCACCACTCAGGTGACCCTGAGGACACAGATGAACCTCCAGGTGGCCTCAACAACTCTATAAAAAGGATGCAAATGACCAGCTGTCTGCAAGAAGTATAAATCCTTCCATTCCCCACCATCCAGTCAGAACTGAAGAAGTTTCTTGGATGAGAAGGGAAACATCTTCAAAGAAAAACCAGAAAGTCCAGTTGCCTCTTGAAAAAAAAGCACCTTTCGGATAAACACCAAAAACTGCTGCACCTGTAACATATTACTGCGTGTTCATGTCTGAGTCCTGTCAAAAGTGCAACCATCACATGAGGAATGTCTATGGAGATTCTCAGCCATCCAAGTTATGGTTGCCCCAAAAGTGCTTGTTTCGAAAGGCAACTGGACTTCCTTTGTTTTTTCCTTGAAGAAAAAGCACTGGCTACTGGTGGTCTTTTGGGTGTGATTCAAGGTTATGGTTATGATCTTTAAAGTGCTCCATGGCTTAGGCCCAGGGTACTTGCGAGACCACCTACTGCCGATGACAACCTCCCACCAACCAGTACGGGCCCACAGAGTTGGCCTCCTCAGGGTGCCGTCGGTTAAACAATGTCGGCTGGTGACCACCAGGGGGAGGGCCTTCTCTGTGACAGCCCCTGCCCTCTGGAATGAGCTACCCTTGGAGATCTGGATTGTCCGCGACCTGAGAGCCTTTTGCCGCACCCTTAAAACATGGCTATTTGAGCAAGCCGATCTATCCCCATGAGATATATTTTTAAATTTTTGGATTGGAATTATCCTTTTTAACTATTGTTTTAAAAAAATTTTAAATTTGATGTTGGTGGGGCTTAATGTGAGTTTAATTTCTATTTTAATATTTGTATTGTATGTTTTTGATGCCCTGTAAACCTCCCTGAGTCCCTTTGGGGAGAAGGGCAGTATATAAAACTAACTAACTAACTAAATAAATAAATAAATAAATAAATAAACAAACAAACAAACAAATAAATAAATAAATAAGAATGTTTTGCTTCTCATCCAAGGAGCTTCTTCACTTCTGAACTGAAGCATTAAAGAAGTTTCTTGGAAGAGAAGCAAAGCATCTTCAAGGAGAAATGAAGTCCAGCTGCCATTTGAAAAAGCATCTTTGGGACAATCACAATGAGGATGCCAATTTCTCATTAAAACACACAGGGTATAAGCACTGTCTTCATCTGGTTAATCTGCATAGCAAATTCACACAATACACTGAACCATAAATTAATGCAACCTGCTGGATTTCTATGAGACACTAGGCCACTTTATTTTTTAAAAAAATCTAAATCCGATTTGCAGTAACTGAGTTTAGCTTGTTGAGCAAATGCAGCTGTTACCTTTCAGTGAGTGGATTAATTGCATTGTGCAAAAGCAGCCAGTGAGATTTATTCCTAGGACCACATCACATGGGGGCAATTGCACACCTATCTGGAGGTAAGTCCAATTTATACTTGGAACATGGGACGTAATTTATCACATTAAAAGTAGGCATGGGATCCGGCTGTAGATTCCTCATCTTTCAAATGCTTAATCAATGACATTCAGGAGAAACTTTCTGACAGTGAGAACAAACATGGAACAGAATGGAACAGAAGCTGCCCTTGGAAGTTGTGGGAGCTTCATCACTGGAGGCCTTCAAGAAGAGATTAGACTCCCTTCTGTCAGAAATGGTGTAGGGCCTCCTGCTTGGGCAGGGGGTTGGACTAGATGACCTACAAGGTCCCTTCCAACTCTGATTATCTGTTATCTGTTAGTTATGGGGGCAACATCTCATCTTTCATGATAGATTTTTTAAATTAAATTTTTGTCCTTACTCTTATTACATATATATAATACTCCTTCCTCCTCCTGTTTTCCCCACAGCCACTCTGTGAGGTGAGTTGGGCTGAGAGGAAGTGTTTGGCCCAAAGTCAACCAGGTGGCTTTCATGCCTAGGATGGAACTAGAATTCACAGTCTCCTGGTGATTGGCCCAAAGTCACTCAACCGGCTTTCATGACTAAGGGGAGACTAGAATTCACAGTCTCCTGGATTTTAGGCCAGCCCTTTAACCAAACATGGGGGAGCAAATGGCAAAATGCCGGCGCCCTATATGAGCGCACAGACAGGGCCTCCTTGGGGTGCCATCTGAGACCCAGTGTCGTTTGACGGTGTCCCGGGGGAGGGCCTATTCTGTGGCAGCTCCCACTTTATGGAATCAATTACCCCTGGGGCTCCGTTTGGCCCCTGACCTTCGCACCTTCGCCATGACTTGAAAACCTGGTTATTTGGACAGATCGGGCTGTGCTGACCTCTTGGGGGGGGGCGTGGCTTCAAGGTAGGCTCAAGGTTGACTCAGCCTTCCATCCTCTCAGGGTAGGTAAATTGAGGACCCAAGATTGTTGGGGCAATTAGCTGACCTTGTAAAAATGCGCTTAGTAATAACAGGCATGTACAATGGAATGAAGGCTATTGCTGAGCACACTGGGTTGTATCCAAATTGTAAGCACCTGAGTCTTTGGAGAAGGGCGGCATATAAATGTAATTAAAAAAAAAAAATTTTTTTTTAAATCACAGGGTTTTTAGATGAATTTGGCTTGTTTTATTTAATATTATTTTAGTTAATTAATTTATTGTTCTGTTTTTAGTTGTGAGCCGCCCTGAGTTCTTTTTGGAGAGGGGCAGCATACAAGTCAAACAAACAAACAAACAAACAAATAAATAAAATATGTTGACCCCTTGAGGATGTCAGTGCAAGATCTTTCTAGAATAGGGGTCTCCAACCTTGGCCACTTTAAGTCTTGTGGACTTCAACTCCCAGAATTCCTCAGCCAGCAAAGCTGAAGTTGATGTCCACAAGTCTTAAAGAGGCCAAGGTTGGAGGCCCCTGTTCTAGAATACTTCCCTTCGAAAGAGTTTTACAATGCCTCCTAATTAAAGTCTTTAATCTCCCATATTTCAACTGCTAAATTAGTGGCAGTTTCTCTTCCCGCAGCCATCCATTGTTAAGAAAATTGGGGGGCTCCTTGGCTGCCCAACTAATCCAATGTCAATCTTTACCGATTTTCTCCCCCATTCAGATCCCATCTATCCTGAATTATTTCAAATTATAAGGAGAAAGAAATTACGAAGCTCTAACTAAGCAGAGCAAACGCTGTGATGAATGAGAAGCTGGAACCGGCACGGATCGACTGCCTCCTTACCGGCATGACCACAGGGATGGAAAATAATTAGAAATACATAAAAGGGAGCTGGCGCATAATCATGTTTATCTTCCAAGATGTAAAATGGAGAAGACGGGGAAACCCCGATTAAACTACTTATTGACCAGAAAAGATGGGAAGTGAATGAATGAATGACCAAAAGCAACAGGGATTTGAAATCTTTATCTTTTTGTAATTATGATGAGTACCTAACAGTGGTGGGATTTAAATTTTTTTACTACCGGTTCTGTGGGCGTGGCTTGGTGGGCGTGGCAGGGGAAGGATACTGCAAAATCCCACTCCCTCCCCACCCCACTAACCTGCTTTCCAGCTCTGTTCTCCTGTGGAGGGCAACAAAAGGAGACCCAGCCAATCAGCTGGAACTTGGGAGGCAGAGAATAGCTGTGAACAGGGCCAATCAGAGGTGGTATTTGCCGGTTCTCCAAACTACTCAACATTTCTGCTACCGGTTCTCCAGAACTGGTCAGAACCTGCTGAAGACCACTTCTGGTACCTAACAATTACAATTACGCCGAACATTTCTGTTGTTAAGTGAGTTTTTTGCCCCTTTCTTGCCATTGTTAAGTGAACCGCTGCAGTTATTAAGTTAGTAACACGGTTGTTAAGTGAATCAGGCATCCCCATTGACTTTGCTTCTAAGGAGGTCGCAAAAGGGGATCATATGACCCTGAGATACAGCAGACGTCATAAATATGAGCCAATTGCCCAACCTTTGAATTTTGATCACGTGAGCAGGGGGATGGTGCAATGATCATAAGTGTGAAAAACAAGTCATTTTTCTCAGTGCCGTTGTAACTCTGAATGGTCACTATTTATTTATTTATTTATTTATTTATTTATTTATTTATTTATTTATTTATTTATTTATTTATTGGACTTGTATGCCGCCCCCTCTCCGAAAGGACTCGGGTGGCTCACAACTAAGATACAAACAATAAATATTTTAAAAAGAATTAAACCTAAACAAGCCCAATACATAAAACCAATTTAAAACCAATTAACCCCCAGGAGGTCAGTCCAGCCCGGCCTGCTCAAACAGCCAGGTTTTCAGATTGCGGTGGAAAAAGTGGAGATCGGGAGCCAAATGGAGCCCCAGGGGTAGATGGTTCCATAAGGCGGGAGCCGCTACAGAGTAGGCCCTTCCCCGGGGCACCGCCAGCTGACACTGTCTTGTGGACGGCACCCCGAGGAGTCCCCATCTGTGCACACACACAGGGTGATCAGCATTCGATGCTGGCAGGAGACGCTTCCACAAATACCCCGGACCCAAGCCATAAAGGACTTTGAATGTTAATACCAACACCTTGAATTTCACCCGGAGGGCAACCGGCAACCAATGCAGCTCACGCAGGAGGGGCATAACATGGGAGTACCAGGAAACTCCCATCACAACCCGCGCGGCCGCATTCTGCACCAGCTCAAACTATAAACGAATGATTGTAAAACAAGGACTACCTGTACAGAAATTCAACAATGGCACACAAGACAATGCTAGAGACTGTCCAGTTGGCGAATCTGGGATATTGGCAGCTGAATTTCAATTGAATTTCAGTTGGAGAGAATATGTGTCAGAGTGATTGATATCCTGGATACTTTCTGGATGCCTTACAGATATTATTTTACCAAGAGTATAAACTTTACTGAATAAATCTGTTGATCCTGGATTGTATAAACAGGGGCATAGAATCAAGATCACATGAAGTATTAGTGCCACTTTATAAAACCCTAGTAAGACCACACCTGGAATACTGCAACCAATTTTGGTCACCATACTACAAAAAAGATATTAATAGGCTTATTGTACCCTATGGCTATTATTAAGTGTTGGACCTTATGATTCTTGACTCTTGACGAATGTATCTTTTCTTTTATGTACACTGAGAGCATTTGCACCAAGACAAATTCCTTGTGTGTCCAATCACACTTGGCCAATAAAGAATTCTATTCTATCTATTCTATTCTGTTCTGTTCTGTTCTGTTCTGTTCTATTATTTATTCAAACTAAGATGATCAAATGCCTGTAGACTAAAACATATAAAGAACAGCTATGGGATTTCAAGCCTGATATGATAGTATTCTAATATTTGAGGAGCTGCCACAAAGAAGAGAGAGGCAAGCTATTCTCCAAAGCACCAGAGAAAAGAAACAATGATTGGAAACTAACCAAAGAGAGAAGCAATCTGGAATTAAAAAGAAACACCCTAACGGTGAGGACAATAAACTAGTGGAACAGCTTGCCTTCAGAAATTTTGGGTGCTCTACCACTCAATGTTTTTAAGAAGACTCTAGACCAGAGGTGGGCAATTATGGCCCCTTTACAACTTGTGGACTTCAACTCCCAGAATTCCTGAGACGGCACAATCATGGCAATTCCTGGGCATGGCTGGGACAGGAATTCTGGGAGCTGAAGTCCACAAGTTGTAAAGGGGCCATCATTGCCCACCTCTGCTCTAGACAGTCACTTATCTGAAATAGTATAGATTCGGGGCTGGACTAGAAGACCTCCAAGGTCCCTTCCAGCTCTATTCTATTCTATATTTCTAATCCACATTGATACAGAAGAAGTGAAACCAGCTCTGGGCTTTCCACTCAAAAGCACACCTAGTTTTTATTTTTATTTTTATTTATTTATTTATTTATTTTGTCAATCGCTTACAAGATAATAAGTATAAGGATAAACATAGCTATGAATACATGAAATGAATACATATAAGAGAAATAAAAGAAACAATAGGACAGGGACAGTAGGCACGTTGGTGCACTTATGCACACCCCCTACAGACCTCTTAGGAAAGGGGTGAGGTCAATAGTAGACAGTTTAAGGTTAAAGTTTTTGGGGTTTGGGGAAGAAACCACAGAGTCAGGTAGAGTATTCCAGACATTGACCACTCTGTTGCTGAAGTCGTATTTCCTGCAATCAAGTTTGGTGCGGTTAACCTTGAGTTTGTATCTATTATGTGCTCTTGTATTGTTATGGTTGAAGCTGAAGTATTCATTGACCAGAAGGACATTGCAATGTATGATTTTATATACTATACTTAGATCGGACTGAAGGCGGAGTAGTTCTAGGTTTTCTAGGTCTAGAGTTTCAAGTCTGGTGGCATAAGGTATTCTGCAATGAGTAGAGGAGTCTAGAACTCTTCTTGTGAAATATTTCTGGACTTTCTCAACTGTGTTAATATCAGATACGTGATGTGGCTTCCAGATTGATGAGCTGAATTTGAGTATTGGTCTAGCAAATGTTTCGTATGCCCTAGTTAGTAGTGTGATATTACCAGAGAAAAAGCTACATAGGATTAGGTTACCAACTCTTAATGCCTTTTTGGCTATGTAGTTACAGTGGGCTCTAGCACTTAGATCATTAGAGATCACCCAATTACTTCATTCACCCTTTTCCCCATGGGTCACCCCACAGTCCATTATGTCCTTCTGTTCATTTTGTTATGGGAATCAGCTGGCCATGCTGGAGCACCTGCTCCAAGTGTCCTTGAGGGGGGGGACCAATGTCTCATGGGAACCGATGATGCCTGGATGCCATTCCCCCCACCCCTTGCATTCCAATCCACCACCACCCTATTCCTTGTCAAGGTGCGAGCAAAGCAGAATATAGGTGAAAGTTTGAGTCAGTCTTGATAAGTTTCCCAGAATCAAGCTCCGAGATTGGCTGGCATTCTCCGTTCTGCATTACTGTCTAGATCAGAGGTCTCCAAACTTGGCAACTTTAAGACTTGTGGACTTCAACTCCCAGAATTCTCCAGCCAGCTATGCTGGCTGGAGAATTCTGGGAGTTGAAGTCCACAAGTCTTAAAGTTGCCAAGTTTGGGGACCCCTGTTCTAGATCCTCAAAGTTGGCTTGTAGGCTGACACTAGAGATTGTGACAGGAAGGAAGAAATGTGAATGCTGCATTAGGGGAGAGAAACTCTAGCACGCAGCTCAATTCTCATTGATGTGATGTGGCAGAAGGCTGCATATCCTGATTTCTTTATCGGTGCAGAAATACACCAAAATACGTGGATTGCCATATTGATTATTTATATCTTCCAACACTCTTGGTATTATTTAACTCTCATGATCACAGATGTCCTCTTAACAACTCTTCTCCATCTTAAACCCTTCCTTTCTGTCCCCACCAATAGTAAAATCCAGTCCAAATTTTATAATATTCTGATTCATCCTTATTTTTCATCTCTAGTGTGGCAACTGATGATGTTGCCTTGTTGGATAATGAAATGTCTGCAAGAAAGCAATCCAAACTCAGAGAGTACCAAGGACCCTAAAGTCCTTGTCCTTCTATTCCTCCTCCTCCCTCTTCACTCCAGAAACCTCACTTCCTTCTAGCCCTGAAGATATTGTCTAGTTGGGTCATGGAACATCTGCAAGAAAACAACCAAACTCAGAAAGTACTGAGGACCGCACAGTCCTCCTCCTCCTCTACACAAACCCCACTCCCTTCTAGCACTGAAGTTGTTACCAAATGGGTTAATGAAACATCTGCAAGAAAGCAATCAAACTCAGACAGCACCATGAACCCCACAATCATCCTTCTCCTCCTCCAATTCCTACTCCTTCTCTTTCTCCTACTGCACCTTCTCCTACTCCTCTTCCTCTCCACCCACCTCACTCCCTTCTAGCATTGAAGATGTCACCTAATTAGTTAATGAAGCCAGTGGTGGAATTCAAAATATGTAACTAGAGGTTCTGTGGGTGCGTGCGCTTGGAGCGTTCTAAAATGAGCAATTTTAAGCATGAAAACTTACCTTACCATCAGTGCTGGTGAGTAAAACAGCTGAGGCGCGGCAATCCGCTCTGCCGCACCTATCAGCTGAGCTACAAACAAAGGAAATATAGGACAGGAAAGGGCAGGGGTGGATGGGTGGGGCCAACTGCTGACCGGCACGACGGATCGCTAGAACCGGTGCGAACCGGCAGCATACACCACCACGGAATGAAACATCTGCAAGAAACCAACTAAGCCTAGACAGCACCAAGGACCCCATAGTCTTCCTCCTCCTGCTGTTGCTGCTGCTGCTCCTTCTCTTCTTCTTCCTCCTTGTCTTCCTCTTCCTCCTCCTTGTCTCCACAAACCCCATTCCTTTCTAGCACTGAAGATGTTACCTAATTGGTTAATGAAACATCTGCAAGAAAGCAACCAAATTCAGAGAGCACCTCGAACTCCAGAATCCAACCCAATATTCTCTTCTGTTGGTGAACAAAGGAGAACCAAGCAAGCTTGAGTGCAGTAATGTCTACAAAGGGATCAAACAGTAAATAGCCCCAGATGTGCAGCTGCCATCTGGATTTTAATATCTATTATTATTGTTGGTTAATCTTTAGTGAGATTCACAGCCTTTGAGGCTGGTTGGTAGCTCAACAGCTTGAGTCCTAACCAAGGACCTAGGAACTGTTCAGGTAGCGTCGGAGGATATAAGCTGTTCCAAGTAGGGTGGTTTTTTGTAGAATCAGGGTATTCAAGTCTGATAAATTCAGGATTTCCAAATAGTGAGGCAGCCCTTTAGGTATTGCTTCAAGGGCTCCAATTACAATTGGGATAACACATGATTTCTTTTTCCAAAGTCGCTCAACTTCAATTTGTAAGTCCCGATACTTCGTGATTTTTTTCTTGCTGCGTGTCTACAATTCATGCATCACCAGGTATTGCAATGTCAATGAACCAACCCTTTTTCTTTTCAACTATTGTTATGTCAGGTGTGTTGTGGGCCAAATGCCTGTCTGTCTGAATTCTGAAGTCCCACAAGATCTTGACTTTTTCATTCTCCAGAACCTTCTCACCCTGATGTTCCCAGTAGTTGTTACTGTACTCAAATCCAAACTTTTGGCATAGTTTCCAGTTAATAATTTTAGCAACTCGGTTATGGCATTCTAAGTAGTCAGTTTGTGAAATTTTGCTGCATCCACTGATTAAATGGTCAACTGTTTCATCTTTCTCATTACAGAGGCAGCATTTGCTGTTGGTGGTGACATGATGCGTCTTTGCCTTCATGTAATTTGTGGCTAAGGCTTGTTCTTGAGCAGCCAAAATAAAGCCTTCAGTTTCTTTTTTTAATATTCCTGATTTTAGCCAATTCCAAGTAACCTTTGGTCAGCTTTGCCTTCAGTACTTTTCAAGTATTGGCCATGCATAGCTTTGCTTTTCCAATTTTCAATTCACTTCTCAATTAATTATTATTATTATTATTTAATCTTTAGTTAGATTCACAGCCTTTGGGGCTGGTTGGTAGCTCAACTGTTCGAGTCCTAACCAAGGACCTAGAAACTGTTAAGGTAGCTTATTATTACAGTTAAGTTAAAAGTTAAGTTAAGTTGAGCTGAGTTGAGTTGAGTTGAGTTGAGTTGAGTTGTTGTTGTTGTTGTTATTGTTATTATTATTATTATTATTATTATTCTCTACCTGACTGTGGTTTCCTCCACTAACCCCAAAAATGTTAACCTCAGACTGTCTACTGTTGACCTCACCCCATTCCTAAGAGGTCTGTAAGGGCCGTGCATAAGTGCACCAACATGCCTACCATCCCTGTCCTAATGTCCCCTTTTGTTCTTATCCATTTCATGTATTAAAAATCATGTTTATACTTATATATATTATCAAATGCATGCTTGACAAAATAAATAAATTAAAAATAAATTTTAAAAATTGATCCTTCTGAAAATGTCCTTACCCTGGGTGAAATTTAGTATTCGGGCTCTAAAGCCCACCAGCCAAATTGGTAAGCAAAACAGCTCAAGTTTTAACTACTTGCAACATGAATTTTTTTCCCTCTCCCACTGACACCTCATGAATGCAGCTAAGCATTTTTGGAATCTTTCAATGAGAAGCTGTCAGACAGGCCCCAGCTCCGTATTAGTTCATGATCCTCCTTTCACATCCTCATGGAATAGATTATTTTTGTCACAAAGCCAATGTGTTTAACCTGCCATCAAAGCCCACAGAAGGTTTGTTGTTTTCCAACTTCCAACAATTTGAGAGCGATTGCTTCTTGAATTAACAATGAATTGCTTGTTTCAGCCTCCCCGTTGGCTCATGTTAATGAGCAAAAAAATGCTCTTTCTTATCAAGTGACTTGGCTCTGAGTGGATGAGGCAAAAGCCCGGAAAAACCGGGAACATGGAAAACGCGATGATCCATGCAAATATTTGAAATGATCAGCAGCTGGCTGAATAGGGACCAGTTCTTTCTTGTTACTTAGGGATTTCACTAGTCATTCATTCATTCATTCATTCATTCATTCATTCATTCATTCATTCATTCCAGTGGTGTGTTTCAAGATTGTCTACCACCGGTTCGGTGGGTGTGGCTTTGGGGGCATACTTCGAGCATGTGCACACACTTTGTGTGTGCTTGTGCACCAAATGTGCACTTTGTGCAGGCGCATAGGCATTCCAACTCACCTCCTGCAAGCCTTCACTCTTCCGGTTGCTTCAGCAGCTGCTGCACAGCACTCTGCTGTGCCGCGCAAAGCCACTGCGCTTCAAAATCAGGGAATAAAAGTGAGTATGGGAGTCAGGGCAGGTGGGTGGGCCCAACAGCAGAGCGGCAGAGAGAACCGGTTTGGTCTCCGCTGCTCATTGGCACTACTAGCTCGGCAGAACCGGGCTGAACCGGTAGAATACCACCACTGATTCATTCATTCATTCAGATAACAGATAATCAGAGTTGGAAGGGACCTTATAGGGCATCTAGTCCAAACCCCCACCCAAGCGGGAGACCCTACACCATTTCTGACAAATGGCAGTCCAACCTCTTCTTGAAAGTCTCCAGTGATGGCGCTCCCACAACTTCTGAAGGCAACTTCTGTTCCATTGGTTGATTGTTCTCACTGTCAGAAAGTTTCTCCTTATTTCCAGGTTAAATCTCTCCTTGTTCAGTTTCCATCCATTATTCCTTGTCTGGCCTTCAGGTGCTTTGGGAAATAGCTTGATCCCCTCCTCCTCTCTGTGGCAGCCCCTCAAATATTGGAAGACTGCTATCATGTCTCCCCTGGTTCTTCTCTTCACTAGACTAGCCAGGCCCAGTTCCTGTAACCGTTCTTCATATGTTTCAGCCTCCAGTCCCCTAATCATCCTGGTTGCTCTTCTCTGCACTCTTTCTAGAGTCTCAACATCTTTTTTATTCATTCATTCATTCCTTCCTTTGATTTCTATAATCACCCATCTCAACAAACAGGTAGCTCCCAATTCAAAAACACTCTGCAATTAAAATCTCCCAAACATCTTAAAATAGTAAAAACGGTAAAAACCATTCAAACAATAAAAACATTTAATTGTCTAATTTGAGTAAATGCAAATTGAGACATCTGGCCTGTCTTCATTCATCAGTGTTTAATATAAATGGGAGTTGGGAAGGGCAAATCTTAATGCCCTTTTTATTCATTTGAGGGAAGACATATTGCACCATACATAAACACATATACACACAAACACAGGTACACAAATGCAGAGAGAAAGATTTGTTCTGAGAGGGATTGCCAGGGATCCTTCTCAGAAGTAAGGTGGGAAGTATTGTCCATATCTAAGTGGACAATACTTTCACCTCCATATATAATCCTTGATCCCTCAAGATTATTTTTCACAGATGGGAAATGGAACAGCCATAATATGGAAAGGATAGCATATGGATAACTCCCTAGAATTGTAAATGTGGGGTTTTTTTTACTTTTTATTCTCTATTTTATTTGTTTTTATCTATTTTATTGAAAGCTGACCAGAGTCATATATGTGGTGGCTACATAAATCAGATTAAGGAAATAAAGGAGGGAGGGAGGGAGGGAAAAATAAAAGGAAGAAAGAAAGAAAGAAAGAAAGAAAGAAAGAAAGAAAGAAAGAAAGAGAAAGAAAGAGAGAAAGACCAGGAGAAAGAAAGAAAGAAACAGGAGAAAGAAAGGAAGGAAGGAAGGAAGGAAGGAAGGAAGGAAGGAAGGAAGGAAGGAAGGAAGGAAGGAAAGAAGAACTAGGAAAACGAAAGAAAGAAAGAAAGAAAAGAAAGAAGAAAGAAAGAAAGAAAGAAAGAAAGAAAGAAAGAAAGAAAGAAAGAAAGAAAGAAAGATAAAGTGCAGGGTCCTTTCTGAAGTGGGACAACAGAACTATTCTTTCTTGAAATATGTGGCCTGTTTAAGCATGTTGGGGGAACAGGTGGAAAATGGAGTGTGGAACATATAACTTCAACTCTTAATTCAAATTTCAGGGTAGTCCTGACTGGTTGCTTTTCAGAAAGAGTTTTTCTGCTCTCCACATTGCCCCAATACCATCAAATTCTGCTAATAGATAAACCAACTCATTTGCCATGAAGCTAGAGCCCCTCGTTCTGCAGAGAAGGATTACGAACGACGCCTTAACACCTCCAGTGTTTACATCTTGCAGTGAAATCTAAATAAACCATGGGAATTTGCGCATGGGTAAAATCTTCTCGGGATGCATTTACATATTCATGTCTTATTAGTGAGAAAGAGAAACACCAGACTAAAGTTAGATTTCCTCCTAAGTAATTAGCCATGACCGATCTTACTGAGCCAGAATGTAATAACTCTGCCCCGGGTATCCATACATACATAAATACCGATTTCCTGTTTGGAATGGATGGTAGTTAAAACTGTCTCCCCAACACACCCTCTTGCAAGCCTTTGACCTCATCTCTTGGCGTTTGGAACAAAACTGGAAGACCTTACACCAGGCTGGAACCAGACTGGGTGGGAATGATGGGCTATGGTATCCAACACAACTGGACAATGCTGGGCAGGCTGCATCAAGCCCACATTTACAAATCATGATGTCAGGTTTCCAAGTAATAAACCCGTAGCAAACAGACCTCTGAGGCAAGCAGGTCATACAATGAACAGGTTTATTGGCTATATCATATTGGCACAAACTGGTGAAAACCAACTCTAAAGGTTCCCATGGTTTTCACCTAATTAAAAGTAAAAGTTTATTCCCCCTTTCCCAACCAATCAGTCACATGGTCCAATCAAGGTGCTGTCTGGTTGCTTGGAAACTTCACTCCTCCTCTTTTCAGCCACCAGAGAGAATGTCCTTGGTTCTCAGGGGAAACTATTTTGTTTTGGCTACAAAACCCCAGCTATCTCTATCCTCTTCCTATCCCTCAGCACCATTGTGGCAACGGAAGCCTCCAAGGTGGCCTCAGTCAGGCCAGCTTCAGAGTTGACACATGTACTATACTTTACATAAGTTAGAACATGGAACAAGGAAGCCTATGGCTGGAAGAGACCTCAAAGGTCTTCTAGTCAAACCCCCTCATCAAGACAGGAGGCCTTATACCTGTCAGTTTTGGAAGCCATATTAAAACCAGAAACTTCCACACTACCACATTCCTGTGCCTGGGAAAGTAGGAGGGGGGATTGTTAGAGTGTTGGCAGTTAGACATAATAGCATTCTTCTTCTTTTATTTATTTAATTAAACTTATATGCCGCCCAACTCCCAAAGGACTCCGGGCAGCTCACAGCAAAACAAAAACAAAAACCACACAACGAGTTACATTATAAAAAAATTAAAAAACAATTTAAAAAACAGCAAACAACAGAAGGTCCGGATCTCACTAGATCTCAGTCGTGAGATCATTAGCCCCACACCTGCCAGAAAAGCCAGGTTTTGATTGCTTTGCGGAAGGTCAGTAGGGTGGAGGCAGTCCGGACTCGGGAGGTAGCTGGTTCCAGAGAGCCAGAGCAGCCACAGAAGGGCCTCTCCCACGGCCCACCAACTGGCATTGTTTAGCTGACGGAACCTGGAGGAGACCGACTCTGTGGGACCTTACCGGTCGCAGGGAGATGCAGAGTAGGAGACGATTCTGGAGATAACCTGGTCCTGAGCCATATAGGGATTTATAGGTAATAACCAACACCTTGAATTGCACCTGGAGACTAATAGGAAGCCAGTGCAGCTCACGGAGAATTGGTGATATGTGAGTATATCGTGGGACACCCACAACAGCTTGCGCGGCTGCATTTTGGACCAACTGCAGTCTCCGAATGCTCTTCAAGGGTAGCCCCATGTAGAGTGTGTTGCAATAATCCAGTCGTGAGGTGACTAGGGCATGAGTGACTGTGAGAAGAGCCTCCTGGTCCATGTAGGGTCGCAATTGGTGCACAAGGCATGTTATTCCTGCACCTGGAGGAGGATTGGTGGAAGGGATGTCTCAAGTTGGGACGGTTGGTGATTGGACCATGTGATGGACTGATGGGTGCAGTGGTTGGGTTTTGCCTTTTGGTTTACTGAGGGGAAACCAGGAATTCTCAGGTTCAGGTTTTCCCAGATGTGCCAGTATGACTTTTTCCAATAAAAACAACAAACAACAGAAGGGCCGGATCTCGCTAGATCTCAGTCGTGAGATCAACAGCCCCACGCCTGCCAGAAAAGCCAGGTTTTGATTGCTTTGCGGAAGGTCAGTAGGGTGGAGGCAGTCTGGACCTCGGGAGGTAGCTGGTTCCAGAGAGCCAGAGCAGCCATACAGAAGGGCCTCTCCCACGGGCCCACCAACTGGCATTGTTTAGCTGACGGAACCTGGAGGAGACCGACTCTGTGGGATCTTACCGGTTGCAGGGAGATGCAGAGTAGGAGACGATTCTGGAGATAACCTGGTCCTGAGCCATATAGGGCTTTATAGGTAATAACCAACACCTTGAATTGCACCTGGAGACTAATAGGAAGCCAGTGCAGCTCACGGAGAATTGGTGATATGTGAGTATATCGTGGGACACCCACAACAGCTGCAGCTTTGGGCTGTTTTGGACCAACTGCAGTCTCCGAATGCTCTTCAAGGGTAGCCCCTTGTAGAGTGTGTTGCAATAATCCAGTCGTGAGGTGACTAGGGCGTGAGTGACTGTGAGAAGAGCCTCCTGGTCCAGGTAGGGTCGCAATTGGTGCACAAGGCATGTTATTCCTGCACCTGGAGGAGGATTGGTGGAAGGGATGTCTCAAGTTGGGACGGTTGGTGATTGGACCATGTGATGGACTGATGGGTGCAGTGGTTGGGTTTTGCCTTTTGGTTTACTGAGGGGAAACCAGGAATTCTCAGGTTCAGGTTTTCCCAGATGTGCCAGTATGACTTTTCCAATAAAAAGAAACTTTGAGAAAATGCCTGTCTCGGAGTTTCTGATTGGGCTCTGGTTTTGCTGGAATGCTGACAATACCATCCCAGTGTAATGGGTGTCTAGTCTATTTGTGAAAATCTTCAGCAATGGCACACCCACCACTCTAGGAGGCAAGCTACTCCATGGATTAATCGTTCTCACTGTCAGAATTTTTTCCTTTACTATTGTTGTGGTTAGTTGGCAGCAGGTGCAGATGGCTGAGGAGAACGAGGACTCAGATGAGGGGCCAGGACCATTAGGGAGTGGACTGCTGCCTTCAGAGATGTGGGGGCTGGCAGCAGCGATGAGGAGGTTCCCGAGGCGCCTGTGCCAAGTGCACGTGTGCACAGGATTGCTCATAGGAAAGAGCAGTTACAACAGCATGGGCGACTCAGGAGTAAGGCTGCAAGGTAATGGCCCCTCCCTCAAGAAGATAAAAGCCAGCTGTGAAACAAACCTTCTTTGCAGAAGGCAAAGACGTTTTAAAACTCAGCCTCGTGGACATTACAGTTGGTAATTCACTGTCACCTTGATCCTGCTTCCCCCTCTGAGTGTATCATCCAATGAAAAACGTCCATAGCCAAGAGTCATCAATCATGCTCTCCAATTAGATTTTGCACGGCAGAAGCTTTGATCATCTAATCAGCGTTTGAAGAAAATATGAATGGAATGTACTTTCGATTCCACGCTGCTGCCTGCTCTTTGAAACCCCCTGCTTCTTTCTGTTGTCAACTAGAAAACGTGTATACAAAATGTTTTAAGAGTTGACAACCTCCAAGGTCCCTTCCAACTCTGTTTTTCTGTCCATTCAGAAATGCAACCGAGACCGTCAGTGGGTCAAAGTCAATGGGGAAATCCAGATTCACTTAGCAACCGCATTCCTGACTTAACCAATGCAATGATTCACTTAACAAGTGTGCCAAGAAAAGTCAAAATGGGGTCAAACTCACTTAACAAATGTTTCACTTACAACATAAATTTCGGGGTCACTTATGGTCATAACGTGAGGGCTACCTGTATTTATATAACTGCGATCAGAGGAAGGTTATTAAAGAGAGATCCAAATTAGAAACACAGTAAGGAAGAATTTTATTGACAGTGGGAACAATCAATCAATGGAATAGCTTGCCTCCTGGAGTTGTGGGTGCTCCATTGTTGAAGATTTTCAGAAATAGACTACATACCCCTTTGACTGGGATGGTGTAAGTTCTCCTGCCTTGAGCAAGGAGTTTGCCTAGATTCTAGAAGATCTTTGAGATCCCTTCCTGCCCACCTCGTTCTATGTTCTATCTTTTTAAAATTCACATTTATATGCCGCCCTTCTCTGGAGACTCAGGGTGGCTTACAATCTTTGGAGCACAACCCAATGTGCTCAGCAATAGCCTTCATTCTATTGTATATGCCTGCTTATTACTAAGCGGCATTTTTACAAAGTCAGCTTATTGCCCCCAACAATCTTGGGTCCTCAATTTACCTACCCTGAGAGGATGGAAGGCTAAGTCAACCTTGAGCCTGGTGGGATTCCAGCCTGCACTAATTGCAGGCAGCTGGAGCTAAGTGCTAGGTGTTTAACAGCCTGCACCACCAAGGCTCTTATCTTACTTGAACTATAGCACATGATTTGTTGGGCTTGATGCAGCCTGCCCAACATTGTCCAGCTGTGTCGGATACCATAGCCCATCATTCCCACCCAGTCTGGTTCAAGTCTGGTGTAAAACCTTCCAGTTGGCCAAGGGTCAAGGGATAAGGGCAAAGAGCTGAGAGAGGGTGATGGGTTGCGAAGCCATTTTAACTACAATCCATTCTATACTATCCATTCTAAGAGCTTCGTTGGCGCAATGGTTAGAGTGCTGTATTACTGCAGGCTACTTCTGCTGCCTGCCAGCTGCCTGCAATTTGGCAGATCAAATCCCACCAGGCTCAAGGTTGACTCAGCCTTCCATCCTTCCGAGGTGGGTAAAATGAGGACCCGGATTGTTGGGGGCAATAGGCTGACTCTGTAAACCCCTTAGAGAGGGCTGTAAAGCACTATAAAGCGGTATATAAGTCTAAGTGCAATTGCTATTGCTATTGTTATACCATTTCAGACAAATGTCTGAAAATAAATTAATTACAAAATAATGAATACATTTTAAAAAAATGAAGTGGTTTCCCCCATCCTCACTAACAGCTTCCCAATCTGATTACTCTAAACTGGACTTCTAACAAGTTTGGAAGATTTGTTTCCCTTAATAGAAATGTTAAATTACCAGTACAATCAAAGGGGGGTGTTTACATGAAGTAGCCCCCCCCCTTGCTTTTGCATTTGATTAATGGCTCATGAAATAAAGATTGGGGAAGCCAGTTAAAAAGACAGAGAAGTGAAAAGGTAAAATTTTGTCTAAATTACTCGCATTCTTCCAGTGGCTTCTGGCAGGAAGCTACCAGCTGTTATTGTTGTATTTAATCTACAACCTTGTGGGCGTAGTAACATATTGGAGAAGCTCCAACATGCTCAGTGAAGTAACCCCATCCTGTGAGGTTCCTTGTACAGGGCAGTGAATTATAAGCAATCCATATGAACAGGAATTCAGAGTAAGAGAGTTGGAAGGGACCTCGAAGGTCTTATAGTCCAACCCCATGTTCAAGCAGGAGATCCTATGCTATTCTGGACAAATGGAAGAGCCTTGGTGGCGCAGGCTGTTAAACACCTAGCACTTAGTTCCAGCTGCCTGCAATTAGTGCAGGCTCGAATCCCACCAGGCTCTGACTCAGCTTCCATCCTCTCCGGTAGGTAAACTGAGGACCCAAGATTGTTGGGGGAAATAAGCTGACTTTGTAAAAATGCCGCTTAGTAATAAGCAGGCATACAATGGAAGGAATATTATTGAGCGCATTGGGTTGCGCTCTAAGATTGTGTAACGCCCTGAGTCTCCGGAGAAGGGTGGCATATAAATATAAATTTTAAAAAAATGGCTATCCAATCTTTTCTTAAATGATGGAGCATCCCAACTTCTGGAGGCAAGCCATTCCACTGGTTTATAGTTCTCATTGTCAGGAAATTTATCCTTGGTTCTAGATTGCTTCTCTTCTTGATTAGTTTCCATCCACTGTTTCTTCAATCAATCAGAATAGAGCTGGAAGGGGCCTTGGAGGTCTTCTAGTCCATTCCCCTGCTCAAGCAGGAGCCCCTATACCATTTCAGACAAGTGGCTGTCCAGTCTTTTCTTTAGTGACGAAGCACCCACAATTTGTGAAGGCAAGTTGTTCCACTGGTTAATTGTCCTATTAGGAACTTTCTCCTTAATTCCAGGTAGTTTCTCTCCTTGATTAGTTTCCATCAGCTGCTTCTTGTCCTGCCTTCAGGTGCTTTGGAGAATAGGTTAACCCCATCTTCTCTGTGGCAGCCCCTCAAATACTGGAACACTGCCGTCATGTCTCCCCGCGTCCTTCTTTTCATTAAACTAGACATATATACCCAACTCCTGCAATTCCTTCAATATGATAAGCCACAACTATCAACAGGGCTAATACGGACTTAGCTGACCTGGTTAAGTATGCTGTGTGAATATCAAAGTTGGCTCTAGTTGAGATGGTTGGCACACTAATCTAATTAATAAATGAAAATAAATGAAATATTGCCACTGAGATATCATATCTATGAATGAGTGGGGTGGGACAATTTGTGAGAGGTAGCCATGAATACACTTGCTTTATTTTACTGCAGCTGAAAATTGATGGGGTATATTGTTTTTAGTCCTTCTGATTCCAAATTAGAGCCATCAGTCATTAGAACATGATATTAAGCCAAATTAAACCATCATTAAACCAAAAGTACAAAGTACCATCTGTCTAATTTATTTATTTCAGACCAGCGTCTCTCCAATTTTTCCATGACAGTTTAAGAATATCACAAAAGCTGTGTTCACACAACCCACATGTTAAACTGAGTTATTGTTTATTTATTTATTTTTTATTTTTAATTACATTTATATGCCGCCCTTCTCCGAAGACTCAGGGCGGCTTACAATTTTTTGGGATACAACCCAGTGTGCTCAGCAATAGCCTTCATTCCATTGTATATGCCTGCTTATTACTAAGCGGCATTTTTACAAGGTCAGCTAATTGCCCCCAACAATCTTGGGTCCTCAATTTACCTACCCCGAGAGGATGGAAGGCTGAGTCAACCTTGAGCCTTGGGATTCGAGCCTGGCTAATTGTAGACAGCTGGACTTAAGAGCAGGCATTTACAGCCTGAGCCACCAAGGCTATTGTTCATATCGTCAGCGTTCCAGCAACCCTCCATTCCAATCAGTAACTCCGAGACAAACATATCTCAAAAGTACCTTTATTAGGTTAGTAACTGGCACATCTGTGGAATCCCGAATCTGGAAGTTTCCGGGCTTCCTACAATTTCCCAAACTACAAATCCATCCCCCCTTGGCCGTCATCACATCACATGGCCCAATCACGACCAGTCCAAAGATAAGATCCTAATTTCATCCTGCGCCATACTCAATGACCTTGAACTAACAAAAGAATTTTATTTTGTCTACTTAGAGCTACTCAATTGAATCCACCCCACTCCCACTTTCTCAGGCTGGTGGCAGCATGGAAGCATCAAATCTCAGTATGGCTTCCAAAGCTGACACATATTGGGGTTTGTTTGGTTTTTTTCCTGGCTGCCATGTTGTGTTAACCCATCTGTTTGATCACTTTATGGTTCGTTATATTGTGTGAAGCCAGATAATGGGTTAATGGTAATGGATCTGGATGATGGACGGAAATATGTCTTCGACTCAACCCGCCAAGACTGAGTGGTTGACACATACCGCATCGTCCAGTTTGGAATGTCCATCGCTGGCCATAGGGGGAGGTGCTGCCCCCTGTGGATAGGGCTAGGAATCCGGGGGGTCCTCCTGGATGTACTGCGGCCCGCTTAGAGGAGTGGGAGCCGTCATGGGGGGCTTTTGCCCAGATTCCGCTGGTTCGCCAGCTTTGCCCGCTTCGGACCGCTGATGCCCCGCGTGACGGTCACTCATGCCTTGTTACTTGCGACCGCCGACTACTGCAACGCTTTCTACCTAGGACTGCCCTTGCACACCATCCGAGATTGCAACTGGTGCAAAAGCGCGCGGGGCTGGTGGTGATGGAGTTCCCCGTTCTCCATGTTGCCCTCCCGCGCGGGCTCTGCATTGCCGGGTTGCGTTCCCGGTGAGGTTCAAGGTTCTAACTTAACATACAAAGTCCTTCACGACATGGGTCCCTATTATTTAAGGGAGCGACTGCTGCCGACATCAAACACCAACCGCCCTGTACGATCTCACAGACAATTTTGTCCGGCCAGCCGGACAGTGCCGGGCTGGTCCTCTGACGACGGGCTACTTACTCTGCGCGCCCGGACCTCTGGAATCAACTTCCCTGGAGCTTCACTTGGCTCCTGACCTCCGCACTTTCCGCCGCCACCTGAAGACCTGGTTGTTTAACCAACTGGCTGTGACCCTGGGGTGGTCTTTTTAGAGTTTTAATTCTGCAATTTAGTGTTAATCGCAGATTGTTTAATAAATAAATAATTGAGTGCTGTACTTGAATCCAATGTGCTTATTCAGTGGATCAATTTATATGACTGTGAATCTGGGCATTGAGATGGATTTAAATAGAAAACAAAACAAAAGCGCCTGAACAAAACCAGAACATAGAATAATGGGGTTGGAAGGGACCTTGGAGGTCTTCTAGTCCAACCCTTTGCTCAAGCAGGAGATCCTATATCATTCCAGACAAATGGCTGTGTTGGAGCACCCACAACTTCTGAAGACAAGCTGTTCCACTGACTAATTGTTCTCACTGTCAGGAAATTTCTCCTTAATTCTAGGTTGCTTCTCTCCTTGATTGGTTTCCATCCATTGCTTCTTGTCCTCCCTTCAGGTGCTTTGGAGAATTGATTGACACCTTCTTCTCTTTGACAGCCCCCTCAAATACTGGAAGACTGCTATCATGTCTCCCCTAATCCTTCTCTTTGTTAGACTAGACATATTTACTGTAGTTCTCATAACTATTCAACATACAGTTTAGCTTTCAGTCCTTTAATTGTGTTTGTTGCTCTTCTCTGCATTCTTTCTAGAGTCTCAACATCTTTTTATACCCAAACTGGATGCAGTATTCCAAGTGTTGTCTTATCAGCAGTGCAGTATAAAGTGGTACTAGCACTTCATGTGTTGTTGATACTATCCCTTTGTTGATGCAGTCTATGACTGCATTAGCCTTTTTGGTAGCTGCAGCACACTGCTGGCTCATACTGCAGTTGTGGTCCACTAGGACACATAGATTCCTCTGCTGCTGAGTCAGGTACCACTTATTCTAGACCTGTGTACTTGTTTAGAAATACAATCATGTTTCCAACCATTATAAAAGAGGCTCATCCAGCACCTTGACTCAAGGCATGTCCTTCTCATTGAGTCATTTGGGATAGCAATAGTAATAGCACTTAGACTTATATACCACTTCACAGTGCTTTACAGCCCTCTCCAATGGATTTACAGAGTCAGTGTATTGCCCTTAACAATCTGGGTCCTCATTTTACCCACCTCGGAAGGATGGAAGGCTGATTCAACCTTTAGCCTGGTGCGATTCCAACTGCCAAATTGCAGGCATCTGGCTGCAGCAGAAGTAGCCTACAGTAATGCACTCTAACCACTGCGCCACCAAGCCAGATGCATTTTGATGGTAGCACATCCTGCAAATATCATGGCTCCATGCCATGTGTTGTGCGTATGCAGCCAAAGAAGAGCAATTAAAAAATGGAGCAGAGCTGAACAGCAGTGGGACAACAAAATTCCAAATGGAGAATTGCCCTAGTCTTACAGAAAGGAAGGATTGGAGGAACTGGATTTTAATGGCAAAAGGGAAGCATGAGGATGGGGAAATGACCTGCAGTTCATCTCCAAGATAGAAGTATAGGATACAATAGGATAGGATAGGATAGGATAGGATAGGATAGGATAGGATCAGTGGTGGGATTAAAAAAAATTACTACCTGTTCTGTGGGCATGGCTTGGTGGATGTGACATGGCTTGGTGGGTGTGGCAGGGGAAGGATACTGTAAAATCTCCATTCCCTCCCCACCCCTGGGGGAAGGTTACCACCTGTTCTCCAAACTACTCAAAATTTCCGCTACTGGTTCTCCAGAACTGGTCAGAACCTGCTGAATACCACTTCAGAATAGAATAGAATACAATAGAACAGAACAGAACAGAACAGAACAGAACAGAACAGAATAGAATAGAATAGAATAGAATAGAATAGGAATTCTTTATCGGCCAAGTGTGATTGGACACACAAGGAATTTGTCTCCGGTGCATAAATCTCAGTATACATACAAACAACAAGTGATAAATCATGATCATAATCATAAAATACAATAATTGCAAATCATAAGATACAAGACAGTCATAGGATACTAAATAAGCAATCAACATAAATCATAATAGGATATTAATAAAAGCAATCAACATAAATCATAAGATACAAACAACAAAGTTACAGTCATAAGAAGCTAAGGAAATAGGCAATAGAAAAGATGAGTAGGATAACAATAATATAGCCCTACTAGGTGGTTCAACATCCCAAGGCATAAGACAATGTTGTGGGAATTAGTTGTTTAGCAGAGTGATGGCATGGGGGGGAAATGTCCTTGTGTCTAGTTGTTTTGGTGTGCATTGCCCTGTAGTGTTGTCTTGAGGGAAGAAGTTAAAACAGTTTGTGTCCAAGATGTGAGAGGCCTGTAAATATTTTCACAGCCCTCTTTCTGGCTCGTGCAGCATACAAGTCCTCTATGGAAGGCAGACTGGTTGCAATTATTTTTTTCTGCAACCCTAACTATCCATTGAAGTCTGTGTCTGTCTTGGTTGGTTGCTGTGCCAAACGAGACAGTTACAGAGGTGCAAATGACAGACTCAATAATTCCTTTGTAGAACTGTGTCAAAGCTCCTTGGACAGTCTGAGCTTTCTTTTTGATCCTTTTCTGCATCAGAAGAGGTTGAGGAAGGAAAGAGCTTCTGTGCACAGGCTCATTGGGAGTTGAATTCAGTTCAGTGGCACTAAAAGAGAAGAGGACTTAAAAAGCTTGGGGGGAGAGAATAGGGGGTTGAGATCCTGAACTCCTTCCAAATTGCTCATTTAATTTGACCTCATGTTTTACACCCTAGTTGTTGATTAATTGATACCATCAATATCTTTTGTTCTACCATTTATTTTTATTTATTTATTTGCATAGAATAAGGCCGTCCTCCACATGCTCTTGAAGTATTATCCTCTTTATTGCTGCAGTATATTTTGATAATGGTTAAGGATGCCCTCTTCTGGACCACTAGAGTATTTCAATCTTCTGCTTCCTCTGTAATAATTTAGCAATCATGAAAATCCATCCTGCTGCAGGGAAAGAAGGATCTTTCAGAATCAAGCTGCTAATAACAGACTCTTGCAAAATTGATCTTTCTGAATAGGATTGATTATTACATTAATGGAGTAAGTGACTTTATGTGCTAGAAGAATCATAACCTGCCAGAATGTTTCATCTGAAGAGAAGTGTAATCTCTCTGGGGTTATTGCCCAGATTTTATTATAGTTAAATTTGAGATGAAGTACTCTTGAATAGGGTTGCTGATTGAATCTTTTTGCCCCAACAGAAGCTTGATATCTTGTTCCATCAAGGTTTTGGTTAAATGATGACTCAGGTGAGTGGGGACAGTGGGATAAATCAGATACAGGTAGTCCTTGACTTGTGACCACAATTGAGCCCAAAATTTCTGTTGCTAAGTGAGACAGCTGTTAAGTGAGTTTTGCCCCATTTTATGACATTTTTGCCACAGTTGTTAGGTGAATCACTGCAGTTGATATGCCAGTAACCTGGTTGTTAAGTGAATCTGGATTCCCCATTGAATTTGCTTGTCTGAAGGTTGTAAAAGGGGATCACATGACCTTGGGACACAGCAACAGTCATCAACATGAACCAGTTGCCAAGCATCTGAATTTTGATCACATGATCATGGAAATTCTGCAAAGGTCATAGCTGTGAAAAACAGTCATAAGTCACTTTTTTCAGCACCGCTGTAACTTTTAACAGTCATTAAATAAACTGTTGTAAATTGAGAATTACCTACAATACAGACCTCAACAATAGCTAGTTCAGGACTCTGGACAGTTCTACAATTGCCAGACCAGATAATCTTATCTTTGGAATCAGGACCATGGCTAGCAACCTTGCAGCTAAAGTACAGTATTAGATTTGCCAGACTTCTGTTGACTCTTGAATCTTAGCATTTGAAGTAAGTATCGTAATTCCTTTTTAAAGTGTTGTTGTTACTGTTATTGTTACAGCCGTTGGATTACAGCTGGGCAGCAGGATAAAAAAATGAGTAATAATAATCTCATTGTTGAATGTAGGATGCTGCTCAAGCAACCTACTTTGACTACCGGGTTGAATTAAAGCACTGTGAAGATTTGCACAATGCTCTAAAATGAACAAAATGGTCGCGTTCAAACTGATCAAGATGAACACAAAGCATGAATGCATCTGCTGAAACTGGCTTGGATAAGCATACAGTGTGAAACTCAGCCTGAGGTTTGCTGCTCATACAAAACCCTGAGATCCACTCACCACTCAAAGAGTTTTGTTAAGATATTTAAATTTAATCGCTGAAGCAGTGGAGTTATACAATGAGTCAGAACACACAGTTATAGCTGGGGAGAGCTGACTCTTGCATGAGGCAATCTAAGCTGTGATTGATTGCTGTGGATGAGAAGGAGGAATTTCCTTGTTTCCCGCCTTTTTCTCCTGTGTTCTCTGTAATTTACCTCACGATGATGTTGCTGTGATGATTTACCTCACGATGCTCCTGTTTACCTATCTTGTTTGATGCAAATATAGTTGTAAATATATTATTTATATAAAATGACAAGTTTGTGGTCAATGTCTATGACTTCATTGGGACACCTGCTGCACAATTCCCTGTTCATGGGATTTCCTGAATCCAATGCAAATCCAGAATGATAAAAATGTATTTGAAAGATTTGAAAGAAAGCAAGCACCAGTCTTCCTCGAAGTCTTTTTTTATTCCAAGAATTCTCAGACCTGATGGATGACATTTACTGCTGAAAATTTAGGAACTACATTTTCCACTACTTAAAGTTGAGCCTTATCTATAGATCAATATTTGCAGTGCAAGCTGTTTTTCAAAGGCACAAGAGCAAAAGCCAGTAAAAATATTTATAATCCTATACAACCACAAGATTCCATTTAATGCAGTGCTTGCTTCCATGAGATGTCTTCTAAATACGGTTACCAATGTTGGAATTGACCTCTGCAACCATTCTTCTAACAGATATTTCTTCTGCACCAGATTTTTCTAACCTTGTTTCCATTTGGTAGCCACTTCTAGATTTGGTATGCGAAAAAGAAATTTTAGTTTTAGGTTTTGGCAGAGTTATTTTGATGTTATAGAAAGTGAAATTTTACTTTTAGGTTTTGACAGCATGATTTTGACATTATAGAAATGGTTTGAAACATTTAGAAATGTAAAGCAAAAGGGTGAGCTATACAATTTTTTGTATTACACAGTCCCAAAGGTGCTTTTTTCAGGAGGCAACTGGACTTCCTTGTTTTTTCTTTTGAAGATATTTCACTTCTCATTCAAGAAGCTTCTTTAACTCTGACAGGACAGTGGAGAATGGAAGGATTCTGTCCTGTCAGAGTTGAAGAAGCTTCTTGGATGAGAAGTGAAATGTCTTAAAAAAACAGAAAGTCCAGTTGCTTCCTGAAAAAAGCACCATTGGGACAACCATGACCTGGATGACTGAGAATCTACAGACTTTTGTATTCTACTGCATTGAAAAATGTTAGAAGTGACACCTTTTTTCTTACTTCTTTCTGCACTTCTCTTTTCCTCTCTTTCATTTCCTTAATTTTTGTTTGTATTTATATTTTATCTTACAATAAACTCTAATCAAATTTATAATATAAATAATAATTTATATAAGAGCCTTGGTGGTGCAGGCTGTTAAACGCCTAGCACTTAATTCCAGCTGCCTGCAATTAGTGCAGGCTCGAATCCCACCAGGCTCAAGGTTGACTCAGCCTTCCATCCTCTCGGGGTAGGTAAATTGAGGACCCAAGATTGTTGGGGGCAATAAGCTGACTTTGTAAAAATGCCGCTTAGTAATAAGCAGGCATACACAATGGAATGAAGGCTATTGCTGAGTGCATTGGGTTGTATCCCAAAAATTGTAAGCTGCCCTGAGTCTTCGGAGAAGGGCGGCATATAAATATGAATTTTAATAAATAAATAAATATTTTGCACCAGATAATTAGTGAGCGCAGTTCTTTCCCTTAAAATTTTGAGGGGACCATTCCTACCTGCCAGCTGAATGTTATAAAACAGGTGTTTGCAACCTTAACAACTTTAAGACCTGTGGACTTCAACTCTCAGAATTCCCCAGCCAGCCAGTCAGATTCTTCTAACAGTGGGCCCATCACCACTGTCACTGAGGCCATTCCCCCCCTTGCTAATGGTCATCCTCTCCTCCTTTTTCCTTCCACCTTTCCCAACTTCAGATACTTTTCTAGAGAGCGAGGTCTTCGCATCATGAATTTGAAGTGGGACTTTTTAAGCCTGATCGTTGGTGCCTCAAATGATAATTCTGGGTTTAAAGATGATGTGATGATCCAATTGTTTCTTTTCTTAGCTCGCCGTGGTTTTTAGCTCGCCGGCAATCTTCCACCATGATTTGAAGACCTGGCTGTTCGACCAATCCGGGCTGTGACCCCTCCCTGGGGGGGGATGGTTTTTTAAATTATTTTAAATTTTAGATTTACTATTTTGGGCTTGTGATCAGTTTAATTCCTTTTTAATTATTTATTGTGGTTGTTTTAGTTGTGAGCTGCCCCAAGTCTTTGGAGATGGGGCGGCATACAAGTCCAAATAATAAATAAATAAATAAATAAATCTTCTCCAACACCAAAAACTTCAATGCTCAATAAATAAATGATTGTTATTTCATACAGATGTCACCCACCTCAGCCTACTTTGGATTGGTTGGTTGGTTGGTTAGTTGATTTATCTATTCATCTGTCTGTCTGTCTGTCTGTCTGTCTGTCTATCTATCTATCTATCTATCTATCTATCTATCTATCTATCTATCTATCTATCTATCTATTTGAACCTACAAGGGGTCATTTGACTAAGCCCTGAGTACAAGGATCAAATTGTTTGAAAGATGCCATTATGCTTTCATCCAATAGGTGGCAGTTGCAGGAAAAAAAATAAACAAAGCTCAGCTCACTTAACAAATGTTTCGCTTAGCAACAGAAATTTTGGTCGTAAGTGGAGGACTTCCTAGAATCTTCACTGGTCACTTCCTAGAACTTTCCAGGTTATGCCCATGAGGTTAGTGTGAGTGACAACACCCCAGAGGGGGACATGCTGTGAAGGACTACAAGTGGTTCTTGACTTATGACCACAACACAGCTGCACATTTCTATTGCTAAGCAAGACAGTTGTTAAGTGAGTTCTGCCCCACTTTATGACCTTTCTTAACACAGTCGTTAAGTGAAACACTGCAGTTCTTAAGTTAGTAACACAGTTGTTACGTGAATCTGGTTTCCTCACTGACTTTGCTTGTCAGAAGGTTGCAAAAGGGGATCACGTGACCCCGGGACACTGCAACTGTCATACGTACATGCCAGTTGCCAAGCGTTTTGAATTTTGATCACGTGACCATGGGGGATGCTGTCATCTGGGGTCATAAATGTGAAAAACGGCCATAAGTCACTTTTTTCAGGGCTGTTGTAACTCCAAATGGTCACTAAGTGAATTGTAAGATGAGGGCTACTTGCAAGGATGAGTAAATCAGGCTACAACAGGTAGTCCTCAACTTACAACAGTTCACTTAGTGACCCTTTAAAGTTACAACAGCACTGACAAAAGTGACATGACCATTTTTCAGACTTACAACCGATGATGGTCATGTGTTTTACATTAGGATCCTTCACCACTGACTCATATTTGTGATGGTTGCAGTTTCCTGGGGTCACCTGATCCCCTTTTGTGATCTTCTGCCAAGCAAAGTCAATGGGGAAACCAGATTCACTCAACAACCATGTCACTCACTTAACTGGGCATGGCTAGTCTAGGGAAGAGAAGGACCAGGGGAGACAGGATAGCAGTCTCCCAATATTTGAGGGGCTGCCACAGAGAGGAGAAGGGGTCAAGCTATTTTCCAAGGCACCTGAAGGCCAGACAAGGAATAATGGATGGAAACTGAACAAGGAGAGATTCAACCTGGAAATAAGGAGAAACTTTCTGATAGTGAGAACAATCAACCCATGGAACAGCTTTGCCCTCGGAAGTTTTGGGAGCGCCATCACTTGAGACTTTCAAGAAGAGATTGGACTGTCATTTGTCAGAAATGGTGTAGGGTCTCCCGCTTGGCCGGGGGGTTGGACTAGATGACCTTCAAAGTCCCTTCCAACTCTTATTATCTGTTAACAACTGTGGTGATTCACTTAACAAATGTGGCCAAAAAAAGGATACAAACTGGCTTAACAAATTTCCCACTTAGCAACATAAATGTTGGGCTCAACTGTGATTGTAAATTGAGAACCACCTGTACTGGGCTGTAATGGGAAGATTCTCCTGCATTTTTTCCCCCCGCTGGCTGGTGCAAAATTTACTTCTGGCATTTCTTTTGTAAGGACTTTTGGGAGAAGTTGTCACTGGTGAAATGGGGACGTTCTTAAGACTTACTGTCACTAATGCAATAGGCTTAACTCCCTTATTGAATTAATTTCCTGGCTATCCTTCCTTTTTTTTTCCCCTTTGCTTCTTTCTCACCACTTGGTGGAGTGGCGAGACCTTCATATAACAAGTGGCTCTTTACTTTGGAACTTTTTTCCACAGTGTGTGTTGGGTGAACTGCTGCTTAAGGCAATTAACACAAAACAGCTTTTTTTTTTTGCTTGTCTCTGAGGCTCTGAAGGCAGCTTCCAACACAAAAGTGGCCTGGGATTTACAGCCAAGGGTTAGAAATAAACCCAGATCTCTTTCTGTCACTGGGCAGATGAGAAAAGAGCAAGGAAAGAAATGGTGGGAAATATTTGTAGCTCAGGTGGTAGATATTGATGGTGGTTTGTTCTCTGAGCTTGCTGGTCAGCTTCCAAATGTTCCGTCACCTTTGCCTAAAGCTTCAACCGAAGTCCCGCTAATGATGTTAACTAGCCTGGTGATGAAACGTTTGGAAGCTACAAAGCACCATCAACATCAGAAAAGATTGGAGAACCATTTGTCCACGATGGTACAACACCCCCACCTTGGGCAGGGGGTTGGACTAGAAGACCTTCAAGGTCTCTTCCAGCCCTATGATTCAGATACTTGGTTAAGCTAGATTAGTTCTTCAAATTGGCAGAGTAGAAAATTAAATGTGCAAAGCATAGCACACAAAACAAGAGAGAGAGAGACAGAGAGACACAGAGAGAGAGACAGAGAGACAGAGAGACAGAGAGACAGAGACAGAGACAGAGACAGAGAGAGACAGAGAGAGAGACAGAGAGACAAAGAGACAGAGAGAGAGAGAGAGACAGAGAGACAGAGACAGAGAGACAAAGAGAGAAACAGAGAGACAGCAGGAGAGAGACAGAGAGAGAGAGAAAGACAGAGACAGTGAGACACAGAGAGAGAGACAGAGAGAGAGACAGAGAGAGACAGTGAGAGAGACAGAGAGACAGACAGAGACAGAGACAGAGAGAGACAGAGACAGAAGAAGAGAAAGGGAGGGAGACAGGGAGAAATAAAAGGTTTATTTATTTATTTATTTATTTATTTATTTATTTTTAATTCATATTTATATGCCTCTCCGAGACTCAGGGTGCTTACAATTTTGGGATACAACCCAATGCTCAGCAATAGCCTTCCTTCCATTGTATATGCCTGCTTATTACTAAGCGGCATTTTTTTACAAAGTCAGCTTATTGCCCCCAACAATCTTGGGTCCTCAATTTACCTACCCCGAGAGGATGGAAGACTGAGTCAACCTTGAGCCTGGTGGGATTCGAGCCTGCAATAATTACAGGCAGTTGGAACTAAGTGCTAGGCTATTAACAGCCTGCACCACCAAGGCCCTAAAGGTTCCCCAGATAGATAGATAGATAGATAGATAGATAGATAGATAGATAGATGGATGGATGGATGGATGGATGGATGGATGGATGGATGGATGGATGGATGGATGGATGGCGGGCAGGCAGGCAGACCCCTAACACAGACTCACTGCAAATCTCAAAAAGAAAAGAAAAGAAAGGGATGGTTCTGGAGTTTGAATCATACTTAATTCCCCATGCCTAGAGGAAACATATACTATTAAGCCGGTGGCCTGATCCACTGTCCAATTTGAGAGACATGTTTCTTCATTAGGAAACATACCATTTACAAATCTTATTTGCATGGCTGTGTGCATGCATTATGGATCTGTTTACCTTCTTTGCATGACAAACATTCAACAGAAGAATTATCCTCACACCTTTTCTGAAGTAAAGGCAATGCCTCACCTGTTTACGCACCAGCTTTTTCCATTGCAAAGGGGAAGTCTAACAATAGTGAATTGGTTAACTCAAACCATAGCAACGCTTTCAGTATAACAGTGAACTACACAAAGTGTAGTGAAGCTGCCTGGAGAACTTCAGGCAGAAGACAGTGGCCAGGAAGCCATAGAAGGTCACAAAACAGGGGTGTCCAACTCAAGGCCCGGGCCTGGATGTGACCCGTGGGGTGCTTTGATCTGGCCTGTGGGGCCACCCTGGAAACAGTGAAGGATCGGCTCACAGTACCTCTGCCAGAGAGAATGAAGCTCAAGAAGGCCATGTGTGGCCCTCACGAGCTCCATTGTTGCTGGCACAGGGTTGCAGGAGGCAGTGGTGGGATTCAAAAAATGTTACCACCAGTTCGGTGTGTGTGGCTTGGTGTGACCTTCTCTCAGAAGGTTGTGCCCACACTTTGATGCATGTACACACTTTGTGTGCATGCGCGTGCCAAATGCATACTTTGCGCAGGCGCAGAGACATTTGCGCAGGTGCAGAGGCGTTCCAATTCACCTCCTGCAAGCCTGCACTCTCCCAGTCATTTCAACATCTGCCACGCGGCACTTTGCCATGCCACACAAAGCACCTGTGCTTCAAAAACAGGGGTTAAAGGTGAGTATAGGAGCCCGGGTGAGTGGTAGGCCAACAGCAGAGCGGCAGAGAGAACCAGTTTGGTCTCCGCTGCTCATTTGTGCTACCAGCTTGGCAGAACTGGGCCAAACCGGTAGATTACCACCACTGGCAGGAGGCCATTGCAGCTGAAAACGGAGCTCGGGAACCTGTTTTCACTGGCAGAGCACTTGGGCCACCACAGGGGCCCTCGACATGAGTGACGTCGAGCTGGACACACACACACACCGCTCCCCCCACACGTCAAACATAACCCTGATGCGGCCCTCAATAAAATTGAGTTTGATGCCCCTGTCATAGAAGGTCTTTGTTACATTGGGAAGACTCTAGAAAAGGAAGCAATGAAAAATAAGAAAGTCATGCAAAACATTTTAACTTCACTTTACCTTGAGTTTGCTCCAAGTATTACAAGAATTCCAAGTTGGGAACACATCCGAAGGCATTGCAGAGTTTTGTTCCAAGCCTTGAGACCAAACAGGACACTTTAACACCTTTTCTTTAAAAACAAAAGCATTTATTTATTTTATTTTATTTATTAAATTTGTTCAATTTTTTTTTTTAAAGAAAAAGCTGACAGCCATTCCCACGATGGTAAAATAGATGGAAAACGTGGTGGAGTTAGCAGAGGTGACAAAATTGACTGTTTTAATTGCAAAAAAGAATGTATCCCATTTTGTTTCTATAGGTCGTCCGCGGCCTATGCCACAACTGAGACCAAAATGTAGGTTGTAAGTAAGAAATTTGTGAAGTGGGATTTGACCCCTTTTATGACTTTTCTTTTCACATTTGTTAAGTGAATCATTGCAGTTGTTAAGTTAGTAACATGGTTGTTAAGTGAATCTGGCTTCCTCATTGACTTTGCTCTCTCAGAAGGTCACACCAGAGGTGGTATTCAGCAGGATCTGTTGTGGTTAGCCGGCAGCAGGTGTGGATGGCTGAGGAGAGCGAGGACTCAGATGAGGGGCCAGGACCATTAGGGAGTGGACTTCTGCCTTCAGAGATTGTGGGGGCTGGCAGCAGCAATGAGGAGGTTCCTGAGGAGCCTGTGCTAAGTGCGCATGCACGCAGGATTGCTCAGAGGAAAGAGCAGCTGCAGCAGTTATAACTTCAAACAAACTGTTTGTAAGTCGAGGGCTGCCTGTATACACACACACACATGCGAACACACAAATATGTATGTTTCAAGAACTGTGAATTAATGTCAAATGCTGTTTATTGGCCATATCTTACATATGCCTAAAGATCAGCATCCAAAAAAACTGCATTACATTGGATACCTTCTGGAGGAAAGAGAAAATGAGGCTGGGCTCAGAAAACTGGGCACCAAATCAGCGGCGGGATTCAAATATTTTACCCCCGGTTTGGTGGACATGGCTTGGAGGGTGCGCTTTGCGCGCATGCAACACTTCGCGTGCATGCGCACACCAAACACGCACTTTGTGCAGGCACAGAGGCGTTCTAACTCACCTCCTGCAAGCCTGCACGATTCTGGTCACTTCAGCAGCCGCGCAACACAGCTGCGCTTCAAATTCAGAGGATAAAGGTGAGTATGGGAGCCCAGGCGGGCAGGTGGGCCCAACAGCAGAGCGGCAGAGAGAACCGGTTCGGTCTCCGTTGCTCGTCGCTGCAACTGGCTCGGTAGAACTGGGCCAAACCGGTAAAATACCTCCACTGCACCAAATACTTGAGGAAGATCTTAAAATCCAACTCAGTGATGCCCTCCCCGTGATGTCCCGTTGCTTGGAAGCGGTACGGATCTGGATGGGGAGGAACAGGCTCCAGCTCAACCCTGCCAAGACCGAGTGGCTGTGCATACCGGCATCTCGGTTGATCCAGAGTATTCCATCGTTGGTTTTGGGGGGAGAGGTGTTGCCCCATAGATAGGGCTCACAACTTGGGTGTCCTCCTGGACTCACAGCTCAGTTTGGAGGAGCAAGTGAGAGCCGTGGCCAGTGGGGCATTTGCCCAGGTTCGCCTGGTGCGCCAGTTGCGTCCCTACCTGGACCAAGATGCCACGATGGTCACTCATGCTTGTTACGCCCCGGATCGACTACTGCAATGCACTCTACATGGGGCTTCCCTTGAGGACCATGCGGAGGCTTCAGCTGGTGCAGAATGCGCTGCGCAGGTTGTGATGGGAATGTCCCGATATTCCCATATTACACCCTCCTGCGAAGCTGCATTGGTTGCCGTTGCCCTCCAGGTGAGATTCAAGGTGTTGGTGCTTACCTACAAAGCTCTCCATGGCTTGGGGCCGGGGTACTTACAGGAGCGTCTTCTGCCAACATCGAATACCAATTGCCTGCGTGCCACAGACAGGGCCTCCTTGGGGTGCCGTCGGCTAGACAATGTCGGCTGGCAGTCCCTAGGGGGAGGGCCTTCTCTGTGGGGTGCCCACTTTGTGGAACCAGCTTCCCTGAGCTACGACTGGCCCCTGACCTCCGCTCCTTTCATCGTGGCCTAAAGACTTGGTTATTCAAACAGGCCGGCCTGGACTAAGTCGGGGGGATGTTTTAATATTTTTAAATGTTTTTAAATGGGTTTTAATGGTTGAATTTGGTTTAATTCTATTTTAACTTTTGTAATTGTATGGTTGTTTTATGTGAGAGCCTGAGTCCTTCGGGAGAGGGCGCATATAAGACCAAATAATAAATAAATAAATAAATAAATAAATAAATAAATAAATAAATATTATTAATGTCTCTTGGGACAAAGCTGAAGAAGGTGCAAATGATTAAAATCACTGGAAATCATTGGTGACACTTTGGGAAAGGTGCAAAGAAGAGCAACTAAGATGATTAAAGGCCCAGAGACAAAAACATATGAAGAACGGTGGCAGAATTTGGGTTTGGCCAGTCTAGAAAAAAGAAGGACTAGGGGAGATATGATAGCAATATTCCAATATTTGAGGGGCTGCCAGAAAGAAGAGGAGAAGGTCAACTTATTTTCCAAAGCACCAGAAGGCAGGACAAGAAACAATGGATGGAAACTCATCAAGGAGAGAATTAACCTGGAACTAAGGAAGAACTTCCTAACAGCGAGGACAATTAACCAGTAATTGTGGGTGCTTCATCACTGGAGACTTTCAACTGGACAGCCACTTGTCTGAGAAGGTATAGGATCTCCTGCTTTAATAAATTAATTTATTTATTGGATTTATATTGCCACCTAATTGCCCATGGCAACTCAGGTTGGGCTAGAAGACCTTTAAGGTCCCTTCCAGCTCTATTCTGAACTGAACTGAATTAAAACCACTTGCAAATGAACCAAAGAAGCTTCTTGGATGAGAAGTGAACTATTTTCAAGAAGAAAAAAAAACAAAGTTCAGACTGGTTTGCTGGGAAGAGATCACCCTTAATATGGAAACGGATGTTGTTGCAGCGTCCCATTTATTTGACATAGTTTCACTTGCGGTTTTGATAAGAAAACCAAATAGGCAGGTTTGTCCTTGAGAAATGTTTTTTTTTTAAACAACAAAAGACTTCGTGATGGATAGGGTTTCTTCTCCATTGGTACACAGCCTGTGTTTTGCAGAAGACAACAAAAGATGCTTCCTATCTCAGCTGGTAATGAAAGCAATAACTCTGGGTTGTAGAAAGATAATACACACCTGGCTGGGTAGAGATGTTTACCATACTGTAGGAGGGAAGCAATATTGTTCCAAGAAACTATAGCTAAGAGTCTCAGCTAAAATCCAGAAGCTGGCTCTGGGTTTTAGAGCTGAATCCCCTTAAGACAGGGGTCTCCAACCTTGGCACTGGAGGTTTTTAGGAAGAGACTGGACAACCACCTCTGGTATAGGGTCTCCTGCTCTATTCTATGCTAAACTATGACTTGTGCATTTCAACTCCCAGAATTCCTCGACCAGCATTACAATTACAGCGGCACTAAAAAAAGTGGCTTTTCTCCCCACCGTTTTTCACGCTTATGACCATGATCATGATCAAAATTCAAACACTTGGTCACTGGGTCATATTTATGATGGTTGCAGTGTCCTGGGGTCATGTGGTCACCTTTTCTGAACTTCTGACAAGCAAAGTCAATGGGGAAGACAGATTCACTTAACAGCGGTGTTATTGAGTTAACAACTGCAGTGGTTCACTTAATAGTGAAGAGAAGGACCAGGGGAGACAGGAGAGCAGTCTTCCAATATTTGAAGGGCTGCACATTTGTCAGAAACTGTAGGGTTCCTGGAAATAAGGAGCTTGACAGGAGGGAACAAAAGTTGCCCAGGGGTTGGGCTAGAGACCATATAAGGGTCTCCTCCTTTCCAACTCTGATTATCTGTTATCTGTTAATAACTGTGGCAAGAAAGGTTGTCAAATGGGGGTAAAACCCACTTAACAACTGTTGCTTAGCGACAGAAATTTTGGAGTCAGTTGTGATCGTAAGTTGAAGATTACCTGTACCTCCAAATTCTCTGTGTAGCCCAAGATGCTGCCTCACTCCACCCACAAAGAGGCCATAGCTTGTCTCTTCTCTCTTTTTACCTCTGACTCTTTCCACCAGCAGGGAGTTCCCACCTTCTGACACTCATCATTCTTCCTCTCCTGTCTGCTCATATTGGAACTTAAGAGCTTTTATATGGTTTAGATCTGACTCTTTGCCTCCATTCCCTTCTCTTTTCTCTTCTCTTCTCTTCCCTCATCCCATCCTACTACTTTGTCTGCTTCAGACTGGTTGAACTTTAACCGCAGAGCTCAGAAATATCTAGCAAACTCATATATCCTGCCTCAACCTATGTCACTCAACATCTTCACCATTCCTTCAGTTGTATGAACTTTGTTTAAGGTTTTTTTAAAATTACATTTATATGCCGCCCTTCTCCGAAGACTCAGGGTGGCTTACAATTTTGGGATACAACCCAATCAGCAATAGCCTTCATTCCATTGTATATGCCTGCTTATTACTAAGCGGCATTTTTACAAAGTCAGCTTATTGCCCCCAACAATCTTGGGTCCTCAATTTACCTACCCCGAGAGGATGGAAGGCTGAGTCAACCTTGAGCCTGGTGGGATTCGAGCCTGCAATAATTGCAGGCAGCTGGAACTTAAGTGCTAGGCATTTAACAGCCTGCACCACCAAGGCTCTTAGGTTTTTGTGACTGCCACAAAGAAGAACGGGTCAACCTGGGGCCAGTGTAGAGGAAGGAAGAACTAGGGGTGACATGAATAGCAGTATTCCAGTATTTGTGGAAGGGGCCACAAAGAGGAAGGGGTCAACTGATTTTCCAAAGCACCAGGAGGCAAGACAAGAAACAATGGGTGGAAACTCATCAAGGAGAGAAGCAACCTGGGATTAAGAAGAACCTTCCTAACAGTGGGACAATTAACCAGTGAAACAACTTTGCCTCCAGAAATTGTAGACACTTCATCACTGGAGGCTTTTAAGAAGAGCCTGGGCAGTGACTTGTCTGAGATGATATAGGTTTATTTATTTACTTTATTTGTCAGTCACTTACAAGATAATAAGGATAAAGATAAACATAGTTATGAATACATGAAATGATACATATAAGAAAAATGAAAAGAAACAATAGGACAGGGAGGGTAGGCACATTGGTGCATTTATGCACACCCCCTACAGACCTCTTAGGAAAGGGGTGAGGTCAATAGTAGACAGTTTAAGGTTAAAGTTTTTGGGGTTTGGGGAAGAAAACACAGAGTCAGGTAGAGTATTCCAGCATTGACCACTCTGTTGCTGAAGTCGTATTTCCTGCGATCAGGAAATATGACCTGGGGTTAACCTTGAGTTTGTATCTATTGTGTGCTCTTGTATTGTTATGGTTGAAGCTGAAGTATTCATTGACCGGAAGGACATTACAATGTATGATTTTATATACTATACTTAGATTGGACCGAAGGCAGCATAGTTCTAGTTTTCTAGGTCTAGAGTTTCAAGTCTGGTGGCATAAGATATTCTGCTTGAGCAGGGGGTTGGACTAGAAGACCTCAAAGATCCCTTCTAGCTCTATTCCGATTCATTGATTGGTACTCCACTCACCAGAGAAGAGTGAGTCCTGCGCAAACTGCAATCAATGCCATTACGTTACCCCCAAAAGTAGAAACTGTCCTTGTATGTCCCATGGTGTCAGCAGCATCAGTGGCAAAGAGGCGGGGCTGTGTTGAGGAGGGTGGGGCAGCATTGGCAGGGAGCGGAGTGTCAGCAATGCAAGGGGAGGGGTGTTGGGGGGGGCTCTAGCATTGGCAGAGCACAGCAGCAGAGAGCGGCAGCCCTCCAGAACAGTCCCAGTTTCTCATATGGTGGCCCCTTTGCTAAAATTAATTGCTTGCCCTGGCAATGAATTGCCCAATGAATTGCCCACAACCAGGAGAAAGGCTCATTCCTTCAAAAGTACGCACAGACCTCATTTGTTTAACGACCATTTGAAGTTCCAACGGCACAGCATTAAAAAATAACAACTTGGGACCTGTCCTCAGACTTATGACCATCTCAATATCCCATAGTCACATGGTCAAAATTTGGACACTTGCCAACAGGCATGAAGAATAGGACAGGACAGGGCAGGGCAGGGCAGGGCAGGGGAGGACAGGACAGGATAGAATAGAATAAGGAATGGGAATGGGAATGGGAATGGGAATGGGAAGAGAAGAGAAGAGAATAGGAAATAGGAATAAAATAGGAATTAGAACGGAATAGAATAAAGGATAGGAATAAAATAGGAATTATTTGAATAGAATAGAATAGAGTGGAATAGAATAGAATAGAATAGGAAATAGGAATAAAATAGGAATTAGAATGGAATAGAATAAGAATAAGGGATAGGAATAAAATAGGAATTATTTGAATAGAATAGAATAGAACAGAACAGAATAGAATAGAATAGAGTGGAATAGAATAGAGTGGAATAGAATAGAATAGGAATAAAATAGGAATTAGAATGGAATAGAATAAGAATAAGGGATAGGAATAAAATAGGAATTATTTGAATAGAATAGAATAAAACAGAACAGAACAGAATAGAATAGAGTGGAATAGAATAGAGTGGAATAGAATAGAGTGGAATAGAATAGAATAGGAATAAAATAGGAATTAGAATGGAATAGAATAAAGGATAAGGCATAGGAATAAAATAGGAATTATTTGAATAGAACAGAACAAAACAGAACAGAATAGAATAATAGCAGAATTGGAAGGGACCTTTGAGGTCTTCTAGTCCAACCCCCACTTAAGCAGGAAACTCTATACCATTTCAGACAAATCGTTATCCAATCTCTTCCAGTGTTGGAGAATTTACAACTTCTGGAGGCAAGAAGTTGTTCCACTGATTAATTGTTCTCACTGTCAGGCAATTCCTCCTTAGTTCTAGGTAGCTCCTCTCCTTGATTAGTTTCCACCCATTGCTTCTTATCCTGCCCTCAGGTGCTTTGGAGAATAGCTTGACTCCCTCTTCTTTGGGGCAGCCCCTGAGGTCTTGGAAGACTGCTACCATTTCACCCCTAGTGCTTCTTTTCATTAAACTGGACCTACCCAATTCCAGCAACTGTTCTTCATATGTTTTAGCCTCCAGTCTGCTGATCACCTTTCCTACTCTTCTCTGCACACTTTCTAGAGTCTCATTCATCATGGTTTCAGCATCCTGGGGTCATGTGATCACCATTTGTGACTTTCTCAGCTGGTCTTGACAAGCAAAGTCAACCAAGGAACTGGATTCATTGAATGGCCATGCGATTCACTTAACAACCGCAGTGATCCGAGTTAACAGCCGTGGCAACAAAGGTTGCAAAATCGGCCCTGACCTCACGTAACAATTGCCTTGCTTAGCAGGGGAAATTCTGGTCACAGTTGTGGTTGTTAACACATCCTGCAAAGGGAAAGACAAAATGAAATGCAGCTGGTCCTCGACTTATGACCACAATTGCAAGCCCAAAATTTCTGTTGTTAAGTAGGGCATTTGTTAAGCGAGTTTTTCCTCAGTTTACGACCTTTCTTGCCGCCGTTGTTAAGTGAATCAATGTGGGTGATAAGTGAGCAACCTGGTTGTTAAGTGAACCTGGCTTCCCCATTGACTTTGCTTGTCCGAAGCTCACAAAAAGGGAATCACATGACCTCGGGACTCTGCGACCGTCGTAAGTATGAACCCATTGCCAAGTGTTTGCGTTTTGATCCTTGGGGATGCTGCAAAGGTGAGACTCATAACTGTGAAAAACAGGTCATAAGTCACATTTCCCAGCGCCGTCGTAACTTTGAATGGTCACTAAATGAACTTGTAAGTTGAGGACAACCTGTAGAATGTCCTTCAAATGCTCTTCTTTCAGCTTTTGGGAGTTTCTGGGTTTGTTCCCAAGGGACTGGATTTTTAAAATGTTCACATAATTAAATTAATTTCCCTAAGAGTGAATAACTGACTTAAACGAGGGTGGTGCCAAGCAGAATCACCCTAGAAAAGTCAAGCGCTGAGTCAGTGATAATTTCTCACAGGCAGGTTAACTGAGGAAAATGAGATGAAATTATACAAATATTTAGCTCGTATTCCAGGGCAATTATCTTCAAAACACTCATAAACGCACAAGCATAATTACAAGGTTCTGTTCTCTGAAAAGAAGTTGTTGTAACAGAAGGCTTAAAGATACCCCAAAGCAAAAGAGGAATTAATATAAAATGGTATAGACCAGGGGTCTCCAACCTTGGCAACTTTAAGCCTGGAGGACTTCAACTCCTAGAATTCCCCAGCCAGCAATGCTGTTCTGGGGAATTCTGGGAGTTGAAGTCCTGCAGGCTTAAAGTTGCCAAGGTTGGAGACCCCTGGTATAGACTCTACATGACCACTTAGTCACGCCCACCCAGTCACATGGTCACCTAGCCACGCCCACCCAGTGACATGGCTACCTAGCCATGCCCACCCAGTCACATGGCCATGTAGCCATGCCCACCCAGTCATAGTCATGCCCACCCAGTCACATGGCCACCTAGCCACACCCACCCAGTCACATGGCCATCTAGCCAGGCCCACCCAGTCACATGGACACCTAGCCACACCCACCCGGTCACATGGACACCTAGCCACACCCACCCGGTCACATGACCACCTAACCACGCTCACCCACTCACATGACCACCTAGGCATACCCACCCAGCCGATCCAGCCCCCCCAATAGTCTAAGGGACCGTGAATTGGCCCTCCATTTAAAAAGTTTGAGGACCCCCTGGTATAAAGCCTCCTGCTTGAGCAGAGGGCTGGACTAGAAGACCTCCAAGGTCCCTTCCCTCTCTGTTCTTCTGTTAAAGTCACGAGAACTGCTGGTCGAGGGATACAGTTTTAAACAGTTCTCTTATTTGCAAACGCAGGTTGTCCTAAACTTACGACCACAACTGAGCCCCAAAGTTCTGTTGCTAATCGAGACAGATGTTCAGCCCATTTTATGACTTTTCTTGACACTGTTATTAAATGAGCTGCTGCAGTTCTTAAGTTAGTAACATGGTTGTTAAGTGAATCTGGCTTCCCGGTTGACTGCTTGTCGGAAAGGTGATCCCATGACCCTGGGACATTGTAACTGTCATAAATATGAGTCCATCAGAAGTGGTATTCAGCAGGTTCTGAGCAGTTCTGGAGAACCAGTAGCGGAAATATTGAGTAGTTCAGAGAACCAGCAAATACCCCCTCTGACTGGCCCCGCCCCATCTATGCTGTTCCCCCCGAGTCCCAGATGATTGGCTTGATCTTCTTTTGTTGCCCTGCACAGGAGAATGGAGCTGGAAAGCAGGTTAGTGGGATGGGGAGGGAATGGAGATTTTATAGTATCCTTCCCCTGCCACGCCCACAGAACCAGTAGTAAAAATTTTTGAATCCCACCACTAGAATCCATTGCCAAGCATCCGAATTTTGATCACATGACCACTGGGATGCTGCAATGGTCATAAATGTGAAAAATGTCCCTAAGTCCCTTTTTAGTGCCGTTGCAACTTTGAATGGTCACTAAATCAACTTGTAAGTCAAGGACTACCTGTACAGATGGGAAGATTCAGAACTACCCACAATAGAGGAATGGGTGCTGAGACCAGAGGTGGTATTCAGCAGGTTCTAACCAGTTCCGGAGACCCAGTAGCAGAAATTTTGAGTAGTTCAGAGAACCGGCAAATACCCACTCTGAATGGCCCCACCCCCATCTATTCTCTGCCTCCCATTGAGTCCCAGCTGATTGGCTGGGTCTTCTTTGGTTGCCCTGCACAGGAGAAAGGAGCTGGAAAGCAGGTTAATGGGATGGGGAGGGAATGGGGATTTTGCAGTAACCTTCCCCTGTCATCAATTGACAAGGAAGCATTGGCAATTGTTGCAGCTGTCAAGAAATTCCATGAGTATCTATGTGGGAGAACATTTACCATTGTCACAGATTACAAACCTTTGTTAGGCATTGTGGCAGGAGACAAACCTACACCCACTATCCTGTCACCAAGAATGCTGAGGTGGACTGAATTTCTTGCTGCTTATTCATACAAGCTCATCCACAAGCCTGGCAAGGACATTGGACTTGCTGATGCCTTGAGTCATTGCCCACTTCCTTATCACAAGGAGGACTTTGAACCTGAGGCACACACCTTTTTCCTAGAAACTGTTGCCAAGCTTCCAGTACACGCTGCTGAAATTGCCAGAGAGACTGCCAAAGACACTTTATTGGCTCCTATTATAGGCTGGATTAAGAAAGGTTGGCCTCTTCAAGATCTACCTCACCTTGCCCAACCTTTTAAATCCAGGCAAACTGAATTATCTGTATTAAGAGGATGTATTTTGTGGGGTAACAGGGTGGTTATTCCTGCAAAACTGCAAAGGGAGGTTTTGGAAATGCTACATGAGGGTCATCCTGGTATTGTAAGGATGAAGGGATTGGCCAGGAGTTATGTACGGTGGGCAGGTATTGACAAAATGGTTGAAAACTGGGTTGCATCTTGTCCCAACTGTCAGGTAGTCAGGCCTGCCCCACCTCGCACCACCACACAGGAATGGGAATGTCCTAGGGGCCCATGGTCTAGGATTCACATTGATTTCGCTGGCCCTACCAGAGGGCATACCTTCCTTATTATAGTTGATGCATATTCCAAATGGCTAGAGGTAATTCCTATGGCATCCACCACAACTGATGCTGTCATCAAGCAGCTTAAAAAGCTTTTGTGACCCACGGGTTACCTGATGTTCTTGTCTCTGACAATGGCCCTCAATTTACATCCAACCCTTTTGAATCCTATCTAGCACAACTGGGTATCAGACATGCCCTGACAGCCCCTGGGCACTCTTGGGCTAATGGCCGGCTGAACAAATGGCGTTTTACCAAGGAAAAGCTTCAGCAATTGGGTCCTGGGGACATCACTGAGAAAGTTGAAAAACTTCTTAGTGTTCAGCACATCACTCCTAACCCATCTAATAACTTATCCCCAGCAGAGTTGTTGATGGGTAGGAAACTTAGGTCTTCCCTTGACCACCTTCATCCCACTTACGCACCCAACGCACCACTAGATTCCACTTCCAAAGTTCACACATTCAGTGTGGGTGATTCTGTTTATGCTAAGAACTTTATGGGTGAACCTTTGTGGATTCCTGCTGAGATAACTCAGATCACAGACCCTCGTTCTTACAGGGTGCAAACAGAGGATGGAGTCCTCTGGAGCAGGCACATTGATCATCTTAGATCCAGGTTCTCTCAGGAACATCGCACTTGTTCCTCTCTAGTTCCCTCACCTGATGTCAATTCTAGGGGGGAGGGGGAGGAACATGAGGATAATCAGCAAACAAGAATCAACCCCATGGGTAACGAGCCATTACGACAGGAACCATCCCAAAACCTGTCACAATGCCAAAATCCATCCTTACAAGTGGAAGATTGCACATCACTACCTGACTTGGGTGCTGACATTGGGCTGGAGATGGGTTGGGAGGAGAGACCAGATTCTAACAATCAAACAGGGTCTTCTTTCACAGGAAGTCCAACTAGGGAAATGTCAACAGACACATTTCCCTTCTCACTGGGTGAGAACGTTAAAACTTCTGAACCACGAAGGTCTCAACGTACATATAAGAGCCCCACCTATTTAAAGGAATACATTAGATAGGTTGGGGTTTGAGTATGGACTGAACCTAGTGGGGAGGGTGTATCGTATGTAGGTTTGAATGTCATTGGTTAAGTTTGAACTGTTCTTGTAAAATGTCAGAAATGATTGGTTTAAAAAGTGCGGGAAAATCCTGCACTCTGATTGGCTGGCAACTGCGGCTGCTGGCTATAAGTAGCAGCCACAGACCAGCCAAGGCGGGTCTGTTATGAGCTGTAGTCACTAATAAACTCTTCACTGAAGCACTCCGCATCTGACTCTTCATGCAAATCTAACACTTTTCATCAAACTAGAGTCAGACATACCCAATTTCAACAACTGTTTTTTATATGTTTTAGCCTTCAGTCCCCTAATCATCTTTGTTGCTCTTCTCTGCACTCTTTCTAGAATCTCATTAATCATAGTTTCAGTGTTCTGGGGTCACATGATCACCATTTGTGACTTTCCCAGCTGGCCTCGAGAAATTGATTAGTTTGTATCTTGTTTTGCCTTCAGGTGCTTTGGAAAATAAGTTGACTCCCTTTTCTTTGTTGCAGCCTCTCAGATATTGAAAGTACATTCTGGATATATGGAGCTAGGCTGCTTGTAAACAGTGGGGGGAAATGCTGCAATGAAATTTCAGAAAGCAACCTTCGGTATTTTCTGATGCAGCACAATTTCATGGCACGGTGTTAGATTTTGTGGACATTTCTCTGATGTGCTAGTTTCTAATCAGCCTCACTTGAAGTCATCCACAAGTGAGAACAGCTGTGATTGTGTTGGAACTCAGATAAGTGCTGCGTTGGAACTCTGTTTTTAGTTAACCTTTATCTGGTATATAAACCTTGAGTTTCTTCTCCCGCTAATTTCCCTGATCTTTCTCTTATCACTCACAGTATAGCAGAATAAATTGAGCATAGGCCTTTCAGGGCCAAAATAGGCCTCAAGTCCTAAAATGGATGATTAGGTTCTCCTACGTTTTATGTTTGACTATTTTGCAAAAGCCCAAAATGATGATTGTTGGATAGATAGGTGTTTTTTTCCCCTCATACACCTCCTCAACAGCTGTGCTTGTGCATTGTGCCTAGCCAGGCCAGTGAAAGATTAGATAGTTGAACGTGCACAACAGGCCAAGCATGTGAAGTTTTAAAGTCTATTTGATTAGGGTTGAATGGATTGCACAATCCAGCCTACAGGATTAGCTGCTCATTGAATGGATTGTGCAAATGCGAAAAAGGGAATGAATTCAGTGCTCAGGTTAAGAGAGTTGCAGCAACACAGTCCCTGCACAAAATGGTCTGTAACCAGACTAGTTTGTCCTAAAGGATCTGGTTAGGATACAGAAGAAGACAATCACCAGTAGCAAAGTGGATAGCAATAGCAATAGCGCTTAGATTTATATACCGCTTCACAATGTTTTACACCCCTCTCTAAGCGGTTTACAGAGCCAGCCTATTGCCCCCAGCAATTTGAGTCCTCATTTTACCCACCTCAGAAGGATGGAAGGCTGAGTCAACCTTGAGCCGGTCAGGATCGAACTGCTGAACTGCTGGCAGCAGAAGTAGCCTGCAGTACTGCATTCTAACCATTGTGCCACCACAATGGTGCTCAAGGTAAAAGTCCCAAAGGTGCTTTTTCAAAAGGCAGCTGGACTTTCTTGCTTTTTTTTTGAAGATGTTTAGTTTCTGATCCAAGAAGCTTCTTCAGTTCTGAACTTCTGAACTGAAGAAACTTCTTGGATGAGAAGCGAAACATCTTCAAAAGAAAAAACAAGTAAGTCCAGTTGCCTTTTGAAAAAAAAAGGTAAAAGTTTCCTCTATCCAGTTGTATCTCACTCTAGGGGTGGTGTTCATCTCCATTTCTAAGCGTTGTCCGAAGACATTTCCATGGTCATGTGGCCAGCAGGACTATGCACCGAGGTGCACAGAACGCTGATACCTTCCCACCAAAGTGGTACCTATTTATCTATTCACATTTGCATGCTTTTCAATTGCTAGGTGAGCAGGAGCTGGGGCAAGGAATAGAAGTTCACCCCATCGCACAACGCTTGAGTCTTGAACTCAGAACTGTCAGTTTTCAAGCTCACAAGCGCGTCTTTAACTGCTGAGCCATTTCAAGCTCACAAGCTCGGCGTCTTTAACTGCTGAGCCATTGCGTCCCCATGAAGTGGATGTACTCCATTACAATAGAGATGAATGACTTGAAAGAATTGGTTAAGGATAGATGGCCATGGATGGATGTGGCTGCTAGGGGTTGAGAACAATTTGATGGGTATCTTTTTTTTTTAATTCATATTTATATGCCGCCCTTCTCCGAAGACTCAGGGCGGCTTACAATGTTTGGAGTAGAACCCAATGTGCTCAGCAATAACCTTTTCCATTGTATATGCCTACTTATTACTAAGCGGCATTTTTACAAAGTCAGCTAATTGCCCCCCAACAATCTTGGGTCCTCACTTTACCTACCCCGAGAGGATGGAAGGCTGAGTCAACCTTGAGCCTGGTGGGATTCGAGCCTGCAGTAATTGCAGGCAGCTGGAACTAAGTGCTAGGCATTTAATAGCCTGCACCACCAAGGCTCATGGACTTAAATAATCTTCATAACAGAATAACCAAATTGGAAAGGACCTTGGGGGTCATGTAGTCCAACCAGCGGTGGGATTCAAAATATTTTACTACTGGTTCTGTGGGCGTGGCTTGGTGGACATGGCAGGGGAAGGTTACTGCAAAATCCCCATTCCCTCCCCACCCCACTAACCTGCTTTCCAGCTCCATTCTCCTGTGCAGGGCAACCAAAGAAGACCCAGCCGATCAGCTGGGACTCGGGAGGCAGAGAATAGATGGGGACAGGGCCAGTCAGAAGTGGGATTTGCCAGTTCTCTGGACTACTCAAAATTTCCACTACCGGTTCGCCAGAACTGGTCTGAACCTGCTGAATACCACCTCTGAGTCCAACCCCCTGAAAAAGCACTTAGACTGCACCTGTGCAGTTGGCTGTTGTTGCCTAAGTTTAAAACCTTACTTTCATCTACACTGAATTTTATTTTGTTAGGTAGGGTCCAGTGTTCAAGTCTGACAAGACTCTTTTAGATTTTGAGCTTATTTTCTGAGGCAGGGGTCTTCAAAATTGACAGCTTTAAGACTTGTGGATTTCAACTCCCAGAATTCCTTCTCCAGTCATGTTAGCTCAGGAATTCTGGGAGTTGAAGTCCACAAGTCTTAAACTTGCTAAGTTTGAAGACCCTTGTTCTGGGGCGTTGGCTATTTCTGCCTGCTTAAATGTCACCTGCAAATTTGAGGAGTTCCCCTTTTATTCCCTCATCTAGATTATTTATGAAGATATTAAAGTACTGGACTTAAAATAGAATCTTGGGATATGCCACTACTTGCTTCCCACGAAGTGGATATAGTTCCATTGAGGACTACACATTAACTATGGTTTGTCAGTGGGTTACATGTTCTACATTGCCTTCACAACCTCAGTTTCTTCTGTCCACAATACAGATCCCAAGTATGGGCTATGTGTCAGGAAGTTTTCAAGAGTTGCTGGCTTGATGTGTCAAAGAGCCAGTTTAGTCTAGTGGTTAAGGGACTAGGCTAGAAACCAGGAGACTGTGAGTTCTAGTCCTGCCTTAGGCATGAAAACCAGCTGGGTGACTTTGGGCCAATCAGCAGGAGACTGTGAGTTCTAGTTCTGCCTTAGGCATGAAAACCAGCTGGGTGACTTTGGGCCAATCAGCAGCAGACTGTGAGTTCTAGTTCTGCCTTAGGCAAGAAAGGCAGGTAGGTAACTTTGGGCCAGTTCCCTCTCTCTCAGCCCAAGCTACCTCACAGGGTTGTTGTTGTGGGAAAACTAGGAGGAGGAAGGAATATTAGGTATGCTCGCCACCTTGAATTATTTATAAAAAATAATAAAGGCAAGATAATGAACCGTGGTGGTGCAGTGCTTAGAGTGCAGTACTGCAGGCTACTTCTGCTGACTGCCCAGCTGCCTGCAATTTTGGCAGTTCGATCCTCACCGGTTCAAGGTTGACTCAGCCTTCCATCCTTCTGAGGTCCATAAAATAAGGAGCCACATTGTTGGGGGCAACAGGATGATTCTGTAAACCACTTAGAGAGAGCTGTTAAGGACTGTGAAGCTCTATATAAGTCTAAGTGCTATTGCTATAATCATAAATAAATTAAATACCAATGAATGAAGAACAGCTACAGAAACTGGGCCTGGCTAGTCTAGTGAAGGACCAGGGGAGACAGGATAGCAGTGTTCCAATATTTGAGGGGCTGACACAGAGAGGAGGAAGGGGTCAAGTTATTTTCCAAGGCACCTGAAGGCCAGACAAGGAATAATGAATGGAAGCTGACCAAGGAGAGATTCAACCCAGAAATAAGGAGAAATTTTCTGACAGTGAGAACAATCAACCAATGGAACATAAGTTGCCTTCAGAAGTTGTGGGAGCTTCATCACTGGAGGCTTTCAAGAAGAGATTGGACTGCCATCTGTCAGAAATGGTGTAGGGTCTCCTGCTTTGGTGGGGGTTGGGACTAGATGACCTATAAGGTCTCTTCCAACTCTGTTAATATGTTAAAAACTTTACTTGGGGAGGGGGCTATTGCCCCAAACCTCTTTGCCTCCTTCAAGTTTTCCTCTTTCTCTTGTTATTGTTCCCCTATTTCTTTTTGTTCTGTCATTGTCTTCCTTCCCCCCCCCCACCTCACACACCCCGGCCCCGCCCTGCCCCATTTTGACAGCCTTCCTGGGTTTGCTTATTTTAACCCTTTCCCTGCCTGCCCGTCAATCTCCTTGGCTGTCATTTCGGCTGGTGCCCCGGTTTTCTCGCCATTGGCTTAAGCCGAGATAAGACCATCACGTCAGAGGCGCTTGGGTTGGTCCGGCCAAACCTTAGTCCGGGCGAAGGAGGCGGGTTTTACCCGGGGATTGAATGAAGGGGAGGGGAGAAAGGCAAGGGGAGGGAAGGGAGGGGAAGGGAAGGAAGGAAGGAAGAACCAAAGAAGGGAGAGGCTCTCCGGCCAGTGCAAAATAAAAACAGGTACAGGTGAAGCGAGATGGAGCGAGGTGAAGCGAGTTGTAAGACGCGGAACGAAGGTCAGTTAGGCTTGGAAGGAAAGGAAGGAAGGAAGAGAGGAAGGAAGGAAGGAAGGAAGGAAGGAAGGAAGGAAGGAAGGAAGGAAGGAAGGAAGGAAGGAAGGAAGGAAAATCAAGTCGCTCAAAAGAAACGTCGGGAAGGGATCGCTACCTGGAATGAGTTCACTACGATGTTTTCCGCGCAGCCTTATGCTGACCGACGCGCCCCCGCTCGGTTTGTTAAGGATTGGAAGGCGCGCAATGCGAGTCCACCCAAGCCCGGGACGGCGTCCGTGACACGTGGAATACAGCCACCCGTGGGAACGGGAACCTAGGTAAGAATGGAAGGGAATCCGGGCTGGGTTGGGCGGAGGGAGAGGCTGTGCGTCTAAGCGGCTTGGAGGAGATTCCTCTCTTGATGCCTCGATTGTCGTCATCCCCGTTACAAGCGCGGATTCGGGAGGTGAGGAAATATCCAGATGTGTAAAAAGCAACTCGGTTTAGATTCTGCTTCGTCGTTTCCCTCGGAGCATCCTATTTTATTTTATTTTATTTTGGGGGGATGGGAACAGATGGTTTTCCTGGCCGATTGCTTGCACGCTGCAGACGAAACGTCGCCAGAGATGATTCAGCGTTTCAAAGCCGGGAGTGGTTGTGTGTGGCTTGCTGGCCACCCGGTGGAGGAGATGGATGAATGGGGGGACTCGGCGGGTGTGTGTGTATGTGTGTGCGCGCGCGTTGTGCGTGTGAGATGCAGGAGGGCGCGAAAAGCCCTTGGCAACGAGACGGGCGCTTGTGTGTGACTCTGTGTGTGTGTGTGGGCGCGCGCGTGCAAGCGACTTCCTTTGTGTGACAAAAATCTTCCCCGGCAGCCAAGCGGCTTTTGCGCGGGTTGGTTGCATTTGGTGAAAGAAAGAAAAAAAAACCCGAGTGCGGGCAGGTTAGGGAAAATTAACTGGGGGGCAGGGGGAGAGAGCCCCTGATTTAATCTGATCGTCGCACCTCTGAAACCCCCAGCCCCGCTCCAATCTTCAGCCCCCAAGCTCAATTGATTGGACTCTGTTCATGCTCGACGCCTTTTCTGTTCTTCGGGGACTACCCATAAAGGAGAATATTCAATCTCTCAGGGGTTGAGATGATGCAGGGCTGTCTTAACTGGCCTGGGCCTGATGGGCACTTGCCCATAGGGCCCCATATGAGCATAGGCCCCCCATACTAATCTGTGTAGATTAACCCTTCCATTTTAACCCGTGACGTTAACTCATACATTTCATACTGTGACATTTCACCTGTATGGCTTCCTGAGTATTGTTGTTTTTCAAGCCTCGTGTGTGGTTCCAATGTTTGTCGTGTTGGTTAGCTGTTGCTGCGCAGCGTGTTTTTAAGGTTTCAACACCGATTTTTGTTGGAAGTGCCAATAAAATAAATATACGTTTAATTGTATCGACCATTTACATTGTTATTTCCTGTGAGTAGTTGTGGTAGGGGGCCCAGTACACTTGCTTTGCCCGGGGCCCATAATGCTGTAAAGACGGCCCTGAGATGATGGGAGGTCGTTTGATGCTCACTGAGCTTGGCGTTTCGTTACCCAGGGAGCACCAACAATGTCCTTTCTTTGTGCCGTTTCGCGCGGCCCAGCGGCGCCCGAGAGGGAGGTTCGGCCGGTGCTTTTCTTGAAATTCTCGGCGTCCCTTCTGCAGTTTCGGGGTGCTTGTCTAAGGAGAGAAAAGAGAGGGGCGAAGGAAGCGTTGTGCTTCTTCTCAGCCCCCCCTCCTCAAACAGGGTTTAGGAAACGCAGGATGGGTGGCAGTGAGCAATCACGCGGGATCTTGTCCAGAAAGCAGATTGTGACCAAGTCAGGGAATTGTCATGGGTGATTTGTAAAAAAAAAAATCAAATCTGAGAATGTAAGACCCTTTATCTAAAACCCAGAAGGAATCCATCTCTCCCACATCCCGGACAGGAGGGTGACACGTTTTCTGCCCGAGAGAACAGAAGATGATCTTGTGTTGTGTTCACACGACCCGCTTAACTTGGTCAGGTGCAAGCCTCTCGGCCGGAGATTCTCTCTCCCCAAACGCTCAGGTGTTGGGCAGGTTGTGGCGGCGAAGGGAGGGCTGCTTAACTCTGGAGGGAAGCCAGCTCTGGGTTTAGTTCACTCCCCCGCCCCGCCCCGCCCCGCCCCGCATCTCGTGCGAAGCCAAACAATGAATGAAGTCGGCCAGCGGGGTTGTGCGAAGGCAGCCTCCCTGTGCCGTAGATTCCCCTTCCGCCTTCGTGAGCCGCCGGGCGCAGCTGTCTTCTTGAGCAAGAAGCGGAGACGCGCCTGCAGGATGTGGGTGGCACAATTGGTTGGCGTGCGGGGACAGCCGTCGCGCTTGAGCGGAGGGGCAAGCGCGCGTCTGCTACCCGGGGTTACCTTCGGTCATCTTTCCAATCTCATGGG
>CM019150.1:11759815-11835378 GCA_009733165.1 Naja naja | reverse complement strand
CTCCCATCCTCCGCCCACGCCGCCGGGACTTCTGAACTGCTGGTGTGGCAGCAGACGCGCGGCGATCCCGTAGGCTAAAGGAGGAGGTCAAGGAGAGGGGGGTTAATCCCCAGGTGGGCTGCAGAACAAAGTGGCATTGACGGAATTGCAGCCCTCCGGGGGTTTTAAGGCACCACGAGACGGGTGTTGGCTGGCTTCACACACATTCTGCCTTAAGCATGAAAGCCAGCTGCGGGGATTTTGAGCCAATCAGCAGGAGACTGGGAGTTCTAGTCCAGCTTTAGGCATGAAAGCTGGCTAGGTGAGCCCTTGGGCCAGCCCCTCTCTTTCAGCCCAACCCACCTCACAGGGTTGTTGTTCACAATAGGAAAAAGCAAGAGTCCTATTCTGTATGTTCGCCATCTTGAATTACTTACAAAGTAATAACGGTGGCATAAAAAATAAATAAATAACCTGACAAATCTGTGTGGGAATTGGTGATTCAGGGAGCTGCCATCACCAGGCATTGCATTGTATGAATGGCTGAGTTTATAGCCTGCCTAACAACTGTCCTCTTTGGTTGGAAATCCGTGTACAGGCCTGTCTCCTTGACCATTGATCTAAACAGGGAATGTGACCACAATTTTCCCAGGGCTTGAAAACACACTTTTGGTGCAACCTGGGCGAGGTTACCTCTTATGGCAGGGGTCTTCAACCTTGTCAGCTTTAAGACTTGTGGACTTCAACTCCTGGAATTCCTCCTCTGGTCATGTTAGCTCAGGAATTCTGGGAGTTGAAGTCCACAAGTCTTAAACTTGCCAAGTTTGAAGACCCTTGCTCTATGGCATTGGTGGCTAACCTTTTCAAGCTCCTGCGCAGGCACTTGCATGCCAGCACCCAGAAGGCAATGCACGCATCCCCCCACATCCCCTGTGCATGCGTGCGTGATCCCCCCATAGGCCTTACCTGCACTGTGCCTCCCACCTGATTTTCAGCTTCTTTGAAGCCTTTTTCAGCCTCCCTGAGGCTCGAGAGAAGCCTCTGCAGCCTTTGGAGGCCAAAAAATGGGACCATTTCATCACTTCCGGTATTTCTGGAAATACAGGAAGTGATGAAACGGGCCTGCTTTTCGGCCTCCAAAGGCTGCAGAGGCTTTCGTTGAAGCTCTGGGAGGCCTCAAACGGGCTGAAAATCAGCTGGGAGGCACACGCATGCGCAGTGCAGGTAAATTTGGCTGGAGCTCACGTACCCCTACAAATGGTTCTATGTGCCACCTGTGGCACGCATGTCACAGGTTCACCATCACGGCTCTATGGGCTGCTGCTCACGAAAGCTTGTGCCTTTTAATAAAGTTTATTCCGCAGGAAAGTTGTTACCAGGCCCTCAATTTTAAAACCTGGAGACAAGTTGAGTTGTGCCATGGGAGAAAATCCTGAGATAGCCACATTTTCTGGAATTAACGGTAATGTTGGTTATGGTGTAATTTTTATTTTGGGGGGGTTAATTCTTCTCTTCATTTGCTCTTGGTGCAATATTATTAAATAAAGTAGGCCCGGACTTAGATGTCTTTCGCAAGCATAGTTTGACTCCAAGAGACTCCAGGCTGATGATATGTTTGATCCCTCCCACCCTCGCACTTAGCCTGGTCATCTTCTTGCAGGAATTAGGTATGGCTAGTCTAGAGAAAAGAACTAGGACTAGGGGGCATGAGGAGACATGATAGCAATGTTCCAATATTTCAGGGATTGCAACAAAGAAGAATTGGTCAATCTGTTTTCCAAAGCACCAGAAGGCAAGACAAGAAAGAATGGATGGAAACTAATCAAGTGGAGAAGCAAACTAGAACTAAAGGGAAATTTCCTAACAGTGAGAACAATTAACCAGTGGAACAGATTGCCTTCAGAAGCTGTGGGTGCTCCATCACTGGAGGCTTTTAAAGAAGAGACTGGACACCCATTTGCCTGAATGGTATGGTATAGGGTCTACTATTTGAGCCGGGTTTGGACTAGAAGACCTCCAAGGTCCCTTCCAACTCCATTATTCTATGTTCTGTTGTTCTGTATTAAAGAGCCATGGTGGTGCAGTGGTTAGAATGCAGAATTGCAAGCTAATTCTGGTGAGTGCCAGCAGTTCGATTCTCACCGGCTCAGGTTGACTCAGCCTTCCGTCCTCCGAGGTCGGTAAAATGAGGATTCAGACTGTTGGGGGCAGAAGTCTGACTCTGTAAACTGCTTAGAGAGGGCTGTGAAGCATTGTGAAGCAGTATATAAGTCTAAGTGCTATTGCTATTCTATTTTGGGGTGGGGCGGTTTAAAGGAAAGGCACATGGGAAAAAGGGTGTGGAATAATGGATGGAAACTGAACCAGGAGAGATTCAACCTGGAAATAAGGAGAAACTTTCTGACTGAGAACAATCAACCAATGGAAAAGAAGTTGCCTTCAGAAGTTGTGGGAGAGACTTTCAAGAAGAGATTGGACTGCCACTTGTCAGAAATGGTGTAGGGTCTCCTGCTTGGGCGGGGGGTTAGACTAGATGACCTACAAGGTCCCTTCCAACTCTTGTTAATCTAACCCTTCAGTGTTACTGGCATGCCTCCAATTTTGCAGAAATTGAGTTTTGGGCCCTGCACAATATTTGGACATCGCCTTCGCCACTCCACCTTTGATGTGGATTGTGGGAATTGTGATCTGAAAGCCAGTGTTAAAGGCAGCTGGTTAAAGCAGCACATTTTTCCTTTTCATGCTGTCTGTCTTTAAGACTTCCTCTTCTTGAGAAAAAAAAGCTATTTAGTGGGTAGAGTTTTTCCTCCATCATTTAATTTAAATGCCAGGAAGGAGAGGGGGGGCACATAGAAATAGGATTTTATTTTTCAACATTTCTGTGTATGTTTTAGTTTCAAGGACAGGCTGATGTTCTGTTTTTATTTTATTTTTTTGAAGTTGAATTTCCATTTGCAATTGTATTTATGTATGATGCAACCAAATCATGGGTTTTCTGCAGAATTAGATGTTTGAGGATCTAATTAAGCCTGTGTATTTAAAAACAAAACATGCAGCCCTCCATCAAGTGAGGTCTACTGACTTCTCCTATTCTAGAACAAAACATGTGAGATTCATCACGCAAGTCCATTTTGGGGGGTGAGGGTGGGGTTCCCCCCCTCCCGCCCATATCAACTCTTTATGGTCCCTTGTGTTGGTGGCTCATGGTTAGGCAGGAATCAGAGACGAGTCAAACAGAATGTTCTCATTCAGACCGAAAGCCCAGATCCTTGAAGGAGATGAGTGTGTAGGTTTGATAAAATAGTAACTCAGAGGTGATGAATTTGTAGCATGAGTAAGAGCGAGTGGAACAATCACATGGGTAAGACCCATGACTAGGAAATTTGGAGTTGTCATCTCGACACTTCTGAAGCATGCTAGCTTGGGGAAAGCAGTAAAAATAACCCCAAACCCCTATTTAAAAAAAAGCATCAGAATATTCAGTGAAACTAGAAAGAGCATTGACCTCTCAGAAGCTAAAGTCTGAAGGCAAAAATAGCATGTACAGAACAATATCCGTACCAGCTAACATGCTTTCTTGGGCGAGATAAGGCCATTATTTCATCTTACTTTTCAGTGAGAGCTTCTGTGGCTTAAACTTTATCTTATCCATACATTCAGAGGCCTACAGTTATCTTCCACGTTCTCTTGTAAAGTTGGAATGGGTAGATGGCGTGATGCAAAAATACTTTGTTTCCCTTTGTATCTTCTCTCTTCTTCTCCACAAATTATCAACAGCACGAAGAAGCTTCAAATCTGGTTTGGGATTCACTTTTGATTCACCTGGAGTGACCCTGAGGATGAACTGGACTAGTCTTTCTCAGTTTGGGGCGGTTTGAAAATACAGGCAATCCTTCACTTACAACCATTTGTTGGGTGACCGAAGTTACAGTGGCACTGGTTTATGACCGCTTTCACACCTATATCCATTACATGGTCACATGATCAAAATTTGGACCTTTGGCAACTGACTCATACTTATGATGGTTGCAGTGCCCCGGGGTCATGTGATCCCCTTTAGCGACCTTCTGACAAGCAGTCAGTGGGAAAGCCAGTGTCATGCCCTTGTTATAGTCTGATTCTGAGGGGGAGTTTGAGCAGCTGACAGGGAGTGGGAATGTGGCTCTGGTGGCTGTGGAAGAAATGGGGGAAGGGCACAGTCCGGCTGGGCATTCAGAGGAAGACGCAGGGCCACCTCCTCTTTATCCTAGGGCATGCAGGCAGGAATGGAGAAGGGAGCAACATGGCTTACGGGAGAGGAGAAGGCCCTGATTCCCTTCATTAGCTGCAGCTGGGAAAACAGGATATAAAGGGTGTTTGCGCACAGCACCTTGCTGGAAGCAAAGCGTGCATTGGTTGAGCCTTATCTGGGTTTTGACGTTCTCCCAACTGTGGGTGCTGCGTTATCCTTTGAATGCCTGCATTTTATCATCCTGACCTGCCATATTAATTACTTCAGTGTGGTTTGTGTGGGTTCGGACTGCATTTCTGCCCTTCATAGACCGTTTTTGGAAGAGTTTGATATCAAGTTGAGGATAATTGGACATTGGGGCCCAAGTTAATTAAAGGGAATTTATTCTACTTTTGTGACTTGGTTATTTTTGTGTCACGCTCCCAGGTCATCACAGCCAGATTCACTTAATAACCGTGTTACTAACTTAACACTAGCCCAAGGTATGGAAAGGATGAAAGAAGAAATGCCAAATTTTCGAAATGAAACTCCTCCATAACAACCTCACTAATAAAGGAGGGCTGGAAGATCCTATCACTGTTTCCAAGATTCTGGACGTTTTAAGTCCTAAAACATCTAAAGAGCCACAAAGATGGTTAGAGGACTGGAGACTAAACATACTAAGAAGAACAGTTGCAGGAATTGGGTTTGTCAAGTCTAGTAAAAAGGGGGACTAGCAATGACATGATAGCAATGCTCCAGTATTTGAGGGGCTGCCACAGAGAGGAGGGGGGTCAAGCTATTTTCTAAAACATCTGAAGGCCAGACAAGGAATAAAGGATGGAAGCTGATCAAGGAGAGATTCAACCTGGAAATAAGGAGAAATTTCCTGACAGTGAGAACAATCAACCCATGGAACAGAAGTTGCCTTTGGAAATTGTGGGAGCTTCATCACTGGAAGCTTTCAAGAAGAGACTGGACTGCCATCTGTCAGAAATGGTGTAGAGTCTGCTTGGGCAGGGGGTTGGACTAGATGACCCACAAGGTCCCTTCCAACTCTGTTATTCTATTCTATTCTCCAAAGCACCTGAAGGCAGGACAAGAAGCAATAGATGGGAAATAATCAAGGAGAGGAGCAACCTAGAATTAAGGAGAAATTTTTTAAGGGTGAGAACAAGTAACCAGTGGAAGGACTTGCCTTCAGAAATCATGGGTGCTCCACCACTGGAGGTTTTAAGAAGAGACTGGACTGCCTTTTGTCTGGAATGGTAAACAGTCTCCTGCTTCAGAAGGGGGTTGGACTAGAAGACCTTCAATATCTCTTCTAACTCTGTTATTCTGTTATCTCCACCTGCTCTGTGAGGCTTGGGAGATTCAAGTCTGCCCATCATTTTTTGGGTAGTCACACAACTGCAAAACGCAATACAGTTCTTCCCATGCTTATCAGTTAGCAAGATGTTCTGTTCTTCTTCGCCTTTGAACTTTTTATTCCGAAAGTATTTTGTGTGGTTGTGACCAAACAATTCATTTCCCCCCCACATCACTCCCTATCCTTTTGTTCCAAATTGTTGCAGGCTTATCATAGTTGTCTTTAGACAATAACTTCTGTGATGTGACCAGCGAAAAAGACACTTTCTCACCAGGATCCCATGTACATCCTTCTGATATACAACACTGCAGTGGATCTGTGGATAAGTTCTCCAGGACTGGCTATTATTTTTTAGTAGGTGGTTTCTGGTGATTTACAGATTCTTATTTGTGGGGTGCCTGGTGCTCTCTGGGCTTGCTTGTTTTCCTGCAGATGTTTCATTTACCATTGTACATAAATGGTGAGGAGGTGAAGAGGGTTGGTAGTTTTAAATTTCTGGGCACTTATATCTCAGAGGACCTCTCACGGACTATGAATGCTAACATTCTTGTAAAGAAGGCACAGAAGAGGCTGTCCTTCCTGAGAATGCTCAGGAAGATAAATCTATCTCAGCATCTACTTCTGTCCTACTACTGCAGCACCATTGAGAGTGTCCTGACATACGGCATTCTTCCATGGTATGGGAACAGCTCTGTAGCGGACAAAAAAGCTCTACAGAGAATCATTAAAACTGCCCAGAATATCATCAGGCTCCAGCTACCAGCCCTGAATGACATCTTCACATCTCGCTGTTTAAGGAAGTCACACAACATTCTCAGAGACTCTTCCCATCCTGCTTACAATCTTTATAAACTGTTGCCTTCTGGCAGAAGATGCAGAACAATTAAAACTCGAACCACATGTTTTCTGAATAGTTTTTATCCCAGAGCTATAACTGCACTTAAAAATGAACTTAAGGACCACCATCAGTGAGATGTTGGTCTGTTGTGTGGGTGCTTGTGTGTTTTTAGGAGGCGGGGAATTTTGATGGGTGGGGAGACGTTTGGGGATTGTCATGTGTATGTGTGTGTGTTGCGTCTGGTCTCTGGGTGTTATGTGAATTTCGTTGTATGTATTCAGTGTATATATGTACAATGACAATAAAGAATTCAATTCAATTCCCCAAACTAGTCACTTACACTGATGATGTTACCTATTCTGGCAAGGAAACATCTGCAAGAAAACAACCAAGCTCAGAAATCACCAAGGACCTCTCATTTCAACCCTGAGCTGCAAATATTCTCCTCTATTTGCCAATGTTATTTGACAATGTCACCAGATCTGGGGCACTTCTAGCAGAGATCCTTGGTGGTTTTCAAGCTAATGTCTCACAGCCAGTGAAGAAATTGAAGCTGAAAGGTGGTTGAGTAAAATCCTACATTCAAAACCAGTGGGAAGATTTCAAACCTGCCTTCTGTGCAAAGAGACCTACATAGATAGTTCTCAGTTGGAAGACTTCTGCAAAGAAGAGGAGGGAATTCCAGAATCAAGAACAGAAATATAGGTGTTGATTTTGCCTTCCCTTTTTGTGAAGCACCATTTAGAGCATGGAAATACTTAGAAAGAAAGAAAAGCCAACTTTTTATTTGCCTTCTGTGTTCTTCACTCTAATTTTGTTTTCCCAGCAAAATCATTTTTCTCTTTTCTTAATTCCAAAAGGTTATCATAAGTCATATAATATGGCTGGGGAAAAAATCCAAGTCAAATACAGAGCTAAAAAAAAAAAACTTTAAGCCAGTTGGTATCTTTTAAGGTCAGTCTAAGAGAATAAAGATGATCTTGGTGTCAGTAGCAGAACATAAAAGGCCGCAATTCCTGCACATCACAACTCTCAAGATTAACAAATCAGACCACAGTGGTTCTCTTAACATAGGGTGTTATAACCACAGAAGTACACCCTCTTAAGCACAAAAGGGGCCAATTCAATTCACAGCACACCGAACTACCGTGTTTCCCCGAAAATAAGACACTGTCTTATATTTTTTTTGGCTCCCAAAAACACACTAGGTCTTATTTTTGGGGTAGGTCTTATATATTTATGGTACCAAATAGTGGGTGTGAGTGTGTAGGGGGTGGTGTTTCGCGGGTGCACGGTTGCTCCCTGAAAAGTCTTCCTGGAACTGGAGATTTACACTAGGTCTTATTTTCAGGGTAGGTCTTATATTAGGGCAGGTTTAGAAAATAGTGCTAGGTCTTACTTTCGGGGTAGGTCTTATTTTTGGGGAAACATGGTATGAGTAACTCAACTTCCCTTTTTCCTAATCTTCCTCGTTGTGGGAACCTGATTAATTTGACACCAAGAGATTTCAGAGGAAAGGAGGTATAAAAAGAGGAAGAAATAAATAAATACTGTCCTATAACAGTGGTGGCTAACCTTTTTTGGCTCCCGTGCCGATAATTGTGCGCACGCTCACTTGTGTGCACCAGCACCCAGAAGGCAATGCATGCTGCCCCCCCACGCCCCCTGCGCATGTGCGTGCGATTCCCCCTCATGCGCTGCGTGTCTATGCATGTGTGACCGATTCCACCCTCGTGTGTTGCGCATCTTTGTGCATGCGCACACAATCCCCTCATGCGCAGCGCATCCCTGTGCATGTGTGCACATCTTTCACGCACCCCCTCTGCTCCCCTGCACATGCGTGCCAGATACCCAACAATCGGCTGTTGGGCGGTGGCGCATGCATGCGCATGCACACTGGGGCTCTTCCAGGCAACCTCTCACGTGCTGGGGGAAATGGAAATGACTTCTGGCACGCGTGGCATAGGTTCACCAACACAGTCCTATAAGATCTCAATTCGGTGTATTCTGGAGTTAAAGGTGTCAACCAAAAAAGGAGAAGGATATGACCTGGCTGCCTTCTCCCACCCCACCCCACCCTCAAATCTGGCATGAAGTTAATAGGGGTATTTACAGAAGCGTTTCATCGCCTCATTTATGACGTTCTGCAACCGCTGATGGTAAATCTGATGACTAATCACAAACATTTGCAGAATTTCCAGAAACTTTCCACTGTTGCCATCATCACAGATGTGACGCTCAGGTAGAACAAGTCCTGAAGAAAACGCATGAGGCAGCAGACATTTTTCATGTCAGTTTTAAGATAAATCTGGTGTATTCTCGTATTGACCCGTGAAGATAAACGGAATAACTGACAGCACCTCAAAAAAAGATAGAACACAGGAAGTGAGACTAGGCACTCCTCTTGCCTGAGCAGGCACATTTTATTTTCTTTAGTTGCATAAAGAACCTTTCAGCCATGATATAGTTATTTCTTGCCTTTGTATCCCATTACTCCTCTGGAACATCGTTCCCCAACTGTAGCAATGGGTGGACTTCAACTCCCAGAATGCCCTAGTCAATATGTTGAATTCTGGGGATTCTGGGAGTTGAATTCCACCCATCTTGAACTTGCTACGGTTGGAAAACATTCTCAGGAAGCTCAAGGTCTAATTACTAAGTAATTTCTAATTACTAACCCTAATTATCTCTCCTCAAGAACCCTATAAAGAAAGTTGGGCTGAGAATGTGGGACTGGCATCTGAATCATCCAGGGGTGAGATGCAAATATTTTTACTACCAGTTCTGTGGGGATGGCCATGTGACTGGGTGGGTGTCTTCTTCTTCTTCTTCTTCTTCTTCTTCTTCTTCTTCTTCTTCTTCTTCTTCTTCTTCTTCTTCTTCTTCTTCTTCTTCTTCTTCCGCTTCCGCTTCTCTTTCTTCTTCTTCTTCCTCCTCTTCCTCTTCCTCCTCTTCTTCCTCCTCCTCCTCCTCCTCTTCTGCAGCTGGGGTTGATGGAGATCAAGGGGGCGGCCTTGTTGGCTTCAGAGGAACACAGAGAGGAGCAGGATAATAGATAATAAAGCAGGATAACAGATCATCAGAGCTGGAAGGGACCTTATAGGTCATCTAGTCCAACCCCCAAACGGAGACCTACACCATTTCTGACAAATGGCAGTCCAATCTCTTCTTGAAAGTCTCAAGGATGTGGTAGCTCTGGGTCCCTTGGGTTTGGGATGGCTTGCCAGCAGGGAAGAATGGGGGCAGGACAACTGAGAGAGGGGGGAAGAGAGGACAGGAGATGAGGAGCGACAGAGCTCAGGCAACGAACGAGGACTGCCCCCTCCTGATCCCCGAGCAAGGAGAGTGGAGACGAGGCAGGAACAGCGCAGACTGACCCGACAACTGGGGAGGAGAGTGCCCCGCCCCTCTTCACAAGGCACACCTGGGGACTGAGACTTAAGGAGATGCAGTGGGGAGGGGCGCTTTCGAGAACAAACACTGAATTCATGGCGTTTTATGTGCCATTGCTGACATGTGGTGTTCGCTGGACTTTTGCCTTATCATTGCCTTGTTCCTTTGCTTTGTGGGACTCCTTGATTTTTTTTTTATTACATTTATATGCCACCCTTCTCTGAAGACTCAGGGCGGCTTACAATTTTTGGGATACAACCCAATGTGCTCAGCAATAGCCTTCATTCCATTGTATATGCCTGCTTAATACTAAGCGGCATTTTTACAAAGTCAGCTTATTGCCCCCAACAATCTTGGGTCCTCAATTTACCTACCCCGAGAGGATGGAAGGCTGAGTCAACCTTGAGCCTGGTGGGATTCGAGCCTACAGTAATTGTAGGCAGCTGGAACTTAAATGCAGGCATTTAACAGCCTGAGCCACCAAGGCCCTTTGTTCTCTTGCCTTGCTGGACTTCTTGCCTTGAAGCTGTTGCTGGGCTACTCGCAGCCACTGGCTGCTGGAGGTGTGTGTGTGAGAGTGCTTTGCTCCAGGACTTTCCATAAACTTGGGAGCATCTGGGGGGAAAGTTGGAGCCATAAAGGGGAGTTTTGAACTATCAGCTGACTGTGTTACCTCTGTGTCTTGCCCCGCGTCATCACAAATATGTAGAGGAAGCATCAGTGGAGGGTCCTTCAGTCAGGTCTGCAGAATGGTCTCAGTTTCATGGCCTCCAGACCTCTTTTGAAGGATTTGCAATTTCCCAGGAAACTTATTTCCCCGGCCTGCCCTTGGGGATAGCTGCCCTTGCCAGCTCAGAGAGCTGATTTGTTAATGGCCCGTCCCTTTCTCCTGGCAGGAAATAAGCTGCAACTGGTGCCAAGACATTTGGCCCTATAATGGTAACACGATCTTCCCTTTTTCGCCCTTTATCTTGGAAAGAAATGGCATTTCCATTTGATCATGTTTTATTTTTTTTTTTTTGTTCTTGGACCAGGGAATTATTTCCGAGCTCAAAAGCTCCCTTCCCTTTCCAGAGGCTTCTTGGGACTTATTTAGTTAGCTAGTTTTATATACCACCCTTCCCCCCAAAGGGACTCAGGGCGGTTTACAGGGCATTAAAAAACATACAAATATTAAAATAAAATTAAACTAAGTTAAGCCCCACCCACATCAAATTTTAAAAATTTAAGAACAATGGTTAAAAACGATAATTCTAATCCAAAAATTTAAAAATATCTCATGGGGATAGATCGGCTTGCTTAAACAGCCATGTTTTAAGGGCACAGCGAAAGGCTCTCAGGTTGGGGACAATCCTGATCTCTACCAGTAGCTCATTCCAGAGGGCAGGGGCAGCCACCAAGAAGGCCCTCCACCTGGGGGCCGCCAGCCGACATTGTTTGGCCGACGGCACCCTGAGGAGGCCAACTCTGTGGGCCCGCACTGGTCGGTGGGAGGTTGTCATCGGCAGTAGGCGGTCTCGCAAGTACCCTGGGCCTAAGCCATGGAGCGCTTTAAAGATCATAACCATCACCTTGAATCGCACCCAGAAGACCACCAGTAGCCAGTGCAAGCCGCGCAGGAGAGGTGTTACATGGGCATGCCGAGGCCTCCCATAAATAAACTTGTGGCCTCTTTTTCCTAAATGTTTTCTCAGTATAGTCTACTCCAAAATCCCCCTGCACTTGGTGTCTTTCATATTAGTTCAAATTAGTTCTTGGAATGCTGTCATACAATAGGTGAGGATATTGTTTCAAACCCCATTGTGTGTTGTCTAATCTGACTGGGTTTTTTTTTTTTAATTACATTTATATGCCGCCCTTCTCCGAAGACTCAGGGAGGCTTACAATTTCTGGGATACAACCCAATGTGCTCAGGTTTTGATTTTCCAATGTCCAAGGCAGCAACCCTGCCTGCTCACACAAAATACAGTCCTGTAATTAAAGCATATAATGATTTTCTGAACTTATCTAACTGTCCAGGTTTGCACAACACATTGAATTATAAACTAATAGCTTGATGCCAGCTTACTTTCAAGACCATCACCTTCCATCAGAAATGATTCATCTAATACATACAGTGCATCGAAATTTCATTCTAATATGTGCTATTGTGTATATGAGTGGTGTGGTGGCCTAGAGCTGGAAACTCTCACAATCAGGAGTCTGGAAGTTTGATCCTAGGTAGAGGCAGATACTTCTCTCTCTTGGCACAATGAAAATGTATCTGCTGAAAAAAACTCCGCGTTGGTGACAGGAAGGGCATCCAGCCAATAAACACTCAGCTCCATTCAGTTGCCCAGACTCCACCTCGCATGGGGTCATTAAAAGAAGATGATATGCCACTGTGTATACAGGAAAATGACAATATATGTTATTCAATTCAAACATGCTGGGGGAAAATTGCTTTTGATCCCCCATTTTCTGAGGTTAGGGGGCCTGAGGCAAAGAAGAGATGAAATAATCCGTTTTCTGGATCTACCCTATGCATTCAAAACATAAAATAACCAAATGGGTTCAGTTCACACAACATGTAAAGCCATGCACGCAAAAGAAAACGGCAATAATATAATGAACCTAGGTTATCACTAACCAAGGTCAAGACATTGTGCAAATGTTTCACTTCACAAATCTTGTGCAAAACTTTCAGCCTGCTGCTGATATATGTAGCAAAAAAAAATGTTCCCCATTCTTGTACTTAGCAAGATATCCTTTTTTCTGTTTCTTTTTTGTGGGAAATCTTAGCATGACTTTAGGGAGAAAAAGTATGAGTGATTTGAACGGTCAGATACTGTCCTCAAAAGATAACCAGTTAATTCCAAAAAAATGAAATGGAGGGGAAAATGAAGGAAGGAAAAGGAAGGAAGGAAGGAAGGAAGGAAGGAAGGAAGGAAGGAAGGAAGGAAGGAAGGAAGGAAGGAAGGAAGGGGAGGGAGGAGGAGGAGAAGGAAGGAGAAAAAGAACGAAAAAAGGAAGAAAAAGAGAAAAGAAAGAAGAAAGAGAGAAAGAGAGGAGGGAGGAGGAGAAGGAAGGAAGGAAAGAAGGAAGGAAGGAGAAAAAGAAAAGAAAGAGGGAGGGAGAGAGGAGGGAGGAAGGAAGGAAGGAAGGAAAAAGAAAGAAGAAAGGAGGGAGGGAGGGAGGAAGGAAGGAAATATCACAAGTTAAACACATTTAGTGACTAAGATTACAAACATTCATCTCAGATTCTCTTATCCACAAACAAATCTATAAAGTATCATCAATTCAGTCCTGATGTCACTAAAAGTACCATTAAGTATTTCTGTGTACAATATTATCTATTGAAGGACGATTATTAAACTTCCAAATGTGTAAAAAGCTTTCTTGAAGCAAAGTGAAGAAGAAGAAGCGGGGAGATATCACCCAAGTGATTTGCTTTGTGGCACCCTGTGGCACCCTCCTGCTTTGCTTTTTCCTTAAAACCATAACTGACTGTTGCATTGATGGATGCAGAATTGCAGATGTAAAACTTCCATTTAGAGCCGGTGGAATTGATCGCTGTGCAATCAAGCCAGGCCTGGATTTTGAGTCCTTTGCTATTATTGTACTGGCTGCCAGAAGGCTCTAGTGAAGCATGAACAGGAAAGCATTTGAAGACCAGCATCTCATTTGAGGTTCTACTTATCTAGGGCATTAACAATAGATCATGATTGGGGACGAGAGCTATTCAATCGGTTTCACTTATGCTTTTAGTGGTTCCTGAAATCCTTTAATCTCTTTTTTAAGCATGCTTTTATCCTTTCTTTTCTTTTCTTTTTTAAGTTGAGGACTGGTGGCTTACAGGGGCACAGTGACACTACTCTTTAAAATAAATTGCTTTACGGTTCTTAGAAATGCCTTAACACCGAGGGTGGGATTCGAAAATCCCAGCAACCGGTTCTCTGCCCAGTTACTGGGTGGGCGTGGCCATGGTGGGTGTGGCCAATTGGAACTTATGGGAGGGCCGTTTTTTGCCTTCCCCAGAGTCCGGAGGCTTCCATTGGGCCTCTGGGAGGGTAAAAATGACCTCCCTTGGGCTCCGGAAGCTTTCTGGAAGCTGGAAACAAGCCCATTTCCAGAATTTTGGAACTTCCTGGAGGCCGATTTTTGTCTTCCCAGAGCCTCTGCATGGGCCCTGCACTTACCTGCATCCAAACAGGCTGCACGGAGCAGAGGTGGTATTCAACAGGTTCTGACCAGCTCTGGAGAACCGGTAGTGGAAATTTTGAGTAGTTCGGAGAACTTACAAATACCACCTCTTGACTGGCCCTGCCCCCATCTATTCTCTGCCTCCCAAGTCCCAACTGATTGGCTGGGACTTCTTAGGTTGCCCTGCACAGGAGAACGGAGCTGGAAAGCAGGTTAGTGGGATGGGGAGGGAATGGGGATTTTACAGTAACCTTCCCCCAGGAGTGGGGAGGGAATGGATATTTTGCAGTATCCTTCCCCTGCCACGCCATGCCCACCAAGCCACGCCCACAGAACCGGTAGTAAAAATTTTTTTAAAAAAAATTGCTTATTACAGGGGTCCCCAACCTGTGAGCCACAGCCCACTACTGGGCTAATTGCCAATCACTGATGCTGTTACCTAGTTGGGTAATGAAATGTTTGCAAGAAAACACCCAAGCTCAGAGAGCACCAGGAACCCTACTGTCCTATGTCAGGGTTCCAGAAAAACCCAACTCCAATTAAAAATCCAGAGACTCTTAAAGTTTCCTTTTATTAGAGTAGTTATACTGGCACATCTGGGAAAACACGAATCTAAGAGTTCCAGGCTTTCCCTTAGTAATTGAAAAGGCAAAACCCAACCGCTTGCACCCATCAGTCCATCACTTGGTCCAATCACCAACCATCTCAACTTGAGACAGCCCTTCCACCACTCCTCCTCCAGGTGCAGGAATAACACGACCTTGACCGAAAAGAAGAATGCTATTATGTCTAACTACCAACACTATAACAATCCCCCCTCCTACTTTCCCGCGGACAGGAATGTGGCAGCATGGAAGCTTCTGGTACTAATATGGCTTCCAAAGCTGACATCCTCCTCCTCCTCCTCCTCCTTCTCCTTCTCCTCCTCTTCCTCCACTCCATAAACACCTTTCTCTTCTAGCCCTGATGATGTTACCTAGTTTGGGTACTGAAACATCTGTCAACCCCGTGCTATAAATATTCTCCTTTATTAATATCTCGTTTGTTTGAGCTGAATAAGGTCAAGGCAGTTTGTGCGGCTGAATTAACTGAGGGGATTTAGATGTTCCACTTTATCCAACATGAATGTTATCTCCCACTTCTGAAGGAAGAAAAACCCTGGCGCTGGGATTGTAATGCTTCTGCTTTTCTTGTCTCCGTTTCAACTTCTCTTTCACGCTGCCTCATCGTTACCAGTTTTAATAAGATTTCTCTCAATGATCTCCTTGTCCTCAAATGTTGCCCTGTGAACAGTGGAACGATTGAGCACATTACCATAAGCCAAAAGATAAAAGTGTAAATTGGATTCACCCAGTTTAAACTCTCTTAACTATTCCTTGAGATGTTGTAATCTTCCTTTCTGACATCCTACTTCACCGAGCATAATGAGGACTTAGAGAAGGAGGTTTGAAGTCTCCGCAGAGGCAAATTAAACCTGGTCGATATTAGTGATAAATTTTTGAGTGATTTCACATCTGACAAAAGTAGATCTACAATCGATCAACCAAACAGAATAGAGGCCTATTCTATTCTCTATTCTTAGACCTTACAGGTCTTTTAGTCCAACCACTTCTCAAGGAGGAGATCCTGTTGTCAGTGTTCCCGCAACCCTCCATTCCACCCAATAACTCCGAGACAGACATCTTCTCAAAGGTTCCTTTTTATTTGGATAGCAACTGGCACAACTGTGGAATCCTGAACCTGAAAGTTCGGGGCTTCCTTACAATAAGTAAAAACTATAACATCCATCCCCTGCACCCATCATCACATCACATGGCCCAATCACCATCCATCCCCAGTTAAGACTTCCTCTCACTTATGCGCAACACGACCTGACCTTGAATCCGAAAAAGAATGTTGTTATGTCTAACTAGATATACTCCAATAAATTTTCCCCTCCCACTTTCCCAGGCTCAAATGTGGCAGCGTGGGAGCATCTGATCTCAATATGGCTTCCAAAGTTGACAATCTGTACCATTTCAGACAAGTGACTGTCCAGTCTCTTCTTAAAAATCTCCAGTGATGAACCACCCACAACAGTGGTGGGATTCAAACATTTTTTTACTACTGGTTCTGGGGGCATGGCTTGGTTTGTTGGGCGTGGCTTGGTGGCTGTGGCAAGGGAAGGTTACTGCAAAATCCCCATTCCCTCCCACCCCACTAACCTGCTTTCCAGCTCCGTTCTCCTGTGTAGGGCAACCAAAGAAGACCCAGCCAATCAGATGGGACTTGGGAGGCAGAGAATAGATGTGGGCGGGGCCAGTCAGAGGTGGGATTTGCCGGTTCTCCAAACTACTCAAAATTTCCACTACCGGTTCTCCAGAACTGGTCAGGACCTGCTGAATACCACCTCTGACCCACAACTTCTAGAAGCAAACTGTTCCACTGGTTAATTGTCCTCACAGTTAGGCATTTTCTCTTAATTCCAGGTTATCTCTCTCCTTGATTAGTTTCCCTCCATTGTTTCTTGTCTTGCCTTCTGATGCTTTGGAAAATAAGTTGACCCCCTCATCTTTGTGGCAGCCCCTCAAATGCTGGAATACTGCTCTCATGTCCCCCCTAACTCCTTCTTTTCTATAGACTAGCCAAACCCAAATTCTTCAACTGTTCTTCATATGTTTTTGTCTCCAGGCTTTTAATAATTAGTTGCTCTTCTCTGCACTTTTTCCAAAGTCTTGGCATCCTCTTTGTAATGTGGTGACCAAAACTGGATTCATTTTATTCAAATATAAAGGAAGATTTATTGGGTTTTTCAGGAAATAAACTACGCCAATTTTGAATAGGAATCCACCCTCAAGAGATAATTTTTCATGGAATCCTGCCATTTCTGTGATAGTCTTACAGAGTGGTCTTTCTGTAGATTCTGTATAATTCCTAATACTAAAAGTTGTGCATGTTTCATAAGCTTGCACTAATTCCTCAGAGCAGTCATTCCGGACTAATGTATATATTTAGCTTTCTGATACATCCTTCAGTTTCCAAATGACTTTTTGATTTTTTTTAAAAATATTTATTTACCTATTGAAAACATTTCTATATCACTTCCCCGTAAAGAAAGACTTCAAAGATTTTTCAGATTGTAACTTGTTAGATACTGTTATTTATCACTGTAAAAAAACTAGACTTTTTTGAATACAAGTAGTTCTTGACTTATGACCGGAATGGAACCCAAAATTTCTGTTGCTAAGTGAGAAATGTGTTGTGGATTTTGCTTCATTTTACCACCTTTCTTGCCACATTTGTTAAGTGATTCCCTGCAGTTGTTCAGTTAGTAACCCGGTTGTTAAGTGAATCTGGCTTCCCCCATTGACTTTGCTGGTCAGAAGGTTGCAAACGGGGATCACGTGATCCCAGGACACTGCAACCATCCTAAATATGAGACAATTACCAAGAGCCTGAATTTTGATCATGTGATCGTGGGAGTGCTGCAATGGCCATAAGTGTGAAAAAATGGTCATATAAGTCCCTTTTTTCAGTGTCGCAACTTTGAATTTATTTATTTATTTATTTATTTATTTTATTTAACTTATATGTCACCCAACTCCCAAAGGACTCTGGGCGGCTCACAACAAGAAAAACACAGAGAATTTCATTATAAAATTTTTTAAAAAACCATTTAAAAACAACAAACAACAGCAGGGCCGGATCTCCCTAGATCTCAGTCGCAAGATCAACAGCCCCATGCCTGCCGGAAAAGCCAGGTTTTGACTGCTTTGCGGAAGGTCAGTAGGGTGAGGCAGTCCAGACCTCAGGAGGTAGCTGGTTCCAGAGAGCCAGAGCAGCCACAGAGAAGGCCCTCTCCTGCAGGCCTGCCAGCCGGCACTGTTTAGCTGACGGACCCCGGAGGAGACTGACTCTGTGGGATCTTACCGGTCACAGGGAGACGCAGGGTAGGAGACGACTCTGGAGATAACCTGGTCCTGAGCCATTTAGGGCTTTATAGGTAATGACCAACACCTTGAATTGCACCTGGAGGCTAATAGGTAGCCAGTGCAGCTTGTGGAGAATTGGTGATATGTGGGTGTATCTCGGGACACCCACAACAGCTGCATTCTGGACCAACTGAAGTCTCCGAATGCTCTTCAAGGGTAGCCCCATGTAGAGTGCATTGCAATAATCCAGTCGTGAGGTGAATGGTCACTAAACGAGCCGTTGTTAGTCAAGGATTAGCTGTGCTTGTAGAAACAGAACATTATCTTAAAGTAAGGTTTTTCTGTTCTCTAAAACTGAAAAAGGGCCTGTTATTCATAGCCCTTTATTCCCAGCAATACAATAAGTCGTGAAAGGCAATTTGTTCTAGTTCCTCTTTTGCCAAGTTTCCAATTTGCCTCTTAGGAGGAAAGTGAAATGCCTCAGCTGAGAATGTCCTTGGCTTCAGAGCTATTTCCCATGGGAGTTGTCCTGTTTCAGAGGAGAATCAATGAAACACTCTCTACAGAATAAACTTGTACGGCAGTACTACTTCTTATCATTAGTCGCTTCTAATTGGATTATATGTTGCTGTTCTGATCCAGCTTCCCAAATAGACAAACCCTCTGAAGTTAACTCAAGGATTCCTTTATTAGGAGCACCGGCAACCGTGGCAAAAAGTCTCTCTCTCTCAACGCCAGCTAGCAAGTCCATCCATCTAGAAGATGAATAGTTGTCTGCCACATCTATTCATCTCCACCCCCTGCCTTTTATCTCCAGAGCTAGGACGGGGCTTCGCTAGAAGCGGTGGCTCTTCCATCCCAAGGACCAGCCCATAGATTTCCACTGCTCTCCTCTCCTCTGCCTTCTTCACATCCGCGTGTCAGGCACTGGACCCAGCTGTTCCTCCTCTTCCTCATCAGTCACCTCCAGACCTGTTGATTCTTCATCTGAGAGCTGACGGACAGCCCAGGCTCCGCCTCTGTCTCTGTCTCTTTCTCTGTCTCTGTCTCTGTCTCTGTCTCTCTCTCTCTGCCAGCTCCATTCCCTCTTTCCACTCGGAACTCTCAGGTTGCCTTGATGCTGACTCCTGACTCCCACGCCGCCTCCTCCTCCCCATCTGATTTGGATGCTGGAGGGGACGGTGGCCGACAGGCCACAACAGTTGCTTGGCTATTTGGATTGTATTAGTTGTTCATATCTTGATTGTTGCTGGCTGGGGAATTCTGGGAGTTGAAGCCCACACATCTTAACGTGTCATAGGCCAGACAAGGAATAATGGATGGAAACTGAACAAGGAGAGATTCAACCTGGAAATAAGGAGAAACTTTCTGACAGTGAGAACAATCAACCCATGGAACAGCTTTGCCTTCGGAAGTTGTGGGAGCTTCACCACTTGAGACTTTCCTCTGTCATTTGGAAGGTCTCCCACTTGTTGGGATGACCTACCAGGTCCCTTCCAACTCTGATTATCTGTTATCTGTTATCTGAGACTTAACTGCCTCAATCCCATCTTGTGCAATAGTTTGAACTCAATTTATGGAATACAAATTAAAGAACCCTTTTCCAATAGTGACCACAACATGATTGACTTTTGTCTCAACATACATCCACACAAAAATCATCACAACAACATGATCCCCAATTATAACTTCAAAAAAGGAAACTATAATCTTATAAACAACAATCTCTCATCCCTTGATTGGCAATCTCTATTCACTGGATGCAATACTGTTGAAGATCATTACAACATATTTTTACTTGAAATCCAAAGAGTCATCAAGCTATATGTACCAATAACAACTCCCCAAACCAGAAAAAACAGATTACCCATAACAATAAGGAAACTTCAATCCAAAAAAAGATCACTTTGGTGGAAAAACAAATCTGGTCATGCTGCCAACTTCAAAAGCTGATACAAAAATTTATGCCACCAGATAAAGACTGAATGCACCAATTATCACATTAAACAAGAGGAAAACCTTCTACACACCAATTCCATCTGCTTTTACAATTTTGTAAACAACAAACTAAAAGACTCAAGATACATCCCACCCCTGAAAGGACCTAATGGTACTGACTGCAATGGCGACACCATTAAAGCCAACCTCTTTAACACATTCTTTGGCTCAGTATTTGTAAACAGCAATGGCTCATGCCCAGTATTTCCTAGTTGAACCACAGAGAACTACAATGATATAATACATATCAATTTTACAGAAGACAATGTTGAAAAAGCACTATGCAATCTAAAACCATCTCTATCTACTGGACCAGATGGAATATGTGCCTACTTCCTAAAAAAGCTATCCACTGCCATAGCTGAACCTCTAAGCATAATCTTTGAAAAATCTTTCAGGACCAGCTTCTTGCCAAACCTATGGTCACTAGCCACTGTCATCCCCATTTTCAAAAAGGGAGACCCCAGCCTAGTTGAAAATTACAGACCAATCTCTTTATGCTGCGTCACCTGTAAAGTCATGGAATCAATTATTAACCAATCCATTATCCTCCACTTAGAGACAAACAACCTACTCTCTAACAAACAATATGGTTTCAGAAAAAACTATCCTGTAATCTGCAACTCTTACACTGCAAAAACATATGGACTACACAACTCGATCAGGGCAAAGCAATAGACACAATCTACATAGACTTCTGTAAAGCCTTCGATTCAGTGGTACATGACAAACTACTACTAAAATTAAAATCTTATGGTATCTCTGGACAACTGCATAACTGGATAGAAGCATTCCTGTCAAACAGACAACAAATGGTCAAAATTGGGAGCGTCCTATCAAATTCTGTACCTGTCAACAGTGGTGTCCCCCAAGGCAGCGTTCTAGGACCAACTCTCTTCATACTCTACATAAATGACCTCTGTGATCATATTAAGAGCAACTGCGTTCTCTTTGCTGATGATTTAAAGCTATTCAACACCACCGACAATACTGCTACCCTTCAAAAAGACCTCGACTATGTATCAGAATGGTCAAACAAATGGCAACTTCAAATCTCAACAAATAAATACTCTGTCTTACATATTGGCAAAAAAAATCAGAAAATAAAATGCAAGCTGAATAGTCAAGACCTTGTTGATGATCCAAACTCCATCAAGGACCTTGGAATACTCATCTCTAATGATCTAAGTGCTAGAGCCCACTGTAACTACATAGCCAAAAGGCATTAAGAGTTGTTAACCTAATCCTACATAGCTTTTTCTCTGGTAATATCACACTACTAACTAGGGCATACAAAACATTTGCTAGACCAATACTCGAATACAGCTCATCAGTCTGAAACCCACATCACGTATCTGATATTAACACAGTTGAGAAAGTCCAGAAATATTTCACAAGAAGAGTTCTAGACTCCTCTACTCATTGAAGAATACCTTATGCCACCAGACTTGAAATTCTAGACCGAGAAAACCTAGAACTATGCCACCTTTGCTCCAATCTAAGTATAGTATATAAAATCATACATTGCAATGTCCTTCCAGTCAATGAATACTTCAGCTTCAACCACAACAATACAAGAGCACACAATAGATACAAACTCAAGGTTAACTGCACCAAACTTGATTGCAGGAAATACGACTTCTGCAACAGAGTGGTCAATGTCTGGAATACTCTACCTGACTCTGTGGTTTCTTCCCCAAACTCCAAAATCTTTAACTTTAGACTGTCTACTATTGACCTCACCCCTTTCCTAAGAGGTCTGTAGGGGGCGTGCATAAGTGCACTAATGTGCCTACCGTCCCTGTCCTATTGTTTCTTTTATTTTTCTTATATGTATTCATTTCATGTATTCACAACTATGTTTATCCTTATACTTATTATCTTGTAAGCGACTGATAAAATAAATAAAATAAAATAAATACATAAATAAATAAAGACTGCTATCCTGTCTCCCCTGGTCCTTCTCTTCCGTGGACTAGCCATGCCCGGTTTCTGCAACCATTCATCGTATGTTTTAGCCTCCAGTCCCCTAATCATCCTGGTTGCTCTTCTCTGCACTTCTTTTAGAGTCACAAGATCTTTTTTATAGCGTGGTGACCAAAACTGAATGCAGTACTCTAGGTGTGGTCTTAGGGGAGCTTCTGATGCCAAACAGATTGTGAAGTTTCATCAAGGTTCTCTTCTCAATATCCTAATGGACGAAGGCAAATTCAGTTCCTTACAGCAGATCAATTACTGGGTAGCTCTGTTCAAACACAACCCTTCATTAGGTCATGAACTGGGTTAGTATGTCAGTGGACTTTTGAATGTTAGCTTCGGAGTCCTTAGGATGGTTTGGTACTGATTAAGCCTGCATCTTTCACCAAAGGCTGAAAGATTTAGGATAGTAGGGCCTCTCTAAACACCTTATAACGATTTATTTTCTACTTTTCACCCCTGGTCATGACTAGGGTTGACATGATAGGAGTCTTCCAATATTTGAGGGGCTATCACAGAGAAGAGAGGGTTGGCCTATTCTCCAAAGCATCAGAGGGCAGGAGAAGAAATAATGTGTGGGAGTTTATCAAAGAGAGATCCCAACCTAGAATTGAGGAGAAACTTCCTGACATGAATAGAATAACAGAGTTGGAAGGTCTTCTAGTCCAATCCCCTGCTTAGGCAGGAAATCCTATCCCATTTGAGGCAAATAGTTATCCAACCTCTTCTTAAAAGCTTCCAGTGTTGGTGCATCCACAACTTCTGGAGGCAAGTTGTTCCACTGATTAATTGTTCTGTCAGGAAGTTTCTCCTTAATTCCAGGTTGCTTCTCTCCTTGATTAGTTTCCACCCATTGCTTCTTGTCCTGCCCTCAGGTGCTTTGGAGAATAGTTTGACCCCCGTCTTCTTTGTGGCAGCCCCTGAGATGTTGGAATTCCTGCTATCATGTCTTTCCTAGTCCTTGTTTTCATCAAACTAGATGTACCCAATTCCTGCAACTGTTCTTTATATGTTTTAGCATCCAGTCCCTAATCATCTTTGTTGCTCTTCTCTGCACTCTTTCTAGAGTCTCAACATCTTTTTTTTACATTGTGGCAATCAAAACTGGATGTGTTCCAAGTGTGGCCTTTCCAAGGCATTATAAAGTGGTATTAATACTTCATGTTGAGAACAATTAACCAGTGAAATGACTTGCCTCCAGAAAGTTGTGGGTGCTCCATCACTGGAGATTTCCCAGAAGAAATTGGACAGCCATTTGTGTGGAACGGTATAAGTTCTCCTGCTTGAACAGGGACTTGGACTAGAAGCTCTCCAAGGTCCCTTCCAACTCTGTTATTTTGTATTCTGTCCTATTGTATTCTGACTCTTTTTCACCCTCTCAGAGAACAAAACCAAAAGATGGAGTTGACAACTTCTCCACCTCCTTTACAGAGGTTGGGAGATCCCAGAAAATGGCTGCTGCCCAAATGACTAAGCGGTCTCGATACGGCACTGCTGACATGAAGGAATTGGCCATGATAGCAGATGACCAGAACAGTCATTCAAAATGTCAGCATTCCAGCAAACCTCCATTCCAATCAGTAACTCCGAGACAAGCATAATCTCAAAAGTACCTTTATTAGAATAGCACCTGGCACATCTGTGGAATCTCAAAGCTAAAAGTTTCCCAGACTTCTCATAATGTCCCAAACTGCAATCCATCCCTTTTTCCCCCATCATCACATCACATGGACCAATCACGATCCATCCCAGTGTAAGATCCTTTTTCTCTGCTGCGCCACACTTAAAAACCTTGAACTAAGAAAAGAATTTTATTTTGTCTACTCAGAACTACTCAGTTAAAATCACCCCCCTCCCACTTTCTCAGGCTCTGTGGCAGTGTGGAATATGGCTTCCAAAGCTGACACCAAAAGCCATAAAGATATTATTTAGACCGTGTTTCGGATGATGGAAATGGATACAGTTACTTGTTTTCTCATGTCATCAAAAAAGGGCTCAGACACAGTCAGGGTCCAAAGTAGGTCATGTGTTCAAGCAGAACTGGGCTACCAGAGGGCTGGCCTGGACATGCTATGATTTCTGTATAATAAACAGGAATGCCACTTACAACAAGGGTCACCAACCTTTCGGACCACTAAATTCATAACTTTAAATCCTGTGGACCACTAATATGAATTTTTAAAAAAGATAAGTAGTATTTAGTGTAATATAAAAAATGCAAATAATTTTTCTGCGGACCACCAAAATTTTCTCATGGACCACCAGTGGTCCATGGACCACTAGTTGTTGACCGCTGACTTAGAACATAGAATCATATGGCTGGAAGGTCTTCTGGTCCAACCCCTTGTTCAAAGTGAAAGACCCCATACCAGGGGTGGGATTCTACCAGGGTGGGATTCGCACCTATTCGCTAGAGCCGATTGTTAACATTCTAAGCAGTTCGGAGAACTGGTTGTTAGAAGAAATTATTGGCCTAATCCTGTAAGGAAGGCAGGAAGGAAACATTCTGGTGTTGCTTATAGAAACTACCTCTCCATTAACCCTTATTACATTCTTGGCAGGACTAGACTTCCTGTCTCAGGAACGTCTCTGGAGTTTTTTTTCCTTCCTTTGCTGGTACTTTGCTTGTGTGGAGTGACCATTCAAAGTTACAATGGCACTGAAAAAAGTGACTTATGACCCTTTTTCACACTTACGACTGTTGCAGCATCCCCACAGTCATGAGAGGCCAGGCGAGGAGATGCATGCCTCAATGTGAGTGATATTGAGTTGGCCACGCCCAATAAGATGACCACCAAGCCATGCCCACCAACTAAGCCATGCCCACAGAACCGGTTGTTAAAAAATTTGAATCCTACCCCTGCCTCATACCATCCCAGCCAAATGGTTGCCCAGACTATCCTTGAAAACCTCCAGTGATGGAGCACCCACAAGTTCTGGAGGTAAGCTTTTCCATTGATTAATTGTTCCCATTGTCAGGAAATTTCTCCTCAATTCTAGTTTGGGTCTCTCCCTGACAAGCTTCCACCAGTTATTTCTTGTCCTGTCCTTTGGTGTTTTGGAGAAGAAGTCAATCCTCTCTTCTGTGTGATGGTCCCTCAAGAACTGGGAGACTGTTATTCTGATATTTTACTGATTTTTCTTATGTTCTTTCCCCCAGAATGAAGTGTTTCAGGATCTCTTGGCCCACCTATTAATTTATCTATTTCCCACAAAATCCCTTCTTCTGAGGACCAAGATTTCAGCCCACAACCACAAGGATCCAAGCCAGTTTGAGGAAGGACAAGAGAGACAGAGAGAGACATCTGAGAACATCAACTGGCCCTGTGTGATGGAAGTGTCTCACAAGATGGTGGGAGAAAATGGCTTTCACTGCACTTCCAAGCTTATCTTTTCCAACGCACCCAATTCCGCGGAGAACAGCCCTCCTTTTGATAGCCCCAGTCCCCAGGAATCCTGCCCCACTCCTTTGAGCAATGGGACATTCTACTCCAAGACCAACAGTCCTTCGGATTCCTGCATGAAGCCTCTCTGTGAGGCGACATCCCCCAATGAAAACGGGTTCAACGGCGGCATTAAATACATCTCCACCGAGCGGGAGGTCCTGGTGTGCGGGTGGGGAGGCTTCACCCCAAGTTGTTTACAGTTTTTCAACACCTCCAAAGGGGTTCTCTTCTTCCTGTGTGTGGCTTCCTTCTTGCAAGGCATGACCGTCAATGGCTTTGTTAACACTGTCATTACGTCGATCGAACGGCGCTTCGACCTCCAGAGCTACCAAAGTGGGTTGATTGCCAGTTCCTACGACATTGCGGCCTGTGTGTGTTTGATGTTTGTCAGTTACTTTGGGGGCAACGGGCACAAACCACGGTGGCTGGGCTGGGGAGTTTTGATCATGGGGATTGGCTCCCTGATTTTCGCCCTGCCTCACTTCACCACCAGCCAATACGAAGTCCTCTTTTCGGAGGAGATTGGCACGTGCTCCTCCAATCAAAGCGCATGGTGCTCAGAAAGTGTCTCCACCCTCTCTAATTATCAGTTTGTCTTCATGCTTGGTCAGTTTCTACATGGGATTGGAGCGACGCCGCTCTACACCCTTGGGGTGACCTACCTGGATGAAAATGTCAAGTCCAACTATTCTCCTGTGTATATTGGTAAGTCCTGTGGTCTACAGAATGATGGGGTGGGTAGGATGATGTCATCCAACACATTTTATTTTTTATTTATCAAATCTGTATGCTGCCCATCTGAATCAGACAGTCCTCACTGAACAAGAGAAGAAACCTCGGCAGAGGTTCTCCAGTTGATGGCCACCTCTCTTGGGAATGAATCAATGGTGGTATTCAAAAAATTTTACTACCAGTTCTGTGGGCATGGCTTGATGGGCATGGTATGGCTTGGCAGCTGTGGCGTGGCTTGGTAGGTGTAACTTGGTGGTGTGGCTTGGTGGGCGTGGCAGCGGAAGGATACTGTAAAATCCCCATTCCCTTTCCATCTCACTAACCTGATTTCCAGCTCTGTTCTCCTGAGCAGGGCAATAAAAGAAGACGCAGCCATTCATCTGGGACTCGGGAGGCAGAGAATAGATGGGGGCAGGGCCAACCAGAGGTAGTATTTACTGGTTCTCCGAACTACCCAAAATTTACTCTACCAATTCTCCGGAACCTGTCAGAACTGGCTGAATACCACCTCTGGAATGAATCCTCAGGGTCATGTGTTCCAATCCTTACATTGTCCGGGAGGTTGGATGAGACCAAAGGTCTCCAAACCTGGCAACTTGTGGACTTCAACTCCCAGAAATCCCCAGTCAGACATGATGGCTGGGGAATTCTGGGAGTTGAAGTCCACAAGTCTTAAAGTTGCCAAGTTTGGAGACCCCTGGATTAGTTTGCCAGTTGAATCTCTTTCAACTTAATCATTGAATGAAACTTGGAGAAGGTTATAGGTTCCTGCAGTGGGTCTATGACAATTCGCCACGGCCAACCCACCACAGCCAATCCACCACAGCCACCTCACCATAGCCAATTTGCCACAGCCAACTCACTGCAGGAAAAATGCTACAACCATCTCGCCATAGGACAACTTGCTACGGGGCAATAGTCACACTAATATCAAAGAAATTATGGGATAGAATCTTTAGAGAAAGGATGCAAAAGGAGGAGCAGAATGAAATGTGAACAGCAAAAATTAAAATATTTTGTTATTTATTTTCAATAATTAAATAGAATTGTTAGATTGTCCTTCAGCAAGTTATCATGCAGTGAGTTGGCTTTGATGAGTTCAGAATTGGAAGGCAAGTTGTAGGTCATCTAGTCCAACCAACACCCAAGCAGGAGACCCTACACCATTTCTGACAAATGGCAGTCCAATCTCTTCTTGAAAGTCTCAAGTGATGATGCTCCCACAACTTCCGAGGGCAAGCTGTTCCATGGGTTGATTGTTCTCACTGTCAGAAAGTTTCTCCTTATTTCCAGGTTAAATCTCTCCTTGTTCAGTTTCCATCCATTATTCCTTGTCTGGCCTTCAGGTGCTTTAGAATAGCTTGACCCCTTCCTCTCTGTGGCAGCCCTCAAATATTGGAAGACTGCTATCATGTCTCCCCTGGTCCTTCTCTTCACTAGACTAGCCAGGCCCAATTTCTGTAACAGTTCTTCATATGTTTTAGTCTCCAATACCCTAATCATCTTGGTTCCTCTTCTCTGTACTTTTTCTAGAGTCTCAACATTTTATAGTGTGGTGACCAAAACTGGATGCAGTACTCTAGGTGTGGTCTTACTAAGGCTTTATAGAGTGGTATTAGTACCTCACTTGATCTCGATTGTATCCCTCTGTTAATGCAACTTAGGATTGCATTAGCTTTTTTGGCTGCTGCTGAACACTGCTGGCTCATATTTAGCTGGTTGTCCACTAAGACTCCAAGATCCCTCTCACAGTTACAATCTAGGAATGGCAGTTGGCAGCAACTCACTCATTCCCAACTTAGAGCTCCTTTGAGCTCCTAAAATTCCACACTCAATTCTTAGTTAAAATATAACGGGGGGAAACCCACAATTCTCCAGACCTCATTCTTTTATTTTTATAAAGCATGTCCACTTCTGGTTTGGTTCCTATGTATTACTGTTGCCATGAGGAATTCTTAGCTTTGTTTTTAAGTTTTCATCACCAGGTGGATAGTTTGTGTTAAAAGGAAAGGAGCACCATGCAAACTATAATGGTAACTATGGTAATAACTCCTGGGCAAGGTTTAATTTAGAATACAATTAAGGTATCCTATGGTGATGTGAGTCAGCAGAGTGTTACAAGAGAGCTGAACCACTCCATTTGATCCTTCAGCTGATTCACCGGTTAGAGCTCTGTTGGCATTTACGCAGCATTATCCAGAATGACATTCATTCATTACATTACATTAGTCCTCAACTTACGACTGTCAGCCTTGGAAGCCATTTTTCTCGTGGGAGCTTCAAAGCTGCCACATTCAGTCCCTGGGAATTTGGAAGGGGAGATTTCCTAGTGAGGTAGAAGTTTAGACTCAACAACATTCTTTCTCAGAGAGTCAAGGACATGTTGCTCTGCACCTGGAGGTGAGTGACTGGAGGAATGTTTCCAGTTGGGGCGGCAGTTTGATTGGACCATGTGATGGACTGATGGGTGCAGGGGATGGATCTTTGACTTCTCTTTTGGGAAGGAAAACCTGGAACTCTCAGATTTGGGTTTTCCCAGATGTGCCAATATCACAACTCTAATAAAATGGAACATTGAGGAATTGCTTGTCTTGGACTTTATTGGTTTGGAGTTGGTTGGTTGGAATGCTGACAACGACTGCAATTCAGACCAGAACTTCCACTGCTAACCGAGGCAGTTGGAAAATGAATCACACCCAATTTTATTGTCCTTTTTGCTGCAATCGTTAAATGAATCACTACAGGTGTTAAGTGAATTACAGGGCTGTTCAGTGAATCTGTTGCCCACTGACTTTGCTTATCAGAGGCTGTCTAGGAAAATCACAAATAGCAATTATGTGACCCCAGGATACTTCAGCTATCATAAATACATGCCGGTCACCAAACCCCCAATTTTTGATCATGGAAGCACTGCAATGATCATAAGGGCAAGGACTGGTTATAAGTCACTTTTTTCAGTGCGGGTGTAACTTCAAACAGTCACTGAACAAATTTGTTATGATTGTTATTCAAGGACCAGCTGTAAGCTTCAAGAGCTCCAATTAGCTTTAGGAATTTCTCCTGTGTATCATCTCTCTCTTTTCTTTTTGTACTTCATCATTCTCACTTGCCTAAAGAGTAGCCCCTTGAGTTGTTTATCCAATGACATTTAAATATCTCATCCGTTCCTCCCATTTGATGAGTAGCTTAAGATCCAGCAAGAAGATCTTTAAAACGATCAATTTGGTCCTAGATGTCCAGCATGGTGGCCTAGTGGTGAAGACACTCGCCTCCCGCTCAGAAGGTTGAGAGTTCAATCCTAGGTGGTGTCAAATATTTCTCTCCTCCGGGACAAAGAAAAATATTTGCTGTGAACTCCACATAGGCATCGGAAAGGGCATCCAGCCAGTAAATGCTCAGATCCATCCATCCAGTCGCCCAACTCTACCCCAAATTAAGGGGTTGTAGGGTCAAAAAGGGAGCCCTAGATGTCCATCTGCAAACTTTACACAGCTAGTTTTCTTTTTTCCTTATCCTTTGAACTGTGATTATCATTAACATGATCGTAATTTCTGTCTCAGTTTGTCAAATGCAGCCCCAACAAACCAGAAAGCCTCAGACTGGGTGGAAAGAGCTAGTCCAAGGCTCACTCACATTTTCTCTGTGTGTGTGTGTGTGTGTGTGTGTACATGCTTTATTGTTGTTATTGTAATTACCCTTTAGCTCTGCCTAAAGCAAAGTACACCGACTTTGATTTACTTTTTCTGGTGGTGCCCAGTTTGTAATCCTTACAAAAGCATGTCCCTTTTGAAAAATTTCTCCCAAGCAATTAAGGAACTAATATATCTCTGAAGAAAGAAACGGCTACATTTCACGCTTGTGTGAATTAGCTCTGTCTCTAAATTATCAAAGCCAGAGAGACAGATTTGATTGGATTTCTCAAAGTTTATGGCTTTTTTCCTGGTTCTATTCCCAGAATTGATCTTACGCCGGATAATTCCCTGTGGGTTGGAGCATGGTGGATTGGATTCTTAGGCGCTGGCGCCGGTTCCCTCTTGATTTCAGTACCTATTTTGGGGTACCCTCATCGTCTCCCAGGTATGTGAACTGAATCCCAACCAAATTCTTTGAGCTTCTTTTCAGGATTTTGGAAACCTGCCAAAACAGCTGCTTCTCTTCCGTTGACTTCCCATCAAGGGTACAAGGCACTAGCATAGTTTTCCTTTTAAAACAATTGCAGTGCTTTGAATCTTGATGCATTGTAGTATTCAGTGCAGATTTTGATAGCAATACTATTTACGTAATTGAGTTAAACCTTATGGACAGTCTATTATTTAGAAATGTAGTCACGGTTGAATCCCACCCCTGCTTCCATCTTTTTGAGGTGAGTAAAATGAGGACCAGGATTGTTGGGGACAATAGGCTGACTCTGTAACCAGATTAGAGAGGGCAGTAAAGGACTGTAAAGCAGTGTATAAGTCTAAGTGCTATTGCTATATTGCAAGCATAAAATTAATTAACATTTTTGTCCAAAATTGAGTAGACATTCAAAAAGGACTTCTGCACAAGACTATAACTTTTGCTTGTCAAGGATTGTAAGTTTCTTCCTGAGCTCTTCAGTTAAAACTTCTCAAGAAGATAAGATTGGAAAAGGTGTAACTACTATAGAGGGACAATGTTGGCATGATAGCTTGTGTTTGCAGGAGTATAGTACACTTACAAATGATCAGCCTATCAAATAGTACCCTGAGTAGAAACAGATGGTCTATAGCCCACTTTGCTAAGTCCTTTGTGCATCAGAATGCAACATAGAACATGACAGAGTATACAGGTTGCAAGAAATAGTTCTAATTATAAGCATGATTTGCTGAAAAATCACCAGTGGTAAATTTTATTTACTGAGCATACAAAGCTATAAATCAAATTTTGCAAAGCATAATAGCTTTACTCATAACCTGCTAAGACAAACTACACAAAATACTTGGGGTATTTGGCTGTTGGTAAATCGTGCCTGGCTAAAGTCCAAATACCCATCTAGCTCTTTCAAAGAGATTACCTTTCAATGGTTAAAGATGAAGTTTAGCTAAGAAATCCAAATAGTAGAAATAAACAATCATTGTTAAAGAATTGACAACCTTAGGCATAGCAGGAACCTCAGGATGTTGGTTGTTGATGGGAGCATTCATATGTTCAGATAATCCAGCTGATAGGCACAAATCAATGATCTTATTGAAACATTTGTTGTCCTAGGATCACAGCGTTACATAGTCATGCGAGTTTCGGAAACCCATCAATCAAAAGATGGCAGCCATAAAACAGCCTCGGATCCCGATTTTGGAAAGACGGTGAAAGATCTGCCACAGTAAGAATTTCCCTTTTTAATAATGAACAAACATTTGTACTGAATATGACTTTGGGGTATGGGGGAAATTACTCCAATGCTATCTTTGTTCCTTTAAGCAAAGGTATTCATAAGGCAGATATGGTATTCAAACAATACATAGAGCCAGTTGGGTATGGTGTTAAGGTTTTGGCCTAGAAACTAGGAGCCTGTGAGTTCTAGTCCTGCTTTAGGCACAAAAGCTGACTGGGTAACTTTAGCCAGTCGCCTGGAGACTGTGAGTTCTAGTTCTGCCTTAGGCATAAAAGCCAGCTGGGTGACTTTGGGTCAATCACCAGGAAACTGTGACTTCTAGTTCCACCTTAGATCATGTGAAATATTAGTGCCACTTTATAAAACCCTAGTAAGATCACACCTGGAATACTGCAACCGATTTTGGTCATCATACGATAAAACAGATGTTGAGACTTTGGAAAAAAAAGTTTAAAGAAGAGCAACTATGATGATCAAAGGCCTAGAGACTAAAACATATGAAGAACAGCTGCGGGTATTGGGTTTGACTGGTCTAGAGAAAAGAAGAATTGAGGTTGACATGATAGCAGTATTCCAGTATTTGAGGGGCTGCCACAAAGAAGGAGGGGGTCAACTTATTTTCCAAAGCACCTGAGGGCAGGACAAGAAGCAATGGAGGGAAACTAATCAAAGAGAGAAACAATCTGGAATTAAGGAGAAACTTCCTAACAGTGAGGACCATTAACCAGTGGAACAGCCTTCAGAAATCGTGGGCGCTCCATCACTGGAGGTTTTTAAGAAGAGACTGGACCATCACTTGTCTGAGATGGTATAGGTTCTCCTGCTTGAGCAAGGGGCTAGACTAGAAGACCTCCAAGGTCCCTTCCAGCTCCTATTCTATTCCTATTCCTATTCCTATTCCTATTCCTATTCCTATTCCTATTCCTATTCCTATTCCTATTCCTATTCTATTCTTAGGCATGAAAGCCAGTTGGGTGACTTTGGGCCATTCAGTTAAGTAGGAAAGTTGGCTTCATGACATTGGGTCAGTCACTCTCTCTCTCAGTCCAATGCACCTCACAGGGTTGCTCCTGTGAGGAAAATAGGAGGAGGAAAGAATATTATGTATGTTAACCACGAGTTATTTATAAAGGTAATAAAGGCAGGGTAAAAATCTAATGAATAAATAAATACAGGAAATCCAAGCCAACAAAATACAACTAGTACAGTATGTTATTTAACATGTCCCCAGAATAAATCACAGAGTTTATGTTAATAACTTGATTTATAGGTGTTATGACTCTTGCTGGATTCTAAAATGCTTAGCCAGATCACTTACAAACCGGGGTAGCTGGAATACAACATGCTGTGCAACCAAGAGCCGTGGTGGCACAGTGGTTAGAATGCAGTATTGTAGTCTAAATCAGCCAACTGCCAGCAGTTTCATCCTGACGGGCTCAAGGTTGACTCAGCCTTCCATCCTTCTGAGGTCAGTAAAATGAGGACCCAGATTGTTGGGGGCAATAGGCTGACTCTGTAAACCACTTTGGGAGGGCTGTAAAGCACTGTGAAGCTGTATATACCGTGTTTCCCCAAAAATAAGACCTACCCCGAAAGTAAGACCTAGTGTGTTTTTGGGAGCCATTTATTGAACATCTACAGTTGCATAAGCATAGCCAGTGGTTGGGTTCCTTCAACATGCTCAGTCATGACGTCCCTTCAGTCTAGTCTTATTTGTTGTTTTATTCCTTTGACGAGTCTGCTACCAAACCAAAGATAGCATAGAATTGTCTTTTAAAGAGGATCCAAACAAATGCATCCTTTATTTCGGAGGCCCTTGTGCTGCCTTCAAAACAGACTGAAATAATTCAGTGCTGTATCTTCATTGTACACATCTTGTTAGCTGCCACTCCTAAAAGCAGAGAATCAACAGTATTTTGGGGGCAAAATAGGATACCCCAGAAATCTGAACTGAGCTAATCTCAGAAGGATAGACTTTAGAGAAGGAGCAATAATTTGGTTAATGCTAGAGTTAACCTGTTGGGAATCGTGAAGTTGACTCGATTGTAAACCCATCTTTGCAAAGAAAATTGCATTTGCTGTGTGGTGTCTTGATTAAAAACAAGTATTCAGCAGCCATCGTTAATCTAAGAACTGTTAAGAGTAAAATATATATGGAAAGTACAAATTTTTACTATTTGCCACTTTTCAAGACCATGACACCATTATTCTGCATAAGACAATTAAATTAAAAAATAACATTGAAAAGCCAGCAAAGTGCAACCAACTCAGCAAACAAAAATGAAAGAAAAGCAGTTTAAACTATGTTGTGACTTTAACCTCTTTTCTCTCTAAATATTAAATCCAACTTTTATTGAATGAAAGGATGAAACTGAAATCTTTGCATTAAGAAACCATCTGCAAAACCACTCTAATTACTATTTCTTTATTACAATAATAACTATGCAGCTGGGTTTATACATCATGTTTAATCTTAAACTTAACTACATACAATTTTATTCCTTTCACATGATGTCCATAAACAAATATACCTCATTGTGGTAAATATGGCCTGGTCCACACGAGATGCTAAGTGGCTTATTTCCCATTGTAGGAAGTTAGCATCCACCCATCTCCTAGAAAAATGAAATATCCTGGGAAATATTAAAAAGGCAGAATATTTCCCTAAAAAGAGCAGAAACTTAGAAGCAGAAACTCACCTCAGAAGCAGAAGCTCACCTCCACCTTTGTTAATGGGTGGGCCATTAAGGCCAGGGCCAGAATACTTTACATAACAAAGATCTCCAGGTAGAGCTATAATAGGAATTGCCCAAAGCCCTTTCATTACATCATCATCCAGCAAGGCTCAACCAAGCCTGGAACTCAGGACAGCCTACAGAGTTGCCCCTGCATGGCCCCATGGGAGTCTGACAACCAATCAGAATACAAGCTCCAATTCAAATCCCAACAAAGGTTATAAAACCCAGAGACTCTCAGCATCTCAGCCCTTTTTTTTCTTGATCTCTTCCCTCACCTTGAAGCATGTGATCATCCTTCCTTTTCACTCTGGAGCTCCAGGCCATGTGGTCCTGTCCACCATTAAACCTTCCAAACAGCCTCCATGTTTCCAGTGTCTTTTTCCCCACTTGGAACTGAACCCAGAAGGATATTTCTTCCAACACCACAATAAGTTGTTGGTAACTTATAAAGTCCTACATGGCTTGGGTCCGGGGTACTTGCGGGAGCGTCTCCTGCCAGCATCGCACTCCGATCGCCCTGTACGCTCACACAGACAGGGCCTGCTTGGGATACCGTCGGCCAGACATTGTCGGTTGGCGGTGCCCAGGGGTAGGGCCTTCTCTGTGGGAGTGCCCACCCTGTGGAACCAACTCCCCTTGAGCCTTTGTCTGGCCCCCGATCTCCGCTCCTTCCGCCGTGACCTTAAGACCTGGCTCTTTGAACAGGCCGGTCTGGACTAGCCAAGGGTCGGGGGGTGGGTTTGTTTTTTAGAGAGTTTTAAATTTTAATTGAATTTTAATGTTTAGGTTTGTATTTGGTTTAATTGCTTTTTATTGTAAATTTGTATGAGTTTTATATTGTTAGCCACCCTGAGTCCTTAGGGAGAGAGGGCGGCATATAAGTCTAAATAAATAAATAAATAATAAATATAGAGAAGTCACAAAATAGGTTTAGATGGCATGAACTCAACCACATTTCCTACTAATGGTTCACATTCTAGCACTGAAAATGTTAGTTTGAATAATAAAATGTTTGCAAGAAAGGAAGGGGAAAAAAAAACCAAGCTCAGAGAGTACCAAAAAAACCATTCAGTTAAAATTCTCCCTTTCCTGATACACTTGACTATTCAAACAGAAAGAGCTATTGTGTGACATGCAGAATTGTCTGGTTAATTTTGTTCTCTTTCTAATTTCTTGGTAGTGAACTGGGAAAAAAAAACCTTAAGTAAAGCAGAAGAAATTACCACAAATTGCATTTTAGGTTAGCTTTGTTTTCTTCTTCACCAGATTTAACTGTCTAGAAATATAGACATCTTACCAACTGGTGTGTTCCTAGGTCATTGTCACTTCTGGGAAAGCGCTTATGTGAGAAAACATTGCTGAGCAGCTGCTACAGCATATCACAAGGGAGTTGGCGCACAAATTATTGTTCTCTAATAGTTTTTTTTTAAGGAAGCAAATTTTCTGTAAGACAACATTTGTCTGTACCCAGGACTGTGTTTTCTCCCTGAATACTTCAATAATAAAGACTGTTTATTTATTTATTTAATTTATATACAGCCCATCTTATCCAGAGATGACTTTTGGAGGGCCATCTTTCTTGGATTTAAGGGTTTTTCTTGGAGCTAATGGTTTTTTTGATGATGGAGGATGAGGAGAAGGAGGAGAAGCAGGACTAGTCAAGTAAATATGCACATTATTAGGCTGGATGTTTGCAACTCCCTAGGACATTTCTGTAGTTAGGAGCAGAGGTGGTATTCAGCAGGTCCTGACCAGTTCTGGAGAACCGGTAGCAGAAATTTTGAGTAGTTTGGAGAACTGGCAAATATCACCCCTGACTGGAGATTTTACAGTATCCTTCCCCTGCCACGCCCAACAAGCCACACACACAGAACCGGTAGTAAAACAATTTGAATCCCACCACTGGTTAGGAGTAAGCATTGCAACCGGAACCATTTTCTAGAAGATGTGCAAATAATTCCCAGATGTGCAATCTGCTGGAATTTGTCATCCTCCCTCCCCCCATCTCTTTCAGAATTCCTTCTTGCCTCCGACCAGTGCTTTCCAATCTGACAATCATGAATATTTTGGGACTGCAAGTGTTAGGATTCTCAATGAACGTTTGATAACTCTAGTTTTGTAATTCTGACTTTCTGGAGAAAGTTGTGAAAACCTGTCCTTTGTTGCCTGGATTCTATTTCATTCTTCGTCCTAATATTCTTCTAGAACAGGGCTGTCCAACCTTGGCCCCTTTAAGATTTGTGGACTTCAACTCCCAGAATTCCCATGCTGGCTGGGGAATTCTGGGAGTTGAAGTCCGCAGGTTATCAAGTGACCAAGGTTGGACAGCCATGCTCTAGCTATTGATGCCCAACTAGAATAGAATAACAGAATAATAACTTGATTGTCACTTTGAATAAGTGGTGGGATTCATTTTTTTTTTACTACCGGTTCTGTGGGGGTGGCTTGGTGGGCGTGGCAGGGGAAGGATACTGTAAAGTCTCCAGTCAGAGGTGGTATTTGCCGGATCTCCAAACTACTCAAAATTTCCACTACCAATTCTCCAGAACTGGTCAGAACCTGCTGAATACCACCTCTGCTTTGAATGTACACTAATCGGCATACATTAAAGTGAAATTTCATTGCATACAGCTGTCAGAGGGTCACCACCTCCAATATACACTACATAATATAACAGAATAAATAAATACAGATAAAAACTAATCACAATGGAGAGATAACAATCTTTTGAAAGATAATCATTTTTCTTTAATTATAAGAAATTGGGAGAACATGCCATGAGGGATATAGGATTATAATCCTGAGGAAAACCTTGCTAAAAAAAAAGAATCGACTAAAATAAATGGCAATCATTTTATAATGCTTGCGCTCCTGGCTTGGAATGTAGGATCTACACACTAAATAATATGTTTCTTTTTGGGGTTTTTTTGGATCCTAAAGGTCACTTTGGCTGCTACTGAAGAACCCAACTTTCATCTTCCTTTGCTTAGCTGGAGCTACAGAAGCTACTTTGATTGCTGGGATGTCAACTTTTGGCCCCAAATTCCTTGAATCCCAATTCAGCTTAAGTGCCTCTGAAGCAGCAACTTTGTTTGGTAAGAATAGAAGTCGTTGAATGAAGCTTTATGAAGCATTCAATAAAGCAGATGAATACCGACAGAGGCAGTATTTTCCCCCTTATTTTCCTCCCCAAACACTAAACCTGGGACGGGGTACTTGCGGGAACGCCTCCTGCCAGCATCGAATTCCCATCGCCCGGTGCGGTCCCACAGGCAAGGCCTCCTTGGGGTGCCGTCGGCCAAACTATATCAGCTGGCGGTCCCTAGGGGTAGGGCCTTCTCTGTGGGTGCACCCACCTTGTGGAACCAGCTTCCACTGGAGCTCCGTTTGGCCCCCGACCTCTGCTTTTTCCGTTGCAGCCTAGAGACTTGGTTATTTGAACAAGCTGGCCTGGACTAAAGCGGGGGGTCAGGGTAGTTCGAAATGTTTGTTCTGGTTTTAGATAATTTATTTGGTCCTATTGGTTTAATAATTTTTTAACTTTTTAAAATTTGTTACTGTGTGTTTTTTATGATGTGAGCCTCCCTGTGTCCCCAGGGAGATAGGGCGGCATATAAGACCAAATAATAAATAAATAAATAAATAAATAAATAAATAAATAAATAAACCCAAACACATAGTTTTGTAGCGAAGCATGAGTATCCAGCTAGTTTGAATAATAAGCTTGTAAACTAAATTGAATATGCTTTAAATAACAAAGAATTAGATTTGAAAACGACAGACCTGTTTCCTCTCTTTTGGAAGGCTACCTCGTGGTTCCGGCAGGAGGAGGGGGCACTTTCCTCGGAGGGTTCATCGTGAACAAGTTTAAGCTGCGCTGCTCAGGGATAATCAAGTTTTGTTTCATGTGCACCATGTCAAGTCTGCTGGCAATTTTCATATTTTTTATTGATTGTCCCAATATGCCCATGGCTGGAGTGACCCAGATGCAGGACGGAAGGTAAGCAGGGGAAAAACAATCTCTTTGCAAAGGAAGCTACTCCAAAAGAAAGCTGCAAAAGAATATCCATCTATCTATCTATCTATCTATCTATCTATCTATCTATCTATCACCTGCCGTATCTACTAAAATTATATATATCTAGCTGTGTTACCAGTATCTATCTGTCCATCCATCCATCCATCCATCCAAAGTATCCATCCATCCATGCACAGTATCCATCTATCCATCCATCCATCCACAGTTTCCATCCCTCCATCCATCCATCCATTCATCTATCCATCCACAGTATCTATCCATCTACCCATTCATCCATAGTATCCACCCATCCATCATCATCTATCCATCCACCCACCCATCCATCTACAGTATCCATCCACCGTATCTATCCAGCTAGCCATTCATCCATAGTATCCATCCATCTATTTCTGCTCTATCTATATGTCAATCTATGTTGTCTGTGTCTATCTATTATTCATCTGTCTATTTTTCTATCATCTGTCTTGTCTGCTGTAACTATATCCAACTAGCTGTGTTGGATATAAATATTACCTATCTGTCAATCCATCTGTTTCTCTTCATCCATCCATCCACCCATTCTATCCACAATATCTATATCCATCTATCTTTGCTGTCTGCCTCTCTGCCTGTCTATCTATCATCTATCTATCTATCTATCTATCTATCTATCTATCTATCTATCTATCTATCTATCCATCTATCTATATATCTTTTATCATCTACTGAATACAGTATATCAATCCATCAGCTACTCCCTATCATCCAGTTTATCTACCTTTCCATTTATCCATCCACCCATCTCCTGTTCTATGGAAGAGTGGTAGACAGAGAAGATCAACCAACTAGCAGACATTAGATTTTTAATAAATAATCCAGAAATACTACAGTATTTGGATTTTCTTTCCAGTCTTCCAGAGAAGGTGCTACCCCTGAACCACTGTTGGAAGTATACAGACACTGCCTTATACTCAATTCTGACCATTTATTTGGGGGGGGCAGCAGGGAAGATATTAGTGTTGAGGTATGAGGCATTGATACAGTAGATGCCCAAGGATGCTGTACAATCATGGCTGAGATGAATAGCAAGACCACTTAGACTTTTATACCACTTCATAGTGCTTTACAGCCCTCTCTAAGCAGTTTACAGAGTCAGCCTATTACCTGCAACAATCTGGATCCTCATTTTACTGACTTTGGAAGGATGGAAGGCCAAGTTAACTGTGAGCTGGTCAGGATCAAACTGCTGGCAGTGGGCAGAGTTAGCCTGCAATTCCTCCTTCTAACCACTGCGCCACCACGGCCACCAAATTAGCATCTAATGACTATTGAGCTATATCAGTAACCCTTAGCTGGGCAAATCTCCTTCTTGCCTTGCATGTTGTTTTCAATTGCCCCAACTGATAATGCTAGGAAGAAAATATATTGATCGATGATATGTTTTGTTTAGCATCTTACTGCAGGTCACTTCAACCTGTCTGACCCCTGCAACATGGAGTGCCATTGCCTGCGAGAGACCTACAATCCAGTGTGTGGGAACGATGGCATCACCTATTACTCGCCCTGCCATGCTGGTTGCAGGAAAGCATCAATAAACCACGATAGTGGGGAAAAGGTGTGTGGGGGATGTCGGTCTTCACTTGTTCTCCAAGTCCTTCTCATGTCCAAACCCTGTTGATGTGTAACCAAAGGTTGACTCTGTGTGTCTATGGAGAGAGTAGAGTAGAGTAGAGTAGAGTAGAGTAGAGTAGAGTGGAGGGAGGAGGGAAGGGGAGGGAAGGGAGTGGAGTGAGAAGGAAGAGAAGAGAAGAGAATGAGAATGAGAATGAGAATGAGAATGAGAATAGAAATGAGAATGAGAATGAGAATTAGAATAGAAGTTGAAAGGGACCTTGGAGGTCTTCTAGTCCAATCCACTGCTTAGGTAGGAAACCGTACACCACTTCAGGCAAATGGTTATCCAATCTCTTCTTAAAAACTTCCAGTGTTGGAGCATTCACAACTTCTGGAGGCAAGTTGTTCCACTGATTAATTGTTCTCACTGTCAGGAAATTTCTCCTTAGTTCTAGGTTGCTTCTATTCTTGATTAGTTTCCATCCATTGCTTCTTGTCCTGCCTTCAGGCACTTTGGAAAATCGGTTGACCACCACCCCTTCTTTGTGGCAGCCCCTTAAGTACTGGAACATTGCTGTCATGTCATAAACAACCTGGAATTACGGAAAAATTTCCAAACAGTGAGAACAATTAACTAGTGGAAGAGCTTGCCTTCAGAAGTTGTGGGTGCTTCATCACTGGAGGTTTTTAAGAAGAGGCTGGACAGCCACTTGTCTGAAATGGTATAGGATCTCCTGCTTGAGCAGGGGGCTGGACTGGAAGACCTCCATGGTCCCTTCCAGTTCTATTCTGATTGAATGATCTATCATCCCTAGTCTTTCTCTTCATTAGACTAGACATAACAGTTCCCTTAGTCATGTACGTGTACAGACCAGATGCAGTACATGCATAACTAGATACTGTGGGCTGAATTTAGGAAGGTTTGCGTGCAAAATATGAGCTGTACCACTCAGTTTCAGTTTGTTTCCCCTGAACAACACTGGCCAGAAAAAAAGAAATAGACCCCACTGTGTTACAGTGTAAAGTGGCTGTTCTAAACTATTACCCTTGCTTCCCAAGGTTTATCATGAATGCAGCTGCATTATTGGACCCAACACTCCGGTCTCCGGCTTAGCTACAGCGGGGAAGTGCACATCTTCATGTGAAAGAAGGACTCTCCTTTTGATTTTCATGTTTGTTATCATTCTCTTCACATTCCTAAGTAGCATTCCTGCGTTGACAGCTACATTGCGGTAAGCTACAAGGAAATAAGACTTATTTTCTCAAAGCTGAGCCAAAAAGAATGTTTTTTTAGCCATCTAAATCTGGGGTCTCCAAACTTGGCCATTATAAGACTTGGGAATTTCAATTCCCAGAATTCCTCACTCAGCAAACCTGGCCACTTTAAGACTTGTAGACTTCAATTCCCAGAATTCCCCAGCCTGCATGGCTCAGTGAGGAATTCTGGGAGTTGAAGTCCACAGGTCTTAAAGTGGCCAAGTTTGGAGTCACCTGATAAAACTCTAGCACCCCTTTCTTTCTTTCTTTCTTTCTTTCTTTCTTTCTTTCTTTCTTTCTTTCTTTCTTTCTTTCTTTCAAGTCTGCAGGCAAATTAGTCATTACTCCAGATCAACACTGGCTATAGGAACAAAACTGGGTTCACACTACACTTTAAATCAAGGGTCTTCAAACTTGACAGCTTTAAGACTTGTGGACTTCAACTCCCAGAATTCCTCCTCCAGTCACGTTAGCTCAGGAATTCTGAGAGTTGAAGTCCACAAGTTTTAAACTTGCCAAGTTTGAAGACCCTTGATTTAAATCCTAACTTGATTTGAGCAAACCAGAAATGGCTATAGTTATATGTGGTAACCACAGATATAGTTAGTGGGATAGTCTGGTTGTTCACACAACCTGCTTAAAATGATTGTGTGATGACCCAGGGTGGGATACAAATAAACACAGTCACAGAATCAGGTGAAGCCCCTTTTATTCCTTCACTTTGCTTCAAAACTCCAAATATCCTTGACTGGAGACAAAAAAACTCCCCCACAAGCAGTTACGAAAAGGAGGAAATGCCGTTTAAACTAAAAATGCCTATAAATTATAAAGAGTAAAAACAACACAAACCACACTGAAGCAATTAAGGGAACCAGGCAAGATAAGGGCTGGAGGATGTCCACAGATAACACACACTGGGAAGGACACCAAACTCAGAGAGGAACTATAAACTAGAGATATTTACACGATTTGTTTCCAGTTTTGGCAGTATGCAGGTCCAAACTCTTATTCAGTTCTCACAGCTGCAGCCCATGGAGAGGATCAAGGTCTCTCCTCCCTTATCCCCTCCTCCCTGCATGCTCTAGGATGGATAGGGGATGGGCCTGGGTCCTCCTCTGACTGCTCAGCTGGCCTCTGGCCTTCCCCAGCCTCCTCTACAACCTCCAGAGCCACAACTCTACTCCCTGTCAGCTGTTCCTCCTCTCCCTCAGAGTCAGTCTCCAACAGGGGCATGACAGATTGCCTAAGTTCCTACAATATGCCAAGTCACAAATGAATCAGTCAAACTAACCAACTAACCTTATTTATTCTAATGAATCATACAGTGTGAAGCCATCCCATGCCTGCAGATACACCATTGTGTTTAAGGATATATTTAACCTACAATTTGGCTTAGAATGTGTTCCATAACAGGTTACGCTATAATAAACTACAGGTACTCCTTGACTTATAACCATAGTCCAAAATGTCCATTGCTAAGTGAGACAGTTGTTTTAAGTGAGTTTTGCCCCATTTTACAACCTTTCTTGCCACAGTTGTTAAGTTGTTAAATTAAATCTGGCTTTCCCCCAATGACTTTCCTGGTCAGAAGGTCGTAAAAGGGAATCATATGACCCCGAGACACTGCAACCGTCATAAATACGAACCCGTTTTCAAGCATCTGAATGTAAATCGGATGACCATGGGAATGCTGCAACAGTCATAAGTCTGAAAAACAGTATTTTTCCCATGCCACTATAATTTCAAACGGTCACTAAATAAATTGCTTTAAGTGGAGGACTACCTGTACATAAGAGATGGCATTTGCATTACAACATACATACATACATGCATGCATGCATACATACATACATACATACATACATACATACATATTTGTTTTTGTAGATTTTCATGGGTACAGGTATGCAGGTCTTGGTGTGTTCGGGTCTTTTCCCGTGTAAGATTGAGAGTATCTTGGTGACGTTTCGACAAGGTCCCACTCGCCATCTTCAAGCTGGTGCTTTCGGCTTCCTGCTTGTGTGAGCACAGTGTGATCGGAGCTGCTGTCTCTCTATAAATACTGGTGGGGAGGTATAGTGTGCTGGCTCTATTGTAAGTGGGTTGGTTGGCTGTGTTGTTACTTCTTGATTGGTTGATGGAGTCGATGTTTGCAGATTGGTTGGCTTTTTCATAAGACGGGATGATACCTCCCGCCTACCAGACATCTGGAAACTAGCCCTAATCAACAAACGAGTCCCAGCCATGAAAACCAACACCAGACCCAAAACAACACATGACGCCACCACCAATCTCCCTCACCAGACTCAAACCCATACCCATCCCATAGACGAAAGACAGACACCGTCCAGAAACCAGACCACGGCTGCATCACCAGCTGCTATACCCTCCGACCCCCAAACTAAGCAAACTGACACACACCATGAACACATAGCCAGACCTCAAACTCGAGCCAAACCAAAGCCCAGAATGTTACATCACAGCAATCCACTCAAGATATCACATCACGGAACTCAGGAGGTTATACCACAAAACCTCAGGATATTACAACACAGCCAATGACCCAGGAGATTACAGCACAAGACCCAGGATGTCACAACAATAGAACTCAGAAGGCCATCACATAGCCCATTACCCAAGTCGTTACAACACAAAAGGCTGAGAACACACAGCCAGTACCTCAGTCACACAGGGTCTTACGAATATATATATTTGTCATTCCTTCTTGTCCCCTCTCCAAGAGATGCCTGGCCCTTTGTCCAGCTCGTTTTACTAATCCTTGTATGGTTAATTCATTCTTGCACTTAATGGGGGTGGGTGGGAATACAAAACAGTCGTGTTTGAATCACTCTGTAGCTGATCCTGCTTGCCTTCATTTTTAAATGTTTGTTTTATGTGCCCTAGGTGTGTTTCCGACAGACAGCGATCGTTTGCACTAGGAATCCAATGGATTGTTGTGAGAACGCTAGGTATAGTATCCAGACAAAATCTGTAGCCTTCTCCATGTTTTGTCTTAATTAGGATAGTAGAATAGAATAGGAATAAGAAATATGGAATGGAATGGAATATAAAATATGGAATAGAATATAGGATAGGATGGGATGGGATGGGAGGGAATGGAATGGAATGGAATGGAATGGAATGGAACAGAACAGAACAGAACAGAACAGAACAGAACAATAATATGGAATGTAATAGAATAGAATAGGAATAGAATAGAATAATAATATGGAATGGAATGGAATGGAATAGCATAGCATAGCATAGCAGAGTAATAGTAATAGTAATATGGAATGGAATAGAATAATTATATGGAATGGAATGGAATGGAATGGAATAGAATAGAATAGAATAGAATAGAATAGAATAGAATAGAATAGAAATATGGAATGTAATAGAATAGAACAGGAATAGAATAGAATAATAATATGGAATGGAATGGAATGGAATCGAATAGAATCGAATAGAATAACTACTGTCACTTTGAATGTACACTAATAGACATACATTAAAATGAAATTTCATCGCATACAGCTCTCAGAGGGTCCCACCTCCAATATACACTACGTAAAGAGGAATAAATAAATAAATAAATACAAAATTATGCATATACCAACACCATCTAGTTCAGATGTATACATGTACATGGCGAGAAAAACAAATCTCATGAATTTACCAGACAGATGGCATAAACCGGTGGCTCCCAACTTTTTGGGCACCAGGATCCGGTTCCATGGAGAAAGGTTTTTCCGTGGATTGGTTCCTGGCATGCCTCGGACCAGTTCTGGTCCCCAAACCAGGAATTGGGGACCCCTGCTCTAAACTGCTGAACTTTTGGCATATTAGAGTATGGGATTGGTAGTCCTTGACTTACCACTGTTCGTTTAGTAACCATTCAAAGTTACAAAGGCACTGAAAACAAGTGACTTATGACCGTTTTTCATACTTATGGCCATTGCAGCATCCCGATGGCCAGGTGATCAAAATTTAGATGCTTGGCAACTGGTGTGTATTTATGATGGTTCCATGGTCTGGGGATCACGTGATCACTATTGTAGTGACCTTCCCAGCCAGCTTCTGACAAGCCAAGTCAATAGGGAAAGCCAGGTTCACATAACACCTGCAGTGATTTGCTTCAGAACTGTGGCCAAAAATGGCATAAAAAGGGGCAAAACTCACTTAACGACTGCCTTAACTTAGCAATGGAAATTTGGGGGCTCTGTTGTGGTCATAACAGAGGGATACAATCGAGATCAAGGAAGGTACTAATATCACTCTATAAAGCTTTAATAAGACCACACCTAGAGTATTGCATCCAGTTTTGTTCACCACATTACAAAAAAGATGTTGAGACTTTAGAAAAGTGCAGAGAAGAGCAACCAGGATGATTAGGAGACTGGAAACTAAAACATATGAAGAACGGTTACGGGAACTGGGCATGGCTAGTCTAGTGAAGAGAAGGACCAGGGGAGACATGATAGCAGTGCTCCAATATTTGAGGGGCTGCCATGGAGAGGAGGGGGTGAAGCTATTTTCTAAAGCACCTGAAGGCCAGACAAGGAACAATGGATGGAAACTGAACAAGGAGAGATTCAACCTGGAAATAAGTTCTCACTTCCTGACAGTGAGAACAATCAACCAATGGAACAGCTTTGCCCTCGGAAGTTGTGGGAGCATCATCACTTGAGACTTTCAAGAAGAGATTGGACTGCCATTCTCCTGCTTGGGCAGTGGGTTAGACTAGATGACCTACAAGGTCCCTTCCAACTCTGATTATCTGTTATAAGTTGAGGACTACCTGTATAGACGCTGAGCTAGGAACGTTCCTTTTGTGAAGGATCACACTTTTGCTGTTATGCTCTCACTGGGAACATATATAAGGTTGATCTTGGAACTGGTTTTTTTTTTTTTGAAAGAGGTTGTGAACCATTCTGAGTGAATATTGTCTTACCGCCTGTTCTTTTGGAATAATTTTTCCCATGTGTGAAGTTGGCCAAGGGGAGACTTTCAAAATAAATCCGAGTCCAAGAAAGACAAGATGAAATATGACTGACCTCGCAGAATCAAACACTCCAGCTTATTGCAGAAGTAATTTGTGTAATATGAAATGTTTGATATATACCACACCTCTCGTTTCTGTCTTTGTATACAGGGAGCATCCCGGGCCCCATTGCTTTTGGGTCGATGATTGACAAGTCGTGTCTTCTGTGGCAGAGTCAATGTGGCGAACAAGGATCTTGTTATGTCTATCAGAACTTCTCCATGAGCCGATACACCTTGATCGCTGGTCTGATATTCAAGGTAATCCCGGATTATAGCAACAGCAATAGTAGACTTCTATAGACTTATATGTCGCTCCATAGTGTTTACAACAATGGTCCTTAACCTTTGTGGCTTGGCTGCCCAGCTGGGGGAAAGAGGGGCCTTCCACCCATGTGGCCCAGTTGCAAATAAGCCACAATCCAGTAGTTGGTTGCGGCCCAAAGGTTGGGAACCCCTGCTGGACTGTTTCCAATGTCAGCCTATTGCCCCCAATAATCTGGCTCCTCATTTTACAGACCTCTGAAGGATGGAAGACTGAATCAACCTTGAGCCAGTCAGGATCAAACTGCTGGCAGTAGGCGGCAGTTCAGTGGTTTGAATCCCTAGCGCCGCGTAACTGAGTGAGCTCCTGTTACTTGTCCCAGCTTCTGCCAACCTAGCAGTTCAAAAGCACGTAAAAAATGCAAGTAGAAAAATAGGGACCACCTTTGATGGGAAGGTAACAGCATTCTGTGCGCCTTCAGTGTTTAGTCAAACCGGCCATATGACCACGGAGATGTTTTCGGACAGTGCTGGTGCTTCCACTTTGTAACGGAGATGAGCACCGCCCCCTAGAGCCAGAAATGACTAGCACATATATGCGAGGGAACCTTTATGTTACTGCATTGTAACCACCACCGATCATAATTCTGCTCCTATCTCCACAGCTTAATTAACGTTAAACAAAATGTCCTTTAAGCTGAGCTGCCATGTAGATTATGGCAGCTCATTTAAGAAGACCTCGATACAAAACTGCAAGTAAGTCCTCAACTTGCAACCATTTGTTTAGTGACCATTTGAAGTTAGAACAGCACTGAAAAAAAGCAGCTTATGGACATGTTTCATTTATGACCATTGCAGCATCCCCCAAAGTCACTGTCAGGGTTCCAGAAAAACTCAACTCCAATTAAAAACTCCGAGACAGGCATTTCCTCAAAGTTTCCTTTATTAGAGTAGTTATACTGGCACATCTGGGAAACCACGAATCTGAAAGTTCCAGGTTTCCCTCCAGTAAGTAAAATATTACAAATCCATCCCCTGCCCCCATCATTCTATCATATGCCCCAATCACCATCTGTTCCAACTTGAGGCATCCTTTCAACCACTCCTCAGTCAGGTGCAGGAATAACATGACCTTGACTCTAAAGAAGAATGCTATTATGTCTAACCACAGATGCTCCATGTAATACCCCCTCCCACCTTCCCAGGCTCAAGAATGTGGCAGCATGGAAGCTTCTGGTGCTAATATGGCTTCCAAAGCTGACAGTCACATGATCAAAATTTGAACACATGGCAGGTGGAATGTATTTATGACAGCTGCAGTGTCACATCAGCATCACTTTTTGCAACCCGACAAGCCAAGTCAATGGGGAAGCCAGATTCACAGATTGACAACCGCGTTGCTAACTTAGTGACTGGAGTGATTCCCTTAAGAACTGTGGCAAGAGAGGTCATACAGTGGGGGCAAAACTCACTTAAACACCGTCTTGTTTAGCAGTGGAAGTTTGGGCTCAATTGTGGTTGCAAGCCAAGGACTACCTGTAATTCAGTCAATCAGAATAGAGCTGGAAGGGACCATGGAGGTCTTCTAGTCCAACCCCCTGCTGAAGCAGGAGATCCCATACCATTTCAGACAAGTGACTGTCCAGTCTCTTCTTAACACCCTCCAGTGATGGAGCACCCTCCATTTCCGAAGGCAAGCTGTTCCATTGGTTAATTGTCCTCACTGTTAGGAAGTTTCTCCTCAATTCCAAGATGCTTCTCTCTTTGATTAGTTTCCATCCATTGTTTCTTATCCTGCCCTCAGGGGCTTTGGAAAATAAGTTGATTCCCTCCCCACTTCTTTGTGGCAGCCCCTCAAAAACTGGAATGCTGCTACCATGTAACCCTAACCCTAAATGACAAACTATACTTTGAAATCTGGGGAGGTATGGGGATGATGCTTTAGACTCGCTTGGTGTTGTGGTTCACCGGCAGCCTATGCAGACGGCAGCAGAATCGGACAGTGGGGAAGAACAGGGACCAGTTAGGGAGTCTGGAGAGGACTCGGATGAGGGTCCTGCATCCGATGCAGAGATGGGGCCAGGACCATCTGGGAGTGGGGTTCTGACTCCGGAGCCTCCGGAGTGTGGCAGTAGTGAGGCTGTTCCCAGTGCGCGTGTTGCACAGAGCTGCTAGAAGGCAAGAGCAGCTGAGACAAAAGGGGCGACTCGGGAGTAAGGCTTGGAGGTGATTGCCCCTCCCATAAGGTATAAAGGACAGGCAAAGGTGACGAAAACTTTGTAGGAAGCAAAGTCGTTCGTTCTGTTTGGATTAATCCTTGAAGCTCTGCACAGACTTTGTACTTCGGTTGGTTTTTTACAGTTCATTTGGCACTCTAGTTGTTGGCAGCAATTCAAAGGAGAGAAAGGTGGGTGCTTATCTTGAGGGACTGTTTGGGACTCATTACCAGCTGGGAATGAAAATAATTCCCAGCATTGAAATAAAACAAGACTTGTTTTAACGAAGCGTGTGCTTAATTCGTCTTGGGAAGCCTTGGTCAGAACATTTGGTTCATCCAAGGAGCCAATCAATTCCAGCTCTGATTATCTTTCTTCTTTTTTATTCTGAGAAACTGGGGACACGTAGGAACAGCGTTCTTGCTGAAAGACTAAAAAACCCAAATTTGGATGTCTTACAGGTGATGGGCTCGTGTTTCTTCCTGCTAGCCTGCATACTCTACAAAGCCCCTTCCCCTGGATCTCTCCATGGCAGCTCGGCGGTCTCTGAAAATGGCACTTGTGATCTGCAGGAGAGCCAATCTTCACATCAGCCTTCCGACGGCAATGTATAGCCTTTGGGCTACCCACAAACAACTTTCTCATCATTGCCCAGAAACTGTGACACAAGAATGTCTTACTTGTTTCTTCCTGCAGATTTGGCTTCTTTTGGCAGGAAAAACAATTTTGAGACGATCTATTATTGTTTTGTGTGTGTGTGTGATTTTTCACAAGCAGCAAAAGCACATGGCAAAACTTGAATCCTCGTCTCTCCGCCGTGAAAAGAGGGAAGGGAGCTAAGGATCTCGAAGAGATGAGTTTCATTTTCTCCTGGATCTGGACTGCAATTCCGAGATGGTCTTGGAATATTAAAAAGAAAATGGAAAGCAACAATTTTTGCAGGAAGTTTAATTTTTCTTTTTTACTTGCTCAGTGAAACACCCTTGCTTTATGGAGTGTTTTGATCTTGTATTTAGACACCAGATCTGACCTCAAGATTTGTGCCATCCATTTTCTCCACCTCTTACAGTATTAATTTATTTAAAGAAGGGCTAAACATAACTTATACCATTCCTTTACAAAGCACTAAAGAAGCCAACCAGGCACTGGACCGCATATTTAAGCTGGTGTAAAACCTTCTTTGGTATAAATGAGGTTTAATATTGTCTAGCCAACCCACAGTTTGTTGATTAAAAATGTGAAATCTTTCTTAGGTAATATTTTGGGTCTGTTATTGCTTGATGGTTGCAATGTTGCAGTAGCTTATGGGGAGGTAAATCTGCTGTCATAAATGAAATATCTAATACAGCTTTCATAACGCACACAATACCTCAAACACTTCCATTAATTGTGCAAACCATCAATCTTAAGTCAATGAGGGATGAACAGGTTATTAATTTTGTGACCATCAGTGAAGAACTGGTCATCACGTGAGCCATGGCTGATTTCCTGTTTCTTTGTTTAATCTTGTCTATATTGACCCCAAAAATGTCTATTCACTACCCAAAAATTCCGTACAATGAAACAATTGAGGGAACTAGGTATGCCTAGTTCAGTGGTGGCTAACCTTTTTGGGTTCCTGTTCCAAAAATTGTGCACACGCTTGTGCACATATGCTCGCGTGCCAGCACCCAGAAGGTAATGCGCACGCCCACCAATGCCGTCTGTGCATGCACAGGCAATCCCCCCCGTCGCTGTCCCCTTACCTGCACTGCACCTCCCAGCTGATTTTCGGCCCATTTGAGGCCTTTTTCGGCCCCCCAGAGGCTTGAGGAAAACTTCTGCAGCCTTTGCAGGCCAAAAAATGGGCCCGTTTTGTCACTTCCTGTATTTTCAGAAATAAAGGAAGTGACGAAATGGGCCTATTTTTTTGGCCTGCAAAGGCTTTCCTCAAACCTCTGGGAGGCTGAAAAAGGCCTGAACAGGCCAAAAATCAGTTGTGAGGCACACACATGTGCAGTGAGGTAAGTTTACCTGCAGCTCACGTGCCAGCACAAATGGCTCTGCGTGCCACCTGTGTCACGCGTGCCATAGGTTCGCCATCACAGGCCTAGTCTTAAGAAAGAGAAGGAACTACAGGTGATATGATAGCAGTCTTCCAGTACTTGAGTCACAGAGAAGATTGGGGGTGTTAAGTTTGCATGAAGAGACAGACGCGGAGTGCTTCAAGCTCTTAGTTTATTAGTGACTACAGCTCAGAACGGACCCAACTGGCTTTGCTGCAGCTGCTACTTATAGCCGGCAGCCGCAGCTGACAGCCAATCAGAGTGCAGGGTTTTCCCGCACTTTCTAAACCAATCATTTCCAACACTTTACAAGAACAATTCAAACTAAACCAATGATTTCAAACCTGCATACATAACACCCCTTCCCACTAGGTTCAGTCCATACTCAAACCCCAACCTATCTAAGGTATTCTTTTAAATAGGGGGCTCTTCGGTACGTTGAGACCTACGTGGTTCAGATGTTTTAAGGTTCTCACCTTGTGAGAGAGGAAATGTGTCTGCTGACATTTCCTTACTTGGACTTGTAGTAATGGTAGAAACTGTTTGGTTACTACAACCTGGTCTCTCCTCCAATCCATCTCCAACCCAATGTCAGCACCTAAATCGGTAGTAGTGATGTGCAATCTTCCATTTGTGAAAATGGTTGTTGGTATTGTGACAGGTTTTGGGATGGTTCCTGTTGTGTTAGCTTGTTACACATGGGGTTGATTCTTACTTGCTGATTACTCTCATAATCCTCCCTTCCCCCTAGAAGAGGCAGTAGGTATGGGAACCAGAGAGGAGCAAAAGCGATGCTCCTGAGGCAATCTGGATCTTAACTGATCAATGTGCCTGTTCCAGAGGACACCATCCTCCGTTTGTACCCTGTAAGACCTGGGGCCTGTGATTTGTGTTATCTCAGCAGGAATCCGTAATGGTTCGCCCATGAGGTTCTAGCATAAACAGAATCACCCACAGTGAAAGTGCAAATTTACTAGTGGAATCTAGTGGTGCGTTGGGTGCGTAAGTGGGATGGAGGCGGTCAAGGGGAGACCTGAGTTTCTCACCCATCAACAATTCAGCTGGGGTTAAATTAGTTGAGGGGTTTCGAGTGATATGCTGAACACTGAGAAGTTTTTCAACTCTCTCAGTGATATCCCTGGACCCAATTGCTGAAGTTTTCCTTGGTAAATCGTACCATACGTTCAGCCCGGCCGTTAGCGAAGGATGCCCAGGGGCTGTCAGGGCATGTCTGATACCCTGTTGTGCTAGATAGGATTCAAAAAGGTTGGATGTAAATTGAGGGCCATTGTCAGAAACAAGCACATCAGGTAACCTGTGAGTTACAAAAAGCTTTTTAAGCTGTTTGATGACAGCTTCAGTTGTGGTGGATGCCATAGGGATAACCTCCAGCCATTTGGAATATGCATCAACTATAATAAGGAAAGTGTGCCCTCTGGTAGGGCCAGCAAAATCAATGTGAATCCTGGACCATGGGCCCCTAGGACATTCCCATTCCTGTGTGGGGGGAGAGGGGGCAGGCCTGACTACCTGACAGTTGGGACAAGATGCAACCCAGTTTTCAACCATTTTGTCAATACCTGGCCACCATACATAACTCCTGGCCAATCCCTTCATTCTGACAATTCCCGGATGACCCTCATGTAACATTTCCAAAACCTCTTTTTGTAGTTTTGCAGGAATAACCACCCTGTTACCCCACAAAATACATCCTCTTAATACAGATAATTCAGTTTGCCTGGATTTAAAAGGTTGGGCGAGTTGAGGTAGATCTTGAAGTGGCCAACCTTTCTTAATCCAGCCTATGACAGGAGCCAATAAAGTGTCTTTGGCAGTCTCTCTGGCAATTTGAGCAGCATGTACTGGAAGTTGGCAACAGTTTCTAGAAAAAGGTGTGAGTCTCAGGAACAGGGTCCTCAATGTGTGAAGGAAGTGGGCAGTGACTCAAAGCATCTGCATGCCCAATGTCTTTACCAGGTCTGTGGATCAGTTTGTATGAATAAGCAGCAAGAAATTCAGTCCATCTCAGCATTCTTGGTGACAGGATCATGGGCATTGGTTTGTCCCCTGCCACAATGCCTAAAAGAGGTTTGTGATCTGTGACAACAGTAAATGTTCTCCCATATAAATACTCATGGAATTTTTTGACAGCTGCTACAATTGCCAAGGCTTCCTTGTCCAGTTGGCTGTAGTTCCTCTCTGCTTTAGTCAAGGTGCGAGAGTAAAATGCAATAGGAGCTTCCCCCCACTGGGAAGCATGAAGCATGCTGGCCCCCCCCCCTCCACTCCAAAGGGGAGGCATCACAAGTCAGAACAACAGGAAAGTTCTCAGAGAACTGTATCAGCACAGCATCAGACGTGATTAGTCTCTTGATATTGTTAAATGCAGCTTGTTCCTTCCTCCCCCAGACCCAAGCAGATTTTTGTCCAGCAACCTATGTAGGGGTTCTGCAATGGTTGCCTTCTGAGGTAGAAACATATGATAGAAGTTAATGAGTCCCAAGAATGCTTGCAAATCTGTCTTGCATTTTGGCCTGGGGGCTTCTTTGATTGCCTGAACCTTTGCCTCTGTGGGGTGGATGCCATGTTTATCAATCATGTAACCCAAGAATTCCACTTTATCTGTTCTAAGTGTGCATTTTTCTTCTTTGACTTTTAACCTCGCTTTTTGAATCTAGTTAAGACTTCCCTGAGTCTCGTGTAATTGAGTGTCATTTTCAGCAGAAATTAAAACATCATCAAAATAGGGCACCACCCTGGCAACCCTTGTAACATTCTTTCCATAAGGCTTTGGAAGATGCCTGGTGCCAGCTTACTCCAAATTGCAATCTTTTGCATTTGAAGGCACCTCTATGGGTCACAATGGTTTGGGCTTCAGCAGTGGCATCATCAACTGTTAATTGTTGATATGCCTGTGCCAGGTCCAACTTGGAAAAACTGTGCCCCCTCCAAGAGAGTGTAATAAATGATGCACTACTGGAACTGGATATGGCTCTGTTGTAGCATGGTTCAATGTCCCCTTGTAGTCTCTGCAGATTCTCACAGACCCATCAGCCTTGACTGGTGTGACTATGGGTGTCTCCCACCTGGAGTGATCAGTGGGCTCTAAAACCCTTGGGCTATTAGTTTATCTAATTGTGCATCAATTTTTTCCTTTAAGGCAAATGGAACCCTTCTGGGTTTAAATGGATTGGTTGTACCTTGGGATCTAGTTAAATGTGATGGGGTCCCCAAGTACTTGCCTAATCCGTTGCTGAAGACCTCTGGAAACTCAGACTTCAAGGCCTCTTCCCACTCAGTGTTGCTCACGTGATTGGTGCCAGTCACCTCGATGCCAGGGTTGAACCACTCAAGGCCCAGCAGACTTGGGGTCCTTGTCCACGATGGTCAGTGGTAGGCGTTTGGTGTGGCCTTGAATTTCACATTGAATTCTCTTGTTCCAACTACTGGAATCTTGTTCCCTTGTTAGTCTTTAAGAGTCAATGCTTGCTTCTTGTAGTGCTTCTTCTGGAAGTTGGGAAGAAGTCTGTGAATAGTGTCCCATGACACCATAGATAGGTATGAGCCTGAGTCCACTTCCATTTGGCAAGGCCTTCCTTCAATAAGTACCTTGACATGCACTTTTCTGCTTCTTAAAGGTGATGAATGACCAATAGTTACTTCTTTGATGAGTTTTATTCTTCCCATTTGCTTCTGTGCTGCGCCCCATTTTCTCACTGAGATTGTTGGGCCTGAATTCTTTGTCTTTGCTTGTAGCAAACTTTCTTCTGTTGGGTGGAGTTCTGGATGATTTGCAGACTCTTGCTAGGTGTCCTCTTTTATCACAATGGAGGCAAATGGTGTCTAAAAACTTGCATTCAGTGTGGGGTGGCTTCCCCACAACCTCTGCAGTAGAAATCTTGCCTCTTTCTTCCCAGGTCTTTCTTTTTCCGCTCCATTCTGAGTCTGTAAATTCCTTCCTCCACCTCACTACAGTCTGACTCAGAATCTATTTGCTCACAATGAGTTGTTGTGGACTTTTCCACATCAGGATGGCTTGTGGCCTTGTTGATTTTCTTCATGGCTGCTGCTGAGGACTTGGTAGCTTCTGCTGAAGAGGCCTCTTCTATTGCTTCCTTCAGCGTGATCTTAGGTTTCAGTAATAACTTGCTCTGTAGCACCTTGTCTTTAAGGCCCAGAACAAATCGATGCATGGCCTCTTCTAAACTGTTAAATTAGCATGCACCCCAATGTCTAAACTTGCCATGAAGTTTTACGTTTTCGCTTTCCCCTTGATCCCGACGGTAAAACTCTGTCTCTTAATGAGGCACGATACTTGTGGTGCGTAATGGGCTCTTAACAGTTTTCTAAGTCAGGCCAGTCCATTACCTTCACGTCTGCAGCTCCCGTCAATGCCTTTGCCATCTTGAAAACTGCCAGACTGCAGTGCGTGAGAAAGACCGCCCTCTTCCGCTTCTCGGAAATGTCGGCAAGATCGTTTCCCTCCAGATACATTTGGAAATGATCTGCATACAACTCCCAGTCTTCTGCCATCGGATCGAACGGGGCTGGGGGGGTGTTCAGTGCAGCCATCTCGCTCTTCTTCTGTTCCGCGTTGCCGTCTTCTTCAGGGGAATCCCACCTTCGTCGCCAGTGTTAAGTTTGCATGAAGAGACAGACGCGGAGTGCTTCAAGCTCTTAGTTTATTAGTGGCTACAGCTCAGAACGGACCCAACTGGCTTTGCTGCAGCTGCTACTTATAGCCGGCAGCCGCAGCTGACAGCCAATCAGAGCGCAGGATTTTCCCGCACTTTCTAAACCAATCATTTCCAACACTTTACAAGAACAATTCAAACTAAACCAATGATTTCAAACCTGCATACATAACAGGGTGGGGGGGAAACAACCTATTCCCCAAAGCACCTGAGGGCAAGACAAGAAATAATGGGTGGAAGATCAACAAAGAGAGATCCAACCTAGAACTAAGGAGACATTTCCTGACAATGAGAATAATAAATCAGTAGAAGAACTTGCCTCCGGAAGTTGTGGGTGCTGCATCACTGGAGGGTTTCAAGAAGAGATTGTACATCCATTTGTCTGGAATGGTATAGGACAGTGTTGGCAAAGCTTTTCACCACCAAGTTCCGAAAAGGAAGTGTGTGCATGCATGGGGGAGCACCGACAACCGGAAGAGCAGTTCTCCAGCATGCATGTGCACACCAGGAAGCTGAACTTTCACACATGCCATAGGTTCGCCATCACAGGTATAGGATCTCCTGCTCAACCAGGGATTGGACTAGAAGATGGAGGAGGAGGAGGAGGAGGGAGGAAGAGGAAGAGGAGGAGATTTCAGTGACAATAGAAAGGGAGAAAAATTATTTCTTACTGGTTACGTCTAAAATCTTCTGAAATGAACCTGCCAAACTTACATTACCAAATGCACAAAATCACTTGGCAAACTTATTCTTAAATGGTTGGTTTGCGCTTGTTCAAAATGCATAGTGAGGGCAAATGTTTGAATTCTTGTATTTTTTTTCCCTTTAAAAATGGTTTTTAATTGCTTAAATGGGCAGGCCCATTTCCTCCTCCCACCCTTTTGCTGGAGGGAAATGATTTGTATTTTTTAAATTGCATTCTTAAGCCCCCAAGCTACATATTTTGCACAAAGGGTGGGAAACCTATCTTTCATTTGTGGTGTTAAAGGGGAGATTGTGAAAATGTGGCGTTGGTTTCTGGGGCTGGCAATATATCACTTGCTTTTTTTCAAAAAAAAGTAATGTGCTAATAATAAAAATACACACCAAGCCTTTTCCCTCGGTGAGAGAATTTTTTCCATCTGCAAGGAAGGGTTTTGCTTTTATTTCCATTTGGAAGTGGAACAAAACTCCATGCTTTTTATTTGCATATGAAAAAAGAATATATTCATTGGATGAGTCCAAATTCAATATTTAACAATGTCTCCAGTTACTCAAAGTCACTCACGCCCTGGTCACTTCCCGTCTTGATTATTGCAACACACTCTACATGGGGCTGCCCTTGAAGAGCATCTGGAAGCCCCTGTTGGTGCAAAATGCAGTGGCCCACATGGTTTTGTGCAGACCCCAGTGTGCACATGTGTCACCTCTCCTGCAGGAGCTGCATTGGCTGCTTATTTGCTTCTGGGTACAATTCAAGGTGCTGGTTGTCACCTTTAAAGCCCTTCATGGCTTGGGACCAGGTTATCTGAGGGAACGTCTCTTGCCGGTCACATCTACCTGACCCATCAAAGTGGGGAGGCAGGGAATGTTGTGATTCCCCATCCCTGAGGGAGATACACCTGGTGGGACCCAGAAGAAGGGCCTTCTCCATGGTGGCTTCCTCTCTCTGGAACATAATTCCCCCAGAGATTAGAATGGCCCTGTTATGTATGCAGGTTTGAATGTCATTGGTTTAGTTTGAACTGTTCTTGTAAAATGTCAGAAATAATTGGTTTAAAAAGTGCGGGAAAATCCTGCACTCTGATTGGCTGGCAACTGCAGCTGCTGGCTATAAGTAGCAGCCGCAGCCCAGCCAAATCGGGTCTGTTATGAGCTGTAGTCACTAATAAACTCTTCACTGAAGCACTCCGCATCTGACTCTTCATGCAAACTTAACAGGCCCCCTCACTAATACTCTTCCAGAAGGCTCTGAAGACCTGGTTCTGCCAGCAGGCCTGGTGAACCCAGAGCAGGATGGAGCCCATCTAATCGCTTGTGTGATCTGCTGTCATTGGGGCAGGAGGTGGGAGTTGGGTTTTTTTGTTTGTTTGTTTGTTTTGTTTTCCCAAATTTTATTCTGTTGTACTTTCCTAATTTATTTGATTCTTTTTGTTAGTTTTTATTGTTTTTTATTTTTATTTTTTGTTTTAATTATGGTTTTACATTGTGTAAGCTGCCTCAAGTCGCCATGGGCGAATAGGCGGCAATATAAATTAAATAAATAAATAAAATAAAAAAGCCAGAGAGCAAGAAATAGGGAGAAAATACAGATAGTCTTCAACTTACAACATTTGGTGACCATTCAAAGTTACAGTGGCCCTGAAAAAGTGGCTTATGACTGTTTTTCATATTTATAACCTTACAGCATCCCCATAGGCATAGGCATAGGTGTTGGTGTTAGCATACAAAGTTGTACATGGCTTGGGTCCGGGGTACTTGTGGGAATGTCTCCTGCCAGCATCGATGTCCCATCGCCCTGTACGCTCCCACAGGCAGGGCCTCCTTGGGGTGCCGTCGGCCAGACAGTGTTGGCTGGCGGCGCCCAGAGGCAGGGCCTTCTCTGTGGTAGCACCCACCCAGTGGAACCAGCTCCCCGTGGGGCTCCAATTGGCCCTGGACCTCCATTCCTTCCGCCGCGACCTGAAGACCTGGTTTTTTCAGCAAACCGGCCTGGACTGAAGGGAAGGGGGATGGGTTTTAACTGTATTTTAGATTAGTTTTATTGGTTTTAAAGTTTATTGGGCTTGGGGTTTAATAATGTTTTAATTAACTTAATTTTGTATTGTGTTTTTTACTGTGAGCCGCCCTGAGTCCCTTGGGAGAAGGGCGGCATACAAGTCCAATAAATTCAATCCAATTCAATAGGCACGTGATCAAACTTCAGACGCTTGGCAACTGATTCACGTTTATGACGGTTGCATTGTCCCCGGGGGGTGTCATGTGATCCCCTTCTGTGACCTTCTGAAAAGCAAAGCCACTGGGGAAGCCAGATTCACTTAACAACTGGGTTACTAATTTAAGAAGAGTGGTGATTCACTTAACAACGGTCATGAGAAAGGTCGTAAAATGGGGCAAAACTCACTTAGCCAATGTCTCACTTAGCAACAGAAATTTTGGACTCAATTGTGGTCGTAAGCCGAGGACTGCCTGTACCATGGGACACATTCAAATTCATTTTAGTACATGCCACAATTTTTAAGTCAATTTAAATCTCCCTGTTCTGATGGATAATAGAGTTGTTATGCCGTTACCCAAGGAAAAGGCATTTTTAACCTCACTGTGGATAGTTTATTTAGGTTTGGGAAACACTGCTATAGATTATTTGGGGTCTCCCAATTCAGCAACTTTAAGACTTGTGGACTTCAACTCCCAGAATTCCCCAGCCAGCACATTGACTGATGAATTCTGGGAGTTGAAGTCCCCAAGTCTTAAAGTTGCCAAATTTGGAGACTTCAGTTATATATATATATATATCATTTTAGATCTGCTCTGTATGGTGAAGGCACCATGCTAGAAAGTGGGAAGCTGTGAGTTCTCATCCTGCCTTAGCCATGAAAATCAACTGGGCGACCTTGGGCCAGTCATTGTGTCTCACCTCACCTCACCTTGTTGTTATAGGGAAAAGAGGAGGAAGAGGAAGGAGGGAATTAGTATGTTTGCCTCCTTGAGTTATTTGTAAGAGTAGTAAAGGCAGGATGCGAACAAACAAAAAGACAAATATAACATATAACTTTGAATTGCAAAGTGGCTTCCCAGAATTTCTTCCACCAGTAAACAAAGCGATGAATAAAATTTTACCAGCTAACGGATGGGAAAGTCTTGCTCAACGTTGCTATTTTCAAACTTACCAGGGAACACTGTTTTTATTCTTTGCTTGTCCTCAAGGGTTATTCAAAGGATTGCTATTTCTGAATTCTATTTCTCTTTTGCAGGATTTTGAGAGAAAAAACATAGCCAGAGCCCCTTTGATCCTACTTTTATTTAAAACAATAGATAGATAGATAGATAGATAGATAGATAGATAGATAGATAGATATAGATATAGATATAGATATAGATATAGATATAGATATAGATAGATAGATAGATAGATATAGATATAGATATAGATATAGATATAGATATAGATATAGATATAGATATAGATAGATATAGATAGATAGATATAGATATAGATATAGATATAGATATAGATATAGATATAGATATAGATATAGATAGATAGATATTTCTCTCACACTGTACTGTAACAAAGATTTGTCTTATTGCTTGTAAGTGATTATACTGTCTCCTGGCCATTTTGACATGGAGCTTATGTAAAAAATAGTGGATCTATGCAAAGTTACGGTTGTGGTATGTTGGCTGCCAGCCTCTGCAGCAGCCAAATCAGAGGAGGAGGAAGAGGTGTGGGAGTCAGGGCCAGCATCAAGGCAATCTGAGTGCACCGAGGGAAAAGAGGGAATGGAGCTGGCAGAGAGAGAGACAGAGGCGGAGCCTGGGCCGTCCAACAGCCCTCAGATGGAGAGTCAACAGTCCCCAGGTCTGGAGGTGGCTGATGAGGAAGAGGAGGAACAGCTGGGTCAAGTGCCTGATGCACAGATGCACAGAAGGCAGAGGAGAGGAGAGCAGTGGAAATCTATGGGCCAGTCCTTGGGACGGAAGAGCCATCGCTGCTAGTAAAGCCCCACGTGGGGATAAAAGGCAGGAGATGAATAGGTGTGGCAGATAACTATTCATCTCCTGGGAAGACAAACTTGTTAGCCTGCTGTGTGTGTGTGTATGTGTGTGAGAGAGAGAGAGACTTTTTGCCAGGACTGCTGGCGCTCCTAATAAAGAGAACATTTATTTAACTACAGAGGGTTTGTCGTGTTTGGGAGCCGGGTCAGAATAGTTATGCTTTGTTAGCTCTGCAAAGCGATTGTTTTTAGACGTATGAAAAAAAATTGCTCATGGGTTTTATTTGCCCATCATTGGTTATTAATCAACATAGAAATAAGGAAATACCCCCTCTTTCCCAGCACAATTACAATCAAAAAGAACTATTTAAAAATATGCAGAGGCAATAAGATCAGTTACAGATAATCCTTGATTTATGACCACAGTTGAATCCAAAATTTATGTGGCCAGGCAAGACAATTAAGTGACCTGTGCCCCATTTTATAACCTCTTTTGCCACAGTTGTTAAGTGAACCACTGCAATTGTTAAGTGAGTAACACAGTTGTTAAGTGAATCTGACTTTGCTTGTCGGAAGATGGCAAAAGGAGACCACATCATCCTGGGACACAGCAACCGTCATAAGTACATGCCAGTTGCCAAGCACTTGAGTTTTGATCACGGAACCATGGGGATGCTGCAACAGTCATAAGGGTGAAAACAGTCATAAGTCACTTTTTTCAGCCCCCTTGTAATTTCAAATGGTCAGTAAATGAATGATGGTAAGTCAAGGACCACCACTACCTGTATACATTACGGTGTATTACAATCAGAGTAAAAGTAAAACTCATGCAGCTGTGCCAGCTGAAACTTACAAGTCTGATACTGTGGCTGTTTAGCTTTGTTAGATATTAACAGATGAACAGAGTTGGAAGGGACCTTGTAGGTCATCTAGTCCAACCCCCGCCCAAGTAGGAGGCCCTACACCATTTCTGACAGATGGGAGTCCAATCTCTTCTTGAAAGCCTCCAGGGGTGAAGCTCCCACAACTTCCGAGGGCAACTTCTGTTCCATCACTTGATTGTTTTCACTGTCAGAAAATTTCTCCTGATTTCCAGGTTGAATCTCTTCTTGTTCAGATTCCATCCATTATTCCTTGTCAGGTGCCTTGGAAAATAGCTTGACCCAAGTAACCTTACTATCTAACTTCATTCATTGTCATTCTCCACCTAAGCTGACAATTGCTTCTTTCAGATCGCTCTGCTTTAATCAAAGATATTTTCAAATCCTGGTATGTCTGGAGCTCGAATTGGCTGGGAAAGAACCTAATTTATATTATAGCTTCTCTCCACCCTCAATCTTCTGCTGAACACCAGAAGAAGTGCTTGTTAGATTTATTTCCCTTCTTTCCTCAAGTTCAAAGACTTCATTAATTTTTATCTCCAACAGACACAACTCAGCTGTAAGGATAAATTGGTCTGAAAAAGAGACACGGGAAGAAAACTTTTTGGTCCTTGTCTCACCAGTCCTAATTCAACATTACAGCTCTGTGGCTATCCATATTTCATTAAAAAGAGATGTTTGTCCAGTTGAAGGCAGTCCTCAATGTACGACTGAAATTGAACATGAAACTAAGGTTGCGGCATGTGATCGCACCGGATTGTATAACCCTTTTTTGGTGGTGGTGAAATGAATGCCATAGTTGTAAAGCAAACACCAGAATTGTTAAGCAAATTCATTGTCCACAATGGGCGTTTTTGCCAGAAAACAAAAGTAAAATTCAGCTTCTATTGATGATGATAATGATGTTATCCATTCAGTTGTGTCTGACTCTTGGCGATTTTATCAATCAATCAGAATAGAAGCTGGAAGGGACCTTGGAGGTCTTCTAGTCCAACCCCCTGCTCAAGCAGGAGACTCTATAGTAGTGGTGGCTAACCTTTTTGGGCTCCTGTGCCAAAAATTGTGCATGCTCGCACTCATGTGCCAGCACCCAGAAGGCAATGCATGCCCCCATGCCCTCTAGGCATGCGCACGTAATCCCCATCCACCCACATCGCCTCCTTACCCCTTACCTTTGGAAAAACAGGAAGTGATGAAACGGGCCTAGTTTTCGGCCTGCAAAGCCTGCAGAACCCTTCCTTAAGCCTTTGGGAGGCCGAAAAAGGCCTCAAACCAGCTGAAAATCAGCTGTGAGGCATGCGCATGCCCAGTGAAGTAAGTTTGCCTGCAGCTTGCGTGCTGGCACAAATGGCTCTGCGTGCCACCTGTGGCACACGTGCCATAGGTTCGTCATCCCAGCCCTATAGCATTTCAGATAGGTGGCTGTCCAGACTTTTCTTAAAACCTACAGTGATGAAGCAGCCACAATTTCTGAAGGCAAGCAGTGTATTGTCTTCACTGTCAGGAAATTTCTCCTTAATTCTAGGTTGCTTCTCTCTTTGATTAATTTCCATCCATTGTTTCTTGTCCTGCTTTCTGGTGCTTTGGAAAATAAGACAACCCACTCCTCTTTGTGGCAACCCCTGAAATACTGAAATACTGCTATCATGTCTCCCCTAGTCCTTCTTTTCTCTTGATTGGCCATACTCCTGCAATACCCATTATGTTTTTGTCTCCAGGCCTTTAATCATCTTTAGTTGCTCTTCTTTTTCCAAAAACTCAACATCGTTTTTGTAATGTGGTGACCAAAACTGGATGCCCAAGCCAAGTCTCTCCACCTCTTCCTGAATCTTGCATTTCTTCTTTAAACTATTCTATGCTCTGGCTGGTGTCAGCTTTGATAGTGTCCAGCCAGTGTGTTCTTTGACAGTCTGGGTTTCCTTTTACCGTTAATTCTTCCAAACATAATTGCTTTCTTCAATGAATTCCTCCACACGACGTGGCCAAAGTAAGAGAGAGACCCAGTTCCATGATTTTGCCTTCCAATGATGTGTCTGATGTTATGTGCTCCACAGTGGTGAGATTCAAAAAAAAATTACTACCAGTTCTGTGGGCTTGGCTTGGCGGGCTTGGTGTGGCTTGGTGGGCATGGCTTGGTGGGCACAGCAGGGGAAGGATACTGCAAAATCCCCATTCCCTCCCCACTCCTGGGGGAAGGTTACCACCAGTTCTCCGAACTACTGAAAATTTCCACGACCGGCTCTCCAGAACTGGTCAGAACCTGCTGAATACCACCTCTGGAGCTCCAGAACTTGCTTGTTGGTCACCTTTATCATCCAAGGAATACACAGCAGCCTTCTCCTGCACTGCAGCTCAAATGGATCATTTTCTTCCTGTCCTGCTCTTTTAAGGTCCAGTTTTCGCAACCCTAGATAGCTACAGGAAACATAATAGAACAGACTAACTTACATATGGCAAACTGCCATAAATGCAGGCTGGTTGCCGATCACCCAAAAGGTGAACATGTGACTGGCTGGGAGGGTCTTGTGCTTGTGGGTTAAAACAGAAGGAGGATATGCTACATGTTGTATCTTAAACTTCTGAATGAAGGGTGATTATAAACCTGATAAGGTATCATTATGATGGGGGAAGAAGGTCTGTCCAGAGCTGTATTACACAGGGCCTTCTGGATTGGTGAAAATGGTTTCCCTTGTCCACCACAGAGAAATGGCATCATAGATATCTCCTGAGAAACAATATCTGTCATGCCCCTGTCGGAGTCTGAATCCGAGGAGGAAGATGAACAGCTGACAGGGAGTGGGAGTGGGAGTGTGGATCTGTTGGCTGCGGAAGGGCAAAGTCCAGCTGGGCAGAGCAGGGGAGAGGTAGAACAAGGGAGAGGGAGTTCAGAGGAAGACCCAGGCCCATCCCCTCTTCATCCTAGGGCATGCAGGGAGGAATGGAGAAAAGAGCAATGTGGGTTGCATGGCTTATGAGGGAGGAAAGGACCCTGATTCCCTTCATTAGCCACATCTGGGAAGAGAGTTTAAAAGAGATGCAAGCTGAGTGCAGCATCTGCTGGGAACAAATGTCAGTTTATCTTGTGTTGACTTTGGTTATCTGCATTCCTGGCATCCTCCCAACTGGGTTGAATTACTGTTGTTCCTTTACGTCTGTAATTCTTTCTCTTGCCCTGCTGGACTAATTACCTCATTTTGCCTTGTTTGGACTTATAGTTACAGTTTTTGTTGACCATGTTTTGGACTTGATTCTCTGCAGCCAAAGGCTGTTCCTGGGAGAGTTTTTCTCCAGCCCAGAAGGTAACCAGGACATTAGGGGCAAAGTTGGAGATAATAAAAGGACTCCTACTGATTATCTGACTGTGTTGCCTTTGTGCCATGCCCCGGGTCATCAAAATATCTCTCTACCATCTTTTAGCATCATCTTCCAGATTTGGAAGTCCCATCTGCAAGCTACCAAAACTGAACCATGTCAAAAAGTTTTCAGGGCATGTAAAAAAGAAGACAACATGCTTAATCAAGTCAGTTACTCAAGATGGCAGGGAATGCACATAATTTACTATACTTACTCCATTCTGTAGATATTTTGCAAGAGCAGAAAGTGTAAATGACCTCTGAGCTATCCCCTCCCTTGTCCCCAGAAACCTCCCTAAGGGTTATAAGAGCCTATAGTAACAGTAAAGGTTTCCCTGTCCAGTTGAATCTGACTGTAGGAGATTCTGAAGACATTTTCCATGGTCATTTGGCCATCATGACTCTACACTGAGGCACACAGAATGCTGTTATCTTCCCACCAAAATGGTACCTATTTATCTACTCGCAGTTTCATGCTTTCAAACTGCTAGGTGGGCAGGAGCTGGGCAAGAAATGGGAGCTCCATCTCACAACACTTAGGTCTTGAACCTGGGCTGCTAGTTTTCTGGCTGACAAGCTCAGCTTCTTTAACCACTGAGCCATCAGGGCCCCATAAGTACCTATAGCTCTTATCATTCCTAGTCAAGCTTGGCTGACTTCAAAAATCCAACAGAATCAAACCTGAATAATGCTTAGACAGGAATTCAATTATTGCCAAATTGAAAAGTATAATAACAGCGATGAGTTACTTCTGCCATGTTGCCAATAAAACTATCCAGGTGTCTCCAGGAAGCTGCTAGGAACTGGAGTTTTAAGTTGAAGGAGATGCTTAAAATCTTCTCAGCTATGCCGAAACACATCAGAAACTCCACATTAAAGCCACAAGAGAAACCCTTAGAGAATAACAGGGAAATTTTTTTAAAAAAAATTGTGCATGTTCACATCACCATCAGGCCTATAATTTCTGGCCGTTGAAGCAGGAAATGGAAATCCTACCCTAGCAAAATTCGGAAGCAGCGTTATTGCTCATTCCCGTTTCAGAAAGATAATATAATCTTTTAGCAGTGATTTTAATTGCCCACTAGATGGCAGTGATGGTCATGTTTTCACCATCCTCTACACATCAGAATTCTTTCTATGGCTGTTGCAAGCCCTAGGGCTTTTTCCTGGGTAGGTATTTATTTATTTTGTTTGTTTGTTTGTTTGTTTGTTTGTCAAGCATGCATGAGAAAACAAGTATAAGTATGAACATAACATATAAACATGTAAGTATAAACTGATATAAGTATATACATAATAAATGACTATGAATAAATGGGAACAGTAGGACAGGGACGGTAGGCACGCTGGTGTGCTTATGCACACACCCTTACAGACCTCTTAGGAATGGTTCATGGTAGACAGTTTAAGGTTAAAGTTTTTGGGGTTTGAGGATGTAACAACAGAGTCAGGTAGTGAGTTCCAGGCACCCTGTTGCTGAAGTCGTATTTTCTGCAATTGAGTTTGGAGCGGTTTACTTTGAGTTTGTATCTATTGTTTGCCTGTGTATTATTGTGGTTGAAGCTGAAGTAGTCATTTACAGGTAGAACGTTATAGCAGACAATTTTGTGTACTAAGCTTAGATCAGACTGTAGGTGGCGTAGTTCTGGGTTGTCCAGGTCCAAAGTTTCAAGCCTGGTAGCATAAGGTATTCTATTGCGAGCAGAGGAGTGGAGTACGCTTCTCATGTTATTAACAGCTATGGATGGAGGTTGCAGAATTTGCTTTGTTGGTTATTATTATTATTTATTCGACTTGTATGCCCTTCTCCCTAAGGACTCAGGGCGGCTAACATTAAAACAACACAAAATTTACATAAAAAACAATTAAACATAGCAAGTCAGAATAAATACAATAAAACATTAAAACATTAAAATAAATAATCGAAATAGTAAAAAAAAAAACCCACGTGGGTCATTCCAGGCCGGCCTGTTGAAACAACCAAGTCTTCAGGTCCCAGCAGAAGGAGCGGAGATCAGGGGCCAAACGGAGATCCGCGGGGAGATGGTTCCAAAGGGTAGGGGCTCCCATGGAGAAGGCCCTAGCCCTGGGAACCGCCAGCCGACAGTGTCTGACCGACAGTATCGCAAGGAGGCCCCTCCTGTGGGAGCGAACAGGGTGATCGGCATATGATGATACTGGCAGGAGGCGTTGCCGCAAGTACCCCGGACCCAAGCCATTCAGGGCTTTATAAGTTGTTACCAGCACCTTGAAGCTAACCCGGAAGGCAACCGGCAACCAATGCAGGTCACGCAGGAGGGGTGTAACATGGGAGTATCGGGATACTCCCATCACAGCCCGTGTGGCCGCATTCTGCACCAGCTGTAACCTCTGGGTAGTCTGCAAGGGCAGCCCCAAGTACAGAGCGTTGCAGTAGTCAATTCTAGAGGTGACAAGTGCATGAGTGACCGTTCGAAGAGCATCTCGGCTCAGGTAAGGGCGGAGCTGGCGAACCAGCCGAACCTGGGCAAAAGCCCCCTGGTCACAGCCCCCACCTGCTCCTCCTAAGCGAGCTGTGGGTCCAGGAGGACGCCCAGGTTCCTCGCCCTATCCACGGGGGGCAACACCTCTCCCTCCATGGCCAAAGATGGAACATCACCAGAAAACCGAGATGCCGGTAAGAACAGCCACTCCGTCTTGGTCGGGTTGAGTTGGAGTTTATTTCTCCCCATCCAGACCCGTACCGCCTCCAGGCACCGGGACATCACAGAGAGAGCATCACTGATCTGGCCTGGGGTGGAGATATAAAGCTGGGTATCATCTGCATATTGATGATACCTCACCCCAAAACCTCGGATGATCTCACCCAGCGGTTTCATGTAGATATTAAACAGGAGAGGCAAGAGGACTGACCCCTGTGGCACTCCACAAGTGAGGGGCCTTGGAGCCGATCTCTGCTCTCCTGCCAACACCGACTGCGAGCGGTCCGAGAGGTAGGAGGAGAACCACCGCAGAACGGTGCCCCCCACCTCCAACCCCCAGCCTCCGCAGAAGGATACCATGGTCAATGGTATCGAAAGCCACTGAGAGGTCTAATAGGACTAGGACAGAGGAAAAACCCCTGTCCCGAGCCCTCCAGGTTCAAGTTAGAGAAGCAAACAAAGCAAGGTTTCTGTAGGCTTTTGTCAAAGCAATACATCCTTTCAAAGATGTTATGGTCCTAGCACCTTTTCCTTATTGGGATCAGAAGTCTGGTCATATACAAATCAGATTAAAGACTTCATATCACCTTATAACTTTGTGTATTGACAGGTTTATGCATCCTGTTAGTGTAGCTTACAGTCCAATATCCAGATGGTGTCTCATATTAGGTTTAACCCTGTTCTTTGAGATGAGACAAAGATCAGAATAACAAAATAATAGAAAAACAAGAGTTGGAAGGGACCTTGGAGGTTCTTCTAGACCAATCAGGGATGGGATTCTACCAGTTTGGACCGGTTTGGATGAACCGGATGTTAAAGTTACACATGGTTTCCCGAACTGGTATTTCAACCGACTGGCTGGCCCCTCCCCTCCCTCTTGTCCCCTCCCAGGAGTCTCCACGTGGCCCATTTTCAATTACACGCAGAGACTCTGGGAGGGGAAAACAAACCTTCTGGAAGTCCAGAAATGGGCCTGTTTCTGGCTTTCAGAGGGCCTCCAAAGTCTGGGAGAGGCTGTTTTTACCCTCCCAGAGGCCCGGGGGAAGCCTCTGAACCCTTGGAAGGGTGAAAATGGCCTCCCCTGGGGTCTGGAGGCCTAGCGGAAGTTGGAAGCAGGAAGTTCCGGTAGGCCCCACCCACCATGGCCACGCCCACCCAGCAACCAGGCAGCGAACCAGTTGCTGGGATTTTTGAATCCCACCCCTGAGACCAACCCTCTGTTCAAGCAGCAGATCCATTTCCGACTAACGGCTGTCCAATCTCTTTTTAAAAACCTCCAGCAATGGAGCACTCCCAACTTCTGACAGCAAGCCATTTCATTGATTAATTGTTCTCCCTGTCGGGAAATTTCTTTTTAGTTCTGGGTGGGATCTCTCCTTGATAAGTTTTCCCTCAGAAGTTCAACGTCATTGATTAAACTAGAAAATTAAAACTAAAATCTTGGGAAAAGACAATGGCAAACCACATCCATTTCATGCCTAGATAAATAAGGATGATGAGCAGAATTTACAAGGAAATTGACTTTTTTTTAACAGTGAAAACCAAGTCTGGCCAAGAACTGATGCTAACCACTCAGAATGTTCAGATGCAGATTAACAGAGTTGAAGGGACCTTGTAGGTCATCTAGTCCAACCCCCAGAAGTGTTATTCAGCAGGTTCTGACCAGCTCTGGAGAACCGGTAGTGGAAATTTTGACTGGTTTGGAGAACCGGCAAATACCACCTCTGACTGGCTCTGCCCTCATCTCTTCTCTATCTCCCAAGTCCCAGCTGATCAGCTGGTTCTTCTTTTGTTGCCATGCACAGGAGAACGGAGCTGGAAAGCAGGTTAGTGGGGTGGGGAGGGATTGGGATTTTGTACTATATCCTTCCCCTGGAGTGGGGTGGAAATTGAGATTTTACAGTATCCTTCCCCTGCCATGTCCACCAAGCTATACCACACCCACCAAGCCATGCCACGCCCACCAAGCCATGCCACGCCCACCAAGCTATTCCCACAGAACCAGTAGTAAAAACATTTGAATCCCACCATTGCCTCCGCCCAAGCAGGAGACCCTACACCATTTCTGACAGGTGGCAGTCCAGTCTCTTTTTGAAAGCCTCCAGTGATGATGTTTCTACAACTTCTGAAGGCAACTTTTGCTCCATTAGTTAATTGTTCTCACTGTCAGAAAGTTTCTCCTTATTTCCAGGTTGAATCTCTCCTTGTTCAGTTTCCATCCATTACTCCTTGTCTGGCCTACAGGTGCTTTAGAAAATAGCTTGACCCCTTCCTCCTCTCTGTGGCAGCCCCTCAAATATGGGAACACAGCTATCCTGTCTCCCCTGGTCCTTCTCTTCCCTAGACTAGCCATGCCCAGTTCCTGTAACTGTTCTTCATATGTTTTAGCCTCCAGTCCAGGGGTGTGATTCAAATTTTTTAACAACCAGTTCTGTAGGCGTGGCTTAGTAGGTGGGCGTGGCTTGGTGGTCATGTGACTGGGTGGACATGGCTTGGTGGTCATGTTATTGGGCATGGCCCACTCAATATCACTCACATCGAGGCACACATCTCCTCGCCTGGCCTCTCATGACTGTGGGAATGCTGCAACAGTTGTAAGTGTGAAAAATGGTCATAAGTCACTTTTTTCAGTGCCATTGTAACTTTGAATGGTCACTCCACACAAGCAAAGTGCCAGCAAAGGAGGGGACAAAAACTCCCGAGAAGTTCCAGAGACAGGAAGTCTAGTCCTGCCAAGAATGTAATAAGGGTTAACCAAGAGGCAGTTTCTGTAAGCAACACCAGAATGTTTCCTTCCTGCCTTCCGTACAGGATTAGGCCAGTAATTTCTTCTAACAACCGGTTCTCCGAACTGCTTAGAATGTTAACAACCGGTTCTAGCGAATAGGTGCGAACTGGTAGAATCCCACCCCTGCTTCAATCCCCTAATCATCCTGATTGCTCTTCTCTGTACTTTTTCCTAGAGTCTCAACATCTTTTTTCATAGCGTGGTGTTCCTATAACTAGTTGTTGCACCATGTTGCCTTCTACAGCAAGCAGACCACTAGAGAAATTGGCAGTGCTGCTGAATGGTGGCAATAATTGAACAGACTTGTAGAGTGACAGCTGCAATTATTTGTCTAATTAGATCAATTGACTGCAAACATTCTCTCTTTGTTCGCCTCCAGATACCCAGTCCATCTGGTTTTTAAATTTTCTCCAGAGAGAAAGCTTTGCTCCCTTTACACCAGGGGATGTCTAGGAATTAGCTGAGAATATTTAACAATGATCCTTATACAGTCCTTGACTTACAACAGTTCATTTAGGGACCATTTCAAAGTTACAACAGCACCGGAAAAAAGTGACTTATGACCCTTTTTCACACTTACGACCATTGCAGTGTCTTCATAGTCATTTGATCAAAATTTAGACACTTGGCGAATGGTTCATATTTATGACGGTTGCAGCGTTCCGGGGTCACGTGATCAACTTTGGTGACCTCTGACAAGCAAAGTCAATGGGGAAGCCAGATTCCCTTAACAACCTTGTTACTAATTTAACAACTGCAGTGATTGATTTAACAACCATGGCAAGAAAAGTCGTAAAATGGGGCAAAAGTCAACTGTCTTGCTTAATAATGGAAATTTGGGGCTCGTTTGTGGTCGTAAGTCAAGGACATGAGTTGAAAGAGTAAAAGTTATCCTGTGAAGATGTAGTTTGGAGCCAAATACAAGTTTAGGAATGACTTTCATGGGCAAGTTGAAAATCTTTGCAACCGGACAGGAAGGAGTTAGGCTATTTTATTTTTTAAAACCAATTTTTATGACCTCTGAAGGCTGTGGGTGAGGGTGCTGCAGACATGGCTAAGAGAGGTCAAGAAGAGCACCTTCCAGTCTTCTTTGTGTAAGGTGGGTAATGTGGTGGTGTGGCCTGCCAGTGGCCAGCAGAGCTGGAGGCAGACTCAGACAGTGAGGAGGTTGGGGAGGAACATGGGCCAGTCCTGGAGTCTGGGGAAGGCTCTGATGAGTGCTGTGCGTCGGAGGCAGAGATGGAGCAAGGGCCCTCCAACAGTTATCAGTTGCCTTCAGAGTCAGAGATCAGTGGGGAAGAAGAACAGCTGGAGCCTGTTCCCAGTGTGCGCATGCGCAGAGCTGCTAGGAGAAGGGAACAGTTAAGGAACAAGGGTGGACTCGGGAGTAAAGACACAGGTGGATGGTGTATGGCCCCTCCCATAGGAAATAAAGAGGAGCAAAAGGAGAGCGGTGTTTGTAGGAGACAATTAGTTCATTTAATTAGTGTGAAGATTTGTTCATGAGTCTCAGAGGCTCCTTGCCAAGTATTTTCTTGTACAGCATTGTGCTTGGACGCTATCGGGCTGGCAACTCTCCAAGCCTGATAAGGTCTATGATTGTAAATCTATGAAAGACTATTTGGCAGGACTTTGCTGGATGTGAATGAGAAGAATTCACATTAGCCTGGTAAAAGGGGTGTCAGGGCTCCAATAAATCCACCCTCATTCAAATCAAAAGTCTCTAACTGCATCTCAGAAAAAGTAAATTGGTTTATTAGAAATTGCCATGTTGGTGCGTGGCTGGGTGCAGCCAATATTAAATCACATCATACATTTCCCCCTTGACCCTGGTCTTTCCCCCACCCCCTGGATGTGACTTCTCCCAGGAGACACATCCGTCTCCAAGAGTCATCCATCATGCTCTCCAATAGCCTTCTTATGCTCCGACAACTTTAGGCTACCGAGGTGATTATCTAGGCATTTCAAGAATGCCTTGTTTTCCCCCACTCCCTTTTTCTGGCAGCTAAAAAGACCAAAGGAGTATCTTTTTAGTTGACAAAGGATTTTGTTGGGAGAGGAGTCAGCTTCATAATTTTGTGAAGCCCAGGGCAGAATGTGGTTAATGTGGATTAGTGATGAAAGTGCTGAATTGAGACTGAAGAAATCCAAGTTCTAATCCATCCTGTATATTTATTTACTCGTGTCCCTTTCTAATTTTTTATAAATAAGTCAAGGTGGTGAATACATGCAATATTACTTCTTCCTCCTATTTTCCTCACAACAACAATCCTATGAGGTGTGATGGGCTGAGAGAGAGTGACTGACCCAAAGACCCCTAGCCAGCTTTGATGCCTAAGGTGGGACTTAAACTCACTGTCATGCCCCTATCAGAGCCTGAATCTGTGGAGGAGGATGAGCCAGAACTGGAGCAAAAAGAGATCGAGGGGGGCGACTTTGTTGGCTTGGGAGGAAAATGGGGAGAAGCAGGTTGAGGCAGGCCAGGGCCTTTCAGGATTGGGATGGCTTGTAGGCAGGGAGGAAGGGGGACAGTATGACAGAGACAGGCTAAGCATTCAACATGAGAGACAGAGCTCAGGCGATGAGCAAGGACCATCCCTTTCTGATCTTTAAGCATGAGTGAAGAGAAGGTGAAAACAACTCAAAGGTGTTTTTTTTCAAAAGGAGGAGAGGGGAGGGGGAGGGGGAGGAGGGGAGGGGGGAGGAGGGGAGGGGAGGAGGAGGGGGAGGAGGAGAAGAAGAAGTAGAAGTAGAAGAAGAAAGAAGAGGAAGAGGAAGAGGAAGAGGAAGAGGAAGAAGAAGAAGAAGAAGAAGAAGAAGAAGAAGAAGAAGAAGAAGAAGAAGAAGAAGAAGAAGAAGAAGAAGAAGAAGAAATATAAGCCATGGTAAGTGTTACAATCCTGCAGAGAAAGAAAGATGCTCATTCTAGGAAGAAAACCAGCAAAGATTATTAATCACAGGTAACAACATTTGATCTTAGCCAAAAGACTGAGCTGGCATCCAAGGAGCATTTTAGCAGTACTTTGATAAATAGAGCTAGCTCTGTTCTTCTTAAAAACAAAAATAAAAATAAAAAAAATTAAAACTAGCTGAGTTTTACCCAGCACGCTAAACCTCACACTCCCTGATTTTATGTTAGTCTCATTTGCATAAACATAAAGAAAATTGCAGGCTCTTTACAAGCCCATGACAATGATCAACCTTTCCCCAACTCAATTCTTTTTTTCCCATGAGGTTTCTGGATTAGTTAGAATCATGTCATAAGCATATGATTTCCCATGGGAGGCGTCTCCTTTTACTGTGTCAATTGCCTTCGTTAATCCAACGTTTCAGAACATAAAATAACAGAGCTAGAAGGTACCTTCCTGCTCAGGCAGGAAACCCTATACCATTCCAGACAAATGCTTGTTCAATCTCGTCTTTAAAATCTCCAGTGTTGAAGCATCCACAACTTCAGGCAAGCCATTCCACTGATTGCTTTATCTGTCAGGAAATTTCTCCTTAGTTCCAGGTTGCTTCTGTCTTGATTCGTTTCCATCCTTTGCTTCTTGTCCTGCCTTCAGGTGCTTTGGAGAATAGGTTGGCCCCCTCTTCTTTGTGGCAGCTCCTCACTGGGTTGTATCCCAAAAAATTGTAAGCCGCCCTGAGTCTTCGGAGAAGGGCGGCATATAAATGTAATTAAAAAAAAATATTGGAAGACTGCTCTCATGCCGCCCCTCATCATTCTTTTCATTAAACTAGACATACCCAATTCTTGAAACTATTCTTGTTGAAATTCATTGTTGGAATGTATTTCTATGCAACAACTACAGTAGTATTCAGCCAGTAGATGGCAATATTTACAAGTCTGGATTTATGCTATATATATGGTCTTTTGTTCTGAATAGAATTTCCTGTTTCCTGTTACAATTCTATAGTTGAGCAGTAAAGCACATGGTGACTGTACTCTTTGTTTGCTCTGTGTGGTGCTTTATATAAACAGAATCTCTAACAATTCTTCATATGTTTTAGCCTCCAGTCCCCATTTTGTTTTAAAAGATAAATGAGTACTCTGTGTAAGACATGACTGGAAAGACTTTTAAGTCCAAGGAATCCTGGTGCTCTCTAAGTTTGGTTGTTTTGTTGCAGATGTTTCATTACCAAAATAGGTGACATCATCATATACTTAGTGATGTCCAGGGAGACCTTTAAATCTTGCAGAATGACATAGAGCAATCCATCCAAAGTTCAGTTCTTATAGACAGATGAAGGATCCCTTTACTGAGGGTTTGTGCTCTCTGAGCTTGGTAGTTTTCTTACAGACATTTCATTCCCCAACTAGATAACATCATCAGTGCCAGAAGATAATGATGTTACCCAGTTTGGTAATGAAATGTCTGCAAGAAAACAACCACGCTCAGAGAACACCAAGGACTCCATAGTCACTCTCCTCCTCCTCCTCCTCCTCCTCCTCCCAACAGACACCTCTCCCTCTAGTACTGATGATGTTATCTAGTTGGGTAATGAAACACCTGCAAGAAAACAACCAAACCAGTGGAGGGTTGCAAAGTAGGTTGCCACTGGTTCAGTGGGCATGGCTTGGTGGGCATGCTTTGCACATGTGCACACACTTTGTGCACGCGCGCATACCAAACGTGCACTTTGTGCATGCACAGAGGCTTTCCTACTCACCTCCTGCTATCCTGCACTCTCCCTGTAGCTTCAACAGCTGACGCGCAACCATCGGCTGCGCCGCGCAAAGCAGCTGCGCTTCAAAAGCCGGGAATAAAGGTGAGTATGGGAGCCCAGAAGGGTGAGTGGGCCTAACAGCAGCTCCTCAGAGAGAACCAGTTTGGTCTCCGCTGATCTTCAGCGCTACCGGTACGCCAGAACCGGGTGAACCGATAGAATAGCACCACTGAACCAAACTCAGAGAACACCAAGGACCCCACAGCTCACCCCGAGCTACAAAATATTCTCTGCCATCGGTACATTTAAATCTATTTGTGATGTGCCCTACAAAATAAAATCCCCTTGAGTTTGAAGCGTGGAGAGATAACTGCAGAAAACTTTTAAAAGAAACTTAAAGGCAGATCCTGAGAGGTTTCATGATACAAAAATATCCTCTTTTACTTACGAAGCTGGTAGAATTCCAAGCCCAACACTTGTAACTAAGTGTTTGTCAAAACTGCATTGCAATTACTCAGAAGGTTTCTCTTGTTTTGCGCCAGAAGCAATTTTTATTTTTCAATTTTGTCCTCAGGGCCCTTGAGGTTTCTTTCCATTTTTCTCTTGATATTTTCCAGAGGTTTCTTTATTCCTGGAGGTGACAGACGGGCTTCTGCGCTTGAGAAGAGTCCCCATCTGCATGCAGCTTTTAAGACTTCCCTGCCTTGAAATGAAGACGTTCCTCGGTTGTCCTTCAGGATTTAATGGTCAACCAGGTGGGTCAGAGAGAGAGAGAGGTCGTCTGGTAAAAGATAAATGTCATATCCAGCTGCGGGCAAGATCAAAGCAGTAAAACCACACCGATTTCACAACCTTGTTTTTAATGCTTGGATGGAGTAATACGGAGCCCTGAAACAGTAGGAGGAATTTCCTGTTGCCATAATTAGTTCATTAAGAAAGTATCTCTTTGAGGGATTCCTGATCTTCTCCCCAGCTGAACTATGTTGCTGTTTATGGAAGAAACTGCCAATCGACCTGCCTTGTCCTTCGATAGGTTTTGATGGGGCTTATTTGTACATTGATGAAATGTATTATTCACAGGAATAACTGTGGGCCTCACTTTATTTTGTTGTTGTTGTTTACTAGTTGAATTCTCCAGTACTATTACTTTCCCCTTCAAGCCCAAGAAATAGCAAAATGATGAAATGACATTCTCCTATTTCCCTTAAGCCTTCCTTCCTT
>CM019150.1:11665999-11758815 GCA_009733165.1 Naja naja | reverse complement strand
CCCATCTCCTTCCTTCCTTCCCTCCTTCCTTCTCTTCCCTCCCCTTCCTTTCCCATCTCCTTCCTTCCTTCCCTCCTTCCCTCCCTCCCTCTCTTCCCCTTTCCTTTCCTTTCCTTCCTTATGGGTGCTCCATCACTGGAGGCTTTTACAAAGAAACTGGACAACAGTTTGTCTGAAATAGTATAGGGTCTCATACTTGATCAGGCAGTTGGACTGAAGGACCCCCAAGGTCACTCCCAACTCTGTTATTCTGTTAAATCTCAGATCACATGGAGGCAGAACAGTGTTTTCAAAGTTCCCCTTCCGATCATGTTTAAATTTTAAAGTAGTTTTACGTGTGCTGAATAAAAACACCAGGATGTGTCAAAAAGGAAAAGAAAAATATATATATATACTTTAGCACTGACAAGTGTGTTGCCAACTGAAGATAAGTGAAATCTAATTATGCAGAAGGCTGCTGAGAATATCCAATGACTAAAATGAATTAAGTCTGAAGCTCCTGTTAAAATCAGTGCAATTGCAATTGTAGCTTTAATATCCTGTTTGGGAAGATACCCCTGTGCTCCAATTGGGAGAATTTGTTCCCTGTTTTCCCTTGCTCTGATCTGAAATGCTGCTTGAAGGCTAAACCTAATTAAGGAGAGGAACAGCTCTTGATAAGGAAGAAAAATAAATTTATCATGTTGCCGCATGCTAATCTGTAAAGGAGGCCCTTAGCAAAAGGCTGCTGTGATATTCATCATTTAAGCTTCTTCTTCTTATAAAAAGGAATAGTAATATTAAAGGAACAATAACACTGGCTTAATGGGAAATTTCTTGAACCCACACTATCTTTTCAAGTTGAGTTGAAGCATTAATTTGCAGAGCCAAGAAGGAATAAACTAAAATTAAAATGCTACCTGTGTAACGGTTGAAAAGTTAACTATATGGGCAAAACCGTCATGCCAAAACCCAAAACCTTATGAAGAAAAGTTTTGGTTTGGAAATTTGACTTGAAGCTTGTTTAGTCAAATCTCTGAAACTGATATTTCCTTTTTTTTAATAAAGTTTTTTTTTCCAAGACAAACAAGACAAACATAACATAAAAAAACATAAATTTCAAGTGTGTTGGTCGGTCACAAATCTCGGTGCCATCCCCTTACCATCAATACTCTCCATTGCAGAAGAAAAAAAAAATACAGAGCAAACAAGAAATAATAAAAAAAGAATACAACCACCTATTATCTATTTGAAGAAGTCTCAAAAACTTATCCATTTTAGTTCATACATTACCTAAATTATCTCCTCTATTATCCAATGTTATTATTATTAACTCTCTACGATATTATAGTCTCTATATTATATTCTCATTCAACAATTATATTTATCTCCATCATATCCTCTGAAACTGATATTTCTAACTCACTTGGTGATTTGTAAAGAATCGGTTTGGTTTTGATGGTTAAGGCACCAGGCTAGAAACTGGGAGACTGTGAGTTCCAGTCCTGCCTTAGGCAGTGAAGCCAGCTGGGTGACCTTGAGGCAATCACCAGGAGACTGGGAGTTCTAGTCCCACCTTAGGCATGAAAGCTGTCTGGGTGTCTTTGGGACAATCACCAGAGTGTGAGTTCTAGTCCCACTTTAAGGTATGAAAGTCAGTTGGACGACTTTGGGCCAATCACCAAGAGACTGTGAGTTCTAGTCCCACCTTAAGGCATGAAAGCCAGATGGATGACTTTGTGCCAATCACCAAATGACTGGGGTTCTAGTCCCACCTTTGGTATGAAAGCCAGTTGGATGACTTTGGGCCAATCACCAGGAGACTGTGAGTTCTAGTTCCACCTTTGGTATGAAAGCCAGTTGGATGACTTTGGACCAATCACCAGGAGACTGTGAGTTCTAGTCCCACCTTAGGCATGAAAGCTGTCTGGGTGTCTTTGGGACAATCACCAGAGTGTGAGTTCTAGTCCCACCTTTGGTATGAAAGCCAGTTGGATGACTTTGAGCCAATCACCAGGTGACTGTGAGTTCTAGTTCCACCTTAGGCATGAGAGCTGGCTGGGTGACTTTGAGCCAATTACTCCCTCTCAGCCTAACCCACCTCACAGGATTATTGTTGGGAGGAAAATATGAGGATAGTGTGATAGATATTTTAGCTGCCTTGAATTCTTTATAAAAATAATGAAGGCAGGATGTAAATAAATAAATAAATAAATAAATCAATCAATCAATCAATCTCCACAGAATACTTCTCAGAAATATTTTGCTATGCTGGTGTCTTATGTTGCAAAGTCGCAGGTTGGTCCCATATATGGGGTGTGGGGTGGGGGGAGAGAATAGATCTGAAGCCAGAATTTTTTGCAGGGCAAATGCCAGCACAAACCCTAGAAGTGTATGTTTCTCTCTTTGTAACAGACGATAATTAGACTCAGTTGCCATAACTCTGTGTGATATCTAAATGTTAATTCGAAGTTTCATGCTGTGATTTTGGGGTTCATTTGATACCACGATCTGTACATGGCATTAAAGCCGCCAGGCAGCTGGCTTCTGGTATAGAATTAATGAGCTAAAGAGAGCTTATTGTGTGTTGAGAGCATGTAATAATTGTGATCGTGGCACACACACACACACACACATAGTCACATGACTGTATTTCTGGCTTTTGGAAACCCGCTCATCTTTACAGCTTAGTGTTCCATGGTCATACAATATGATATATTATATTTGTTTTGCCAGAAAGTGGCTTTTTCAGTGGGTTTCCAGCAAGAAACACCCATGAGAATGTATCGACTCGCTTTCTACTTGGAAACCGTTTCTAGACTTTGTGCTTGAGTTGGGGGAAAATGAAACTGTGATTTGGGGTTTTACTGATTAGATCACTATCTGGAGGCCAACAAAGAGAGAGTGCTTGACTGCACCTGCATATGGTTTGCCAATTGCACAGTGGCAGATAGGACAGCACTCCAGAGGTTAACGTCATTGCCCAGAGGATCATTGGTTGCCCTCTCTCCTCTTTGGAAGAGCTTTATAGCTCCCGCTGCCTCAAGAAAGTTCAAAACATTCTCAAAGATCCATCTCATTCTGTTAGGATATGTGCAGAGTAACTCTTGTATAACAAGGATATGCACATGGAAATGTGTATGAGAACAGTTATGAATAAATATACAGCCACACAGAGTTAAATCAAGTTGTGTTAATGTTTACTTGAAGAAATAGCACAGTCCAATAAACAGTCCATGTCATACACCTTTTTAACAGTCCAGAAATAGCCAGTTTTAAAGTCTTACCGGTTTCATGTCTTTTACAGCAGACAAATATCAAACCATAATACAACAGATAACCTTCGATATCAACAGAATATCAAATTAAACAGGGTTCGTCAGTATCGGTCCATAGTCAGTCAGTATCAGTATCAAGAGAGATCATCAGTGAGAAAGAGAATTCAACCATGATCTATAGCTCCCTCTTATGGCAACTTGCAGCATAATCAACCACCCAGACCATAGTATAATACATTACAGTACTTTTCCCTAAAGTTACAGACATATATATTTGTGGTTTATATATTGTCAACCCAATCACGTTGTGTACATACACATAACACTGGGCACCCTTTTTTTTGAACTATTACCATCTGTCAGACAGTACAGGATAATAAAAACAAGGACAAACAGGCTGAAAAACAGCTTCTATCCCAGAGCAGTAACTATATTGAATTATTTATTTATTTATTTATTTATTTATTTATTTATTTATTTATTTATTTATTTTACTGGACTTATAGGCCGCCCTCTCTCCCTAAGGACTCAGGGCAGCTTACAGTAAAAAGTAAGAATACAAATATTAAAATACAATTAAACCAATTAAATTAAGCCCAATAAAAATTAAAACCCAATTAAAACTTAAAAATGATAAAACCCCACCCCTCCCCATTCAGTCCAGGCTGGTCTGTTGGAACAACCAAGTCTTTAGGTCACAGCGAAAGGAACAGAGGTCAGGGGCCAACTGGAGCTCCAAGGGGAGTTGATTCTGCCCTACCCCTGGGCGCTGCCAACCGACAATGTCTGGTCGACGGCACCCCCAGGAGGCCCTGCCTGTGGGAGCGTACCGGGCGATTGGAAGTTGACACTGGCAGGAGACGCTCCCGCAAGTACCCCAGACCCAAGCCATGTAGGACTTTGTATTGTACTGTATAGTGCAATATTAATATCAGGGGTTTTCAATTCAAAGTATAGAATGTGAAGGATGTGTATTTGTGCTTTATTTTCATAGTCACAATTGCAGCTATGAAAAACGGTCATAAGTCACTTTTATCCAGTGCTGCTGTAACTTTGAATGGCCATTAAATGAACTGTTGTAACTCAAGGAACACCTATAAAGTAAACCTGAACTGGAGAGAAATTCTTAATAAAAATCCATCCAATCTCTGGGGGCAACTATGCGCTAAGAATATCTGAACTGCATTAGGTGGGTAACTTAGCGAAGGTTTCACTTTTATTCCTTCTGTGGTGACATCTAAGTTAAAACTCCAGGAGGACATCCATCACTTTCACAAAATCACAATCAGCAGGAGCCAACCCTGAGGAACAGTAAGACCAGCACACAGTCATTTCTTCCAGGTTGATGGCAACCTGGGAAAAAAAAAATCAGAAAAGTGCTTAAGAAACATTCAGCCTCTTTGATAAGGCCCAGGTGGCACCTATCAAGGCAGCTACTATCTTTGCACAGCTTTTCTCGCTGTGCCTTAAAAGAAAACAGCAAAGCTCCAGGCATTGCTTTTTAAAAAATAAAATTAAAGCAGCATGTGGAGTCTCCTTATTGTTCTGACCAAGGCTTCCCTAAACCATAATTAAGTACACACTTAGTCCAAGCAACTCTTGTTTTATTTCAACGCTGGGAATTATTTTCATTCCCAGCCTGTAATGAGTCCCAAACAGTCCCTCGAGATAAGCACCCACCTTTATCTCCTTTGAATTGCTGCCAACAACTAAAGTGCCAAATGAACTGTAAAAAAACCAACCGAAGTACAAAATCCACACAGAGCTTCAAGGTTTAACCTGAACAGAGTGAACAACTTTGCTTCCTGCAAAGGTTTCTCTACCTTTGCACTTTCTTAACACCTTAGGGGAGGGGCAATCACCTCCCAGCCTTACTCCTAAGTCGCCCTTTTTGTCTTAGCTGCTCTTGCCTTCTAGCAGCTCTGCACACACATGCACTGGGAACAGGCACCCCTTGTTCCTCTGCCTTGCTGCTGCCAGGCTCTGGAGGCTCCAGAGTCAGCACCCCACTCCCAGATGGTCCTGGTCCCATCTCTGCATCGGATGCAGGACCCACATCTGAGTCCTCCCCAGACTCCCAGACTGGTCCCCGTTCTGCCCCACTGTCCACCGTCTGCACAGATTGCCGGCGGACCACAACAATTATCAACTATAGGCATTGCACATCAAAATGGTAGAGCTTCCTCTGTACCATCATGGCCACCATCTTGACTTTTCTGTCCTCCCCATGGTGGACACCTCTAATTGGGTCCCCTCCTTGCAGTTGGTAGTTGGGATTATCATGTTTGTTTTTCCTCCATGGGTTGGGGATGTTTTACCAAGGAGCTAGGATGCTTAGCTTAACGAAGAGATGTATAATAACGTTTAGCTTAACGAAGAGAAATACAATAAAATGGGTGTGATTCCCTCCGTGATAGTTGCTTGATTAGTGTATTGTTTTCTGCCTGATTGCTTGTCTGGTGCTAATCCCTGCTTATCTGCACATGGGGAGCTGGAAGGAATGTGTTCTCATCTTTTTTGTTTTCTTCCTAGATTTATGATAGAATAGAATTCTTTATTGGCCAAGTGTGATTGGACACACAAGGAATTTGTCTTGGTGCAAATGCTCTCAGTGTACATAAAAGAAAAGATACATTTGTCAAAAGTCAAGAATCATAAGGTACAACACTTAATGATAGTCATGGGGTACAATAAGCAATCAAATCATACTAGGAAACAGTCAATATAAATCGTAAGGATACAAGCAACAAAGTTACAGTCATTCAGTCACAAGTGGGAAGGGATGGGTGATAAGGAGTGATTAGAAGATTAACAGTAATAGTAGTGCAGACTTTGTAAATAGTCGGACAGTGTTGAGGGAATTATTTGTTTACAAGAGTGATGGCTTTCGGGGAAAAACTGTCCTTGTGTCTAGTTGTTCTGGTGTGCAGTGCTCTATAGCATCGTTCTGAGGGAAGGAGTTGAAACAGTTTATGTCCAGGATGTGATGGGTTTGTAGATATTTTCATAGCCCTCTTTTTGACTTGTGCAGCATACAGGTCCTTGATTGAAGGCAGGTTGGTAGTAATTGTTTTTTCTGCAGTCCTAATTATCCTCTGAAGTCTTTGTCTGCCTTGTTGGGTTGCAGAACCAAACCAGTCAGTTATAGAGGTGCAGATGACTCAATAATTCCTCTGTAGAACTCAATCAGCAGCCCTTGGGCAGTTTCAGCTTTCTGATTGTCTCTTTTGAATGGTGTTTAAATATGGTTTATCTCCATGAGTTAAAACAATACCTTAATCAAGGAACCACCAAGAAGGAACTTACACCCACCCACCAAAATTAGCAAAGAAATCTACTATAGGCAGATTTGATGATGCTACCTAGTTATGTGATGTTACACAACCTCCTATCCTTCCCATTCTGAAAACAGTTCAATAAGAGGAGTTACTTATGAGGTTCTTGTTGTGGATTTTGTGATCTCTTTGGGCCAATGAGTTGTTTAGATCCCCAAGGAAAATGAATAGCTAAGGGAAGGATCTTCACTGATTGCCCAATCTCTGTCATTAGATAGTTCTTAAGTTAAATGAGTTCCAGTAGAAGAGAATATGTATCGCTCAGGGTTCAACTACAGAGTCCATGGTTCTCCCTGACAGCTGTTTTCCTGCAGACATTTCATTACCACATTAGGTAACATCATCAATGCTAGAATGAAGGGGGTTTGCTCTCATTCTATATTCTAGTGGTTTGAGCTGTTAGTATTGGTGGAAGTGGTCTTTGTGATTCGTTGATTGCTTCCTGATTGTTAGTCTAATGTTAATCTTGGTGTTAATCTCTGCTCATCTTGGGTGTTGATTGCTGGTGAGGAGGTGCTTTAGTTTTCTTGGTTTTTTTTTGCTTTCTGTTTGTCTCTTTTGAATGCTGTGTAGATGTTGCTTATCTCTATGTGCCTGTTGATGGCTGATTTGTGCAAGTGCTAGACTTCCAAGAATTCTCTAGCATTTTGCAACTTGGCTTGGTCTAGGCTGCTCACAGTTTCCCAGCAGAAACTATGGTTAAGTCTCTCCATGTGTTGTGCAATTAAAAAGTTTTCATTGTGTCTTCTGACTGCTGGTTGGTATTCGTGGGTTAAATAACTTTGTGTTTTAAGGACCCAAGGAATGTTCTCTCCTACTCTCCCATCTCAGGTTCTTTTTCTCCAGGATGTGCATATATTTCCTGCTTTTACATAATGTAGCTTAGACCAGTGGTCCCCAACCCTGGGGCCATAGCCAGGCTGCAGCCCATTCAGAACTGGGCCGCAGAAGTGGTGGGTGGTGTGGTCCACTGGCAGCCTGCAGAGATGGCAGCAGAGTCAGACAGTGGGGAGGAACATGGGCCAGTCCGGGAGTCTGGGGAGGACTTGGACAAGGGTCCTGCATCCAATACAGAGATGGGGACAGGGCCATCTGGGAGTTATGTGCTGACTCCAGAGCCTCCAGAATCTGACAGCAGCGAGGCAGAGGAACAAGGGGAGCCTGTTCCCAGTGTGCGCATGTGCAGAACTGCCAGAAGGCAAGAACAGTTAGGACAAAAGGGGCAACTTGGGAGTAAGGCTTGGAGACTTGGCCCTCCCATAAGACATAAAGGAGGAGCAAAGGGACAGGAACCTTTGCAGGAAGCAACTTTGTTAATACTGGTCGGTTTGAAACCTGAAGATCTGTGTTGAATTTGTGCTCCATTTGGCCTTGTATAAGTAATTGGAAATTTAGTTGTTGGCAGCATTTCAAGGAAGATAAAGGTGCATGCTTATCAGATTTATCCTGAAGGACTTTGGCAGACTTCCATGTGACTATTTACAGACTGTTGGAGACTCATTACGGGCTGTGAATGACTAAAATTCACAGGCTGAAATAAAGAAAAAAAGGGTTTTGGGACTAATGCATATTTGTAAGTGTCTCAATAAGTCTTGGTCAGAACAGTGGACGAGAGCATGTGCAGCTATATTTGTGAAAGCGTCATGTGCATGCTCTCTCCTCTACCCCATCCCCACCCCCATACACTGACATCACCATCTCCGCCAATCTACCGAGCCAGAAAGGTTGGAGAACTCTGGCTTAGACCGAAGCATGGCTATAACATTCCCTAATAAATCTATATTAACAGCAAATGTAATGAAGGTCTGGTAGTCTTCATTTGTAGCTCAGTTAAGCAGATACTCTACCTCCCAGATGTTGGAAGAAATATCCATCTGGTTCAGTTCCAAGCTGGGAGAAAGGCACTGGAGACAAAATGGAGGCAGGAGGCTGATTGGAAAGAGGGTCCATTTATTGATAAACATGGGTGGTTCAGGGCAGCTGACCACATGAAGTTTGAGAGTGAGAGGTATTTATACTTTCTCTTGAGCATTGAACTCAAGCTTCCTGTTCCTGTGCAAGAACATGTATTCTCTTGGTGGTTGTCAGACTCCCATGGGGCCTTGTACAAATCCTAGGAGTTTGTCTGAGCTCAGTTTGGTTGAAGTTTGGTCTGCTGAAGCAATGAAGGGGCTTGTCGGGCAATTCCTATTGTGGCTGAGGGCTAACCCTACCTTTCTTCAGACTTTGATGCAGGGGATTTGCTTATGAATAGATCTATCTATATCTCTTTATCTCTTAAGTGCTGACATTGGCTGTGGGCTATTAAGGAAAGTGGGGGCTGCTTTCCAAGAGCATGTTTGTCCATTTCTCATCCAAAGAAATAAAATATTCTGCCTTTTTAAAAATATTCCTCAAAATATTTCATTCTTCTAGGAGTGGGGTGGGTGCTAACTTTCTACAAAGAAAAGAAGAAAGCATTTTGCTTTGCCACTGGAATGCTCCGCTATTTCATTACTTTTTTTTAACATTCTGCAGATCGTCAGGAACATTCCTTTTAACAAGGGCTCCTGCTGAATTCAGTCCTCCGACAATCTTCCTTTGGGACTTTAACAGAAAGCGTAAAATGCAGTCTGCTGGAGATGCAATTGTATAGTGGTAGATAAGACTTAGCCTATTTAAAGAACTGCAGACTGCAGCGCTGATAGTTCAGAGACAAAGACTGGATATCTACCGTCCCTGTCCTATTGTTTCTTTTATTTTTCTTATATGTATTCATTTCATGTATTCACAACCATGTTTATCCTTATACTTATTATCTTGTAAGCGACTGACTAAATAAATAAATAAATAAATAAATAAATAAATAAATAAATAAAATAAATAAATAAATAAATTTATCCATCTCCCACTGCCTTCATTCGGCCCTACTACCTCCCTTCATTTCATTGAATGCTTTTTGGGGTGTATGTGTGTGGGGTGCTTATGTCCTCGCTGACTCAAATGGTCAGCTTGCCTTGAGGCTGTCATTAGACAGAAGAAATGTTCTGTTAGATAAAATATTCCTAGATGGATTTGCAAAAGGAATAGAGATGCATAACTAATGATGTGGGTCCATTTTCACTGTGAATATTTATTTATATTTATTTTTTAGCAATAGCAATAGCATTTAGACGTATATATCTCCTTCACAGTGCTTCACAGCCCTCTCTAAGTGGTTTACAGAGTCAGCCTATTGCCCCCAACAATCTAGGTCCTCATGTTACTGACCTCAGAAAGATGAAAGCCTGAGTCAACCTTGAGCCTGGTGAGATTTGAACTGCCAAATTGCAAACAGATTGTTATCCTGCCCTTATCTATATATATATATATAAAAGCGAAAAATCCCACTCATGCATCATGACAAAATCTCCAGAACTGTAAAGCCTACAAACTTGAAATTTGGCACGTATGTTCCTCTTGGTCTCTAGGTGCTCACTAAGAAAGGGTTCTTTGAAATGACCATCAGAGCTATTAGTATTTTGTACATTATCATTAACATGCTCTGATGCTAAGGAGTTCTACTCCCCCTCCCCACCTGAAAATAAATCTGTTCCAAATGCAAAACACAAGCAGAGGAGAGGAGTTTCAGTTTCAGTTTTAGTTTCACAGCACCAAGCAGCTTTAGTACAGTTGAGCTCAGCCACATCCAGGCTCCTTGCTGTCTCCTTCTTGCTCACACAGTGAATACTGTTTCAGTTTCCAAACAGCCCCCAACTCTCTCACACAGGAAGCTAGCCAGATGAATACCAATGGATGCTGGTATGAAGGCTATTGCTGAGCACACTGGGTTGTATCCCAAAAAATTGTAAGCCGCCCTGAGTTTTCGGAGAAGGGCGGCATATAAATGTAATTAAAAATAAATAAAAAATAATAAAAATAGTTTCATAGCAAAACACAGGTATCGAGCTAGTTACTTTATAAGTAACTCAAGGGGCAAACATACACCATTCTCCTTCCTCCTCCTATTTTCCCCACAACAACCCTGTCTGGTGGGTTTTTGGGCCAAGAGAGAAAGTGATTGACCCAAAGTAACCCAGTCAGCTTTCATGCCAAAGGTGGGGCTAGAAGTCATCATTTCCTGGTGATTGGACAAAAGTCATTCAGCCAGCTCTCCTGTCTAAAGTAAAACTAGAACTTACCCTCTCCTGATGGCCACCTTAACCACTAGGCCAAACTGGTTATAATTTTAAAGAGGGCATAGCTCCATGTGACTTCCTTTCCAACAGCAAGTTGTGAGTCCACAAGAAACATACACATCATGTTCCTCAGAAAAGGAGTGGTCTTCTACAAAGGAGGAGCAGAAAAATGAGACAAATTGCATTCCATTATAAAATGCTATTCTTGAATTCAGATAAAGCCATTAGTCCCTGCAAGAATAAGTTCAATCACATGGTAGTTTACTATTATTTATAGCAAAGAATGCAACAACCAACTTAAACTCTATTATGAAATGAACATGATGTAGGAGGCACATATATAATCTTATGCACAGTTAACCAGAACTAAGTTCCAAATCTCAATTCTGTGCATTTCTAAATCAGAATCAGTCTCCACTTTTGAAACACATTTAATTTTCCTGAATCATCTTTAGAGAGCTGAAATGAAAACCCTCTGGCTTTTTCTTACTGTATCCAAGTCTTGTAGAGCAATGTTACTGGTTCAGCTACTAGCTTGACGTTGAGCTCCATCAAAGGAAAATCCAGCTTCTCTTTGATGTATTTTCATCCTTCTCATGCCCTCTCTGTACAAATCCATTTGTCAACAATTTCAGGAAGCTGAAAACCTTGTTATTACTCACTGGCAAGAGCACAGAGATCCCAAACTGAGCTTGGTATTCTAGTAGAGGGGTTATACTGGATAAAAACTGATTGAAAATACTTTGGAGTTTAAGAAGGGCATATGACTTTTGGGGGGTGGGGTTAAATTGGGTTTTAGTTGTTTGGGCTTTTTTGGGTTTAATTGTTTTTTAAATTATTTATTGTTCATATTTTAGTTGTGAGTCCTTGGCATACAAGTCCAAATAAAATAAAAATAAATAAAAATAAAAATTAACTATCAGATGAAGTAAAACCACTGTAACATACAGAAGCTCTGACAGTGAAGCTAAAGTTTAAATATGTATAAATATATTTTGGACAAATAATGCAAAGGCAACTCAAAGGTGTTGTTTTCAAGAGGAGGAAGAAGAGGAAGAAGAGGAAGAGGAAGAAGAGGAAGAAGAAGAGGAGGAGGAAGAGGAAGAAGAAGAAGAAGAAGAAGAAGAAGAAGAAGAAGAAGAAGAAGAAGAAGAAGAAGAAGAAGAAGAAGAAGATTTTACTTCTCATCCAAGAAGTTTTATCAGCTGTGGCAGGATAGTGGGATCTATGGAGGGATTAGTTCTGACAGGATGGGGGTTGGTGATGGAAAGATCATATTTCTTTGTAGTCATCTGATCTTAGCACAGATAAACCCCCCAAGTGACACCAAGAGCTCAAGGAGAGTGCTAATGACCAGAGGACTATGAAGAAAAATAATCTTTCCACCACCACATCCAATCCTGTCAGAATTAATCTCTCCACAGCTCCCACCATCCTACCAGAGCTGATGAAGCTTCTTGGATGAAAAGCAAAATATCTTCTTCCTCAAGGAAAAAAACAGTGCCTTTTGAAAAATCACCTTTGAATCAGCTATGACCTGGATGGCAGAATATGTCCATAGATAATACAAAGGGAAAGTTTCAGCCTCAAAATCTCAAAACTCAAGGCCAGACTCAACCACAGTTTCAACTGGGAAACTACTAGCATCTTAGATCAGGCCAATTCCAAAAAACTCTAAGGAATCCTGGAAACTTGGCATTCAGTCAAATCAATCAACACTAGACACACAGAGATAAACCACATTTATACACCATTCAAAAGAGACAATAACAAACCTAGTAGGAAACAAAAAGATTAGAACACATTCTTTCCAGTTGTTCAGCTACAGATAAGCAGGGATTAGCACCAGACAAACAGTCCGGCAGAAAATAATATTTTAATCAAGGAACCACCAAGAAGGAAATTTCACTTCTACCCAAACTGGTAGGACAAGCTTCTATGTATACACACACACACACACACACACACACACACACATATATATATATACACACACACATACATACATTAATAATTATTACAATACAATAATAATAATTATTATTATTTATTAGACTTGTATGCCGCCCTCTCTCCCTAAGGACTCAGGGCCGCTCACAGTATAAAACACAATACAATAATTTACTTAAAAAATAATTAAACAGTACAAGCCCAATAATACACTAAAACTAATTAAAATTACTTTAAAAAGAACACCCCTCCCTTGGTTCAGTCCAGGCCGGCCTGCTGAAACAGCCAGGTCTTCAGGTCCTGGCAGAAGGAGCGGAGATCAGGGGCCAAGCAAAGGCCCAAGGGGAGCTGGTTCCACAGGGTGGGTGCTCCCACAGAGAAGGCCCTACCCCTGGGCACCACCAGCCAACAATGTCTGGTCGACGGTACCCCAAGGAGGCCCTGCCTGTGGGAGTGTACAGGGCGATCAGAGTGTGATGCCGGCAGGAGACGTTCTCGCAAGTATCCCGGACCCAAGCCATGTAGGACTTTATATGTTGTCACTAATACCTTTATATATATATATATAAACAGGCAGCTAACTCCACACTTATTAGCACTGAACGTTTTTAAATAGCTATCACTGATGACACAAGCTTGAAGAGACAAGAACACCAAGGAACAGCCAATACGATCATAAGACTCCTGATATTCTCAAATGTGCTTTTTCAAAAGGCAACTAAACTTTGGTTGGTTGGCTGGTTTTTTAAGACGTTTCACTTATCATCCAAGAAGCTTCATCAGTTCTTCACCAGAAAAACAAAGAAAGAAGTCCAGTTGCCTTTTGAAAATGCTCCTTTGAGACAACCATGACCTGGATGATTGACAATCTCCATAAACATACTCCTTGTATGTAGCATGATGTCCATCAGATCAGGAAGGACCATAAATAATTGAACAACAACAAAGATATTGTCATCACTTACTCTAAAAAGTCTTGGAGGTCCAGCCATCTGTATTCTTTCTTCATGGTGCCAAACTTTTTCTTCCCTGAAGATCTAAACTTTCTCATGTTCTATTTAACATTGCAGAAGCTGATTTAAACAAGTCAGGATGTCATTGGAGAAAAAAAATATCTGATCAATAATTCTTGCTTCTTGGTTCCTTAATTGGGAACATTTCTTCTCATTCTGCTTGTTTCTTTTTCCTTTCTCTCCTATGACACTAAACATCTTCTCCGGCATTTCTCAGAAACTGTCTGTGAAAATCCTTGATTCCACAATGAAGCGCTTATCTCTGGGTAATGCAACTTGCCCTCTGCAAACTAATTTGACCGTGACTTGTTTTCCTGTTTCAGAAAACATTTTCTAAAGACCACTTTTGTTTTCTATGTGGGTTTTTATTTCTCTTTTTATCCCAAAACTGTTATGAGCTGCAGCATTGGAACTTTTTTGCCTGTTGTGTAGCAGTTTGGAAATGGCAACTGTCTATTAAAATCATGGGGTAGAGGAAGAACAATGGAGTTCAAGGAGGCTGAGTCATCATGATGAGGAATGGATGCTTGTAACTAAAATCTTTTTTTAAAGGGATGCCATTATATTTATTTTCATCATGTTCACAGCATGCCCTTATAAAATGGAGATGGAAGGGACCTTGGAGGTCTTCTAGTCTCAAGCAGGAGACCCTACACTGATGCAGCACCCACAATTTCTGGAGGTAAGCCACTCTACTAGTTAATTGGTTAAAGGAAATATCCCTTTATTTCTAGATTGGTTCTCTCCTTGATTAGTTTCTATCCATTGCTTCTTGTCCTGGCTTCAGGTGTTTTGCAGAATAGGTTGATCCCAGTGGTGGGATTCAAACTTTTTTTACTACTGGTTCTATGAGAGAGCGCTTCGCATTCAAAAACAGCCAATTTTAAGCTTCAAAACTTATCTTCTAATCAGCACTGGTCCATAATTATAGGTATAGGTAAAGAGCTGTGGTAGCGCAGTGGTTAGAATGCAGTACTGCAGGCTTCTTCTTCTGAATGCCAGCTGCCTGCAATTTGGTGATTTGAATCTCACTAGGCTCAAGGTTGACTCAGCCTTCCATCCTTCCCAGGTGGGTAAAATGAGGACCCAAATTGTTGTGGGCAAGACGCTGACTCTGTAAACCACTTAGAGAGGGTTACAAAGCATGGGGAAGCAGTATATAAGTCTAAATGCTATTGTTATTGCTATTCTCAGTGAACTGCTAAGAAGGGGCCATCAGACATTCCAAGCTCCACTGCCTCTTTGCCCTCTGGGAAGGATCCCCTTTCTCCTTGGACTCCAGACTACGTTTTACTACACCAAGGGTTTCCAAAGTTGACAACTTTAAGACTTGTGGACTTCAAGTCCCAGAGTTCCCTGTAATTCCTCAGCATGCCTGGCTGAGGAATTCTGGGAGTTGAACTCCACAAGGAGTTCAACTCCCAGAATGGTCAAGTTTGGAGATGCCTGTACTACACTATCAGAATATTCAGAAGATAGATGCAACTTGCATCTTTCCATGTTCTTTCAACTGGAAAGTGTGCGTAGACCCCCACAACTCAGTACATCCAGAATATATTGAGAGTTAAACCATTAAAAAAGGGCAATTTAGGAGGATGGGTTCAGATTATTTTTAACGCTCCAGAATTGTGGGTGCTCTCAAGAAGATCCCCTTCCAATTTCATTACGGCTAAGTTTTGGAAATGGGATTAAATGAGAAGGGAGACATCAGCAGCTGGCCACTAAGTGGTGCTACAGGCAATCTTCAGTCACATCTGCGCTTCTCACAAATAAAACTGATGGGAAGCAAAAATGACATTTTGAGAGAGGAATATGAAATAGCACCATTGGAAATATACTGGCTGCTGCAAATGATAAAATGCAGCCCCACACACCTGAATGCCTTTGTTATAAACTTAGTTCAAACCTGGCTCATTGATGTTGGCACATATCACTTGGAACATGGTGTCTTTAATTTCAAGCAGGGCAATATGTTATATTTATCTGTCTGGTCCACAGCTATACTTTACAAAGTATGTGCCCTTGCCAACCTGGGCGTTATCTACAAAGCTAAACAAGGTTGGCTCTCGGTAGGAACTGGATCAAGAGAATTAGGTATGTATAGTCTAATGAAGAGAAGGGCCAGGGATGACACCATAGCAGTCTTCCAGTACTTGAGGGGCTGTCACAGAGAAAAGGTGATTGATCTATTCTCAAAGCACCAGAGGGCAGGACAAGAAGCAACAGTTGGAAGGTCATTAAAGAGATATTCAACCTAGAACTCCAAATTAAAGAATTAGAGGGTCACAAAAAAGGGAAAGCTTGTTTCCTAGAAAACTTCATGGATCTGGACATGTCCATGAAATTATGTAAAGGATATTTTTCTTTAGCCCTATACAGAAGTAAAAAAAGTATTTTAAACTTTCAGTTTTGCCCTAGTAGGAGGAAAATGTATCATTCTGTATGAGTAGATAGATAGATGATAGATAGATAGATAGTAGATAGATAGATAGATAGATAGATAGAAGATAGATAGATAGAAAGATAGAAAGATAGATAGATAGATAGATAGAATGAATTCTTTATTGGCCAAGTGTGATTAGACACACAAGGAATTTGTCTTGGTGCAAATGCTCTCAGTATACATAACAGAAAAGATACATTTGTCAAGAGTCAAGAATCATAAGATACAACACTTACTGATAGTCATGGGATATAATAAGCAATCAAATCATACAAAACTTACAGTCATATCACAAGTGGGAGACAAAGTGACAGGACAGTCACATGTGGGAGGATGGGTGATAAGGAGTGATGAGAAGATTAATAGTAATAGTAGTGCAGACTTTGTAAATAGTTGGACAGTGTTGAGGAAATTATTTGTTTAACAGAGTGATGGCATGTCTATTGTTTTGGTGTGCAGTGCTCTATAGCGTCATTTTGAGGATAGGATTGAAACAGTTTATGTCTGGGATGTGAGGGGTCTGTAAATAGGGGGTCTGCCCTCTTTTTGACTCGTGCAGTATACAGGTCCTCAATGGAAGGCAGGTTGGTAGCAATTGTTTCTTCTGCAGTCCTAATTACTCTCTGAAGTCTGTTTCTGTCTTGTTGGGCTGCAGAACCAAACCAGACAGTTATAGAGGCACAGATGACAGACTCAATAATTCCTCTGTAGAACTGGATCAGCAGCTCCTTGGGAGTTTAAGCTTTCTGAGTTGGCACAGAAAGAACATTCTTTGTTGTGCTTTTTTGATGACATTTTTGATGTTAGTCTTGTGATATGGTAGAACCTAGAAATTTGAAGGTCTCTTCTGTTGATACTATGTTGTATAGTATTGTAAGAGGTGGTAGTATGGGAGGGTTTCTCCTAAAGTCTACATATTGTTTTATAGGTACATTTACATTAATAGGTATCTAAATGACATTGAGACACTTTAAGATCCTTAATGCAGAGGTACCCAGTCTGAAACCACAGTCCCATGTCTTTTTTATTATTTTTATTTTTATTTTAATTCATATTTATATCCCGCCCTTCTCCGGAGACTCAGGGCGGCTTACAATTTTTGGGATACAACCCAATGTGCTCAGCAGTAGCCTTCCTTCCATTGTATATGCCTGCTTATTACTAAGCAGCATTTTTACAAAGTCAGCTTATTGCCCCCAACAATCTTGGGTCCTCACTTTACCTACCCCGAGAGGATGGAAGGCTGAGTCAACCTTGAGCCTGGTGGGATTCGAGCCTACAGGCAGCTGGAACTAAGTGCTAGGCTATTAACAGCCTGCACCACCAAGGAAATGTCCTTCTCCAAACTTGGGGTGCCATGGCAGCACACCCCAATTGCACTTTTTTTAGTACGAGAGTAGAAAAGTATTAAATTGTTCTGGGGTAATCATATTGACTATATCCATTTAATAGAATTAAAACTGTAATTACAATTGCAAGAATGTAAATGGATGTGTTGTTTTGTTTCATTTATGGCTGTTGTGTGCTGCTATTCTGGGCTTCCCTAATCTTTTTGTTCTGTTTTTCATTATTTGTGACTTTTATTGGGTAAGCTGCCCAGTTTTGTTTATATTTGGACATCCTCTAAATCAAAATACAACTAAATCCAAATACATTAATTAAAGGAAAATACTTTTAATATTTTTTTTGCTTTCCTGTGCCTGAAGCTTAATTATCAGTATGCTACTCAAAAGCCAGATGTAGCCTTCAGTCTGAAAACTGATGAAGGAATTCTCCAAATTTAAGAAGGCTTGGGAATTTATTCAAAGAAATGGCATTTCCTCTTTTTAATGCTCAAGAAAAAAAATAATGTAGAGTTTAATATCAAGACAAACAAAACATTTCAAAATCTCCAACTGTTCAGGAAGCAGGCAAGAGTTTTTAGATTAGTTTAGCAAACCATTTTTTACAGTGAATCAGAGGAGACACGCTGCTGAATCTAACAACTTGAATTAGTGTTTTCACAGTTAGGGACATGCAAACTGGCCAATAGTCTTGGTTTGTTTGTTTTTTCTTAACTTTTCTCAGTATTCTTTGGTCTTTCATCAAGAGAAGAACCTCACAACATGAGAGGTGTCAGCATTCCAATGAAACTCCCATTCTCATTCAGCACTCAGAAGAAAGTTCATCCAAGTAAGGATTCATTAAAGAAGTCACATTGGCACATCTGGGAAAACCCGAATCAGAGAGTTCTGGATTTTCCCTTCCCCAAGAGAAATTCAAAGATCCATTTATTTATTTATTTATTTTTAATTACATTTATATGCCGCCCTTCTCCGAAGACTTTACAATTTCTGGGATACAACCCAGTGTGCTCAGCAATAGCCTTCATTCCATTGTATATGCCTGCTTATTACTAAGCGGCATTTTTACAAGGTCAGCTAATTGCCCCCAACAATCTTGGGTCCTCAATTTACCTACCCCGAGAGGATGGAAGGCTGAGTCAACCTTGAGCCTGGTGGGATTCGAGCCTGCAATAATTGTAGGCAGCTGGATCTTAAGAGCAGGCATTTAACAGCCTGAGCTACCAAGGCTCTTAATCTATCTTTATCCACTATATCTTTTACCTTATTACCTTATTGTCTTCTTCTCTATTCAACTTTATATCTTTATATCTTTATATATCAGATTCAAGGTATTATTGACAACATATAAAGTCCTACATGGCTTGGGTCTGGGTACTTGTGGGAACGTCTCCTGCCGGCATCACACTCCGATCACCCTGTGCTCTCCCACAGGCAGGGCCTCCTTGGGGTACCGTCGGCCAGACAATGTTGGCTGGTGGTGCTCAGGGGTAGGGCCTTCTCTGTGGGAGCATCCACCCTGTGGAATCAGCTCCCCTTGGACCTTCGTTTGGCCCCTGATCTCCGCTCCTTCCGCTGCGATCTGAAGACTTGGTTATTTCAGCAGGCCGGTCTGGACTGAACCAAAGGGGGGGGGTCTCTTCTTTTTAAAGTAATTTTAATTGTTTTAATATTGGGCTTGTATTGTTTCATCATTTTTAGGTAAATTATTGTATTGTATTTTATAATAATCCGTTTCCTTTCTTTCCTTTATTTCCATGGTCAACTTATCCATCTCGGCACACTCTAGTATTTTTCTTATCACATTTTCCTCTGGTGGCATACCATCATTTTTCCATTTCTGTGCATAAGTTATTCTTGCTGCCGTTAATAAATGTAGCATTAAATACTCTGTTTGCTTATCATATTTTCCCGTTATTACACCTAATAGAAAAGTCTCCGATAGATTAAACAACATAGACAAAAGTATAGACAGTTAAGATTTATGTAAAAGTATGTATACCATCACAAAAGCATTGTAATAAACGGAAATGATGTTGTATATAAGAAAAATTGTTTAATAAAAATTATTTTTAAAAAAAGATCCATCCCCTGCACCCACCAGTCCATCACATGGTCCAATCAAACCATCATCCCAACTGGAGACATTCCTCCAGACGTTCCTCTCCAAGTGCAGGGTATATATATATATATATGTCTCTCAGGTCGTTACAACACAAAAGGCTGAGAGACACACAGCCAGCACCTCAGCCACACAGGGTCTCAGGAAAAAGCCATCCAATCTGCATACATCAACTCCATCAACCAATCAAGAAGTAACAACACAGCCAACTCTGGAGTTTAAAAGGGAAAAACAGCCACGATCACGCACTTCTCCCAGAAGAACGAAGCTGAAGACACCAGCCTGAAGATGACGGATGAGATTTCGTCGAAACGTTGCCAAGGTATTCTCAATCTTACACGGGACAAGACCCGAATACACCAAGACCTACATACCTTTACCCGTGAAAATCTACGAATATATATATATATATATATATGTATGTATGTTTGTTTTCGTACGTACGTACATATACATATACATATACATATATATATGACATAATTCCTAATAGAAAGCATTCTGGTAGGTGATCTACTTTAAAACCCAACATTTCCTCCAACCACTTCCCCATCCTAAGCCAATACTCCTGCGCTTTTTTGCAGCACCACCACGCATGGTAATATGTTCCCCGTTCTATTGAACATTTCCAGCAATTTGGGGACTGGCTTTTGAACATCCTGGCCAGTCTGGCTGGTGGAAGGTGCATCGATAGAACATCTTGATTTGAAGCACCTGTCTTTCCATGAATGGCTAGAGGATTTTAGGAACGATTAAACTACCCCTTGCAAGTCTTATGAGCAACCACCCCGTTTCTATTCATATTGCACTTGCTGCAAAGACATGTCTGTTTTATGAGGGCATGCGTGATTAAGAGCATAAATCAATGTTGCAAATCACTACCCTGAAATTTTGCACCAGTCCCTTAGCGCAGGGAAGTGAGAAGAAATAAGAAGGAGAAATTATGTGTAGTCAAGAATGCAATTACAACATCGGTGCTTTATGGGGTGGTTTGTGGGATGTTTATCAGAAAGTAAACAGTTTGTTGATTTGGTTTCCAACGCAAGACTAGTAGATCTATACCAGTGCTAAGGAGGTGAGAACAAGTTGGGGATGTATTAACAATTCGCTTCTGTAGCTATAGATCAGCTGAAGGTAAGACAAGCTTAAGAAATACATCGAGAATTTGCTTCCAGCTAATGGGCAGTCTTCCAAGGAAAATTAAGTCTCTGCCAGGAGTTGCAGAATGGACTAAAAGAGTTGGAAGGGGCCTTGGAGGTCTTCTAGTCCAACCCCCTGCTCAGGCAGGAAATCCTATACCATTTCCGACAAATGGCTGTCCAATCTTTTCTTAAAAACCTCCAGAATTCACAACATCTGGAGGCAAGTTGTTCCAATTGATTAATTGTTCTGTCAGGAAATTTCCTCTTAATTCTAGGTTGCTTCTCTCCTTGATTAGTTTCCACCCATTTCTTCTTGTCCTGCCCTCATGTGCTTTGGAGAATAGCTTGACTCCCTCTTCTTTGACTTACAACTATTCATTTAGTCGATTTCAGAAAAGGCAAGCACAGCCACACACCCAGTGGTGGGATTCAAAATTTGTTACTAAAGGTTCTGTGGGCATGGCTTGGTGGGCATGGCATAGGAAGGATACTGCAAAATCCCATTCCCACCCCACCCCACTAACCTGCTTTCCAGCTCCATTCTCCTGTGCAGGGCAACAAAAGAAGACCCAGCAAATCAGCTGGGACTCGGGGGGCAGAAAATAGATGGGCTGGCACCAGTCAGAGGGGGCATTTGCCAGTTCTCCTCAAAATTTCCGCTACTGGTTCTCCAGAACTGGTCAGAACCTGCTGAATACCACCTCTGGTAAAGGTGTAGGTATATACGTGGCATCAGGGGTGGGATTCAAATTTTTAACAAGACAGAGTGGTTGTGCATACCGACATCGCGGTCCAGTTCGGAGGTTACATCTTTGGTCATGGGGAGAGGTGTTACCCCCGTGGACATGGCACGGAATCTGGGGTCCTCCTGGACTCACGCTCAAGTTGGAGGAGCAGGTGGGAGCCATGGCCAGGGGGGCCTTTGCCCAGGTCTGGCTGGTTCACTAGTTGCACCCATATCTGGACCGAGATGCCCTGCGCACAATCACTCAGGTGCTTTGTCTCCCGACTCAACTACTGTAACACTCTCTATTTAGGACTGCCCTTGCATACCACTCGAGGCTTCAGCTGGTGCAGAATGCGGCCGTAGTGATGGGAGCTTCCGATACTCCCATATTACACCCTCCTGCGCGGCCTGCATTGGCTTCCCCTCGGGTGAGATTCAAGGTTTTGGTGTTAACATTCAAAGTCCTACATGGCATGGGTCCAGGATACTCACGAGACGACTCCTCCCAGCATCAAATACCAACCGCCCTGTACAGGTGCACAGACGGGTCTCCTCGGGTGCCGCATGACTCAATGTCACTTGGCGGTGACCTGGGGGAGGGCCTACTCTGTGGCGGCCCCCACTTTATGGAATCTTCTTCCACCGGAGCTCTGGCTGGCTCCCGATCTCGCACCTTCCGCCATGAGTTAAAAACCTGGCTGTTTCTACAATCCGGGCTGTGCTGACTCTTTGGGGTTTGTTTATTTTAACTTTGGGGTTTTAATTCCAATTCGGCTTATAATTTGTTTAATATGTTTTTAGGTAATTTATTGTTATTGTTGTATTTTAGCTGTGAGCCACCCGTCCTTTCAAGAGGGGCAGCATATAAGTCGAATTAATAATAAATAAATAAATAAACAACCAGTTCTGTGGGTGTGGCTTAGTTGGTGGGCATGGCTTGGTGGTCATGTGACTGGGTGGACATGGCTTGGTGGTCATGTTATAGGCTGGGTGTGGCCAACTCAATATCACTCACATCAAGGCACGATTCTCGCCTGGCCTCTCATGACTGTGGGGATGCTGCAAGAGTCGTAAGTGTGAAAAATGGTCATAAGTCACTATTTTCAATGCCATTGTAACTTTGAATGGTCACTCCACACAAGCAAAGTACCAGAGCAAAGGAGGGAAAAAAAACTCCAGAGAAGTTCCTGAGACAGGAAGTCTAGTCCTGCCAAGAATGTAATAAGGGTTAACGGAGAGGCAGTTTCTGTAAGCAACACCAGAATGTTTCCTGCCTGCCTTCCTTACAGGATTAGGCCAGTAATTTCTTCTAACAACTGGTTCTCCGAACTGCTTAGAATGTTAACAACCGGTTCTAGCGAATAGGTGCGAACCGGTAGAATCCCACCCCTGCATGGCATGTATATAGCATGTCAGTTGACAGCGTTTGATTCCATTGGGTGTGTTTACTGAAACTCTGACAACAATATGTGTGTTATGTATGTATACAATTTTGAGAGCAGGCAACAGGATTTCATTTTTAATCAGTGCCAGTGTACCTATAGAAAAAAAATGAAAATAAAAATTATTGTCAACACTGAAGGGAACCTGGCTGAGGCCATCTTGGAGGCTTCAGGATTGCCACAAGGAAGAAGAAGGGACAGGGAGGTGGGAAATAGCTAGCCATCGGGGAGTAGTCAAAACAAAAAGTTTTCCTGTGGGAACCAAGGACATTCCAACAGATGGCTGGAGAAAGAAGGGGTGAAGTAACCAAGCAACCGGCCAGCACCTCAATTGGACAACGTGACTGAGGGCTTAGGGGAAGGGGGAACTTTTACTTTTTAATTAGGGGAAAACCACAGGAACCTTCAGAGTCGGTTGTGCCAATATGAAGTATCCAATAAAACATTCCTTGAGGAATTGACCTGCCTCAGAGTTCTGCTTTCTTTGGGTGCATCACTTGGAACACTGACAATTATCTTATCTTAATCTAGTGACCATTTGAAGTTACAACTGAAAAAGTGACTTAGGAACATTTTTTACACGTATGACCATAGCGGCATGTCCACAACCACCTGATCATAACTGAGACCCTTGGCAGGGTCCTGAAGTTACATGATCGCCTTTTGTGACCTTCTGACAAGCAACATCAATGGGCAAGCCAAATTCACTTAACAACCATGTTACTAACTTAAGAACTGCACTGATTGACTCAACAACTATGGCAAGAAAGGTGGTAAAATGGGGCCAAACTCACTTAACAACTGTCTTGCTTAACAATCCAAATTTTGGGCTCAATTGTGGTCATAAGATGAGTACTAGCCCTATTTGATGCTTTAAGGCTGCAGAATGCTTCAATATTCTCCTGGAAAGGAAATAAAAGTAGAGTTTCATTCACAGGGGATAAAGTGTTCCAGAGTGTAGTGCATTTCAGCATCCCCAAAGTAAATTTCATCGACATACAGTAAGCTTTTCCCTTAGCTCTCAAACAAATCTCCACTTAAAATCCCAGTAATGTTAATAAATCAGATTACAATTTCCGGGTGATATTTTCCTAAGGTTCTGAGTCAAGGTAACATTTGAGGTAGCTTGTTCTATAAGCTCCAGATGTCCCAGGCTTGTTCCATAAGCTCCAGAGACACAAAAGTCAAGTGGAGAGCATTTATTTCTAACATTCAAAATAAATCACACTAATTAAGGAAGTAAAAGGTGCAGAGTTAACATCTGCTGGAGAATAATGTAGGTCTCATTATTGGAAGACTTCTGGCAAACATTCAAGAACCTGATGGCACCTTTGCCAAGTAACTAATTTTATGAAAATGTCTGTGTGTTTGCAGCGTGGCTACTATTGTGACACAACCCAGGAGCAAGACACAGGACACAGAGGCTTTGTCTTTTAACAGTGGTTTAATATACAAGACTGCTATATACATTCACATACCAGGCAAGCAATCAGTCTTCATTACTCTGCACAGAGAACTACAATGGAGATAGAACACGAGGAGAGAGAGATACGCCCTCTCATGGCCTCACGTCTATAAACAACTTTTTAAAGTGGCAATAACCCTGCTGACCCAACCTCAATCTTAAAGCGGCAATACCCTGCTGACTCATTCTAATTGCATCAGCATTTTTAGCAACCTTACAACAGCTGGTCAGCTATTAAATCTTTAATACCTCAACAGAAAAGGTATCACTGTTCCTGGTATCAGAGTCCTTGCAGTTTTTAATTTTTATTTAAAGGTTTGGGGGGTGTTGTTGTTGTTGTTGTTGTTGTTTGCTACTATAGACCATCGTGGTTCTCTTCCTATAATGTCTATTCTGGTCTTTATTTTATTTATTTATTCCCCACTTTTATTATTTTCACAAATAACTCAAGGTGGCAAACGTATCCAACATACCTTCCTCCTTTTTTCCCCCACACAACAACAACCCTAAGAGGTGGATTGAGCTGAGAAAGAGTAACTGGCCCAAGGTCATCCAGCTGGCTTTCATGGTTTAGGCAGAACTAGAACTCACAGTCTCCTGACTATTGACCCAAAGTTACCAGCTGGCTTTCATGCCTAAGGCAGGTCTAAAACTCACAGGCTCCTGGCTATTGACCCAAAGTCAACTAGCTGGCTTCTGTACCTAAGGCAGGACTAGAATTCATGGACTCCTGTTCTCTAGCTATATTCCTTAACCACTAGACCAGGTTGATTCTCTTCCTTCTTTCTAAATCAAACATTTTATTTTATTTTCAGTTATCCTTTCTGTCCTCCTCTACTATCAAAAGAAATTTCCCCTTTATTGTCTTATCTCCCCTTCTTAGGGCTGTGAGAGCCTTCCATCTGAAAATTTGATGGCAATTCAGTCAATTTACCCCATGTATTGAATCTATAATTGAATCACTGAATCACTTCAGTGCATCAACCCTGAGCCCTTCAAACTGATTTAGTGACTCAGTGGGTTGTGTTTTCACTTGGATCAACCTTAAATCAATGTGTGGAATTCAACTGACAATGGAAATAGGTTGATTTGTACTCCTCTAATAGGGAAGAGGAGTGAATGTAGTGGAGGTTAAAGAGTAAGAGAGAGCTGAAGAAGTGTGAAGCAGAAGTCCTTTGTCTATGGAGACTCTAAGACACCTGGATCATGGTTGTCCCAAAAGTGCTTTTTTCAAGGGGCAACTGGACTTTCTGGTTTTTCTTTGAAGACATTTCGCTTCTCATCCAAGAAGCTTCTTCAGTTCTGACTGGATGGTGGGGAATGGAAGGATTTATAGTCCTTGCAGACAGCTGGTCATTTGCATCCTTTTAGTGGGTTGTTAAGGTCACCTGGAGGTTTGTCTGTGTCCTCAAGGTCAGCTGAGTGGTGTAAATGGGTGTGGAGCCTGCTTGGAACTGCTGAAAGGACTGTGTTGGAGACTGGAGATAGATGATGTCGTACCCCTCCTGCTCTGTTGAGGGAGGGCTGTTCAATTTTGATTCAACAGTCTATCTGCATTTAAAGGACAAAGGCCAACTTTTGAAGACAGCAAAGTCCAGATTTTGGACGGAATGGACTATTGGTTTGAAAGAGGTGGTCAAAGACAGTGGTGGTATGCTACTGGTTCAGACTGGTTCAACTCAGGGGTGGGATTCTACCAGTTTGCACCTATTCTCTAGAACCAGTTGTTAACATTCTAAGCAGTTTGGAGAACCAGTTGTTAGAAGAAATTACTGGCCTAATCCTGTAAGGAAGGCAGGAAGGAAACATTCTGGTGTTGCTTACAGAAACTGCCTCTCCATTAACCCTTATTACATTCTTGGCAGGACTAGACTTCCTGTCTCAGGAACGTCTCTGGAGTTATTTTTCTCTCCTTTGCTGGTACTTTGCTTGTGTGGAGTGACCATTGAAGAAAGTGACTTACGACCATTTTTCACACTTACGACTCTTGCAGCATCCCCACAATCACGAGAGGCCAGGCGAGAGATGTGCCTCGATGTGAGTGATGTTGAGTTGGCCAGCCAGTAACATGACCACCAAGCCATGTCCACCCAGTCACATGACCACCATCACCCCCACCAACTAAGCCACGCCCACATAACCGGTTGTTAAAAAATTTGAATCCCACCCTTCAACTGAACCGGTAGTAAAACAAAAAACAAAAAGCCAATGGTCAGCTGAGAGGAGGGAAAAAATCCTGGACAATCAGCTGAGAGGAAAACTAAGAGAAGAGCGCAGGATCGACCCTCACACCCGTCCCTTTTCTCTTCTTTATCCTCTCAGCTGAGGTCTCAGCTGCTGCAGGTCTCAGCTGGCATTAGGCAAAGCATGCCCACCAAGCCACGCCCACTGAACCGGTGATAAAACAATTTGAATCCCACCTCTGGTCAAAGAAGAAGCCATCTATGTCAAAATTGAATAACCCTTTCTCGGTGGTGGTGGTGGTGGTGGAGGAGGAGGAGGAGGAGGAGGAGGAGGAGGAGGAGGAGGAGGAGGAGGAGGAAGAGGAAAAGGAGGAGGAGGAGGAAGAGGAGGATGATTTGACTTAAGGTCAAAGACCAGAAATTCTCCATTGATGGTATACCCTCCCCAGAAAAACCACCATGAATTCACTATGTCTTTCCAGGGTATGGATACAGTTAGGGGTATTTACTGGAACATCTATTGCCAGTAACATCTTCCCATCGCCCGTGCGCTCCCACAGACAGGGCCTCCTCGGGGTGCCGTCGGCTAGACAGTGTCGCCTGGCAACCCCCAGGGGGAGAGCCTTCTCTGTGGGTGCACCCACCTTGTGGAATCAGCTGCCCTTGGAGCTGTGGTTGGCCCCTGACCTTCGATCCTTCTGTTGTGGCCTGAAGAGATGGCTTTTTCAACAGGCCAACCTGGACTGGGGATTTTTTTTTTACTTTTTATTGTTGTATTTGCTTGTAATTTTGAATTATTGGGATTCTGATTTAATAGCTTTTTAAATTTTTAATTTTGTAATGTTCTTTTTTACTGTTGTGAGCCGTCCTGAGTCCTTTGGGAGATAGGGTGGCATATAAATCCCAAAAATAAAATAAATAAATAAATAGAGAGGGGGGAGGAGAGGAGAGAGAGAGAGAGAGAGAGAGAGAGAAAGAAAGAAAGAAAAAGAAAGAAAGAAAGAAAGAAAGAAAGAAAGAAAGAAAGAAAGAAAGAAAGAAAGGAAAAATTTCAGGAATGGATAAATTAACCCTAGTTTTAAAGGATAAAGAATTATCAGAGTACTATATGATTTGGGAATATTGGTATGAATGGATTGAGCGAAGACAGTTTGCAAAGTAAATAGTAAAAGAAAATGAGCACTAGTTGTAGTAAATATATATACGCATAATATAGTAGTTGTAAATATAGCACAATATAACATTACAAATGAGAAATCACAATTTGTTGTTGTTGAAGACCTTTTAATCTGTTTTATGTTGTTTGTTTTGTTTTAACTGATAAAATTAATAAAGTTTGTTTAAAAAAAAAGAAGGGAAAAATTTAAAAGCACCTTTGTTTACTCTGACGTGGTGGTTCAGTGGTTAGGACACTGGGCCTGTCGGTTGGAAAGCTAGCCACCGCTTTGAGAGGGCTGCAAAGCACTATAAAGCGGTATATAAGTCTAAGTGCTATTGCTATTGCTATCGCACAAATGGGTGAGCTCCCATCCTTGCCTCAGCTCCTGCCAACCTAGCAGATCAAAAGTATGCAAATGCGAGTAGATAAATAGGTACCCCCACGGCGGGAAGGTAGCAGTGCTCTGTGACATCATGACCGCGTAAATGACTTTGGACAACACTGGTTCAATGGCCTTGAAATGGAGATGAGCAATAGTGCCCCCTAGAGGTGGCAATGACAACAGAGTAAAAATCTGCAAGGACTCCTTCTTTTTCCTCTACTCTGCAGTCCTTGGTGAAGACTGAGTGGTTCACCCCTGTCTTTTTCTCTTTCCTTTCTCATAAACCCAGAGGCAAACACATTCTTTGTACAGGTTTCAGTGTAAACAGCCAACCACTTGATAGGAAGGTTCATTGTACACATTTCAATCTAAATGTATACTTTTCCCCAATTCACAATTTTAGAAGCAATGCACAGGACTGGGCTCATGTAGAACAGTATAAATTACAGCCTGTCTTTTTTTAGTTAAACAATATCATGTTGCGTCTCTTTTAATGGATTTGTTTCTTGATGTTCCACTTAAAACCCACCAAAATCTGTATACCTTTGCAGTTTTCTCTAATTTATGGAGCTTTTGCAGGCAGATTTTAATGTACATTTCCCAGGCATAGCTTTTTAAATGGAAATTTTCTGGAAAGTGTTTTTGATCGATCTTTTCAATGCAGGCTTTTTAAAGAGATGTTTCCTTGCTGGTTTCAATTGTGTGCATCTTTGTGTGGCTATCTAACACAGAATACCAGAGTTGGAAGGGACCTTGGAGGTCTTCTAGACCAACCCCCCTGCTCAAATAGGAGACTCTATACCAGTGTTGGTGAACCCTTTTCGGCACCGAGTGTTGAAATGGAAGCGCGCATGTGTGTGGGGGAGCACCGGAAACCAGAAGAGCAGCCACTTCCAGCACACATGCCATAGATTCGCCATCACAGTCCTATACGATTTCAGACAAGTGGCTGTCCAGTCTCTTCTTAAAAACTTCCAGTGTTGGACCATTCACAGTTTCTGGAGGCAAGATGTTCCACTGAATAATTGTTTTCATTGTCAGGAAATTTCTCCTTAGTTTTAGGTTACTTCTTTCTTTGATTAGTTTCCAACATTGCTTTCTTATCTTGCCTTCTGGTGCTTTGGAGAATAGGTTGGCCCCCTTTTCTTTGTGGCAGCACCTCAAATATTGGAGGACTGCTATCATGTCCCTCCTAGTCCTTTTCACTAGACTAGACATACCCAATTCCCAATGACAGCTAGGTCTATATCTTGACAGCAAGTCCTTCAGATGCAGATAGATGATATAAGATAGATAGATAGATAGATAGATAGATAGATAGATAGATATAGAAATAGATAGATGATGAATGAGATGAAAATAGAATAGATAGATAGATAGAATGGAATGAATAGAATAGAATAGAATGAATGAATGAATAGAAGATAAAGAAAATAAAATGGTAGATAAATGAAATGATAAATAAATAAATAAATGAAGATAAATAGATATAAAATGAAATGAAATAGATAGGAAAATAAATAATAGATGATAATGAATAAATAAATAGACAAATAAATAAATAGAATAATAAAAGAAAATAAATAAAATAAAATGAAATGAATGAATAGACAATTAATAGTAAAATAAATAAAATAGGCAAATGATAATGGAAGTAATCGAATAGGCAAATCGAAAATGAATCGAAATAGAAATAAAAATAAAATAAGTGACAATATGAATGACTATTAGAACAAATAAATAGTCGAAATAAATAAAATAGGTAATGGAAATGAAGACAATAAATAAATGAATGAATAAAATAAAATGAAATAAAATAGATGATAAATAAATAAATAAATGAATAGATAGAATAGAATGATAATTTTCAATAAATAGCGTGGAAATAGATAAATGACATGAAATATAGAATGAATCGAATAAATAGAAGACAAAAATAGATAAATGATAAATAGAACAAATAGATGAAATAGAATGATAAATGACAAATAAAACATAAACAAATGATAGAATAGAAAATAAATAAATGAAATAAATGAATGAATAAATAAATAATTGAAATGATCGAATGAAATAAATATGCTGATAATATAAGTAATCAGTAGATAGTAGAATAAATAGATAGTATATATAAATAAAATAAATAAAGGCAGAAAATAAAATAGTAAAATAGATAGATAAATGATAATGACAAATATCAATAAAGTAGTAGATAGTAAAATAGATAGATAGATAGATGATAGATAAATAAAATAAATAGAAAATAGATAAAATGAAATAAATGAAATAGATAGATGATAGACAAATAAATAGATAATAGATAGATAGATAGATAGATAGATAGATAGATAGATAGTGTTGTGGTTAGCCGGCAACAGGTGCAGATGGCTGAGGAGAGCGAGGACTCAAATGAGGGGCCAGGACCATTAGGGAGTGGACTGCTGCCTTCAGAGATTGTGGGGGCTGGCAGCAGTGATGAGGAGGTTGCAGAGGAGCCTGTGCCCAGTGCACGTGCGTGTGTGCAAGGACTCTTCACAGGAAAGGGCAGCTGCAGCAGCACGGGCGACTCGGGAGTAAGGCTGCAAGGTAATGGCCCCTCCTTCAAGAAGATAAAAGCCAGCTGTGAATCGGACGTTCTTTGTAGGAAGCAAAGATGTTTTGAAACTCAAGCCTCGTGGACATTGCAGTATCTTGGTATTTGAAGACTGTTACATTGTAAAATATTTCTAGAATCTGTTATTCTTGGCAGCCTTGCACAGTTTTGGTGAGGATCATGCTTATCAAAGTTAATTAGTTTGCAGCAGCCTTTTAACCGGGGATTCATAAGAATCATTAAAAGGTGTCTGTTCCCTTTGGTTCGTGTTTGTTTTATTGGAAAGGGTATGGGTCAGAACAGATTTATTTATTTATTTATTTATTTATTTATTTATTTATTTATTTATTTATATTTGAACTTGTATGCGCCCCATCTCCGAAGACTCAAGGCTCACAACTAAAATACAGAACAATAAATACTTAAAAAAACATTAAACTAGATCATAAGCCCAAATATTAAAACAATAGGATAAAACAAATTAAAAGGTCCATCCCAACCCCCAAAGAGGGGTCACAGCTCGGATAGATAGATGATAGACAGAGATAGATAGATAGACAGACAGACAGACAGACAGACAGACAGACAGACAGACAGACAGACAGACAGACAGACAGACAGACAGACAGACAGACAGATGATAGACAGACAGACAGACAGACAGACAGGTGATGGAGAGAGTGGGAGAGAGAGATGATTGATAGATAGACAGGCAGGCAGGCAGACAAACTATCTGTCTAATAAATAAACTATTAAAAGCTTACCAAGGTTAAAGTTAAACAAGCATGTTGAATAAAGGCAACCCTTAATCTCTACCTGACCTGATTAAACCAGTTGTGTTAATAGTGACACACACACACACACGTACACACACACACACAGCTCTGCATTTTTTATTCTATAGAATCCCCCACTTTGCATTGCCAGGTTCCAAGCTGTAGCTTAACATTGAAAGACACGATCCAAGGATTGAATTACGCCATCTCTCCTTTGCATCGTGCGTTGAACTGACTTCCTGTTTGCATCAACGCACCAGGTCAACAAAACAAAACAAAACAAAATAAAACAAAACAAAAGAAAGTCCACTGCAAATCAGCTCTTTACTTTCCCTTCCATTCTTGTCTCGGGGGAGACAGCAATGCTAATAAAACCCACTCTCTCCTCCATAAAATTTCACCCCGCAAAGAATCTCTGCTGGTTTGGGTACATTTTTTTTTACCCTTCCAGCTTCTCTCTGAGTTTGGAGCAGAGCTGGAGAAAAGCAAGGGACTGGGCTGAAAAGCAGCCAAAGGGAAACTGAGGGTGATTAATTAATTGGTTGTGATGCAGCTTCACTGCCAGCACTATTGAGATACATATACAGTGCCCTGTGGTCGTGCCAATCCTTCTCTCTTTGGCATCATCTCTGCACGGAATCTTCTGCCAGGCAGTTTGCAATGGGCCAAGTCATCAAGCTGACTGTTTACACACCCCCTACTACAGCCTTTGATTTCAAACAGATGTGAAATGTGGCTTTTTATTACAATCCAAGCAAGGCTGCCCACGAGATACCAGCTGCGGTTTTCTTGGATGTACTCTGACTTGTTCGTCGTTTATTTTATTTGTTTATTTTATTCCTATCCCACCTTTATTACGTTTATAAATAACTCAAGGTGCTAAACGTACCTAATATTCTCTCCTTTTCCTATGTTTCCCACAACAACAACCCTCTGAGGTAGGTTGGGCTGAGAGAGAGGGATTGGCCCATAGTCACCCAGCCGGCTTTCATGCCTCAGTCAGGGCTAGAATTCCCAGTCTCCTAGTGATTGGCCCAAAGTCACCCAGCCGGCTTTCATGCCTAAAGTGGGACTAGAACTCCCAATCTCCTGGTTTCTAGCCTGATGATTAACCATGAGACCAATGAGACCAATAACCATGAGACTGCTCTCATTTCCTATTTCTGTACAACCACTGTAGTAATTTTCTATTCAATTCTAAAACTGTAGGAAGGGATTATCCGATTGACTTTTATAATCCTAGTACTGTATCTATCAAATCTAACATATATATATATATATATATCTGTAAACGAATAAATCAGAAGTAAAATTCTATGTGGGGGGGGAGAGAAGGAAGGATGATTAATCAGTCTTGTGATTTTCTACTCACATAAGGTCACATAAGTAGCAAGAAATAGAATTCACTTGAGAATTCGATCTGTTTTGTCTATTGATTTTGTCTATTGATGGGCACATCTGCTGAAAGAAAACAGATCAGATGTTGCCTGTTGGCAGTGATGGAGCCAAATCTGATGTTAATATATCCAGTGAAAAAAAATTGGCAGGTCCTTAAACTCTCTTTCTCTCTTCCGTTTTCTTAATGGATTGTTGGAAGATGGACAGATCACAGCTGCCCAACCTGATCGCCAGCAAAGGAGCTGGTGGCACAAAATTAGGTCAAGAGTCAGATCATTACCACTTCTGGTCTACACATCTCAACATTAATGATCTCTACCTAATTTTGCTGTCCTGTCCTAGATTATTATTAGAAAAAAAATAGAAAGAAGTTGGGTTCAATTTACAATTCACCTTTAAAACATTTCCAAAGAAATGTTGAAGGCAATGCTGTTAAAATTAAGTGACGGATAAACATATGCAGATTAAACAGAACACTTGGGACTGTAATTACCTTTAAAGTTATTTTTAAATTTAAAAATGGTTACTTGATTGAAAGGATTAAAAAGCCCAGCAGTATTGATCATCCCTTAGACTAAATGAATATCTTTGGAAAAAGCATGACATCGTTTGGCTTTGATTCTGAAAAAGCTTTTTTGGACAATGCTTTACAGAATAGCAATAGCACTTAGACTTATATACTGCTTTACAGCCCTCTCTAAGGGGTTTACAGAGTCAGCCTCTTGCCCCCAACAATTTGGGTCCTCATTTTATCCACTTCGGAAGGACGGAAGGCTGAGTCAACCTTGAGCCTGGTGGGATTCGATCTGCCAAATTTCAGTAGGAGTAGCTTGCAGTACTGCACTCTAACCACTGCGCTACTGAGGCTCCTTATAATATTAAAGAATAATAGAATAACAGAGTAACAGAGCTGGAAGGGATCATGAAGGTCTTCTAGTCGAGTGGTCACCAACCAGTGGGCCGGGGACCACTGTTACTCCGTGAGTACATTTTGGTGGTCTGCAGAGAAATGTCACCCCCAAAGCACCCTCCAAAGCAATTAATCCAGGCTGCACGGGAACACAAGGCTGCGCTACCCACATGGCCTACAGGAACACAAGGCTTGTGTCACTTGCATTTTGAACAATACGAGGTAGTGAGGGGAGGGGGGAAAGAGCAGGGGGGCAACTTGCCCCATGTGCCCCACACGCCTCGCTTGGCCACCGGGCTGCTTCTTTCCGCTTCTTTCTTCTTCTGCTTTTGGCTGCACACAAGGAAAGCAGCAAAAGTCTTTCTTTTTCTCCCCCAAACTCCACCAGAAATGAGTCTGTGGGACCTTGCAAGGCCTCCTGCTCCAAGAGGCTGCACCAGCAAACACTCATTTTTGGCAGAGTTTGGGGAGAAAAACTGCTTCTGCTGCTTTCCTTGCATGAAGCAAAAAGTCTCTCTCTCTCTCTCTCTCTCTCTCTCTCTCTCTCTCTCTCTCTCTCTCTCTCTCTCTCTCTCTCAGAACAGAGCTGGAGATGGTATCCTGTGATCCCAAATAAAGGACAATCTATCATTAGGAAAATGGGGTGGGGAATTTTCCTGCAGATTTTTTTGGGGATTTTCCCAGGGTCTCTGGTCTGCAGGATTTAAAATGCCAAAAGGTTGGCAACCCCTGTTCTAGTCCAACCACTGCTTGAGCATGAGATCCTAGATCATTCCAGTCTCTTCTTAAAAACTTCCAGTGTTGGAGCTCCCACAATGTCTGGAGGCAAGCCATTCCACTGGTTATTTTTTCTCATTGTCAGGAAATTTTTCCTTAATTCTAGCTTGCTTCTCTCCTGGATTAATTTCCATCCTTTTTTCTTTTCATAGTTTATGCTGATTGTGCTGCAATGGATTGTGTGTTTGCACAACTCCCACATTTCGCAGTGTGTACACATAGCAAACATTGTGGCAACTTGTTTCCTTCCCCCAAGGTATTTTTTTCAATTTTCTAGTCTAGCCTCCAACTTCAACAGACGATGGTGGTCTACCACCCATATCCTTACCAACCCTAACATTGCTTAGCTTCTAAACTCATAAATTGGACCAGTTGTGGCCACCTCCCGACCTATGCATATATTATTTATCCAGTTTAGCTTCTTCAAGGTGAAAAACACCTGTTGTTCTAATACAGGTAGTCCTTAACTTACAACTGATTGTTTAGTGACTATCTCCTGGTGACTGGCCCATAGTTGTTACCCAGCTGGCTTTCATGGAAGGACTAGAACTCACAATCTCCTGGTCACTGGCCCAAAGCCACCCAGCTGGCTTTCATGGCTAAGGCAGGACTAGAACTCATAATCTCCTGGTCACTGGCCCAAAGCCACCCAGCTGGCTTTCATGGCTAAGGCAGGACTAGAACTCCCAATCTTCCAATCTGATACTTAAACCACTATACCAAACTGGCTCTCCTGCTAAAATCAAGTCTGCAAATACATCCCACACAAGAATGACATGGAAAGCGGGGAGCAGTTGGAAGTATTTTAAAAAAATCAAAAACCATGTAGCATGGTTACTGCATACAGAAAGAGGTTATCCTAGAGACAGGAGATATGGCTTAGGGCCGGGGTACTTGCGGGAACGTCTCTTGCCAGCATCGAATGCCCATCACCCAGTGCAGCCCACAGACAGGGCCTCCTTGGGGTACCATCAGCCAGACAATGTCAGCTGGCAGTCCCTAGGGGTAGGGCCTTCTCGGTGGGAGCGCCCACTGATGGAACCAGCTGCCCCTGGAGCTACGATTGGCCCCCGACCTCTGCTCCTTCCGCCACGGCCTAAAGACATGGTTATTCGAACAAGCTGGCCTGGACTGAGTGGGGGGGTCATAGCTTTTAAATGTTATGTCTTTGGGTTTTAGATGATTTGTTTGGTTGAATTGGGTTTAATAATTTTTTTAATTGATCTTAACTCTTGTATTGTATGTTTTTATGATGTGAGCCACCCTGAGTACCTAGGGAGATAGGGTAGCATACAAGACCAAACAAACAAACAAACAAACAAATAAATAAATATCTCATTTTAAATGTTTAAAGTATGTGTGGTCGCTCACAGAGTTCCACAGCAAGGAGCCTTGTATGCCAGCAACAGCCTGCTTTTAGGTCTCTGTTAAGCTGCTGGTTTTTATTTTTCAATTTATATCGCATTTGTTATGTATGCAGGTTTAAAGTCATTGGTTTAGTTTGAACTGTTCTTGTAAAATGTAAGAAATGATTGGTTTAAAAAGTGCGGGAAAACCCTGCACTCTGATTGGCTGGCAACAGCGGCTGCTGGCTATAAGTAGCAGCCGCAGCCCAGCCAAAGTGGGTTCGTTCTGAGCTGTAGTCACTAATAAACAAAGAGCTTGAAGCACTCCGCTTCTGTCTCTTCATGCAAACTTAACAGTATTGCTTACTACATTCTCTAGAGAACAATGACTGTGGGCAGCTTGGAAGTGTGATAAAGAAATTAATTGCAAGTTTATGGCAGATCCAACATTTCAGCCAAGGACTTGTTGATTCACAATTCAGTCTATTTTCTTTCTGCCATTAAACAGCGTAATCACCTAGAGAGTCAGTCTGTAACATTAATCCACTGACTTTCTAAATCTGCTTCCATCTTCTAAAGGAAAGGGAAGCTCCAGGCCTGTTATCTTTCTGTACGCATTTGTGTGTGTGTGTGTGTGTGTGTGTGTGTGTGTGTGTAATGCTCGCCTGTGTGCATGCACACAGCTCTCCTTCTCAATCCACATGTATACATATACAAACCTATGCACACATCTGACAATTTATAGAACCCGTTTATCTAAACATATGCCTATTCTAGCATGGTAAGGAATCCATATCTATCTACCTACCTACCTATCTATCTATCCATCCAGGGGTGGGCTGCAGGGAATTTGCAGGGGTTCAGGAGAGCCCCTAGCTAAGATTTTTTATTTGCATTTATATGCTGCCCTTCTCCAGAGACTCAGGGCAGCTTACAATCTTTGGAGCACAATCCAAAGTGCTCAGCAATAGCCTTCATTCCATTGTATATGCCTGCTTATTACTAGGGCTTTTAGCCCCCAAGCGGCATTTTTACAAAGTCAGCTTATTGCCCCCAAAAATCTTAGGTCCTCAATTTACCTACCCCGAGAGGATGGAAGGCTGAGTCAGCCTTGAGCTTGGTGGGATTCGAGCCTGCACTAATTGCAGGCAGCTGGAGCTAAGTGCTAGGTGTTTAACAGCCTGCACCACCAAGGCTCTTTTAAGATTCTGCACAGTTCTGTGCAATTCAGAGAACCCCCCAAACCCCACCCCGCCCTGCCCCTCTCAGGAGTCCCCACGCAGCCCATTTTGCGTGTAGATAAGTACAGGGCACATGTGGAGTCTCAGGAAGGGCCAAAAATGGGCCTCCTGGAAGTTCAGGAAGGCCGGAAATGGATCCATTTCTGGCTTCCAGAGAGCCTCCAGAGCCCGGGAAGGCCATTTTCACCCTCCCAGAGGCTAGAGGGAAACCTCAGGATTCCGGGGAAGGCAAAAGCACACACACCCCGCCGTGGTGCAGGAGGCTGACTAGGCCACACCCACCATGGCCACGCCCACCCAGCAACTGGGCAAAGAACCCTTGGCTAAAAATTTTGAAGCCCACCCCTGTATCTTTCTATCATTTATCTACTAAACAGAGTCCAGAGACCCTGGGACATCCATGCCCACACAATGCCTTCGGTAGAAAGATGGCTGGCAAACAATATATAGAGTACAGAATAACAGAGTTGGAAGAGACACTGGAGGTCTTGTAGTTCAACCCCCTTTGCAGGGGACCTATACCATTTCAGACTGATGATTATCCTACAGACCTCTTGGGAAAGGGGTGAGGTCAATAGTAGACAGTCTAAGGTTAAAGTTTTGGGGGTTTGGGGAAGAAACCACAGAGTCAGGTAGAGTATTCCAGACATTGACCACTCTGTTGCTGAAGTCGTATTTCCTGCAATCAAGTTTGTGTGGTTAACCTTGAGTTTGTATCTATTGTGTGCTCTTGTATTGTTATGGTTGAAGCTGAAGTATTCATTGACTGGAAGGACATTGCAATGTATGATTTTATATACTATCCAGTGTCTTCTTAAAAGCCTCCAGTGTTTGAGCACCTGTAACTTCTGAAGGCTAGCATTTCCACTGATTAATTGTTCTCACTGTCAGGAAATCTCTCCTTAGTTCTAGGTTGCTTCTCTCCTTGATTAGTTTCCATCCATTGCTTCTTGTCCTGCCTTCAGGGGCTTTGGAGAATAGCTTGACCCCCCCTCTTCTTTGGGGCAGCCGCTCCAATATTTTACAAATGGATACATATAATAAGTAAATATGGTCCCCATCTCACTATCGAGTGACTCTGGATGGCTTACAATGTCGAAATCCGCAGTGTAAAACAATTAGAAAATTAAGAGATTTTTTAAAAACGGTAGGTGTGAAAAGTGAATAGGTGTAAAATAAACACTGCCATATTAGAAAGAGGTGGGTGCAAAAGGCCAAATGTTTAAACTGGGTGGGGATGGGATGGAGAAATAGGGGTAAATAAGGACCATATTTAGGGAAGAATTATGTATGTCCTGTTTTGCAAATCGGATGGGTCTCCTTTATGTTCATCCTTTGGAAAGAGGACAGGAAGCGCCTGACCTGTTAAAGCACATTACTGCAATTCCCATCTGGAAGGAAGGGGAATTCGTGGCTTGCACAGAGAGCAAAGGGAGGGAGGGGAGGGTCGAGGGAAAGACACAGCCGCTGTTTGCACAGCGAAGATTCACTCGCTCTGAGAAGCGGCTGCTTGCAGCTTTCTGGCCCTCGTCTCTACACGAGGGCTGCTTAAATCTCTTCCTCCCCTCCCTTGCACAGGCATGGAGAGACTGGTCTGTAGGCTCCTCCTCTCTCTCCTATGAAAGCAAGTCAAGTTTCCTCTTAGGGTGCATAGTGGGAGGTGTTTGGGTTTTTTTGCTTCACTCTGCCAGGCAGGAAGGTGCCAGTTGCATCTCCCACGCTGTCTCCTGCTTGGAAAAACAAGCTTGGGTTGGGTACCCAAAAGAGCCACACCATCTCTCCTTGGGGTGCAGGAGTTGGAGAGCCAAGCCATGCATCTCAACACAACTTCTTCCCTCTACCAGCTGGGATACCTGATGAGCGAGTTTCACCTGCCGTCCACCAATTCTGTCCTGCCTGAGGCGGAGAACCTCTCCAACGGTTCGGGACTTGGGTCCATCCCACCCAACGAGGAGGATCTGGATGTGAACACGGACATCTACTCCAAGGTGATGGTGACCATCGTCTACCTGGTGCTCTTCCTGCTGGGGACGGTGGGCAACTCCATCACTGCTTACACCCTGGTGAGGAAGAAGTCCCTGCAGAATCTCCAAAGCACAGTGCACTATCACCTGGCCAGCTTGGCGTTCTCCGACCTGCTCATCTTCCTCCTCTGCATGCCCATCGAACTCTACAACTTCATCTGGGTGCACCACCCCTGGGCTTTCGGCAACGACGTCTGCAAGTGCTACTACTTCCTGAGGGATGCCTGCACCTACGCTACGTCTCTCAACATCGCCAGCCTCAGTGTGGAGAGGTACATGGCCATCTGTCACCCTTTCAAAGCCAAGAGCATCATGTCCAGGAGCCGGACCAAAAAATTCATCAGTTGCATCTGGGTGGCCTCCTTCCTGCTGGCCATCCCAATGATCTTAATCATGGGCGAGATCTACAGGATACCCCAAGATCCCGACTCGCTGGTCTGCACCCAGATTGTAGATGATTCCACGCTGAAGATTGCCATCCAGGTGAGTCTCTCTTTGCCTGCTTTTCTTTTAGCTTAGGGTGAGTAGCTTGTCTCCATTGCGCCGGGGTCTAGCTATATTTAATGCCTAGGATTCAGAGATTAGTTAACGGCTTTAAAAAGAGAAAGAGAGAAGCAAATACAGGCAGAGAGTGGGGCTTTTTTTCCTATAAATCCATAAGCTCTCCCTGGTCAGGACAGATGGCAGCAGATGCTTAAACACACACAGTGCCCTATGTTGTTTGACAGTTTGGAATTCATGCGTGCAGCTGGTCCCCGAAGACTTGCGCCAGTTCACTAAACTTTGCAAAACAACCCTCTCCCATTTGTGTCAAGACTGTTTTACACAGTGGTGCATTCTTTTAGAAGAACATGGAGAGGGAGGGAGAGATGGAAGGTACGTGCGCTGACAACACTTATTTCCAAATGGGTCAGTCCTATGGGAACAACAACAAAGTGCAAAAGTCTAAGAGTGTCGTTCAATATGTACACGGTCTGCAAAACCAACTTTGCTGCTCTGTGTTGTCAGAAATACTGGAGGATGCAAGCAGGGTGGAAGATGAGCTGCTTTGGTGAAATCAGAACTGGGAGCTGCACCAACTGGGCAACCGCCTACATTGTACAAACCAACTGAATTGCACTGATTTCCCTTGTTTTTGCGTCACTCATTTTGGGAACTTTGCCATATAATTTTGTACATCTCTGCTCTTTGAAAGTGGTTGGATTTTTCACAACAACATGGGAAGAGAAAAAAGGAAGGAAGGAAGGAAAGAAAGAGAGGGAGGGAGGGAGGGAGGGAGAAAGGATAGAGAGAGAGAAAGAAAGGAGGGAAGGAGGGACGGAGGGAGGAAGGAGAGAGGGAGAGAAAGAGAAAGAAAGAAAGAGGGAGGAGGGGAGGAGAGGAAGAAAGAAAGAAAGAGGGAGGAGAGCAGGAGAAAGAAAGAAAGAAAGAAAGAAAGAAAGAAAGAAAGAAAGAAAGAAAGAAAGAAAGGACTGTAATCCACAAGGACTGACTGCTGACTTCAGTACAAAACCTTTTCCCCATGTTCATTAAACCAACTCTCTAGCAATGGGATCCAAAAAAAATTCACAACATTTGCTGCTCCAAATTTAGAATTGCATGTTGCAATTGCTTTTGAAAAAATCCAGAGGATGAAGGGATTTTCATTTGCTAGGGCAGAATCGAGAAGCCTAAGCATTTTGCCTTATAGCCCTCTTAGTGTGTAATTCATAACATTAAGAACCAGAAAGTGTTTCCACCACAAATCCATGCAATAATTTGAAAGACAGATTCTCTCCCCTAAATTTGTTTCACTACTCTACTAATTCTTCATATGGAAGAATCCAGTTGAATCCAGTAGAACTTCTGAGAAGTCATGAATTCATGATGTTGTTTATCTCCAATTTCCCCTTTCTTCCACATAATCCCAAATATAGCATTTTTCTGGAGGTTGCAAGACTCTGTTATTTTACCCTCCTCCCTAGAAATGTTGCTAAATAGAATGCTTCAATGTGAGTGTGATGGTTTTGAAATGATGCTGAGCAGCACGTATCCATTGTTAAATATTTATCAACCTCCCTAATCAATAAAGGCTCTGAACGGAGACCTCCAAACCAGAATGCTTACCTTATAATAGCAGAAATACAAATAATTAACAATATACTATTATCAGATAGCAACCCACAAATTCCATGAGTTGGCTAAAAGGCTGGCTAAAATAGCATAGCTTTCTGGAATCCAGGCAGTGTTGGAAGCAGATGTACTTCTGGGATCCCACATTCTTCAGATGAGGATATCTGTTGAGGAAGCTCTTCCTAAAAGAGAACTCTTAGTGGAATTGCAGAGTTGGAAGGGACCTTGGAGGTCTTCTAGTCCAGCCCCTTGCTCAAGCAGGAAATTCTATACCATTTCAGACAAATAGTTGTCCAATCTCTTCTTAAAAGTCTACGGAGATTCTCAGTCATCCATTCTTTGAAGATGTTTTGCTTCTCATCCAAGAAGCAGCTTCTTCTTCTTCTTCTTCTTCTTCTTCTTCTTCTTCTTCTTCTTCTTCTTCTTCTTCTTCTTCTTCTTCTTCTTCTTCTTCTTCTTCTTCTTCTTCTTCTCCTTCTCCTTCTTAAAAATCTCCAGCGATACAGCACTCACAACTCCCAAAGGCAAGTTATTCCACTGGTTAATTGTCAGGAAATTTCTAAGCTGGTTCTCTCCTTGATCGATTTCCATCCATTGCTTCTTGTCTTGCCTTCTGGTACTTTTGAAAATAGATGGACCCACCCTTCTTTGTGGCAGCACCTTAGATATTGGAAGATTGCTGACATGTCACCCCTAGTCCTTCTTTTCATTATACTAGACATACCCAATTCCTGCAACCGTTCTCTATATGTTTTAATAAGGTAGACCCTGATATATCCTGGTGCCATGTTTCATGGAGCTTTATAGGTGAACATTTTGAGCCTAACTTGGAAACTGGCCAATGACCAGTGTGGTGTCCTCAAAAACTGTGATTCTACATAAACAGATTGTCCAAACTAATAGTCATGTTGTCTGTTGGAGATTCTCAGTCATCCAGGTCATGGTTGTCCCAAAGTTGCTTTTTCAAGAGGCAACTGGACTTTATTTATTTATTTATGTGAAGATGTTTTGCTTCTTATCCATGAGCTGAAGAATCTTCAACTGGACTTTCTGGTTTTTCTTTGAAGAAGTGAACCGTCTTCAAAGAAAAACCAGAAAGTCCAGTTGCCTCTTTTAAAAAGCACTTTTGGGATAATAGTCATGTTTTGCATTCTGCACCAGCAGTACCTTCTCGGCATTCTGCTAAAGCCACTCTCCATGGGGCTGGTAGTAATCCTAATAGGAGGCAATCAAGATATGAGTCACAACTGCAGGAAAAACTGTAGGTTGCTGATTGGTGCCCCAGTTACAGCTTGGCCATGTTTTCACCTGTTGTTCTGGCAGGAGCTGTGAATCCAGAAGGATCCCCAAATCTCAGCTTTTTTCAGCAGAAATGCAGGTAGCTCTCAACTTACGACCACCATTGAGCCCCAAATGTATGTTGTTAAGTGAGTTTGGTCTCATTTTGTGACTTTTTGTTGCCATGTTTCTTATGTGGATCCCTGCAGTTGTTAAATTAGTAACACGGTTATTAAATTGCCCCCATTTTACAATGTTTTTTTGCCACATTTGTTAAGGGCCACATTTGTTAAATTAGTAACACGGTTGGTTGTTAAGTGAATCTGGTTTCCCCATTGACTTTGCTTCTAAGAAGGTCGCAAAACAGGATCACACAACTCCAGGGGACACTGCAACTGTTGTAAATATGAGTCAGTTGTCAAGCATCCAAATGAAAGTCACATGACCACAAGGATGCTGAAATGGTCATAAGTATGAAAAATGGTTATAAGTCATTGTAACTTCAAATGGTCACTAAACGAGCTGTTGTAAGTCAAGGACTACCTGTGTAACCTTAAAAAGGCTGGGATCAATCTCACTGAAAAGCCATGTTTATGGGTGACCGGCAGCAACTCTGTCTTGGTATGTTTTAATCTAAACCAGGGGTGTCAAACTCGATTTCATTGAGGGCCACAGCAGGATTGAGTTGGACCTTGGGGGGCCGGGTGGGTATGGCTGGGGTGGGCATGGCCAGCTTGACGTCACTCCAGCAGCTCTCTGCCAACACACCATTCAGTGGTGGGATTCAAAAATTTTTACTACCGGTTCTGTGGGTGTGGCTTGGTGGGCGTGGCTTGGCTTGGCATGACTTGGTGGGCGTGGCTTGGTGAGCATGGCAGAGGAAGGATATACTGCAAAATCCCCATTCCCTCCCCATCCCACTAACCTGCTTTCCAGCTCCATTCTCCTGTGCAGGGCAACCAAAGAAGACCCAGACAATCAGCTGGGACTCAAGAGGCAGAGAATAGATGGGGCGGGCCAGTCAGAGGTGGTATTTGCCAGTTCTCTGAATGACTCAAAATGTCCACTACCAGTTCTCCAGAACTGGTCAGAACCTGCTGAATGCCACCTCTTGATGCAGCTCCCCTGGGCTCTATTTTTGGCTGCAACGGCCTCCTGAAGCCCTCTGCCAGAGAAAATGGAGCTGGGGGGGCTACACGCAGAGCCCCTGAACTCTGTTTTTGCTGGCAGAGGGCTGCAGGAGGTGGTCGCAGCCGAAAATGAAGGCTCGGAGGCCTCCTGAGCTCCATTTTCACTGACAGAGGCAATGCAAGCCGGTCCTTCACTGTTTCCAGGACAGCCAGATCTAAACACCTCATGGGCCAGATTCAGCCCATGGGCCTTGAGTTTGACACCCATGATCTAAACTATCCACCAAGCACCAGTTTGAGATCTCACCAGGATTGGTTCAAGAACTCCGTCACATTATCATGTATTTCAGTGGCTATTATTGCAGAAACAGCTTGCAAACTTCCAATGCTATAATTGGGGCTTCCAATTCCATTTTAGAGGGAGCAGAATAACAGAAATGTTCTCGTGGAAATTTCATTCCATTTATATTTGGATATGCTACTATTTACATCTGCATTTACAAACTGACAGTTAAATTGTGTGGAAGGGTTTAACCTAGAAATCAGGAGACTATGATTTCTAGTCCCGTCTTAGGTATGAAAGCTGATTGGGGGACTTTGGACCAATCACCAGGAGGCTGTGAGTTCTAGTCCCACCTGAGGCATGAAAGCTGACTGGGAAACTTTGTGCCAATCACTAGGCGACTGTGAGTTCAATTCTTGCCTTAAGCATGAAAGCTGGTTGGGTGACATTGGTCCAATCATCAGGAGATTGTGAATTATAGTACTGCCTTAGGTGTGAAGGCTAGCTGGGTAACTCTGGGCCATCCCCAGAACACCATCAGTTCTAGTGCTATCTTAGACATGAAAGCTGACTGGGAGGCTTTGAGCAGATCACCAGGAGACTGTGAGTTCTAGTCCTGCCTTAGGCATGAAAGTCACCTTCTAGGTGACTTTAGACCAATCACTGTTTCTTGGCCCAGCTTACAGGGTTGTTGTGGGGAAACTGAGGAAGAGGAAGGAGCATTAGGTACGCCCATCACCTTGAGTTGCTTATAAAGTAATAAGGATGGGATAAAAGCCAAATAAATAAATATTCACCAATTGATACAGATATTGTGATGACCCGGGGCGTGGCACAAAGGCAACACAATCAAATAAGCAAGAAGAGTCGCTTTATTATCTCCAACTTGGCCCCCAATGTCCAGGTTACCTTCAGCTGGAGAAAAACTCTCCCAGGATCAGCCTTTAAGTGGAGAAAATTCAGTCCAAAAACAAAGTACATAAAAACTAAATAAAAACCCACACAAACCACACTGCAGTAATTAACTTGACAGGGCAGGAGAAGGAATTGTAGACTTGAAAGGCCAGCAAAGCACACACAGTTGGGAAGACACCAGGAATGTAGATAAGCCACGATACCAGATAAATTCACGATTTGCTCCCAATAGCTTGCTGCGCGCAGCTTCCCTTTTTAAACACTGTGTTCCCAGCTGCAGCTAATTAAGGGCATCAGGGCCCTTTCCTCCCCTGTAAGCCATGCAACTCATGTTGTTCCCTTCTCCGTTCCTCCCTGTGTGCCCTAGGATGAGGGGTGGGTGGGCCTGGGTCATCCTATGAACTCCCTCTCCCTTGCTCTATCTCTTCCCTGCTCTGCCCAGCTGGACTTTGCCCTTCCCTGGTTTCTTCCACAGCCAACAGAGTCACACTCCCACTCCCTGTCAGCTGTTCGGCTCCCCCTCCAAATCAGATTCCAACAGGGGAATGACAGATGTTATACATAGGATGAGAAACTGATGGCCAATGATATGGATTTGTTTCACTTGCAAAACAGAAGGGAATACAGGATACTAATCTAAAAATATTTTAACGCCTGTCACATGCATACTAAGATCAGTGGAAAGACTGAAATTTTCAAATTAAAGAAAGGAGGTTTTTGGCTGAATATTGGGAAGAATTTTCTGACTGTAAAAGGCATTAAATAATGGCACAGTCTCTCAAAAGAGGAGGTGGATTTCTCTCATCGGAGGCTCATAAACTGAGCTGAATTGCAGGAATGGTTTAGAGGCTTCCTGCACTGAACAGCAAATTGGGCTAGATCCCCTTAAGATCCCTTCCATCTCATATACAGGTAGTCCTCGATTTACGACCGCAACTGAGCCAAACACTTCTGTTGCTAAGTCAGACAGTTGTTAAGTGAGTTTTGTGATCTTTCTTGCCACAGTTGTTCAGTGAATCCAGTGGTGGGATTCAGCCAGTTCTCCCCAGTTTGGGAGAACCAGTTAACTTTCTGAGCAGTTTGGTGAACTGGTTGTTGGAAGAAATCATTAGAGCAGAGAACCGGTTATTAAATTATTTGAATCCCACCACTGAGTGAATCACTGAGGTTGTAACACGGTTGTTAAGTGAATCCGGTTTCCCCATTAATTCTGCTTGTCACATCAGATGATCACATGACCCCAGGACACAGCAACCGTCATAAATATGAGTCAGTTGCCAAACATTTGAATTTTGATCACGCGACCAAGGGGATGCTGCAACGGTCATGCGAAAAACTATCATAAGTCACTTTTTCCAGTCCCGTTGTAATTTTGAACAGTCACTAAATGAACTGTCGTACTTTGAGGACTACCTGTATTCTACAATTAGGAGCAAATCTGCACAAAAAATTGCCCACCTTTGTTTTAGAGAGGTACAAAACAACCAGGAAACCTTGCTTGCAAACAGAGTCAGTGTTCTGCAAAATTAGAAGCAACGATCTGCATGTTTGAACACAGGCAGACAAAATATAGCCTACTTTTCTGCGAGAAAAGGAAAACTAAGCTTTGCATTTGCCACAATTATATAAGGCCTCAGACTGATAGCAGCCCTGAGATAAAATGCCACATATTAGAGTGTCAGCTAAAATGATTTCCTAAGAATGAAATATTTGTTATTTGCTGTGCTAGGGCAATATTGTAATATGCATGTGCTAAGTAGATAGTTTCAGAAGTTATTTTTGACTAGGAACATTAAAGATGTTTTGGGAGAATAGGGAACTGGAAGTAGCAGATGGATGAGGATTTCAGATGTGCTCACATGTATGTGCAAACTGACAGTCAGCATGAGAGAACAGTATGAAGGGATGTGTTGGCTCAGTGGCTAAGACGCTGAGCTTGTCAATCAGAAAGGTTGGCAGTTTGGTGGTTTGAATCCCTAGCACTGCGTAAGGGAGTGAGCTCCCGTTACTTGTCCCAGCTTCTGCCAACCTAGCAGTTCAAAAGCATGTAAAAATGCAAGTAGAAAAATAGGCACCCCTTTGGTGGGTAGGTAACAGTGTTCTGTGCGCCTTCAGCATTTAGTCATGCCGGCCACATGACCACGGAGATGTCTTTGGACAACGCTGGCTCTTCGGCTTTTTAACGGAGATGAGCACCACCCCCTAGAGCCAGAAATGACTAGCACGTATGTACGAGGGGAACCTTTACCTTATGAGAGAACAAGGAAGTAACTCCAGTAAAATTCCATTTACTGAAGGACTGTCAGAAGAAAGGTATAAAAGAAGGAGATGGGTTTCAGATCAGGGTCACTAGCCGTAGCTATTCCTTGCTGGACCTAGCTATTGTCTCTGGACCTCATTGCAATGGGTTATGGATGTAAGTAATGTTATGATGGCTGTTCGTGTTTCAAATTGCTCATGAAATAAACCTTTGATTCTTAAAGTAAGAATTGTGTTATTATATTGTATTACTGTCTGTTGTTTCATTATTGGGGTATTTTCATGACACTTCAAAGGAAGATAATTTCAGATATGAGCTTTGCAAAAAAAAAATAGATAGTTTCACCCTTCCCTGAAGAAAACTGCAGAGGGATAAAATGCTCAGATCAATTTTCTATCATCTCGTAAGACAAATTGGCCACCCTAGATGTCGAGCGGCGTAATGGCCTTGTTATCCAGGAGCATGGAAAGTGACCTTTGATGAAACCAGATTATTGGTTGAAATAATTCGGTACTGATTCAGTTGCAGAAATCAGGAGATTATCTTAGAGAGAGAGAGAGAGAGAGAGAGAGAAATAATTCACAACATTTCTTGGGGGAACAATCTTTGTTCAAAGCATAGATTTGACTTTCTGTTATCTTCTTAAATATAAAAAGCTCCCTTTTTACAATGCTTAATTCAGGGCAGAGTCGGGATGACTCGATGGAGCTGAGCATTTACTGCCCAGATGTCCTTCCTGACACCATGCGGAGTTCACAGCAAATATTTTTTTCTTTGTTATTTTCTTAAATCAGGAGTCCCCAACCTCCAGTCTGTGGACCAGCACCAGGCCCCAGCATGCCAGAAACTGGGCTGCACAAACAAGCAATGTCCCATCCACAGAAAAACATGTGGTGGGATTCAAAAAATTTTACTACCGGTTTTGTGGGTGTGGCTTGGTGGGCATGGCAGGGGAAGGATACTGCAAAATCCCCATTCCCTCCCCACTCCTGGGGGAAGGTTACTGCAAAATCCCATTCCCTCCCCACCCCACTAACCTGCTTTCCAGCTCCGTTCTCCTGTGCAGGGCAACAAAAGAAGACCCAGCAGATCAGCTGGGACTCGGGAGGCAGAGAATAGATGGGAGTGGGACCAGTCAGAGGTAGTATTTGCTGGTTCTATTCAAAATTTCCACTCCTGGTTCTCCAGAACTGGTCAGAACCTGCTGAATACCACCTCTGGTGCAGAATGCAGGCAACATGAGAAACTACACCCCCTCCAGTCCATGGAAAAACCTATCTTCATGGAACTGATCCCTGGTGTCCAAAAGGTTGGGGTCCGCTGTCTTAAATGACAGGGATTAAATTTAGGAGCCCCCTCTCTTTTAATGAAGGTTGGGGTTAAAACCCATCAAAGCCAATTTTCCAATTCCAAGATCATCAGTGGTGGATATTATTTATTTATGCCATTTAAAAAGCATTCAAATATTTTGGAGTGGTATCCGAATTAGACATATACAGGACAAAGATCAGCTGTGCAATCCTTGGTGTACTCTGAGCCTGGTTGTTTTCCTGCAGACGATTCATTACCCAACTAGGTTACATCATCAGCGCTAGAAGCAAGTGTGGTTTGCTTTCTGTTTATATACAAGTAGCTTCTTCATTAGACTGTGTTTATATCTTCGTGGTTCCTTCATTAGACTGTGTTTACAGTAAGGGCAAGTCACTTAGATATCAACAGAGAAGAAACCCCACTCTACTAGCACTGACGGTGTTACCCAGTTGGGTCATTAAACGTCTGCAAGAAAACCACCAGGTTCAGAGACCACCAAGGACCCCACAGTTCAATCCTGAGCTACAAATATTTTCTATCAGAATTATAAATAGGAACAAGAAGATCCATCAAAGGGACAACAAACACAACAAAATCAGCCCCATAATAGGCTGATATCATACCTGGGGATATAGCCAGATTGCAAGGCTCATTTAAAAGAGTTGGAGCTGTTAGGATTTTTGAAGGATGCTATTCCGTAGGGCAATTGTCTGAAAGAAAAGGCATATCTCTTGGGTCATACAATTGGCATTGCTAGGGTAGAGTAGAGTAGAGTAGAGTAGAGTAGAATAGAATAGAATAGAATAGAATAGAATAGAATAGAATAGAATAGAATAGAATAACAGAGTTGGAAGGGACCTTGGAGGTCTTCTAGTCCAACCCCCTGCTCAAGCACAATTTCAGACAAATGGCTTTCCAGTCTTTTTTTTTTCAAAACCTCCAATGTTGTAGCACCCACAACTTCTGGAGGCAAGTCATTCCACCATTTAATTGTCCTCACTGTCAGGAAATTTCTCTTTCTCTCTAAGTCGGTTCTCTCCTTGATTATTTTCTATCCATTGTGTCTTGTCCTGCCTTCAGGTGCTTTTTGGACCTTCAGATGGGTCCTGAAGTACAACTGGACCCCATCTGGGATAGAGGTGGGCAGCCTGTTCTTCTACAATCACACCAACACCTGGAAAAGTTCCAAAAAAATCCTTTGCAAACCAACTACAGGTAGTCCTCGACTTACATCCATCTGTTTAGGGCCTGTTCAAAGTTACAAAATCACTGGAAAAAGGATCTTGTGACCATTTTTTTCACATTTATGGCCATTGAAGCATCTCCATGGTCGCATGATCAGAGTTTAGGTGCTCGGAAACCAATTCATCATTGTGATGGCTGTATCAGAAACTCCACTCCAACCAATAACTCCAAGACAGACATCTTCTCAAAAGTTCTGTTTTATTTGGAAAGTAAACTGGCACACCTGGGGAATCCCGAATCTGAAAGTTCCGGGCTTCCTTGCAATAAGTAAAAACTACAAATCCATCCCCTGCACCCATCATCACATCACATGGCCCAATCACCATCCGTCTCAACTTGAGACATGCCCTCACCCAGGTGCAGAAAAAACATGACCTTGACTTAGAAGAAGAATGCTATTATGTCTAACCACATACACTCCAAGAAATTTCCCCCTCCCATTTTCCCAGGCTCAAGAATGTGGCAATGAGGAAGCAGGAGATTCTAATATGGCTTCCAAAGCTGACAGGTTGGTTGTTCTGGGCTCACAGATCAACTTGTGTACCCTTCTGACCATGGGGAAGCCAGTTTCATTTAACAACCGTGTTACTAACTTAACAACTGCAGTGACTCACTTAACAGCTGTGGCAAGGAAGGAAGTCTGTACAATGGGGCAAAGCTCACTCCACCATTGTCTTGCTTAGCAATGGAAATTTTGGGCTCGGTTGTGGCTATTAAGTCCAGGACTTTTGTACTAAGACTCGGAAAGAAAGCAGGTTAGCTTTTAGCCTTGATCAGGGTGAACAATCGGAACAGAGTTATTTCAAGAAGGATATTGTCAATGTATTTCCTGCAGTTAAGTGTCTTTAGTCTGGCCTTTGAATGAACCAGCAAAACAGGAAGCTACAGCATCCTTCATTCAAATGCTCCAATTAGCCCCACCCCACCCCAATAAATATAATCTCAGGCCAGTTAGGGCAAGTCAATTTGATTGAAAATGGCTGCACAAGTGCAGTCTAAATTAATTATCTGTCCACTGATTAAGAGCAGCTAAGGTTTGCTCTGTTGATTTAAAACAGACCCACCTCTTCTTCCTCCCAAGTCTTGGGCAAAGGAACTTATGGTAGAACACACCTTGAGTTATTTATACAAATAAAGGCAGGAAATAGATAGCTAGCTAGATAGCTAGATAGCTAGATAGCTAGATGGATGGATGGATGGATGGATAGATAGACAGACAGACAGACAGACAGACAGACAGACAGACAGACAGACAGATAGATGGTAGATAGATAGATGATAGATAGATAGATAGATAGATAGATAGATAGATAGATAGATAATACACAGAGAGAGATAATAGATAGATAATAGATAGGTAAGTAGAAAAATAGATAGAATAGATAGAGAGTTAGACAGGCAGGCAGGCAGGCAGGCAGGCAGGCAGGCAGCAAGCTAGATAGTTAGATAGCTAGACAGACAGACAGACAGACAGACACAGACCAACCAACTGGTAGCTAATTTTATGGCTGGTTCAGTGAATTGGCAAATCCCACCCCTGGCTGGCCCTGCCCACCCTGACCCTCCCAGGAGTCCCCATGCAGCCCATTTTGGATCTCAAGTAAGTTCAGGGTCCACATGGAGCCTTGGGGAGGATGAAAAATGGGCCTCCCGCAGCAGTGGTGGGATTCAATTTTTTTTTACTATCGGTTCTGTTGGCGTGGCTTGGTGGGCGTGGCAGGGGAAGGGTACTGTAAAATCCCCAGTCAGAGGTGGGATTTGCCGGTTCTCTGAACTACTCAAAAGTTCTGCTACCGGTTCTCCAGAACTGGTCAGAACCTGCTGAATACCACCTCTGTCCTGGAGGCTCCTAAAGACCATAAACAGGCCTGTTTCTGGCCTCCAGGGGGTCTCCAGAACCTGGGGAAGCCATTTTCACCCTCCCGGAGGCTCGAAGAAAGCCTCCAGAACCCGGGGAGGGTGAAAATACCACCACCACCCCCTGCCGCCATGGTGCAGGAGGCCGAGTAGGCCACACCCACCTAGCAACTGGGCAGAGAACCGGTTGCTAAGATTTTTGAAGCCCACCCCTGATGAGAGAGAGAGAGATTAACGAACAAATAAATGAATAAATAAAATAAGTGGTCCTAGGTAACATTGTAGGAAGAGACCTGTATTAGCCTACAATGTGAAAAACCAGTGTCTGGTAATGCCTCTCCCATCCAACCCATTTTATTAAAAAGTGTAAGCTTTCTACCTTCTGATAAATTGATTCATGTGCTGTCAGGTTGGTGTCAGCTCTTAGTGACCCCACAGATGATCTCCCTAACCTGCTCCGACCAGTAAGATGTTCTGATAGATGAGAGGCAGTTACTTCTGATCCTTTCATCTGATCTCACACGACCGGCGTTCTCCCCCCCCTCAAGTAGCAATTTAGAAGTGAGATTAACCTCAAGCCTTCCCCTTCTGCAACCCCTTTAGCTTTCCTTCAAGTCGTTCTTTCTATCATTTGGAAAACACCCAGTGATGTCAAGTTGAACTAGCGTTTCTGCCCACCTCAGAATTACATTTCTTTACTTAGGTTGTCAGATTCTGTCTCTCTCTCTAAGACAACAGGCCAGTGTGTTATAAGTGCATTAAGGGATTGGTTCACAAAAAGCACAGCCAAACGAGGGGGAAAGTTCATTTCGCATGAGTTTGTTTGAATGCAAAATCTGGAAGGGCCATCCAAATACAAAGAATTGCTGCTAAATATTCTTCTGCAAAGGAAATCAACTCTGACTGTTCTTTACAATAGGGCCCTGGGCTGCAGCCTATTACTGCCCCATGAGCTGTTCGAAACCAGACCACTTACATCAGGGGTGGGATTCCAAAGTCCCAGCAACCGGTTCGCTGCCCGGTTGCTGGGTGGGCATGTCCATGGTGGGCGTGGACTACCAGAGCTTCCTGTTTCCGGCTTCTGGAGGGCCTCCAGAGCCTGGGGAGCCCATTTTCGCCCTCCCAGAGGCCCAGGGAAGGCCTCCAGACCCTTGGGAGGGCAAAAACAGCCTTCCCCAGACTCTGGAGGGAGCCAGAAACAGGCCCATTTCCGGACTTCTGGAAGACCCGTTTTTCCCCCTCCCAGAGCCTCCGCGGGGACCCTGCATGTGCCTCCATCAAAAATGGGCCACGTGGAGACTCCAGGGAGGGGAGGGGAGGGGAGGAATGGGCGGGGCCAGCCAGCTGATTGAAATACAGGTTCGGCAAATCAGATGTAACTTTAACATCCGGTTTGCCCAAACTGGTCCAAACCAGTAGAATCCCACCCCAGCATACATGTATGTGCACTTGCTTTGTAGACAGGCAGGTGCGGGGGTGAGATGGTTCCACATGAGCAGGAGGTGAGCATGCCAGCATGCATGCTCCATTTGCATGGGTTGTGGATGCGCATGCCCACCCCTGGTGCAAATGGAGCTGCATGCGCACCAACACGCTTGCTGGTCCCTCCCATGGAACTGTTCCCCCTCGCCCACCCGTCTGGAAAAAAGCACTGGAAAAAAGGGACTTGCAACCATTTTTCACAGTTACGAATGTTTCAGCATCCCCATGGTCACGTGATTTACATTCGGATGCTTGACAACTGATTCACATTTATGACAGCTGCAGTGCCCCGGGCTCATGTGGTCAGCCTCTGCAACCTTCTGACAAGCAAAGTCAATGGGGAATCCAGATTCACTTAACAACCGGGTTACTAACTTAACAACTGGGTTACTAACTTAACAAGGGCCTTGGTGGTGCAGGCTGTTAAATGCCTAGCACTTAGTTCCAGCTGCCTGCAATTAGTGCCAGCTCGAATCCCACCAGGCTCAAGGTTGACTCAGCCTTCCATCCTCTCAGGGTAGGTAAAGTGAGGACCCAAGACTGTTGGGGGCAATAAGCTGACTTTGTAAAAATGCCACTTAGTAATAAGCAGGCATATACAATGGAATGAAGGCTATTTCTAAGCGCATTGGGTTGTGTCCCAAAAATTGTAAGCCACCTGAGTCTTCGGAGAAGGGCGGCATATAAATGTAATTTAAAAAAAACTGCAAAGATTCACTTAACATCTGTGGCAGGAAAAGTCGTAAAATGGCGCAAAACTCACTGAACCAATGTCTCGCTTAGCAACATAAATTTTGGGTTCAATTGTGTTCGTAAGTTGAGGTCTGCCTGTATTCAGTTATGACTGCAATGACTTAGGGAGAGGATTCCGATCCCACGTGTTTGTAAGTCAAGGATTACCTGTAGAAGGATCCAGTAACAAGATCAAATCACATGGCTTGATATATAGTGCCCTCAAATTTCTTTGCATTGGGAACATAGAAAATCTGAAACCTAAATGTTCATAGGCATTCTTTAGGAGGTCCAATAAACCAGTGGTCGCCAACCAGTGGGCTGGGGACCACTGGTAGTCTGAGAAAATTTTGGTGGTCTGCAGAGAAATGTCACCCCCAAAGCAATTAATCCAGGCTGCGTGGGAACACAAGGCTATGCCGCCCACATGGCCCACAGGAATACACAAGGCTTGCGTCACTTGAATTGCAAACAACACGAGGTAGTGAGGGGAGGGGGAAAGAGTAAAGGGGGGCAACTTGCCCTACTCAACCCACGCACCTGGCCTGGCCACTGGGCTGCTTCTTTCCACTTCTTTCTTCTTCTGCTTTTGGCTGCACACAAAGCAAGCAGCAAAAGTCTTCCTTTCTCTCCCCCAAACTCCACCAGAAATGAGTCTATGGGACCCTGCAAGGCATCATGTTCCAAGAGCCTGCACCGGCAAAGACTCATTTCTGGAGGAGTTTGGGGAAGAGAAAGAAAGATTTCTGCTACTTCTGCTGTTTTCCTTGCATGAAGCAAAAAGTCTCTCTCTCCCCCTGAGAACGGAGCTGGAGATGGTATCCTGTGATCCCAAAAAAAGAATGATCGATCGGTAGGAAAACAGGGTGGGAAATTTTCCTGCAGACTTTTTTGGGATTTTCCCAGGGTCTCTGGTCCATGGGAATTTAAAATTATGAGTTTGGTGGTCCCTGAGGTCCAACAGGTTGGCGACCCCTGCAATAAACTGAACACATTTAATGAATTGATTTCAACCTCAAGTTCAAAGAAAAGCATGCCTCCATTGATGTACTCTTATTGGATATTCCAATTCTTTATGTCATTAATTATCCCTGGTTTTGATGTTCAATATATTTTTAAGCTTGCAATATCAGCTCGATTTGATTTCAAAAGCAGAGCTATCAAAACACATTTAAGGTGATTATACAGACTTACAACCATTCATTTAGTGACTGTTGGAAGTTGCAAGGGCACTAAGAAAAGTGACTTGTGACCATTTTTCACACTTATGACTGTTGCAGCATCTCCATTTGTCCTCTGATCCAAATTCAGACACTTAGCAACTGGCATGTACTTATGACAGTTGCAATGTCCCGGGGCCGTGTGATCACCTTTGGTAACCTTCTAACAAGGAATGTCAATGAGGAAGCAAGATTCACTTAACAGCCATGTTATTAACTTAACAACTGCAGTGATTCACTTAACAATGGTGGCAAGAAAGGTCATAAAATGGGGCGAAACTCACTTAACAACTGTCTTGTTTAGCAATGGAAAGTTTGGGTTCATTTGTGGTCATAAGTCAAGGACCACCTGGATGATGCAGAACTTATAGCTCCCTATAAAGTTACATTGGCCAGACTTCAGAGCTTGAATCTTGTGTCCAGTTTTGGTCACCACAATGTAAGAGGAATACTGAGGAACCATAAAGGACGCAGAGAAGTCGAAAATGGGGGTGAGAGTCTTGAAGGCTAAATCTGATGAAGGTTGATTAAAATGACTTGGTACATTTAGCCTGCGAAAGAAAAGATTAAGGGGAGGCAGACTTCCAATTAGGGAAGGTTTGTCACAGGAAAAAGTGTGTGAATTTATTCTCTGTAGTGCCTGAGGGTATGACAAGAATTGTATCACAGGGAGATCCAACTCAAAATAAGGAGGAATTTCCTCACCATGAGAGCTACTTAAGCCATTAAGCAGCAATTTTTCTGGTGGTCTAAAGAGATTCTCGGTCGTCCAGCTCATGGTTGTTTCAAAAGGTGCTTTTTCAAGAGTCAACTGGACATTCTTTGTTTTTCCTTGAAGACGTTTTGCTTCTCATTCAAGTAGCTTCTTCAGTTCTGACTGAATGGAGAGGGGTGTAAGGAACATATTCCTTGCAGTCATCTGATCATTAGAACTCTTTCTGAGAGTTGCTGAGGCTTTATCTGTGCCCTCAGGGTCACCTAAATAGTATAAATGGTTGTGGAATCTTTTTGGAATTGATGAAAGGATTGTGTTTCCAAGGAGTTTGGGATGGTCCACCACTTGTATTGTTGTGAGGAACAATCCAATCCAGCGTGCAGATATTTAGACATAGACATAGATATAGAATAACAGAGCTGGACCTTGGAGATCATTCTAGATCAGGGGTCTCCAACCTTTTGGACCTCAGGGACCACCAAACTCATAATTTTAAATCCTATGGACCACTCATATGAATTTTGACTGACAGTGGCTTGCTGACATTGGTGGGAAAGTCAGTCCCATATTCCAGAGCTGCAGTAGTTGCAGGACTGGCCCTTTGGTCATCCTGGAGCAGCTGCTCCTCCACTCGGGTGCACCGGCCTGCCATGGACTGGAGGAGCTGCTCCGGGATGACTAAAGGGCCAGTCTTGTGACTACTGCAGCTCTGGAATATGGGACCGACTTTCCCACCAACATCAGCAAGCCACCCAGGGTGGATTTCCCTCCCTGCCGTTGGTCTTACCTTCCAGTTCCAGCTCACGTGGCTCTACTCAAGGTAAGGTTTGTACTTGGCCGAAGGGTGGGGGCCAGTGGGAGGGCAAGCCATGAGGGCGGCACAGCCTTGTGTTCCCGCGCAGCCTGGATTAATTGCTGGGGGGGGAGTGCTTGGGGGGGACATTTCTCTGCGAACCACCAAAATTTTCTCATGGACCACCAGTGGTCCCCGGCCCACTGGTTGGGAACCCCTGATCTAGTCCAACCCATGCTCAAGCAGGAAACTCTATACCATGTTTTCTTGGTGTCATCACGCAACGTTTGCAACGCCCTAACACCAGATCTTAAGAACATCGCCAACTTTGATTGTTCTGCAGGATGTACAAGTGCTGCTAAGGCTGCCTGGGTTAATTAGTTCAGCTCTAATTATGCATTAGTGTCTTCCTTTTGACTATTAATCACTTTGACCCCTTTGCTCAAGTGGGAAGTCTATAGCTGGACAGGTGAATAAACAAATATTGTAGCCGAAGTACTGGCAAATTAGTGCTCCGTTTTAAATTATAGGCTTGAATAAATTTACAAATAAATCACTCCCCTCTCTACCACAAAGTAATGTTTTTTTTTTAATTTTAAAAAAGGCGATTAATTTTGGTTTTGCCCACAAGCAGGATACTGCCCAATCAGTCTGCATTATTATCCCACCACTGTGGTTCTCATGCTCCCCTGCAATGAGCACTAATAAATGCTTTTCCGTGCTTTGAGGGGATTCTTCCCAACTCCATGGTAGCAGGCTTGCACTGGGATCAATTAATTACAAGCACCACTGCAATCCTTCTCAAACTCTTTTCTACAACATGCAGTCAGATAGAGAGACTGATGATGGATGTATAGAAAATACAAAGATAACGCACTGTGAATAGATGAGAGATACTCTAGTAGACAGAAATTGGAAAGAGAGGGAGAGAGAGAAGGAGAGGGGGAGACAGAGAGAGAGAGAGACAGAATGTACATATAGTTTGAGATTCAAGGTTTTAACTTTAACATACAAAGTCCTTCATGACATGGGTCCTTATTATTTAAGGGAGCGACTGCTGCTGACATCGAACACTAACCGCCCTGTGCGAACTCACAGACAGGGGCTCCTTGGGGTCCCATCAGCCGGGCAGTGCCGGCTGACGGTCCCCCGATGACGGGCCTACTCTGTCGCGGCCCCTGACCTCTGGAATCAACTTCCCCTGGAGCTCCGCCTGGCCCCTGACCTCCGCACTTTCTGTCGCGACCTGAAGACCTGGTTGTTTAATCAACCCGGGCTGTGACCCTGGGGTGGGGTGGTTTTTAGAGTTTTAATGCTGGGATTTTAGTATTAATTCAGCTTGATTTGTTTAATCTGGTTTTATTTAATTTATTGTTGTGTAGTTTTTACTTTGTAAGCAGCCTGAGTCCTTCGAGAGGGGCGCATATAAGTCGAATTAATAAATAAATAAATAATATAGTAAGAGAGAGGGAAGTAAAAGCTATAGAAAAAACTGTACAAAATGATAGATTAGAGAGAGAGAGAGAGAGAGAGAGAGAGAGAGAGAGAGAGAGATTGTAGACAAAATCCAGAGAGAAACATATATATATATATACATACATATTTGTGTTCGTAGATTTTCATGGGTAAAGGTATATCCTACCTCTACGGGGAGGAAACCTTCCAGCTGACCCAGATCTATGATACCTACACCAAGACCTACATACATACATATATATATATTTATTTTTTTATTTATTGGATTTCTAACCCGCCCCATCTCCCGAAGGACTCAGGCACAATCATAAAACAATACAAATATACAATTAAAAAAAATATTAAATAAGAAACCCAATTAAAGCTAAAAATAATAAAACCATTGTCTAAAAAACTCCCTCCCCACCCTCAGCCCAGGTCAGCAAGTTGGAACAACCAGGTTTTGCGGCCCCGGTGGAAGGAGCGGAGGTCAGGGGCCACCAAGGCTCCAGGGGAGCTGGTTCCAGAGTGGGTGCTCCCACAGAGAAGGCCCTACATGGGAGTATCGGGACACATGTACATACATATATACATGTACATACATACATACATACATACATACATACATACATACATGATAGAAGATGGCTCACTGGGAGGGTGGGTGGGAGTGGGACACATGGATGGATGGATGGATGGGTGATGGATGGGGTGGATGGATGGATAGATAGATAGATAGATAGATAGATAGATAGATAGATAGATAGATATGATGGATGGGTGGATGGAAGGATGAATGGACGGACAGACAGAGACAGATGAGATATATATATAAAGAGCCTTGGTGGTGCAGGCTGTTAAATGCCTAGCACTTAAGTTCCAGCTGCCTGCAATTACTGCAGGCTCAAATCCCACCAGGCTCAAGGTTGACTCAGCCTTCCATCCTCCTCAGGGTAGGTAAATTGAGGACCCAAGATTGTTGGGGGCAATAAGCTGACTTTGTAAAAATGCCGCTTAGTAATAAGCAGGCATATACAATGGAATGAAGGCTATTGCTGAGCACACTGTGTTGTGCTCCAAAAAATTGTAAGCGCCCTGAGTCTTCGGAGAAGGGCGGCATATAAATGTAATTTTAAAAAATAGATAATAAAAGACACTGTAGATGAAAACTGTGGAAACACATGAGAGATAGAGAGAGAGGGAGAGATACTGGAGTTAGATAATATAGACTAATACATGAAAAAATATAGTTCATGTTTTGGCATATAAACTGAAGAAATGGCGGGGGGAATTATTCTGGTTCAGTTTGGCTCAAGAAATATTCATCGTTACATCAGCTCAATAATCAGCAGATTTGGGAGTTCTGTGCATTGTTTCCTATTCTCTTTGACCCAGAATGCAGGCCTGGCCTAGAGCAGTTTTGCACAGAGACTGGAGAGAGAGGTGGGGAAAGAGGGAGGGAGGGAGAGAGACTTTTCCACCCAGCTCCTGAGATTTAGCTACTGTCTCCTTTTTGTTTGACCCACATTCTTAAATGTTCTTCACTCCACGGGAACATCAAACACACGTGCACCACAGCGGTCTCAGAAGTAGCTGCAGGAGAGATGGCACATAAGAACCTTGTGAGGGGATGATTTGATTTGGGTTTTCAGGTGGGGAAAGAACTTAGGAGCCCGTTTCCGCTGGCAGAGTGCTCGGGCTTCCACATAACACGAGTTATGTCGATCTGGCCACGCTCACCCTGGCCATGCCCACCCCAGTTCCCCAAGGTCAAACACAACCCTGATGTGGCCCTCAATGAAATCAAATTTCACACCCCTGACATAGTTCCCAGGAAATAAAAGCAAAAACCCACCTGTACAAGACCACATTATTTCTCCAGCTACAGTGGTCTTTCCATTCTCCCCAAATATCCAGCATATTCCCCCTCGCCAAACCTATTTGAGTTTTTGACTGAACCTTAAAGCCCATCTTTTCCACACACTGATGCTTCTCTTCCAGCCGAGCATTTTAAGCCTGAAGCAAATGTTTGCAAACCTCAGAACAGGTAGGAAGGCGAGAAGGATTCAGGCATGTGGATCTGAATTCTTTATCTGGGTAGCATAAATCTTTCATTAAAGGCAAGATCACGTGATGCCATGGCAGAGAAGAAAGGAAACTCACCTTGATCTTCATTTTCAGCATTACTCGGGAATAACTGAGGGGTCCTTGGTGCTCTCTGAGTTCGCTTGTTTCCTTGCAAATTCAAGCTAGGTGCATTACCCAAACTAGGTGACAGCATCCGTGTTACCTGCTAACACTGATGATGTTACCTAGTTGGGTAATGAAATGTCTGTGAGAAAACCACCAAGCTCAGAGATCACCAAAGACCCCAGGATCCTCCTTTTAAGGTTAGAATCTAACCTTTTTTTACCGTTAGATTAACAGAGTTGGAAGGGACCTTGTAGGTCATCTAGTCCAACCCTCCACACAAGCAGAAGACTCTACAGTACACCATTTCTGACAGATGGCAGTCCAATCTCTTCTTGAAAGCTTCCAGGGATGAAGCTCCCACAACTTCTGAAGGTAACTTCTGTTCCATAGGTTGATGTTCTCACTGTCAGAAAAATTCTCCTTATTTCTAGGTTGAATCTCTCCTTGTTCAGTTTCCATCCATTATTCCTTGTCTGGCCTTCGGGTGCATTGGAAAATAGCTTGACCCCTTCCTCCTCTCTGTGGCAGCCCCTCAAATATTGGAAGACTGTTATCATGTCTCCCCTGGTCCTTTTCTTCACTCCTCCTGCCCCTCCTTTTCCCCCTCTCTGAAAACCTCTCTTCACTTCTAGCCTTGATGATGTTACTTAGTTGGATAATGAAATGTCTATAAGAAAACAAACAAGCTCAGAGACCACCAAAGCCCCCTCGTGTCAAACCTGAGCTACAAATAAACTCCCTAATTAGCATCAGGAATAACTACTCTGGGCCATTTTGCACCAGATGCCAATCTAAGGGCCAGATCAAAGTTTAATATGTCTCCTATTGTTGCTGCTTTACACATGTAGTCCTCGACTTATGACCACAATTGAGCCCAACATTTCTGTTGTTAAGTGAGACACTTGTTAAGTGAGTTTTGCCCCATTTTATGACCTTTCTTGCCACCGTTGTTAAGGGAATCCCTGCAGTTATTAAGTTAGTAACCTGGTTGTTAAGTGAATCTGGCTTCCCCCACTGACTTTGCTTGTCAGAAAACTCTCCGATGAATTTGCACCCATGAGATGGCCTGTCATGCCCCCCATCGGAGCCTGAATCTGCTCTGGAGGATGAAAAGCAGGGGCTGGGGCTGATGGAGGTCAAGAGGGCGGCCTTGTTGGCTTGAGAGGAATGTGGGGAGGAGCAGGACGAGGCAGCCCCGGGCCCCTCTGGCTGGGGACGGCTTGCCAGGAGGGAAGAACAGGAGCAGGACGACCGAGAGAAAGCGACAGAGCTCAGACGATGAGCAAGAACACCCACTCCTAATCCATGAGCATGGAGAGTGGAGAGGAGGTGAGAACAGTGCAAGCTGACCCACCCAGAGATGGTGTTCAGGAGGTTCTCACCACTTCTGGAGAACCGGTAGCGGAAATTTTGAGTAGTTCAGAGAACTGGCAAATACCACCTCTGACTGGCCCCGCCCCCATCTATTCTCTGCCTCCCATTGAGACCCAGATGATTGGCTGGGTCTTTTTTTTGTTGCCCTGCACAGGAGAACAGAGCTGGAAAGCAGGTTAGTGGGCTGGGGAGGGAATGAAGATTTTGCAGTAACTTTCCCCTGCCGTGCCCACCAAGGCACGCCCACAGAACTGGTAGTAAAAAAAAATTGAATCCCACCACTGGCCCCGTCCCTCTTCACAAGGCACACCTGGGGACTGAGACTTAAGGAGATGCTGTGGGGAGCGGTGTTTGTCGAGAGCAAACACTGAATTTGTGGAGTTTTGTGTGCCGTTGCTGATGTCTGGCATTTGCAGGACTGCTTGCCTTCTTTCTTGCTTGGTGGATTCATTACTTATTCTTTGCTTTGTGGATTCATTTCTTTGTTTCTTTGCCTCACTGGATTTCTTGCTTTGAAGCCGTTGTGCTAACAGTATTTTGCTGGACTATTCACAGCCAGGGGCTGCTGTGTGTGTGTGTGTGTGTGAGAGAGAGAGAGAGAGAGAGAGAGAGAGAGAGAGAGAAAGACAGCACTTTGCTCCGGGATTTGCATAAGGTGGGAGCATTTAGGGGAAAGTTGGAGCATTAAAGGGGAGTTTGAACTCTCAACTGGCTGTGTGACCTTTGTGCCTTGTCCCAGGTCACCACATGGCCAAGTAAATTTTGGGCTCAGCTGTATTTGAGAATTACCTGTACTTTAACATGCTTAGCTTGTACTTGGTACCTTCGAACATCTGAAAATCAGAAGCTTAAGGAAAGCTGAACTACAGCTGTACTTACGACCACAATTGAACCCAAAATTTATTTTCCTAAGTGAGAAATGTGTTAAGGGACTGGAGACTAAAACATATGAAGAACGTTACAGGAACTGGGCCTGGCTAGACTAGGGAACAGAAGGACCAGGGGAGACAGGAGAGCAGTCTTCCAATACTTGAGGGGCTGCCACAGAGAGGAGGAAGGGGTCAAACTATTTTCTAAAGCACCTGAAGGCCAGGCAAGGAACAATGGATGGAAACTGAACAAGGAGAGATTCAACCTGGAAATAAGGAGAAACTTTCTGACAGTGAGAACAATCAACCAAGGGAACAGAAGTTGCCTTCGGAAAATGTGGGAGCATCATCACTGGAGGCTTTCAAGGAGAGATTGGACTGCCATTTGTCAGAAATGGTGTGGGGTCTCCGCTTGGGGTTGGACTAGATGACCTATAAGGTCCCTTCCAACTCTGATTATCTGTTATCTGTTAAGTGAGTTTTGCCCCATTTTACGACCTTTCTTGCCATGTTTGTTAAGTGAATTGCCGCAATTGTTGGGTTAGTAACACAGTGACTCTGGTTTCCCCATTGACTTGGCTTGTCGGAAGATTGCAAGAGTTGATTACATGACCCCGGGACACTGCAACCATCGTAAATATGAGCCAATTTTCAAGTATCTGAATGTAAGTCATGTGACTAGGAAGACACTGCAACAGTTGTAAGTATGAAAAATGGTCATAAGTCACTTTTCCCCCATGACGTTGTAACTTTGAGCAGTCACTAAATGAACTGTTGTAAGTTGAGGACTGCCTGTGGGTGCTCCATCAGTGGAGGTTTTTAAAAAGAGATTGGACAATCATTTGTCTGAAATGGGATAGGCAGGGATGGGATTCTACTGGTTTGGAACGGTCTGGGTGAACCGGTAGTTCTGTTGAGCATTCACCCATGCTCTTTCCTGTGGTTTATTTCCTGGTTTTTGAGCACAGCTGATTCACGTGGCAGAGAGATTTGTCGCGCGTCAGCTGTTTTACTCACTGGGGATGCAGCAGAAGGTACTATAAGTAATTGAGTTGAAAATGGGTTTTTTAAAATGTAGAGCCTGCGCGCGAAGTGCGTGTTTGGTGCGTGCGCAAAGTGTGCACTCACCGAACTGGTTGTTACACCTGTTGAATAGCACCCCTGGGTATGGGGTTTCCTGCCTGAGCAGGGAGTTGGACTAGGGGACCTCCACGGTCTCTTCCAACTGTTATTCTATTGTATTCTATTTTCAGCAATCCCAAATTGAAAGCACCCCATCATTTTATAGCATTCTGTAGATCGTAAAGATGGGATTTTCAAGCCATCCATATTAACTCCCGTGACCTCAGCTAGTGGCGGTTAATTCCACAGTTGAACTCCATGCTTCCTGAACTGGTTCTTCCTGAATTTATGTCTGTGTGGTTGACCTTGCGTTCCAACAGTGTGAAAAAAAAGGTAAGAAAAATGCTGACTCGGCACTAGCTATGTTAAATGTGCTTTTAGAGATCTGGATCATCTCTCGCCTTCTCAGTCTTTGTCTGAAGTTTAAAAAGCCCAAACTGAATTGTCCCAAAAGCCATCGGTGGACAATTGAGACGGGGGGGTGTCCAAGGTGAATCAATGTGGTTGTGGTGGATCAGACGATCTGTTTTGGAAAAGCATTTCCTCGGAGTGCTGCGCAGACAGTTTGCGAGGCAGAATTGAGCTTTTAGCATGTTTTGCTCCCAACAGTCTTTTCTGTGTTTGTATTTTGCTTCCAGAGTGGCTGTTCTGTTTTTTCCTTAAAATGCTAGTTTTTAAAAAGGGCACACAAAGAATCGGATGAAGCGGACGGAGGATCATCTAAGTGGCTGCTCAGAGTCACCTTGATGGGTGGCAAATAAAGTCGATAGAGATAGATGATAGAGATAGATACTAGAGGGAGAGAGAGAGAGAGAGAGATGGATGGACAGACAGATAGATAGAGATAGGTAGATAGAAAGAGATAGCTAGATAGACAGGCAGGCAGACAGATAGGGATGGATGGATGGATGGATGACTAGATAGATAGAAAGATAGATAGATACCGGTAGATATATAGAGATAGATGATGGGTAGACAGACAGACAGACAGACACAGACAGATGACAGAAGATACATAAATAGATGGATGGAACGATGGACGACGACGACGAAGACAGACAAAATAGATATAGATAGATAGATAATAGAGATAGATAGATAGATAGATGGATGGATGGATGGATGATGGATGATGGATGGATGATGGATGTACGGAGATAGATAGAGATATAGGTAGAAGAAAGGAAGCTAGCAGGCATAGCAGACAGATAGATGGATGGATGGATGGATGGATGGATGACTAGATAGATAGAAAAGAGATACGAAGTATATAAGATAGATGATGGGTAGACAGACAGACAGCAGGCAGGCAGGCAGGCAGGCACACAGGCAGGCAGCAGCGACAACAGCACAGACAGAGATAGATAGATAGATAGATAGATAGATAGATAGATAGATAGATAGATAGATAGATGATAGGTAGGTAGGTAGGTAAGTAGATGATAGATAGATAGATAGATAGATAGAGATAGATAGATAGATAGATAGATAGATGGGTAGATGGGTAGATGGGTAGATGGGTAGATAGGTAGATAGGTAGATAGATAGGTAGATAGGTAGATAGATGAGAGATGTGAGAAAAGAGAAAGTGAGGAAAAAATAAAAGAAAAATATTCAGGAGTGGTTTCTGATCTTTGCAGCAATTACAAACAGAAATTAGCTCTATTTCTACATTCTGAGATTATGTAATTCCTGTTTTCTTCTATACATCTTTTTTTAATCAGTAAAATCCTGAAATCAGCTCTCCCCCCCCGTTTTCAGCAAAAAGGATTTCCAATCCTTTCTGAAAGTGATTATTGTTCCTTCTTTAATCAAACAAGACAATTTAGCCCTTTCTGCAAGCTATGTTACCTGCACACATTATAGGTATTTCTATATTCTTCCAAGTTACAGCATAATAACTTCACCACAGTTACCATATATAAAACCACTCATCTATGAGTTTTTTCCTGATTATGCATAAATCCTAGCTTAAAAAAAATCTGGTTTCATCAATGTTAATTTTTAAAGCTCTCTGCATCATCATATGTATTTGGGTTCAATTTTTTATCTTTTTTTCCCCACAAGTCCACTGTCTTTGGTAAAGTGTCCTTTCTGGTTTTCCACATTTCCAACAGGGATTAGAAGCAATTTTTTTTACATCTAACACAGTTTCTCTGATGTCAATATGCCAACAGTACTTATCACATTTAATTGGGGAACAATCTCATCTGATTTTTTGACAGAAGGGGAGATAGTGTGGCTTTGGAGATTAGATTTATTGTATTCAATTAATCGACAATTGCTAAGAGATGGTATCAAGAAGCGAACATGGATTTTTAATTTTTGGGATGATTCTGGATTGCTAAAAAGCCATGATAAATTTTCTACAAGTTGATTACAATAACAGCTTGTTAAGAGAATGTTTCTGAATTTCAATCTTATCTTCGTAAAATTATTGTTAATATTTTATTACTTTTATCGAATACTTTTATTGTTGTTTTTCCTGTTAATTGTTTTATTCTTAATATAGTATAAAGATGACAGGCTAACAATTTGTAAACAGATTTAGTAGTCTGGTAGCTTAAAATCCTTTTGGCCTGTTTCACAAGGTGGGGAGAAAACTAATATTGTATTGTATTAGAATAGAATAGAATAGAATAGAATAGAATAGAATAGAATAGAATAGAATAGAATAGAAAACACGGAGTGGAGTACAATGGAATGGAATGGAATGAAATAGAATAGAATAGAATAGAATAGAATAGAATAGAATAGAATAGAATACTTTATTGGCCAAGTGTGATTGGACACACAAGGAATTTGTCTTGGTGTAAATACTCTCAGTATACATAAAAGGAAAGATACATTCATTAAGAATCAAGAATCATAATGTACAACACTTAATGATAGTCATAGGGTACAATCAGCAATCAAATCATACTAGGAAACAGTCAATATGAATCATAAGGATACAAGCGACAAAGTTACAGTCCTACAACCACAAGTGGGAGGGGATGGGTGATAAGGAGTGATGAGAAGATTAAAGTGATAGTAGTGCAGACTTTGTAAATAGTTGAACAGTGTTGAGGGAATTATTTGTTTATCAGAGTGATGGCTTTTGGGGAAAAACTGTTCTTCTATCTAGTTGTTCTGGTGTGTAGTGCTCTATAGCGTCGTTTTGAGGGAAGGAGTTCAAACAGTTTATGTCCAGGATGTGAGGGTCTGTAAATATTTTCACAGCCCTCTTTTTGACTCGTGCAGTATACAGGTCCTCGATTGAAGGCAGGTGGGAAGTAATTGTATTAATCATCATTCAGCTAGAAAGGACATTATATGTATATATGTTAGTCTATTTTTAAAGACACATTTTTTTTTAATGTTGTTTGTTGTGGGTTTTTTTCTTTTGTCCTTTTTTAAATATTATGGTGTTTTGTACTTTAACTTTCTTGGGATAAACCAAATATTATTGTCAAAGTTCCAAATAACAAGCCCAAGCAAATCCAAACTCCGAAACGTAGATCTCTCTCAAATAACTTCTTTACTGGGCACACCATAGCAGCAAAACCAACTCTGAACATTTCCCAGGGTTTAGTTAAAATAGTAAATGATCCCCTCCCCAAATGTCATAGTTCACATTGTCCAATTAGGTTCATTGGTAGGCTTCTTCAGCACTCCTCTCTGCCTTTACCCAACACTTGTGGAGATGACCTTGGTTTTCATGAGAGATCGGTGTTTTGTCTGGCAGTGCATTCCAGCCAGCCTACTTCTCCCTCCCCACAATTCTGTGTGGCAACTGAGAATCAACAAAATGGCTTCTGCCAGGTTCAGTTTGAAGTTGACAATTATTTTAAAATGTGGGGGTTAAAAATAGAATAACAGAATTCGAAGGGACCTTGATCTTCTAATCCAACCCCCTACTTAGGCAGGAAACCCTATACCATTTCAGATAAATGGTTATCCAATCTCTTCTTTAAAACTTCCACCGTGGGAGCGTTTACAACTTCTGCAGGCAAGTCGTTCCACTGGTTAATTGTTCTAACTGTCAGGAAATTTCTCCTTAGTACTAGGTTAATTATCTCCACAATGAGTTTCCATCCATTGCTTCTTGTCCTGCCTTCAGGTGCTTTGGAGAATAGCTTGACTCCCTCTTCTTTGTGGCAGCCCCTGAAATATTGGAAGACTGCTATCATGTCACCCCAGTCCTTCTTTTCATCAAACTAGACATACCCAATTCCAGCAACCGTTGTTTATATATTTTAGCCTCCAATCCACTAATCATCTTTGTTACTCTTCTTTGCACTCTTTTTAAAGTCTACACATCTTTTTTTACATCGTGGTGACCAAAACTGGGTGCAGTATTCCAAGTGTGGCCTTACCAAGGCGTTACAAAGTGGTATTAACACTTCACATGACCTTGATTCTATCCCTCTGTTATTGTAGCCTAGAACTGTGTTGGCTTTTTTGGCACCTGCAGCACACAAATATATCAACAGTACATCATTTTATAAAAGCTCTCTCTTAAATTGTAAGACAATGTGAATTTCAAACCTTTTAACCATATTTTCCCACTGATCTGTTGGAATATTATAACCAAAATTCTTAAGCCATTTTATCAGGCATACCTTAACTTCTTCTGTTTTCAAATCTGCAAAAGTTTACATATTGTCGATCCCACATTCATCACTGGCACATAGTCTCTTTTGACATTCCACTTTGTGATGTTGTATTCCTGGTGTCGTTTGATCCAAAATGAACCAGAAGGAGGTTATTCATTTCATGAATGAGATTTTGCTATACTTTTAAGGTGGGACTTTCAGATTGTGCTTGCTTGTTTTAACTTCTATGGTCAAGTTTTTGAACCATAATAGATGGCTTGTTTGTTCATTCCTTCCAGCCTACATGATGCCCTTTTAGCTGGCAGCACCAAGCCAACCTTAGCGGATTGCAAACAACAAATTCCCACGAAGCCATGCTAAATCATTTCCACGGTGCTGCCAAGGAAACTGCACAGATGTGTTCAACTGGCTGAGCTCAGTTCAAGGGCATCTGTAATCTACCCTAACTGTGAAAGAATTTCCAATTCATTTGCTTTTCCTTTCGAGGAAGATTGGTGATTGAGAAGAGGAGAAAGGGGGGAGGAGAGAGGGGGAGGGAGGAGGGAGAGAGATGAGACTAGTTTGCAAAGTCTACAAAGTATAATAATAATAATTTATTCGACTTGTATGCCGCCCTTCTCCCTAGGGACTCAGGGCGGCTAACAATAAAACAGCACATATTTACATATAATTTACATAAAAACAAATTAAATCTAACAAGTCGAGATAAACAATAAAACAATAAAACCTTAAAAACTAAAACAGTTTAAACCCCCCCCCCCGGGTCATTCCAGGCCAGCCTGTTGAAACAACCAGGTCTTCAGGTCCCGGCGGAAGGAGCGGAGATCAGGGGCCAAACGGAAATCCATGGGGAGCTGGTTCCAGAGGGCGGGCGCTCCCACGGAGAAGGCCCTAGCCCTGGGAACCGCCAGCCGACAATGCCTAACCGACGGTATCCCAAGGAGGCCCCTCCTATGAGAGCGAACAGGGTGATCAGAAAGTGATGCTGGCAGGAGGCGTTCCCGCAAGTACCCTGGACCCAAGCCATTTTAGGGCTTTATAAGTTATTACTAGCACCCTGAAACTAACCCGGGAGGCAACAGGCAACCAATGCAGGTCACACAGGAGGGCTGTAACATGGGAGTATCGGGATACTCCCATCACAGCCCGCGCAGCCCGCATTCTGCACCAGTTGTAACCTCCGGGTAGTTCGCAAGGGCAGCCCCATGTAGAGAGCATTTCTAGATGATGTGCATTTCCAGGTTTCAAGTCCGTTAATTGTTCCATGGCTATAGCAATGTTATTACACTTACAGATTACAGAATACAGATTAACAGAGTTGGAAGAGAACTTGTAGGTCATCTAGTCCAACCCTCCCACCCAAGCAGGAAACTGTACCTACACCATTTCTGACAGATGGCCATCCAGTCTCTTCTTGAAAGCTTCCAGGGATGAAGCTCCCACAACTTCTGAAGGCAAGTTGTTCCATTGGTTGATTGCTCTCACTGTCAGAAAATTTCTCCTTATTTCCAGGTTGAATCTCTCCTTGCTCAGATTCCATCCATTGTTCCTTGTCTGGCCTTCTGGTGCTTTGAAAAATAAGTTGACCCCTTCCTCTACGTGACAGCCCTTCAAATATTGGAAGACAGCTATCGTGTCTCCCCTGGTCCTTCTCTTCACTAGACTAGCCAGGCCCAGTTCTTGCAACCGTTCATCGTATGTTTCAGCCTGCAGTCCCCTAATCATCCTGGTTGCTCTTCTCTGCACTTTTTATTTTTTATAGTGTGCTGACCAAAACTGGATGTGGTATTCTAGGTATAGTCTTACTAAGGCTTCATAGAGTGGTATTAGTAAAATTTCTGTATTCCAAGTTGCGCATTTCACTTTGATTCTCATTTCGCTCCTCCTAGTTGCACATAAATAAGGTAAATCGATACAGGTAATATAAGGGGAATTTTTTTAAAGAGAGACTGCAGTTTGGGTGAAACTTTAATTACTGTAGAGTGAGTTTCTCATCCTTACTTAGGGGAATGCAACTGTCATTAAAAAAATATTAGAATTGTAAAATACATTAAATTATTAAGAAGACACAAAATAAATAAATAAAATGAAGGGAGGGTTACCTCTGCTCTTGCTACCTTATTCTTTCCCTTCAATTTGAACCCTTTTTAATCCCCAGGTCACTAAATCATCAGTTCTGTCTTCATTCAGCAAAAAGTCTTTGGAACCAGCTGTCCCTGCAGCTCCGGGTGGCTCCGACCTCTGATCTTTCCACCGTGGCCTAAAAACATGGCTGTTTCAACTTGCCTACCCGGACTGATGGGGTGGGGGTGGGGTTTAGTTGTAGTTTTAAATTTAAATGGATTATGAGATTCTTGGTTTAATAGTCTTTTAATATTTGTATAGTTTTGTTTTTTAGTTTTGTAAGCCGCCCTGAGTCCTCAGGGAGATAGGGTGGCATATAAATCTCATAAATAAAAATAAATAAATAAGGGCTTCCAGGCTTTAAAAAAAAACTGATTTTTTTCTGTTAAAAGGGCAGTGAAACTCTCTTGTCTTTCAATGTCATGCTATATCTAATCCCACGTAGCTTGGGCCAGGTTTGAAAGTATTACAAGTTTATTTCATGCTATCTATTCATGAGAATCTGAACTACTAATAGTCAAGGGAAATTGGTGCCAGATAAGAGAATGTGTCAAGGTTCCAACTAATGAACCCAAGCAAATCAGAACTCTGAGGCTAGGATCCTTCTCAAAGATCTTCTGTTGTGGCCCACCAGTAGCCAGAGGACTCATACAGTGAGGAGGTTGGGGAGGAACATGGGCCAGTCCTGGAGTCTGGGGGAGGCTCTGACGAGGGCTCTGCAATGGAGGCAGAGATGGGAAAAGGGCCATCTGACAGTTATCAGCTGCCTTCAGAGTCGGACATCATGTTGTGGTTCACCGGCAGCCAGTGCGGACGGCAGAGGTATTGGACAGTGCAGATGAAAGGGAACCAGTCAGGGAGTCTGGAGAGGACTTGGACGAGGGTCCTGCATCCGATGCAGGGATGGGGCCAGGACCATCTGAGAGTAGGGTGCTACCTTCAGAGATTTCAGAGTCTGGCAGCAGGGAGCCTGTTCCCAGTGTGTATTTGCCCAGAGCTGCTAGAAGGCGAGAGCAGCTGAAGCAGAAGGGGCAACATGGGAGTAAGGCTGGGAGGTGATTGCCCCTCCCATAAGGGATAAAAGTCAGTCCTTAATGATGAAGAACTTTGCAGGAAGCAAAGCAGTTCAGTAATTTCTGAGTCCGTCTTGAAGTTCTGTACCCTGGTCATTTTTTTCTGGATTTTTGGGTTGGTTTATGTTAAGACTTAATTGGACATCTGTTTGTTGGCAAGCATTCCACAGCACTGAGAAGCATGCTGTTATCTGGAGGAACTGTGTATAATTAGTTTTGGCTGGGAATGCAAGTAATTCCCAGCATTGCATTAAAATAGTTTTACTTTTAAAATCAGTTTGTGTTTTATTAAGGTTGACGAAGCCTGGGTCAGAACACATCAGTGGGGAAGAAGAACAGCTGGAGCCTGTTCCCAGTGTGCACATGTGCAGAGCTTCCAGGAGAAGGAACAGCTAAGGAACAAGGGTCGATTTGGGAGTAAAGCCACAGGTGGACGGTGAATGGCCCCTCCCCTAGGGAATAAAAAGGAGTGAAAGGGGAGGGGTGTTTGCAGGAGACAGTTAGTTCAATTCATTAGGGTGAAGACCTCTTCTTGATTTCTTGCCAAGTATTGTCTGCTACAGAGTGGTGTTTGGAAGATATCAGCCTGGCAGCTCTTCAAGCTTGATAAAGGTCTGTAATTGTGAAATCTCTTTAAAGACTGTTGACCAGGACTTTGCTGGAGAGGAATTCACTTTAAACTAAATAAAAGGAGTTTTATCAGAATGAGGAATCAGCTTCATGCTTTTGGGAAGCCTAGATCAGAACATCTTCTTTATTGAATACATCATATTGGCACAGCTTCAAGGGAAACCAACTCTAAATCTTTCCTATGGTTTCAGTGTAAATAAAATAGGAAATAGCTCCATTCCCAAGTATCACAGGTCACATTGGCCAATTGGGTTAATTGATGGGCTCTTCATGTACTCTTTCCCCAACCTTATGCATTACCAGTGGAGATGACCTTGGTTCTCAGGAGAAAGCTCTCTGTTGTGTCTAGTAAGACATTCTGACCTCCTTCCCCTCTTCCCCCTCTATGTGGCAACTGAGGAATGCGAAAATGGCTACTGCCAGGTTCGGTTCAAAGTTGACACAATGGACTTCAAGGGGGGAGGGGATGAACTCTTACGGGGGCTGAGAATTAAGTTTGAAGACCCCTGATCTATACAATAGAGGCAAATATAGAAATGAATTTTCAGTGGATTGTTCTCTGTCGTTCTTGGGCTGGGCTTGACACCACCCCAAGATTTAAAGGTCTCCCAAGACATTCCTAACTGTACATGTCCCCATGCGATGTTGCATCAAATCAAAGTGTGGTGCTTGCTGGGCAATGCAGCATGAAGCTGAGGTCAGAGAAGAAAAACAGCTCCCACATCAACTTGTATCATTGCTTGCATTTCATGCAAGTCATGTAGGAATAAGGTTTATATAATTTTTGCTATCAGAAAAAAATATTGCATTCAACTTTTAACATTAAAAAAAAAGTCCACCCACAGCATAACGATCAGCTTAGCCTTAATTCTGGATGACTTCTGCACAGGGATGGCCTATCACAATTTGCTACTCCAGAGAGATGCCTGCTTCATGACTCACTTCTGGGAGGTGTTGGTACCTTTTCAAAGCAGATCATGGCTGATCTGTCCAGACTGTAAAATTATTCTTATGTCTCAGACAAATCAAAGTGTATCCTACCCAAAGCAAGATGAGCAAAATGGCAAGATTGGAGTTTTGGGGAAGAAATAAAGAAATGGAGATGGCTTATAATTCCTCTCTGGACAAGAGTGGGTTTGAGATCTCCCACCAATTACTCCATACAGTTGCTTCTTGCAAAGAGACCTCAAGGCTGTGATCTCTGTCGGGTTTAAAGATCTGGCAGTTGAGGAAATAGCTATCTTGCTCAAACCATAGTGGGTACTTTCAAAAGTATATGGGGTTCATGTACTTTCTTTTCTCCATCATTTTTGGAAATTGCTTGTTAATTGCTTTTTAGCAATTACAGATCTTTGGATCAGTGGTGGGATTCAAAAATTTTTACTACTGGTTCTGCAGGCGTGGCTTGGTGGACATGGCAGGGGAAGGATACTGTAAAATCTCCAGTCAGAGGTGGCATTTGCTGGTTCTCCGAACTACTCATAATTTCTGCTACCGGTTCTTCAGAACTGGTCAGAACCTGCTGAATACCACCATGCTTTCAATTGACCAGTTTGATCACACTGGGTGAGTTTCCTTAATCTTTAGGGACAGAAGTTTTAAATACAAGTTTAAGAACTTAAAACAAAATTTTGGAATTGACAGTAAAAGGTTTTAGAAGGTTACAAATGGACTAAGGATTCAGCTGGATTTGAAATAAAAATTTGGAATTAATTATGATGAATTAATTAATTATAGTTTTGGAAATTGCTTGTTAATTCTTTTCAGCTATGAGAAAACTTTGGATGGACAGGTTTGACCACAATGGGTCAGTTTTTGTTCATTATTTAGGGAAAAAGTTTTAAATACTATACAAGTTTAAAGACTTTTAAAAAAATCTTTTGGAATCAACAGCAGAAGGATGATGAGATTTGGATGGTTACAAAATGGACTAAAAGTCCAGATGGATTTGAAATAAAATTGTGGAATTAATTACAATAAATTAATTACAGTTTTGGAAATTGCTTGTTAGCTAATTTTCAGCTATTGGAAACCTTGGATTGACAGATTTAACCACACTGGATGAATTTCTTTCATTCTTTAGGGAACTAAGTTTTAAATACAAGTTTAAGGACTTTTTTTTAATTAATAGCAAAAGGATGTTTTAAAGTTTGGTTTTGGAAAGTTACAAATGGACTTGAAATAAAATTTTGGAATTAATTACAAAAATATTTCCAAGGGGAAATGTTTTTGTTCTGAATTCTTAAAAAAGGAAAGGTTGGACACTACAGGGAACCAGAAGGAACTACATAATTAAAGGAGTCAAATACTTCAATTTGATTCACCAACACAGAATGAAGCAAAATATTTCAACATTGGCCATAGTGAAGGATATTTCTGAACAATGAACTCAGAAATCGATTTTAAGAGTGACAGCCTTTATAAAGAGATTGTGTTTATAAGATGTCAAGAAAGAAAAAAAAGGCTTTACCAGACAAAGGTTGAGACTGGTCTGAAATTAGGCTGAAAATGACAGAATACAAGAATGGTATGAAAAAAAAGATGCTACACTGGGCATATAACAGAACCTGGCTAATGTCTTAATAATTAAAACAATTCAAGAAAGTAGTTTGGATAATTATCCTATATTGTATTTGCAAAAGAGGCTTCTAAAAGCTGTGAAGGATTTTGTTGGAGGAGGCAAATTAAAAATGAAAACAAACCAAGTTACAGGACATTATCTGAAGAGACTAAAGATCAAGATTGCTAAAAGTAAAAGGAAGGAATATGAAATTGGTTTATTTGATCAAGGTTCATGTCAGCTTTGGTATCCTTATTAAAAGCTGCCACACAGCTGCGGAGGATGGAAGGGGGCTGCTGTTGTTTGAGTAGCTTTCAGTAGACAAAATAGATATATAAAAAGCCTTCAAGGTCATTCTCTATGGCGCAGCAAGAATTCTAGCTGAAGGGTGATTGGTTCACGTGATTTATGATGTGAAAGAAAAGGGGTGATGTAGGTTGAGTCTTGTGGGAAGTCTGAGAGGAAACTTTAGTTTCGGAATTCCACAGATGTGCCAAGTTTCTGTTTTAATAAAGCACTTTGAGATTATGGTTGTCTCGGAGTTACTGATCGGAATGGACAATTTCTGGAACCCTGACAGTTAAAATAGAAATGTTGTTATCTCTGATAATCATTAATGGACTTTTGCTGATCAGGACTGAAACAATGAAGCTTTAAAACTAACTTATACATAAGAGATGAGATACAGGAAAAAGATCATTTGTTTTTTTAAGAGAAGGCTACAAGTTATTAAAATAGTTTATATTTTTGTGATGAAGAGGGAAGTCATTTCTTTATATATTCCTTTTCTTTCTCTACTACATTCTGCCCCTATTCTTTTTCTGTTTTTCTTTTCTGTATTTTCTGTATTTTCTTTTTCTTTTTAAAATATTTTGGTTTGTATTTCCAAATTTATAACTGTATTTTTAATCAAATTACTCCTAAAAAATACAAGTGGCAAAGTGAAAGGGAAGACAGCAGATAAGGTGGGTGGATTACGATTAAAGAGACTACTTAAATCTCTTTAGAAGAATTAGGAGCTGGGAGATCAATATGGCAAGTATTTACCTAGACAGTTGATAATATATCGGAGCTGACTCTGTGACATTAATTCATTCAAGTTTTCAACCTGATTCAGAGGAGAGCAGAGTTTGATGACCAAAAAAATAATTCAGGAAGAATCTAGTAGCACCTTTTCCAACAAACGTAATTCATTAAAAGGCATAAGCAATGTGAGCTCAAACTGCAGCTCACAAAAGTTGTGCTTTTTAACACAACATGTTAGTCACAAAAGGTGTCATCACCAGTGGTGGGATTCAATTTTTTTTTACTACTGAACTTGGTGGGCATGGCAGGGGAAGGATACTGTAAAATCTCCAGTCAGAGGTGATATTTGCCAGTTCTCCGAACTACTCAAAATTTCCATTACTGGTTCCCCAGAACTAGTCAGAACCTGTTCTGACCCACGCACTCTCCGACAAATCAAATACAATTAAAAAAAAGAAACCTTTAATACTTTTACAAAATAATTAGCTGTGATAAGCACAAGCCTTGCCAAACTGTGCAAGACTTGCCAAAAGATAACAGACAAGAAATAATTTGCAGAATAAGAATCTTCAAATACAAACTCAGGATACTGGAATGTCCACGAGGTTGGAGTTTCAAAATGTCTTTGCCTTCTGCGAAGTACCTTTGTTTCACAGCTGGTTTTTATCTTCTTGAAGGAAGGGCCATTATCTTGCAACCTTACTCCCGAGTCGCCCATGCTGTTGTAACTGCTCTTTCCTACGAGCAATCCCTGCATGCACGCGCACTTGGCACAGGCTCCTCGGGAACCTCCTCATCACTGCTGCCAGCCCCCACAATCTCTGAAGGCAGCAGTCCATTCCCTAATGGTCCTGGCCCTTCATCTGAATCCTCGCTCTCCTCAGCCATCCACACCTGCTGCCAGCTAACCACAACAGAACCTGCTGAACACCACCACTGATCATTACAGTCTTTTTAATTTTTTCAAGAAACATGGAAGATTAGCATTGTCAACATAAGGGAAGCATGCTGCTACATGTTGTTGTGTGAAACGGTCCCTTATAAAATAAAAGTAAGGTAAAGGAGTCCATGCAGATTTTCCTCTGCTAGTCGTTAGCTGACTTTAGGGAGTGGTGCTCATCTCTGTTTCAAGGCCATTGAGCTGGCATTGCCCAAAGGTGTTTCTGCGGTCATGTGGCCAGCATGACATCACATAGCACTATTACCTTCCCACTGAAATGGTACCTATTTATCTACTCACATTTGCATGCTTTCGAACTGCTAGGTTGGCAGGAGCTGAGATGAGGACGGAGTTCACCCCATCATGTGGCACTCAGGTCTCAAACCAAGGCTGCCAGCTTTCCACCCAACAAGCCCAGGATCTTAACAATTTAGCCACCATGCCACCTCTCTGTTATAGAATACCAGCAGGCTGTTCATTTAACCCAGTGTTTCTGAAACCTAGCAACTTGGCCTCCCCACTGGGGAATTCTGGCAACTGAAGTCTACTTCAAGTTGCTGAGGTTGAGAAACATTCATTTAGCTTATCCTGCCCCTTTAAAGGACATTCCAATCCTTCTTCTGACACTGAGCCAAGATGCTCCATCTAGCCTGAGCTGCATTTTAGAATTTTATGCTCAAGTCAAGGCCTCTAACAAACTAAGCTGATTTATATGAACATCCAAGTTGAAATATAAACCCACAGATAAGCACAGAGACACACAAATATTCTGCCATCTGACACCCTGCCTCTATCCTTCCCTAGGACAGCACCAAATTGCAGTGTGTTTCTGGGTGCAATTCAAGATCTTGGTTATCGCCTTGAATGCTGTTCAAGGCTTTGTGGCTTGCGGCCAGGTTACCTAAGAAACCATCTTTCTCCAGTCATTTCTACCTATCCAATTCCCTCTTCTTTGTGTTAGTCCCCCAAGTACCGGAAGACAGTTACCAAGTTGCTCACCCCAATCTTTCTGTACAATAGGCTAGCTCCCTCAGCCTTTCCTCATACAATTGAGCCTCCAGACTCTATTGTCCTTGTTGTTCTTCTCTGAATGATTTCCATGGTCTCAACATCTTTTTCTTCCTATTGTGGTGACCAGACCTGGGATGCTCACATTGCAGCACTGGCCAAAAGGGCCTGGCAGAAATTATACTACCTGAGACTTCTCAGAAAACAACAACTGAATGACAAATTGCTGGTGACCTTCTACTGCTGCACCATAGAGAGTATCTTAACTTACTGCACCTCTGTATGGTTTGCCAATTGCACAGGGGCAGATAGGACAGTACTCCAGAGGGTTAACTTCATTGCCCAGAAGATCATGGGTTGCCCTCTCCCCTCTTTGGAAGAGCTTTATAGCTCCCTGCTGCCTTAAGAAAGTTCAAAACATTCTCATCTCATCCTGGGCACCCCTTTTTTTGAACTATTTGAACTATTATGGCAGACGGTACAGGATAATAAAAACAAGGACAAATAGGCTGAAGAGCAGCTTCTCTCTCATGGCAGTAGCTCCGTTGAATTCCACTGTATGATGCAATATGAATGCAATATCAGGGATTCTCAATTCAATGTATAGAATGTGAAGGATGTGTGTTTGTGTTTATTTTCATAGTCATAAATTATACACTGAAGATGGTATTTAATTTTGTTGTACGAGGTGCAATGACAATAAACTAAACTAAACAGAACTGGATTCAGTATTTCAAGTGTAGCTTTACTAGTGTGATATAAAGCCACATTATAACTTCTTGTGATCTTGATGCTATGCTTCTGTTGATGTAACCTGGGTGTCAGGGTTCCGACCAGTGCCCTAATGCAATGAAGAGCCTCAAGCCATCTGGCAATAAAAATCCAGTCTTTTATTAGGAGCACCATGTCAGCATTACCTAGGTCCATGATGGTGAACCTATGGCACATGTGCTGGAAGTGGCACGCAGAGCCATCTCTCCAGGCATGCCAGCTGTTGCCCATTGCTCTTCTGGGTTCTGGCGTGCGCATGTGTACTGGCCAGCTGGTCTTTTTGTATGTGGAAGTGCCGGAAACTGGAAGAGCAGCTCCCCAGCACACATGCATGCACTGGCCAGCTGGTCTTCACATGTGCATGCGCATTAGAAACTGGAAGACCAGGTGGCCAGCATGTGTGTGCATGCCCAGGAAGCTGAGTTTCTGGTTTCTGGTACTCCTGCACAGTGCACCAGAGAGCTGCTCTTCTGGTTTCTGGCGTGCGTGCATGTGCACACTCCTGTATCGGCACTCGGTGCTGAAAAGGTTTGCCATCACTGACCTAGGTGGTGAAGCCAACTCTGACTTCACCCCCTTTGTGCCTTGCCTCTGACCCTGTTTCCCCCTCTCCCCCCAAAAATGTGTGTCACCCATCACATTCCCCAGCGAGGTAATTTTGCGGGTGGTAGAAGTCCCTCCCTCCAGCCATTCCTGGTATCTGTGAAGATGGCCTTAACTTGCTCAGCCAGACTGCATCACGTTATGACTGAGGAGTAAATTCTGTGGTGCAGCTGTAAGGCGTGGTTTTCCACTCACCCCCCACCCCCGCCTATGGTAACTGAGGAGCAAGTCAGGGAAGCTTTGCGAGTTGACACTGTGACTCTCTTGGCTTCTTTGGCTTATTTAAGTGGTTGTCCACTAGGACTCCAAGATCCCTCTCACAGTTACCACTTTAATTGGGGTGATACTGTGGCTATTATTGAGCCAAGTGCCATCAATTTTGTATCTGTGCATTTGGTTTTTGGTGCTTAAGTGCAGGACCTTAGTTTTTTCATCACTGAATCGCATCTTGTTAGAGAGGGCTTTCTATCTTGTTATCTATCTTGTGAAATAGATAGATTGATGATATACATTCTTGTCTATTCCTCATGTATCTATCTTTTCCTACTGCAAGCTCTTTTCTTCTTCTTCTTCTTCTTCTTCTTCTTCTTCTTCTTCTTCTTCTTCTTCTTCTCTCTCTCTCTCTGTCCTTCTCTCTCTTTCTCTGTCCTTCTCCTCTCTCTCTCCTTCTGACTCTCTCTCTTTGCCAGTAAACTATTTTGATGGTAGCTGACAATCAGTAAAAGGAACCTCAAGCCATGTTTTTGCTGGCTGGATTGAGTGACAGGTGTGCTCATTCTGATCTGCATCTTGGAGCAGACTAGGAGGAGTGTGCTTGGGGCAAGCTAAACTGGAAATTAGTCATCATCATTTCCCAACAGTTGCAATCTATCCTTCAGGCAGGTCTTCCACTTATCAGGCAAATTTAAGCAACTGAAGAATTTTGGGGGAGTGTGTGATCCCTTCCTTGACATTTTGAAGGCATATGAGGACTGCTGCTTCCAAAGTACCAGAAGGCAGGACAAGAAACAATGGATGGAAAGAAGCAACCTAGAACTAAGGAGAAACTTCCTAACAGTGAGGATCATAAACCAGCTTGCCTTCAGAAGTTGTGGGTGTTCCATCGCTGGAGGTTTTTAGGAAGAGACTGGACAGCCATTTGTCTGAAATGGTATAGGATCTCCTGCTTGAGCCAGGGTTGGATTAGAAGACCTCCAAGGCCCCTTACAACTCTATTATGATGCTATTATGTGAGCTTTCTGGCCCATTAGGTGACCCAGGGGTGGAATTCTACTGATTCAGACCAGTTCAGATGAACCGGATGTTAAATTTACATCTAGTTCACCGAACCAGTATTTGAACCAACCGGCTGGGCTTGCCCACTCCACTCCGCCCCTCCCAGGAATCTCCACACGGTCCATTTTCAATGCAAGTAAGTGCAGGTTTCGCATGGAGGCTCTGGGAGGGAGAAAGACGGGCCTTCCGGAAATCCGGAAACTGGACTGTTTTCATCTTCCGGGTGGCCTCCAGAACCCAGGGGAGGCTGTTTTGACCCTCTCAGAGGCCCAAGGGAAGCTTCCGGACCCTTGGGAAGGCAAAAAACAGCCCTACCAGAAGTACTGGAAGTCATGGAATGGGCCTGTTTCCGGCTTCCGGAGGGCCTCTGGACCCAGGGGTGGCCATTTTTGTCCTCCCAGAAGCCAGAGGGAAGCCTCCGAATCCTTGGGAAGGCGAAAAATGGCTCTCCTGGAAGTTCTGGTAGGCCACGCCCACCATGGCCACGCCCACCCAGCAACTGGACAGCGAACCGGTTGCTGGTATTTCTGAATCCCACCCCTGAGGTGACCTCAGGACAGCTGAAAGGTCTTCCCCTTAGAAGGGAATCAAGGGAACGGTGACCAAGAGGTGCCTCTTTTCAGACAAATTCTTTAGCAGAGCTATTCCACGGAGAATTCCAGTTAGACTTGGTTATCGTTTTCCTCATTTTGTAGACATGAAATGGATTTAGGTGTTTTAATGTTGCTGTAATTGCTTTTCTGCTTTGGTTTTAATGCCCAGAGGGGCGGTTTTCGTTCAGCTCAGAGCGTTTGTCCATTGCTGGGCGTCTGTTCTGATTACCGTGGATGGAAATGGAATGGAATGAGGGGATGATTACATCGATATGCTTGCTGACAGAACAGCCAGTGGTGGGGCTGTCTGTTGCAAAGTGGGGGTGCGGCTAATGAAAAAAAAAACCCCAAAACATCTCCTCCTATTTGCCAGAAAGTAAACTGATGAGACTTGAGTGTTCCATACTCCATCTCTATCGCTCCAGCTTAAAAGAAACCATTTTTTTCAGGATATGTGGGCAATTTTCCCAATAGAACACTAAGCTGAAGTGTCCTGCAGTCTTGCTCCTCCTACCCTTTCTCCTTCTCCTTCTCCTCCTCTTCCTCCTTTACCTCCTTTTCCTTCTCCTCCTCCTCCTGTTCCTATTTTGCTTCCTCCTCCTCCTCCTGCCCTCCCTCCTCCTCCTCCTCCTCCTCCTCCTACTTCTCCTCCTCCTCCGTTTTCTTCTCTTTCTCCTTCTCCTCCCTCCTCCTGCTTATCCTCCTCTTCCTCCTCCTGCTCATTCTTTTCCTCCCCCCTCCTCCTCCTCCTCCTTCATCATCTCCTATTTCTCCTGCTTCTACTTCTAGAGTCTGAAGGCATTAAAATTAAGTGAGCCCAAAGTTTGTGATAGATGCTAAAGGATATGCTGATAAGCACACTGGCTTTCAGAGAGGTATCTTTGCCTCTCTCTCTTTATTAGAAAACCACAACTGGCACTAATATTATCTCTCCCCAACAGATTGCAAAAAGCTTTATAAAACACAAGAGATTAGATTAACTGTAGTGACTTGTAAATGATGCACTTCCCTCCCTTTTCACAGAGCTAATGAAATCCTTTCACAAACATCAAAATTCCTAGGCGCCACTTCTCTCAGCAGGGCACCCCATGTTGACTTCAAATATTTGATCTTCATTAGGCAAAACTGCTCCCTCCTTATGGTTAAATACGGCAATCAGTATCCCAATCATTAATGAAATCTGAATAATGGTTAGCTAAGCGCTGTCAAATGTGGCCAAAATTTAGGTTTCCTCTGATGACCGCAGTCTCTCAAAATCACCCCAAACCCAAAACTTGAATTAAAGTCCGGCAATGCCTTCAACTTAACTGTTTTATTAGTCACAGTTTAAAGTCCCAAAAGGAAATAATTAGGCAAAAGGAAAACAAGAACAAACCATATTGGCAAGAGTTCGAAATCAAACCAAGATAAGTAATCATAAGTTCCAAGTAGATAACCAGGGAAAGTCCTTGGGAAGAATGCCAGCAAATATAAACCTCTTTCAAAGGAAACACTAACTTTGACTCCAGCAATTCTGCATACGCAGTTACAAACTTATATACATAGCTCCCAGATGTAAGTCCTGAGGAGGATCATGGTCCTCTCCTCCCGAGTAGACCACGCTTTTCCCTGATCCTCTCCTCCCTGCATGCCCTGGGATGGATAGGGGATGGGCCTGGATCCTCTTCTGATTGCTCAGCCGGCCTCTGCCCTTCCCCAGCCTCCTCCACCACCTCTGGAGCCACACTCCCACTCCCTGTTGGCTGTTCCTCCTCTTCCTCGGAGTCAGTCTCCACCAGGGGCATGACATTTCCTTAGTGTTTCCAAAAGAGAACATTGAGTTAAAAAGCCCAAATGACCAAATCAGAGCATCTCCAGGCGATTCAAAAATGTCAAGATGGCCTCCATAACCACATGACCACAGCCTGTGACATATATAACAATATGGGGGTGGCTTCAATTATATGGTTACACATCCCACTTTGACTTTTTCAAGCTCTGTCACCATGGGCAGTCCAGAAGGGACTTTTAGAAACTCTACCCAACTCTCTTGACTATCCTTTCTCAATGCTGTCAGCTGTCAGGCGTGTGGACTTCAACTCCCAGAATTCCTCAGCCAGCATTGTTGAAGTCCAGGCATTGGAAAGCTGCCAATGTTGAGAAAACCTATTCATCACTGGTTTAACTCCCCATTGACACATCTGCACCATGTTCCTGAAGTGAATCAGAGACAAGGCAGATATTTATTTATTTTATTTTATTTCCTCATTTATTTATTCACTCAACAAAAATACAAATTTGAATGAGCAAAATGAAAAAACTAAAATGGGGCAGGGATGATAGGAACATTATTTATTATTTATTTATTTTATTATTTGGTCTTATATGCCGCCCTCTCTCCCGAAGGACTCAGGGCGGTTCACATAAAAACAACCATACAAATTACAAAAGTTAAAAAAGAATTAAACCAAATTCGACCAAATAATTATTAAAACCCACTAACAAACATTTAAAATATTAAAACAACCCCCCCTCAGTCCAGGCCGACCTGGTTGAATAACCAAGTCTTTAGGCCGCGGCGAAAGGAGCGAAGGTCAGGGGCCAGTTGCAGCTCCAGGGGAAGCTGGTTCCACAAAGTGGGCGCTCCCACAGAGAAGGCCCTCCCCCTAGGGACCGCCAGCCAACATTGTCTAGCCGACGGTACCCCAAGGAGGCCCTGTATGTGGGCGTGCACCGGGTGATTGATATTCGACATTAGTGCACTTATGCATGCCTTCTTAAGAACCCTATAAATATGGGATGAGAAATTATGTTGGAATTAAATCTGTGAAAGTTAGCAGCCGAAACAACTGAATCAGGTAAGGTATTCCAGATTTTGACAACTCGGTTACAAAAATCGAATATTTGACAATCAAGTTTAAAGCCGTTGTTGGAACAAATGTCCTTCTGGATTCAGTTCCAAGTGGGGAAAAAGACACTGGAAACATGGAAGTTGCTTGGAAAGAAGGTTTAATGGTGGACAGGATTATATGCTTTGGAGCTCTTGGGCAAACAAAAGGGAAGAGATGATGAGAGTCCCAGAGTCCCTCTCTGGCTTTGAACTTCCTGGGGCACAGGAAGAGTATCCTGATTGGTTGCTATCAGAGGTCATAGCTAGCTTTGTAGCTTGCCTGTGTGCTAAGTTTGGTTGAAACTTGGTGGGTGGTGCAATGAAGGGCGATTCAATGGATCTGCCTGAAGGGGGTAGATCTTTGTTATGTCGAATAGACTGGCCCAGGCCTTAATGGCCCATTAACAAAGCGGGGGAGTGAGTTTCTGCCTCTCTGAGTTTCTACTTCTCTTTTAGGGGAAATATTCTGCCTTTTTAATATATCCTAAGATATTTCCTTTTTCTAGAAGAGGGGTGGGTTTTAACTTCCAACACAGTTTACATTAAACTTAAAGCGGTTGTTTGCAGGCGTTATGCCAGTCAGTCATAGAAACACAGGATTTTAGAGGAGAGGTCTCCAAACTTGGCAACTTTAAGACTTGTGGACTTCAATTCCCAGAATTAGCTGGATAAGGAATTCTGGGAGTTGAAGTCCACAAGTCTTAAAGTTGCCAAGTTTGGAGACCCCTGTTTCAGAGAATTTCTAAGAGAAGCAAGAACCCTGCAGATGAAATTAAAGACACAGAAAATCCATCAAACAGCCTGACTGGGAGAAAGTTTATTTCAATGCTTAGCAGGCAAGGCCAGCCATCATTTCCACATTTCAGTTTTCAGCCTGTTTGCTGGAGCCACAGAGAAGAAACCTGTTCTTGCTTGTCTGTAACAGACCTTCAGATTGTTGGCTACCGTTAATCTTCTCTGCTTCGGCTCAACAGATCCTGATCACTAAACAGAGCTTTCCAACATCTCTTGCAGCTCCCATATCCGCTTAGTATTCTAGCAGTGGAGGGAATTGTAAATCGGTTAAAAAAAAATTCCATTACTTTGCTCTCCACTGTATCTGATGAGCATTTCAATCCATCTATTTCTTCCAATAGAATTTTAATCTTAAAAATCCACTGGCAATCTGTGATAAAAAAAACAAATCGCAGGCCAAAAAAAAGTTTAAAATTGCTTCTATTTTCGCTTACAATTTGGTTCTGCATCCCCAGATTGTCAGTGGATTTTTCAGACAAAATGGCTTTTTAAAAAAATGGTTCAGTGGGCTGAAGAATCTGGGTTTTTAAAAACTTTTTTACTGTGTTTTTTTTTTAAATTGCAACGTACAGTGTGGGTTCAGGATATTTCCTTCTGGAGCACATGCTGGGATACCCCAAAGATGCTTTTTCAAGAGGCAACTGGACTTTCTTGTTTTTCTTTGAAAACGTTTCGCTTCTCATCCAAGAAACTCCAGGAAAAATCCAGGAAAAACAAGAAAGCCCAGTTGCCTCTTGAAAAAGCATTTTTGGGACAACCATGACCTGGATGACTGAGAATCTCCAAAGATATTTGCTTGGATATTCATATTATCCCTAACACAGGGGTACAACAAGAACATCCAGGAAGAAATGATTAAGAAACAATCTATATCTATGAAAGAATGGATTACTCTTTCTTTCTATGTCTAAAGGTAAAGATAAATTCCATCTTGTGCTGAGCTGAATTCAGGGATAATATGACATTATTATTTTCTTGGCAACATTATGGAGTATAGAGTAGAATATACTTTATTGAACAAGTGTGATTGGACAAACAAGGAATTTATCACTGCTATCAATGTTTATCCGGTCATACATTTGTTTGTTCAGCCCCAGGATCCAGTATGGGGTAGTGGTTAAGATGATGGCCTAAAAACCAAGAGACAGTGAGTTCTAGTTCCGCCTCAGGCATGAAAGTCAGCTGGCTGGCTTGGGCCAATCACCATGAGAATGTGAGTTCTAGTCCCACCTTAGACATGAAAGTCAGCTGGCTGACTTTGGACCAATCACCAGAAGACTGTGAATTCTAGTCCCACTTTAGTCATGACTGACTTGGACCAATCACTGTCTCTCAGCCCAGCCCACCTTACTGGGTTGTTATCATGGAGAAAACAGGAGGAGGAAGGAGTATGATGTATGTTCTCCACCTTGAGTTCCTTATTAAATAATAAAGTTGAGATAAACAACAGATAATCAGAGTTGAAAGGGACCTTATAGGTTATCTAGTCCAACCCCCTGCCCAAGCGGGAGACCCTACACCATTTCTGACGGATGGTTTTTTGTTTTTGTTTTAATTTGCATTTATATGCCGCCCTTCTCCGGAGACTCAGGGCGGCTTACAATTCTTGGAGCACAACCCAATGTGCTCAGCAATAGCCTTCCTTCCGTTGTATATGCCTGCTTATTACTAAGCGGCATTTTTACAAAGTCAGCTTATTGCCCCCAATCTTGGTCCTCACTTTACCTACCCCGAGAGGATGGAAAGCTGAGTCAACCTTGAGCCTGGTGGGATTCGAGCCTGCACTAATTGCAGGCAGCTGGAGCTAACTGCTAGGTATTTAACAGCTTGAGCCACCAAGGCCCTTCTTGAAAGCTTTCGGTGATGAAGCTCCCACAATTTCTGAAGGCAATTTCTGTTCTATTGGTTGATTGTTCTCACTGTCAGAAAATTTCTCCTTATTTCTAGGTTGAATATCTCTCCTTGGTCAGTTCCCATCCATTGTTCCTTGTCTGGCCTTCAAGTGTCTTGGAAAGTAGCCTAACCCCCTCCTCTCTGTGGCAGCCCCTCAAATACTGGAGCACTGCTATCATGTCTCCCCTGGTCCTTCTCTTCACTAGACTAGCCATGCACAGTTCCTGTAACCGTTCTTCATATGTTTTAGCCTCCAGTCTCCTAATCATCCTGGTTGCTCTTCTCTGTATTTTTTCTAGAGTCTCAACATCTGTTTTATAGTGTGGTGACTGTTATGTATGCAGGTTTGAATGTCCTTGGTTTAGTTTGAACTCTTCTTGTAAAATGTCAAATATGATTGGTTTAAAAAGTGCGAGAAAAACCCTGCACTCTGATTGGCTGGCAACTGCGGCTGCTGGCTATAAGTAGCAGCCGCAGCCCAGCCAAATGGGGTCTGTTATGAGCTGTAGTCACTAATAAACTCTTCACTGAAGCACTCCGCGTCTGACTCTTCATGCAAATCTAACAGTGACCAAAACCGGATGCAGTACTCTAGGTGTGGTGTTACTAAGGCTTTATAGAGTGGTATTAGTGGTAAAGATCTAGTTAATAAACAAATAAGGTCCTACCCAGGAATTTTGTCATAGGTTCTTATCTGTGATCAAGGGATCATGTACCATTAACTTGGTGTCAAATCCCAGTGTCCACAAAGATCATTGTTTTTTCTCCCTGGAAGTCTGTCCCCAGTGTTGTGCTTCCCAGTGTTGTGCTTCCTAGTAATGGCCACAGTGATTGATCAAAACTGTGTCTTGTCTTGTTTTTGTGGGTCACACATACAAAAATCAGGGTGGAGTTTTCATCACCCTCTCCTGGTTGCTATCTTGGCCTTTCTGACTTTATCCTGAAGACATCCCTGCCATAATGACAAGAAGCAATGAATGGAAACTGATCAAGGAGAGAAGCGATCTAGAACCAAGGAGAAATTTCCTGACAGTGAGAACAATTAATCAGTGGAACAACTTGCCTCCAGAAGTTGTGGGTGCTCCAACACTGGAAGTTTTTAAGAAGAGACTGGACAATCGTTTGTCTGAAATGGTATAGCGTTTTCCTGCCTAAGCAGAGGGTTGGACTAGAACAGTGGTCGCCAACCAGTGGGTCGGAGAGCACTGGTGGTCCGTGAGAAAATTTTGGTGGTCCGCAGAGAAATGTCCTCCCCAAAGCACCCCCCAAAGCAATTTATCCAGGCTACGAGGGAACACAAGGCTGAGCCGCCCACATGGCCTGCGGGAACATAAGGCTTGTGTCGCTTGCATTGCAAGGGGAGGGGAGGGGAGGGGGAGGGGAGGTGGGAAAGGGCAGAGGGAGGGAACTTGCCCCATGCACCCCACATGCCTCTCCTGGCCACCGGGCTGCTTCTTTCCACTTCTTTCTTCTTCTGCTTTTGGCTGCACACAAAGAAAGCGAAGTCTTTCTTTCTCTCCCCCCAAACTCCTCCAGAAATGAGTCTGTGGGACCCTGCAAGGTATCCTGCTCCAAGAGGCTGCACTGGCAAAGACTAATTTCTGGCAGAGTGTCATGCCCCTGGTGGAGTCTGACTCCGAGGGAGAGGAGGAACAGCTGACAGGGAGTGGAAGTGTGGCTCTGGAGGTTGTGGAGGAAGCTGGAGAAGGGCAGAGGCTGGCTGGGTAGTCAGAGGAAGACCCAGGCCCATCCCCGCTTCATTCTAGGGCATGCAGGGAGGAGTGGATAAGGGAGAGACGTGAAAGGCATGGTCTATGGGGAGGAAAGGGCCTTGATCCTCTTCATGGGCTGCAGCTGTGAGAATTGTTTAAAATGATGGACATGCATATGAGCCAGTGCTGGAAACAAAGTGTGAAAATATGTCTAGTCTGTCCAGTCCTATCTGAGTTTGGCATCCTTCCCAGTGTGTATCCCGATATCTGTGGATGTCTTCAAGCCCTTATCTTGCCTAGTTCCCTTAATTGCTTCAGTGTGGTTTGTGTTGTTTTTGTTCTTTATAATTTATAGGCATTTTTAGTTTAAACTGCATTTCCTCCTTTTTGTAACTGTTTGTGAGGGAGTTTTTTGTCTCCAAGGATATTTGGAGCTTTGAAGCCAAGTTGAAGGAATAAAAGGGGCTTCACCTGTTTTTGTGGCTGTGTTTCTTTTGTATCCCACCCTGGGTCATCACACAGAGTCTGGGGGAGAGAAAGAAAGACTTCTGCTGCTTCTGCTGCTTTCCTTGCATGAAACCAAAAGTCTCTCTCTCCCTGTCTCTCTCTCTCTCTCTCTCCCTCTCTCTCTCTCTCCCTCTCTCTCTCTCTCTTTCTCCCCCCGAGAACGGAGCTGGAGACAGTATCCTGCGATCCCAAATAAAGAATGATCAATCAGTAGAAAAATGGGAAGCCTTTTTGGGGGGATTTTCCCAGGGTCTCTGGTCCACGGGATTCAAAATTATGAGTTTGGTGGTCCCTGATGTCCAAAAGGTTGGTGACCCCTGGACTAGAAGACCTCCAAGGTCCCTTCCAACTCTGTTATTCTATTCTATAATCTGAATACAGAGAAAACTGGAGAACAAGAAGTCACTCCAACAAAAGTTTCATAGGAGAGTAAATTTAATCTAATGTAATTCGAACCCTGTGTATCACTTCACGGCTAATGCTTTGAACCTGAAATTATCTGCCATTTGATGAAAAGCTCCAAAGGAGAAGAGTGAAGCTCTTTCCCCAGTAAGAGCATTCATTCAAGTTATTTGCTTTCTTCGCTTTAATGACAATTTCATGAAAATCACTGGAGTGAAGAAAGAAACATCTGTTTCAAAGCAGCTCACTGGAACTCAGTTGAAAAGTCTCCTAATGCCTCCATCTGTAAATATTGTATTTGAGGAGAGAGGCCAATGCAAATCTCATTTGTGGATTGATATTTACTAGAAGTAGTCCTCAACTTACAACCGTTCCCTCAGTGACAACTGTACTTGAAGTTACAGTGGCAGTTTTAAAAAAGTGATTTATGGAGTTTTTCACCCTTAGTTGCTAACATATGTGATCAGAATTTGGGCTTGGCTTGGTGGCATGTATTATAGGATGCACAGTCCCAGGGTCATGGGATCACAATTTGTAACTTTCCCACCAGGCTTCCAACAAACCAAATAAAAGGAGGAGGGTAAGCCAGATTCACTTAATAACTGCATGATTTTCTTAACAGGGCAGTGATTAGTTGTGACAAAAGTCTTGGTTCCCCATAACAATTAATAATTTCTTAGCAACGGACATTTTAGACACAATTGATCCAAAAATTAACCTGAAAGCTCTAGGCTGCATTAATGGTGGCTCAGGCTGTAAATGCCTGCTCTTAAGATCCAGCTGCTGGTGCAGGCTCGCCCACCAGGCTCAAGGTTGACTCAGCCTTCCATCCTCTCGGGGTAGGTAAATTGAGGACCCAAGATTGTTGGGGCAATTAGCTGACCTTGTAAAATGCAGCTTAGTAATAAGCAGGCATATACAATGGAATGAAGGCTATTGCTGAGCACACTGGGTTGTGCTCCAAAAATTGTAACTGCCCTGAGTCTTGGAGAAGGCATATAAATGTAATTTAAAAAAAAAACCACTTTATAATACCTTGGTAAGGCCACACTGAGGAACACTGCAATGGTTTTGCTTGCCTGATGTAAAAGACATTGAGACTCTAGAAGCAGTGCAAAGAAACGCAACAAAAATGATTAGGGGACGATTGCAGGAATTGGGTATGTCTGGTTTAATGAAAAGAAGGACTAGGGGTGACCTGATGGCAATGGTCCAATATCTAAGGTGTTGCCACAAAGAAAGGAGATCCTTCTTCCAAAGCACTGAAGGCTTATCAATCTAAAACGTCAGTGTTGGAGCATCCACAACTTCTAGTCAAATCGTTCCACTGATTAGTTGTTCTGTCAGGAAATTTCTCCTTAGTTCTAAGTTGCTTCTCTCCATGATTAGTTTCCATCCATTGTTTCTTGTCCTGCCTTCAGGTGCTTTGGAGAATAGCGACTCCCTCTTCTTTGTGGCAGCCCTGAGATATCAGAAGACTGCTATCATGTCACCCCTAGTCCTTCTTTTCATTAGATTAGACATACCCAGTTCCTGCAACCATTCTTCATATGTTTTAGCCTCCAGTCCCCTAATCATCTTTGTTGCTCTTCTCTGCACTCTTTCAGAGTCTCAAAATCCTTTTTGACATTGTGGCGACCAAAACTGAATGCAGTATTCCAAGTGTGGCCTTATAAAGGCCTTATAAAGTGGTATTAACACTTCATGTGATCTTGATTCTATCCCTCCATTAATGCAGCTTAGAACTGTGTTGGCTTTTTTGGAAGTTGCTGCACACTACTGGCTCATATTTAAATTGTTGTCCGCTAGGACTCCAAAATTCTTCTCACGGTTACTACTATAGACTATAGTAGGTCAGGTTTGCCTCATAGTTGGATAACAGAATAACAGAGTAGAAAGGGATCTTGGAAGTTTTCTAGTCCAACTCCCTGCTCAAGCAGGAAACCCTATACAATGTCAGACAAGTGGCTGTCCAATCTCTTCTTAAAAACCTTCCAGAGGCAAGTTGTTCCACTGATTAATTGTTCTGTCAGGAAACTTCTCCTTAGTTCTAAATTCCTTCTCTCCTTGATTAGTTTCCACCCACTGCTTCTTGTTGTGCCTTCAGGCGATTTGGAGAATAGCTTGACTCCCTCTTCTTTGTCCTTCCTTTGTATGGATCCCCCTTCTGACCCATCACCCTAAGAACCACAATCCATGAGGCCAAAACAGCACAGTTGTGTTAAGTTTCCCTCCTTCCCCCTTCCCTTCACTGTCTTCAAGAAAAGTATCCTGCTGTGCTTTTGGCTCATCTTGGAAAAAAATTACACATTTCTCAGAAGTGCAGCTGTGAGAACCGACATGAAGCCTTATCTCATCTGACAATGCTTTCATTTAGAACAATTTATTTCGAGGACTGAGAAGCCAACCTTTTGAATGAGACATTTATCAATTTTATGGCTGGGCCAACATGTCGGTCTTGGAAGAGATGCTGTGGAAGGCTTGGTCTGTCGACATGCTTTTCTTTAAGGAAGAACCCCAAAATTGAAACTGATAACCATAAAAGGATGGCTTAGAAGGCCCACCCTATAGTCATGCTGCCATGAACCTGTAGAATATGAAAAAACATATTCTAAAACACACGATGAACGGTTGCAGGAATTGGTCATGGCTAAAAGGACCAGGGGGGACATGATAGCAGTCTTCCAATACTTGAGGGGCTGCCACAGAGAGGAGGAGGGGGTCAAGTTATTTTCAGAAGAACCTGAAGGCCAGACAAGGAATAATGGATGGAAACTGACTAAGGAGAGATATTCAACCTAGAAATTAGGAGACATTTTCTGACAGTGAGAACGATCAACCAATAGAACAGAAATTGCCTTCAGAAGTTATGGGAACTTCATCACTGAAAGCTTTCAAGAAGAGACTGGACTACCATCTGTCAGAAATGGTGTAGGGTCTCCTGTTTGGGTGGTGGGATTGGATTAGATAACCTACAAGGTCCTTTCCCTTTAATCTTTTAAATTGATTTCCACCAGACCTAATAGCAGCAGTTCATTTTAGGTGGCTCTCAAAAGAAATTCAACAGATTCATGAAGAACAAGTTGGTCAAAACTTTATCTTCTTGAAGAATTGATGTTCCTCTAGGATTGAGGAAATCCCTAGTGGTGCAGGGACAGGTGGTCCTTTACTTACAATCACAACCGAGCCCAAAATATCTGTTGTTAAGTGAGACATTTGCTAAGTTGCCCCATTTTATTACTTTTCTTGCCTCCGTTGTTAAGTGAATCACTACAGTTGATAAGGCAGTAACCCGGCTGTATAGTGAATCTGGCTTCCCCATTGATTTTGTTTGTCAGAAGGTCGCAAAAGGGGATCGCATGACCCTGGAACACTGCAACCGTCATAAGTATGAACCAGCTGCCAAGCACCTGAATTTTGATCACGTGATCGTGGGGAAGCTACAAAGGTCGTAACTGTGAATAGCAGTCATAAGTCACCTTTTTCAGTGCTGTTGTAACTTTGAACAGTCACTAAATGAACTGTTGTAAGTCAAGGACTATCTGAACTACAGGCAAACTCTGCCCACAGCCTGGAGTTTGATCCTGACCGGCTCAAGATTGACTCAGCCTTCCACTCCTCCAAGGTCGGTAAAATGAGGACCCAGATTTTGGGAGGTAATATGCTAATAATGCTTACATTGTAAACCACACAGGGAGTGGTTTACGGAGTGGTATATAAACCTAAACTGTTACTGCTATTGCTATTGAGATGGCATACCCTGAAATGCCAGTTGCAAGGAGACCACAGCAGGAAGAGGGTTGTCTCCATCACCTCCTTCCAAGCATTATGGAGACATTTGAGGGCCACTGGGGAAAAAAATCAAATGAGTGGATTAAAATGGGCCTTACTTGGCCTTACAGTTTT